>CM066590.1:23684430-24884430 GCA_033816785.1 Picus viridis | reverse complement strand
TCATACATTTGGCTTGAAAGTTTCCTGGTATGTGCCAACATCTCTTCCATAAATCCAGTAGGCTTATATACTTAGTTTGGCTATTTTGCATGTAGCAGTTTGCTGGGGTTTTGTTACTCCTAATCCCCATCTTCTGACCAAGAAAACAGATGATCTGAAGTCATTGTCCTTCCCTGCGATCTCAGTTGTCTAAGACACCTCAGCCAAGATCATTAAAGGCAGGTGGGATCAGATGGCTCTGGTGCTTTGGCATAGAAGTGCCAGGAGGAAAGTACAATCTCACCCCAGCTGCTTGGAGTTCAGTTCTGCCTCCACCAACTCGAAAAGGCTTAGTATAAATCACCTTACTCTGCCATCAGCCTCATGTGTCACCCAGAACACTGCTGTTGGAAGACCTCACTCTGATGGCTGAGTGAAAACCAGACGTTCCTTTGCACTTTCCTCAACACCACATGGGCCACTGGGAAAGGTGTGTTTGCTTCTTTTTTGAAGTGTCAGCACAAACACTGATGTGTTCTGGAGTTCCAGGTGGAGAAGAACAATTCCTGCAATTACCTTCTGTGCAGCCACGTTTCTGATGCCATAAGGGAAGAAGCCATGGTAACCTACTTCCTGGCAAGTTGCTTGTTGTCTCGCTGCAGTATGAATATAGTGCACCAGCAGAGCTAAAGCACCTTCACCTTGGATGGGAAGAGCTGTAAAAGGAGAGTTTAAACAAGAGTATGTATAAGCAGAGAGGAACCACCAACTCCCCTGAGTAGTAACCACCCAAAAGGTAATAGGAGAGTCTCCAAACCTGACCTCCATGTGTCTTGCATCACCTCACCTCCTCTCATGCCACTTTCATGTGACAGACCCCATGAAGAATGCCCAGAGGCTGCACTGTAGCACATTCACTATTTTGTCAGAGCTGCCATGTCTGCCCTGTGCCTTACCGCAGCTGAGACACTGGCCAGGTCTGCACCGCCTGGGGTAGGTATCTGCCTTGGCTGCTGGGCTGGAGCCCAGTCACTGGGCTTGCTTGAACGTTGTGGTTTCCCTCAACTCGTCTTGTTTGGCACTGAAAGACCCCTGCTTGGGTGTTTCGTCCTTTCATCCCACTGTGGCATGGGTGGAGCTGGAGCCTCCAGTGTGACTTGTCTGGGTTGTGTCACAGGCCTTCCAATCCTCCTCAACCACAGGAGAGAGCAACTCTGCAAGCTCACCATGGAGCAGCCCACAGGACCTCAGCATGTAGGGCTGGCTCTTGGCACAGCTCCGTCTTGAGGTAAGCCCTGGCATCCTCGATGTCTCCAGTCTCTCCCAGGCCTCGGGAGTTTATAGCAGTCTCAGTGTGGCTCCAAGAGAGATGTTTGCCTTGTCCTTCCTCCTCCCATTTCCCACAGACATGCCTCATGGCCCTGCTCTCCCTTTATGATTTTCCCCTCTTGCTTGGCTTGCAGCTGCTTTGTCCCCCACAAACTTGTTTATGCTCACCGGGAAACATTGCCACCTTTCCAGTCTATACAAAATACCTTCCTTCGTCTGCTCAAGAGGATTTAATCTCCTCCCTCGGCCCTCTGAAGAAAAATATCTTCCTCATCATGCTCTGTACTAGCCATCTGACTCCCTTCATTGTTGCTTTCTGGACGGTTTTGGTTCTGAGATCTTTTGTAATGGTTCAGTGGTCTTTGTGCAGTGGAGTCTACACCCAGATATGGATGCTGGAAAGGCCATACCCAAAGAAATGGTCCTTGTCAAGAGCTGGGAGACCACAGGTAGTCCTTGAGAAAAGGCAGATTCCCAAAGCAGCTATCCTGGGGTAATTGGCAGCAGCATTCTAAAAAGGCATGGAGATGAGCACAGACTGCTCCTGGCTTGAGTGAGCGAGCCTGTACTGTGGTTACTGCACTGGCAGAGAAGAGAAAGGGATATTCCCCTCTGGTTGTACGTCATCAGGCACATTCTGTGTTATTGGAAGTAGCAAAGGATAAAATTCACATCACTTCATAGATGCCCCTTACAGAAACTGGCTGCAAGATCCAGCCTCAAAATGTGGGCTGGCAGAGAGGGAAATGCTCATTTGTTCAGCAGGAGGAGAACTCCAGTAGAATACCAGTCTGTGTAGCTGGCTCTGCTGCCCCAAAAAGCATCAGCTGTTGGGAGATCACTGGCAGTAAGGTCATTGCATGCTCCAGCATCATTCTGCAGCCATCCTGGAGACAGGCAGTGAGACTGTTCAGGCTGTTGATGAATTGGTGAAAAAGGGGTATCCTCTCACAGGAGCTTTAGGTTGCACACAGATCTCTCCAACCACAACCTGGCCAGCAGAGCCAGACAAGCCATTCCTGGGGCTTTTTTCATTTTCTTGGAAAAGGCATTATTTGAACATTTTGCAGCTTCCCTTTATTTCCCCAGCGCTGTATTTTTCCCCTTGATTCTGTCTCTAATGGCAGAAAGACCCAACCAGACTGCAGCTTTGTTTGGCACCAGACTTTCCTCCTGAGATGATCGCACAAGAAGTCTTTTATCACTTCAGCGGCTGCGAGCCAGAGCTGCTGGTGGTGGAAGTCGCCGGGACGGTAACCTCAGGCAGTGGTGGGATGAGAGTCAAGCTGAGGCTGTCAGCAAGGCGAGCTGCAGCAGCTGGAGCCTCTGCCAGGACACGTCAGTACTCCTGAGCGTGCTTCCCTCGGTGCTGCTCTCATTAAGGAAAAGGTATGAAATCCACATCTAGATTGAATTAGTCCCTTAAAAAAATCAAGTGTTGTGTAAAATACAAATCCTGTCCAGAACCATGGTCTGATTCCTTAGGAAATCACTGTAAATTGAACCTCCCCTGCTCCCCACTGCCTAAGACCAACGTGTCACCTCTTGGTTTTCTCACACAGCTGATTCGCCTTCTGTGCCACTTGCCCTGCATTGGCTTCAGCACTCTCACTTCAGCTTTGTGTCCTGGCTTGTGTCAAGGAAGGAGGCTCCTGCTGAACTGCCAGGCTGCTGCTCTCCTCAGGCATCAGCAGGCCCACAGAGCTGCCCGCTGGTGTCTTTCTCCCCATCCTTTCACAACACTGGCCAACAACACCTTGAGGGGACTGTGACTGAGACCAAGAAGTGCTGGCAGTCCCATTTCACAGAGGGTAAGGAAGATTCCAGCTGTTAGTTTTTTTCCCAGCCATGTTTTGCTGAAGAAACTATTTTAAAAGGGAGAAAGAAAAACATGTTATTGTGTAAGCAGGATGGGAAACAGCTTGCTGTGGGTTCCCAGGTATTTATGTGCCATTCTCTCTGCGACCTCATTACCACTGGCATTGCCTGTAGCTGGCTGACTCTTCAGGTTGGATGGTTTTGCAACAGCTGTGTGCACAGCACCTTCCTTTCCAAGCAGTGCCTTTTCATGGCTTGGTTTATTTGTATGCAAAGCAACTATGAGCTTATTGAGGCTTTCCATCAGCTGTACAAACTCACAGCACAGTCAGCTCTGTATGTCTGTCCCTTCTGAGAATTACAGTTTTGGGGTAGTAGGCTTTGGGGCAGCTCCTGATCTTTCTCTAGAGGAACTGCTGCCTATGCTTATGCTGTGAGCTATGGAGTACCATTAGCTGTATGTATAAGAAAGGAAAAAGCACATTTGCTTATTTATTGTCCAGCCTCCATTTTAGAATGGCTCTAAGAGCAGAAGTGTCTTTCTCTGTGAAAGAATTGACAAAAACATCCTCATATTTATCAGGATTTTCTTAGATGTTTTTCAGGGTATTGCTAAGACCTGCCAGGATCCTCCCCTTATCCTCCTTTGCCTTACCCCAGATACTTCCATTTTTGGATAAAAAATCTGAAGTTTGGGATTTTTTTGACCAACAATGTCAGCCAAACCCAGGCCTTTTCCTCTATTTTTTCCACTTAATTTTTAAACTATCTTCTGGCAAAACAGAAATGTTGTTTTGATGGAGATTTTTCAGCCAGCTCTGTTCATCAGTTTCTGCCAGCAGTCACACAGGCAGAGCAGTGCATCTTCCAGGACAGAAGACTGTCCCAGGGCCAGACACCAGGCAGCAATGGTGAAGGCTTCTCTGCCGAGCTCTGTGCCCCAGCCAGCACTCTGCTCTTCTGCAAGCCTCAGCCCTTAATGAGAGCCATCTTTCTAGAGATATTTCCAACCTAAATCTCTCTTGGCAAGTCAGCACAGTTATTCAGGTACTTTGCCAGGTTGAGAGAAGATGTGGGTGGCACAAAAGGATCTCCTCTGATTGAAGGAACATGGGACTCAGAGGAGCCACGTTGTGCATCTCATCTGCATTGACCAATGCCTAGACCCCTCCAGGCAAGTACCAGTTGGCAGGGAAGGATGGGGAGATGGGGCTAGTCCAGCTCACTTTCAAAGCAAGCTCCAGTGTGCTGTTGTTTAGCAGAGATGTTTAGACACACCAGAAGCTGAGCCATAAGCAGTCTCCATATAACCCTGAGGACCTCCAGGAACAAGATCCTAAAGTGGGTTTTTTACACTAAATCTGGACTGTGAATTCAAAGGGAGCTCCTCTTATTTTCTGGATTCTTGTGATGAACTGAGAGACAAAGAAGGAAGATGCTCTTGCAGAGTGGGGCAGAAACCACATCTCAGTGTTTGGCCTCTGCAGCCGAAGCAGCATCTGCACATTGGCTTTGTGGACAGTCTTCTCAGGGGATAGCCATCCTTCAGCAGCTCCTAATATTTGCAAAGTGAAAGACCTTTTAGATGTGCTAAGGTGTATAGCCCTTCTCTGGCCATTGCTGATTTTAGAGGGTTAAGTTAGGAACAGGAAATGCAGCGAATAAAGGAAAGCCATTAATACTAAATGCTACCCTTTGCCAGATAGCCTTGTGTTGTCTTTGCTCTTCTGTGAAATATCCTCCAATGTTCCTTGCAGGGCATTCTTTACAAGGGTAGCAACTGAGGAGCTGTAACTTGGCACATCTCCACCTGCTTTTCTGTAGCAGTGCACATTTGTGCTCTGGGATTTGAAGAATTTCCTTTGCCTCCAGAGCTGATATGCAAACAGTCAGCTGTGCAGACATCAATCTGTCCAGTAGATGTGCTGCGTGACCTAAGAAATAATACAGGTGGTCAGCACCATGCTGGTGACTCCTGAATTTCTGGAGCAAAGAGACTCATTTCACTATGTCTAGAAGATGGGAGGTTCTGTGTACACCCTCTGCTCTGCTTGACTGATCACAAAACACTCACCAAGGTTCCCTCAACGGAAGTCTTGATTTTGACCAAGGAAAGCAAAGATTTGCAGGAAATGAGAGCTCACAAATAGCTCAGAGGTCTTAAGATGCTCATCTTAGCAGAGAGATGCTTGGGACAAGGCAAAGGTATAACTTTGGGTGATCAGTGCACAGCTCTCCCAGCATCCATTTCTTTTACTTCCTTCAACATGCATCAGCACTGTTGTGAAAAAGTCAGAAATGGGTCAGCTTAGTCTTCTGCTGCTGTAAGTCACACTGTGTACAGGTACTGCTGTTTGAGCAGGTATGGAATGAGGGATGTTAAGCCTGGGAGAGATGAATGTTGTGTAACCCAGATTATAGCATTTCTTCCACTAGTGATTCCATCACAGTAAAGAGCTGTGTGCTTGAGCTGCTGTGCATCCTATGGGCCCAAGGGAAACATCTCAAAGAGAAAGAAACAATGCTCCAGAGAGCCCCATGACTCTAAACAAGTTGTTCTTCAGGACAATGGCCATTTCTGTTGAGTCTTTCTTTCCCAATTGATACTTCTCAGGTTGCAAGGAGAGCCATTCTGCTTCTGAAGGCCCTAGCTGCAGACACAGCCTTGGAAGGGAAGCATGCTCTCATGGCTACAGCAAAGGAATGGGAAGCACTAGATCTGGCATGAAGTCCTGCTCCCATTGAAGCCAGTGGGATGTTTGCCACTGGCTTCAGGAGGAGCCAAGATTTCAGTCTCCATCCAGATTTGCTGGTGTGTTGGGCTATGCTGAGAGCAGGACCAGAAAGGGTTCTTGATCTACTGATAAAACTATTCCTGCCTCAGGTCCTTGCTGCAGATAGCTGGTTTCTCACCTCACATTGCCTCCTGCTTGCTTATGTTTTCAAATCCTCTTCTTAGGTCAGAAGCTATTTGAGGAAAAGCCTGATTGCATGCTTTATGCCTGTTGTATTGTCCCATGACCTGAGCTCCTGGACATCCTCACCATGAAAATCATCCCCTCCCTTGTGGATTATGGACAGTGCAAGAGAAAGGCATAAAGCAAAAGCACAAGTATGGGATAAGTGGCTTCAATCAAGTAAAAGATACGGGATTTGCTCCAGGTAAGTAACAGTGCCTTTTCCTTCAGGCAGCAGCTTGAATGAGCTCTAGAATTAACTCTGAGTGGTTCAAGAGAGCCTGAAGAAATTGTAAAGGTGACACAAGGATGGGCTTCCCTGTATCACACTTCACAGTTCACACCAATGTGAACCACTGGAAATCTTGATGTTACATGCACCACTCTTTCTCATCTCCTCTTTCAAGGTTGGGTGGAAGCCAAATTGTGTTGGTCGTGAGCCATGGTGTAGGAGCTAATGACCCTGAGAGTAAACCTTTCCCAAATTATTATTGTTGCCCCTGTTAATCCCCCTGCCCAACTCAAAGGTTACCATGCTGCTGTAGTGACTTTAAATGTGAAGTAGTGCCTTACACGGTGCTTCATGTTGCATTACACGCCCTCGTGCCAGCTCTTGCAACCCACACAGCATCCACTTTTGGGCAGGGTTACTGCCCTCTGGAAGCAGGATCTCAGAGTGCCTGGAGATTACTGGATTATGCCAAGCAGCCCCATTTTGGTCTAGGGAGCAGCCATTGTTTTTATTTGAATGGACACATGGTGGAGCTTCTGTATGCCAAGGAAAAGAAACACTGCAAATAATGCTTGCTCTGTTTATGTTTCCCCCTGATCAGGACGTCTATTAGTTGTGCGGGTTTGGTCTCTACTGCCCCTTTCTGGCAACATCTTTAAACACATCTGCAAAAAAAGGCATGAAGGTTTATCTCCTGGATCAAGAAGCATCCATGGCTTTCCTTACCTCTTCAGATGCCATGTGTTTGACAACACTTTCTCCTCCTGGCTAGACATAGCTTACATGCTCCAACCATCTAGGACTCAATCTTGTTCTTTTGACATCTCCACAATGAGTAGCTGGTGAGAGCAGCCTCCTGGTAAGTTGAACCCATTGTGTTATGATTTTTTCCCCACAAGCAAGAAGTATGTAAATGTAGATGCTTAAAGTGGAGGTAATGTTGATCATAGAGAGGTCCACAGTTAACAGTTTTGCTGTGATTTTCTTCATCAAGTTGAAGCAGAGATACCCAGAAGTTGAGATACCCAGAACACTGGTGCAGGAGTGCACCCCAGTGTTACCTCTTTAGACACAAAGATTTTTACAGGCAAAAATGCTCTTTCTTCTGGTAATAAACAGGGAAGAATGGGGAGCAAGACAAAGAGAAAACCCAGCCAGCGCAGTATTCTCTCCTGAGTGTTTAGCTTAGCTCTGCAGCACTATTTCCCATCACTCAACTCCCTAGTTGAGAAAGGATCTGTATCTTAGCAGTAGATCCTCTCTCAACTAGTTACTGCCTCTGTGCCAACTCAGTTTTTTTCTGGTTCAGTGACTGGCACAATGTTTGCATGACCTCTAAACTATGAGCCTGTTGCTCTTCTGTTTTCTTTGCTAATGTGATCCTCACCACCTCTCATGTTTCCTAGGGCAATCAAATAAACTGGACCAGAATAAACAGAGATTTAGTCTCATTTTTTCTTAAAAACATGTCTGTAATTTTTTTTCTCCATTATCACATTCAGTCCAGCTCCTTTTCCTTCTATGAAATTACTGTGGCTCTGGATTACACATAACAATGAGATGAGGGGACAGTGCTTTGCCTTTAGCAAGACCTCATCTTTTGTATATTTGGAATTTTAGGGAATGAGGCCAGGGAGAAGGAGGTCCCTGATCCACTGATGCCTGTTTCCCTGTGGCATTCATTGTGTTGCTCTTAAATTCCCACGTGGGAGCACCACAAAATGAAGATGACATTTTGCACCTTTTATCTGTTTGTCACTTTAATTCTCCTAATAGTTCTCTTGCCTCTTCTGGATTGTTTTGTGTTGTCCTAGCTCTGATTTTAGCACTCCAAAAAGCAGCACAGGGTCCTGGCAGATTTGCATCATGGCCAACATGCTCCTATGCACCCAGATACCACGCTGATGGGCTCACAATGGCCACAACCTCAGAGCCAATTCTTATAGAAGACACTATGGTGTAACTCCCTGCTTGCATCCAGGCCTTCAACTTACAGGAGTCTTCCCTGCGAGGTTAGTGTCTGCATGATGAGACTGAACTGTGGGCCCAGGAGCCTGGCTCCCACCTCCACAGCTCCCCAAGCTGCCTGCCCACCATGTGTGTGGGCATGCAAAGGGCGAGAGCTCCCACAGCCACAGAGGGTCAGCTCTGGCCTCGAACCCTTCATCCTGGTCTCCAGGCTGCCTGGACACTGTGCCTGGGCTGGCGATGGGGCTGCAGGACAACCCTGGGCTCACAGCTTGGCTCCATAGGGAGGGCTGCTCACTTTGTGCAGAATATGGTGTCCCCAGTCATCACTGCAGCATGGGGCCTTTCACCCCTGAGATGTGACCTGGGCTTGCAACTGGCAACTGCTTTGTCTTTGGCCCATTGCCTGGGACCATTTCTTGAGAAGGTTCAGCATTTCACCCTTGACTTGTAGGAGACTTCCCTAGCAGTAGCCTCAGAACAAGTGGAAACAGTGTCCTCCTCCTTTGTGCCATAACACGGGCTATGGGTCAGGGTTTTATGCTTATGAAGATCCTGGTGAGCCTCTTTTTTTTTTTTTTTCTCCTATCATCTGAGAAGGTCCCTGGCACTGTGATAAAAGCCCCCACTGCTCACCAGGGCCCCTCTTGTCATGGTGAACATGGCCCACGAGGAAGGCAAAGGTTTCCTCAGAAGCATACTCATTCTATGGCTCCAGTTAGAGAAGATTTCTCTGTGTTTTATTTCTAACAGAGGTCTCCCTGGTGCTGGGCTCACTAGGAGCCCAATTTTTGACTTCCCAGTGGCCTAGAAGCCAAAGATCTCTGTTTTTAAAATTTTGCCCAATCTGTCTGCTACTTAAGGAAATGGCAAGGAATACTGTAAAGCAGCTTCAGGCTGAGAAGAGTCCCAGCAAAAGATTGCACAGACTCCTAGTGATTATTCAGCCTGTCCATCTAAGGCCTGCTGGTGCAAGGAGCTGCAGCATTAACCAGCAGGGACACAGTCCACATAGTGCAAAGTACTGTTCTGCTCTTCCTCAACTCATTTGGCTAGTTGGGCTTTGTTTGGTACCTGGTGATCATGGTGAATAGAAAATGACAGCCAGGAGAGCATCTCATATGTCCTTCATGGTAGTCAGTTAGTGGTTTGGGGCATTTTCAGAGGGCTACTTCACAGCCCATTTACTGAAAGGGCAGCACCAGGCTGGGGCTCCAACCCCTCTGTTGGGCTGTGTGCAGGAAACAGGAGTTGTATCAGGGCCATGCTCTGCCTTAGCTTTTGCTGTAGCAATTACAAGTGATAGAATGTCAGGTTGTCCAGTTTTCTTCCCTACAAGTTGGTTTACAGGGCATGAAGGCAGATTCTGCTCTACCTCAGTAGGTTACTAATCGACGCAAAGGACTCCCCACTGTCTTTTCATCTACATGAGTCTCATAGTGCCCTAAGTATTTGCATGTCCTGGCACATAACCTGGTTGAAGCATGAGCTCCAGCAGAAGTTTTGAATTTAAAGCTGTTCTTTTGGCTTCAGAAATGTGCAGATTGAAACTGAAAGATGCAATTCAGCTGTTTGCTTGCAGATCTGCAACAGGGCTGCTGTGCTGTTGCACTTTCCTGGGTCAGGCAGTTGTGCTAAGAGCACCTTCCAGTTAAAGCAGCAGTGTAGTTACAGAAAATGCTCTTCCTATCTGGCTATTAATCTGATTATTTTGTTTTAATTACTCATGCAGCACAGGCCTGTTATGTTTTCAATCCCTTATGATAATTAATTCCTCACCCTTTCTGGTAACTGGGCTGGCTTTTGCTGGATTCTCTATTTCTTGCCATTTCCAGCAGCAGCTTGGGCCAGTACCACCCAGATGTCACATTACTCACACAGTGGGGAGCACTGGTATGAGGGATCAGGCATGTATCAGGTCCAGAGGCAGTTCCTGAAGTTCTGCTCTCCCAGACCAGGAAAAAAGACACCCTGTTCTGGCAGCAGCCCTGCCAGAAAAGTGCAGAGCCTGGCTATGTAAATTATGGCCACTTCCCTGACTGAAATATTCCTTCTCTGACAACTTGGCTTTTAAGGCCTTCACAGCCAAGATCAAGGCTTCTTCCCATTGCCTCAACATTCAGAATCTCCAAGGGAATAAATGGTGTCAGATGAGCCCTGCATCTTCCTTTATGTTCTTCCTCACTGAAAGGGGACATGCTAGGTTCCAACCTGCCAATAGTGCAACTAGTTCAGCAAAGCTTGTCTGGTGGGATCTGAACTGGGACCTGGAATTTTCACTCTAACCGTATCTGCCACGGCAGACAATGCAGTAACTGTCTGATTGAGTGTGCTTTATAACATGAGCACAGAACTGCTTAGGCTGGGACTGCAGGAACTAGAGAAAGGCCAGATGCAATGACAGAAGCACAAGTTTCAATGCTGACATCCTGTCGCATGAGGCCACGAAGCCCCGCTCCTACAACATGCTTTCTCCATAGTTTGATCAGCTGTAGCCGTCACTTTTAACTTGTGACCAGCACAGTGGCCCTCAAATCTTGGAGTACCTCAGTTCTGCAAGACCCTTGCAAGGACGCAGCAACCACAGTCTCGCAGGCTGACAAGAAAGCGAAGCCTGCTGCTGCCCCCATGTGTTTATTGCTCTTATTGTTGCCACGCACTGGTAAAGGCCTGGGAACCCTACTGGAAAGCATGGAGAGCTAGGCAGAGCACAACACAGCCTCTCAGCTGCTGAGGTCAAAGGTATTGTTTTGGAAGACTCTTCTGATTCTTCTCTTCCCCCCCACAAGCTCAGGGCGTTCCCTGGGGCACCATATATCAACAAACTGCAAAGTCAGACTGGACATGCTTGGAAGTGAGCTGAGCTGGAGCAGCACAGAAGCACAAAGCAAAGCGCAGAGGTGTCATGGTCCTGCTCTGCAGGACACTGTGTGGCCAGTGCTCAGGGACTGTCATGCAGTGCTCAGCCATATCAGATAGCAGCACAGTGCTCAGGCTCTTTGGCTCAGAGCACAAGGAGCACAGAGTGAGAGACAGCTCTTGGCAGGCCGAGCTCACATGATAAGGTCATTGGAAAGACAAGTGATGCTTTCATCACCCTGCCTTTTCCCAGTGTCAGCACCAGCTTCAGCAAGGACACACTCTGTGCTCCTGTAATATACTGTGCTCCATGTGGTGCCAAGGACAAAAACTTCCTCACAAATACAGTGAAGCTGTGTTTTTCCCACTGGTGTCACGGCCTCCTATTTCCATACTTCTTGGCCTTCTCAGGTTCCAGTTCTGAACCACTAAATGACACCTCTTGGAAGAGCTACATTCCCTCTGGATCAGTGGCCTCTCTCAAGCAGAAGGGAGAACAGGCTGCAGTTACAGGCTATCTGCTGCTTTCCAACAGTTGTAGTTTACCTTTTGGACATCCATTAGGGACCTCACAGTTTTGTCCTCTGTTGAGCAGTACTCTGTTGAGGCTGCACATACTAATTATTCTGGAGAGCAGCAGTCCCCAAAGTTGCCTGAAGCCTGAAGTGATAGTTTGGTAGCAGCAGCCAAACTCTCACTGGCCCAAACGGAGCCACTTTGTGGCTCAGGGGTGTCATGCAGATGATTCTGAGCATCACTGACAAAACTTCTTAGAAAGGTAAGGTTGGCTGTTTGCCATCCTTTCACTCAGAGCCTTTTTGGCCCTGGTGCCATTAACAGATGGGCCCAGGAGCAATGCCTCAGCTAAATGTTGTCCACAGAGTGCCCTGGACACTGCCTAGAGCTCTCCGAGAACATGGGAACAACATGCGCTGGCAGGGCTGGCGTGCTCCAGCAGTTGGGGATTGCAAACACATGCTTCAGCTATGCAAGAAATCTTTGACTTGTTCTGAATGTGATGCTGCCTGGGTTTCTTCCCAGGAACATTCCTGTTCTTCACCATTTACCAGTTGCAGGAAGGGAGAAGGGGAGGGAGAGACTTTAAGAGTAAAGGAGAAGAAAGGGAACAAATCTTACAGTCCTTTCTTGAGCTAAATTCCTCCAGAAGGACAGGGTGTGGAGTAGAGACTCCAGAACCTGGCACAATCCCAAGAAAATAGGAACTGCAAAATTAAAGCCACTTTTAATTAGTCATTTGTTTTTATATAAAGAGTAAGTCTCTGCTTTTCTGAAGTAATGCAGTGTCTGCTATCACATAAACCAGGCAGCCCCTGCCAAATGGTGCTGCGTGATAGAAGGCAAGCTCAGAGCTAGGTCTCCAAGCAGAGCCACATTATCTCCTCCAGGAGCCAGCAGTGCTGTTCAGATCTGTGTTCTGGTTCTCCAGATAAAAGTCTCATTCCTAAGTGTCAGAGCAGACATGAGAGATCTGCAAATGTAGTTCTTGTAGGTGGGAGCAATCTGATATCTGAGCTGGTGATGAATGATGAAGCTGGGTCTTTATTATAACACCTGCTATGCTACAAATGGGAAAAACCCACCGCTGTGAGGGTGACAACAAGAGCTGTGCTTCTGCCCTGGAAGAAGTTAGAGGTACATGGTACCCAGCAGCTCACTTCATTACTCAGAGGAGTGACAAATGCCTCTTCTTATTGCCAGCAATATCAGGGTCCTACCTAGGGAGGACCACAGGCCACAGTGTCTACCACATGCTGTGGCCATTTGGAGGCATGGGCTAGGTGGGGGCTGCTGGGCTGGTGTCACATTGCTGCTGGGGATAACCTTGAATAAGGGTATCCAAATTGGGCTACCCCTGTGCCAAGAATACCTCTGCAGATGTGGTGTGAATCTGGCTGTCAGCCAGGGCTCAGGACTGCTCCCACGCAGCGGCACAGACACAGGCTTTGTGCTTCTTTCCAGATCTGACCACCTAAACCGTCAGCTTGTTCTTCAGAGTGTTGCGTTTCAGCCCAAGACCCTTCCAGGGCAGTCCAGAACATGAGTTGCACTCCTGTGCAGCATTTCCCATGGCTAAGTTTGGAACCTGCTGAGCTACCAACAGGAGAACCCATTAAGAGAGGCAAGGTGTAATTTGATACCACCAAACATGCAATCAGAGTAACCTCCATAGCTCAATTAACTTACTAAGTACATACCTATAATTACTTTATTTTATCTGAGGTTTTCTTCCCTGTATTGTGTGCCCACTGTATCAGCCCCCTTAAACTTACTGCTGCATGTATAATTCAATCAAATGTACATACAGTGCCCACATGAGCTTAGTCACTCCAGACATCAGGGAGAGTATTATTTTGTTGTCCTTGGCTCATGCTTCTGCCTCAACACAGGGCTAGCTCCACTGAAACCAGTTACACTACTTTAGTCTGAAACCAGCGCAAGGCCCAGCATTTATAAACCATCTGCAACAGAGGCATCAGAATTTCTGCAATGCCATGTCCTGGACATGGATGTGATTTGCTACAGCTGCCTTCCCAGCCTCCCACTAGGAAACCAGAAGGTACAAACAGAAAGGAATACTGATCCTGTTTGTTTGTTTTTTATAATTCAGCAACATCAGAGCTGTCAGCAGATTCCTGTGGCCTCAGTGCTGGATAGGAGCCTTGCCCTGCTTGTGCTAATCTAAATAGGAAAAATTAATTGACACTAGGAAGCAGATGCTCAAGAAGTATTTCTTTACCTTGTGCTGTGCATAATGTCAGGAGTTCACTGCTTTGACGGTGCCTTCCTCCCTCCTTTATTGACTGTACATTCTACACTTTCGTTGTTAATAGCCCACATGGTGAAGGAAACAAGAGAATGGTTTCACACTGTCTTGCTTCCACTAATCCCAGGATCAGGTCACAATAGATGATGGCCCTGGTGATGTGACTTGCAATTTTTGCTCCTGCTAGTTTTGTACAGTGGGAAACCATCAGATGCCAGCCTGAACAGCTGTAGTCTGAGCATCAGTCAGCAGCAATGAGCAGTGTGTGCATGGGTGTGTGAACAGCCCATCTCTGAACAGGTGAGTTAATTGAATACCAGGGCAGGAGGCTGGAGCTGCTTTCTGCCACTTGTACATTCACTTCTTAGTTTCCCAGGGGTGGAAAGAGGACTGTCACTGAGTGATCTGAAATCCAAATAATCTGATTTGATTACAAAGTTTAGAAGGCTGCTTAAAGAGAAGCAAAGAAAGATAGAAGCAAGATGTGCCTAACACTCCGGAAGAGAGCCTGAAAAAGAGTAACAAACCCAGAGTGATGAAGAGAACAGCAGTTCTAGATCTGAGCAAAAGGATGCAGGAATTGCAGGGACACAGGAGGAGATCTCAACTCTAGATTATGCTGTCCTTGGAAAGTCCCAACCATTGAAGTTCTGACATTCCCTGGGAAGGTGCTTGCATCCCTGGTAATGCTGCCTGGTGCCCAGCATCACAGACACACTGCTGGATAAAGTGAAAATGGTCAGACTGTCTCTGTCCTGTAGCACTCTGCACTGACAGAAGTCAGGAGTAGGAGGATTTCTTCCTGCACTTCAGGGGACGTATGACCCTTATGTGGGTTGAATGTGTATAATGACTGAGCCATTCAGCTCTCAGACAGACTTCACTTGTTTATGGCTTTGTAGCTTTCACAGTCTATCTGCTAACAACAAAAATATTCCAATTATTTGCAGTGATGACATCACTCAGGCAATTGGCCCAGGGCCAACATCACCGCTCCCACAGGACAGACAGACAGTCCTTGTTAAGAATTACAATATACTTGTGCTGACCACACATTGCATTAATGGAACTTCAGCATAGCCAGACCACTGGGAAGCAAGAACATTTGCAGTAACAAAGCTGCTGAAAAGACAAATCCCTCAGTTCACTTGGTGACCAGGTCTGAAATGACATATCTGCTGCATGCCACTGTGGCTGTCTTTGGTTTGAGCAAGCCTGGCTTATACAAAACACGGTCGAAATTGGAGGGCCAGGAAGGATAAGCTTTTCGGAGGTGCACAGCTGAGCTAGTCCCCACAAGTCCATGGGACCACACAGGATCCATCCTAGGGTGCTGAGGGAGCTGGCAGATGAGCTGCCAAGCCACTCTCCATCATTTTTCAGCAGTCCTGGCTCACTGGAGAGGTCCCAGAAGACTGGAAGCTGCCAACGTGGTGCCCATCCACAAGCAGGGCCGGTTGGACGAGCCAGGGAATTATAGGCCTGTCAGCCTGACCTCAGTGCCAGGCAAGGTTATGGAACAGGTCATCTTGAGTGCGATCACACAGCACTTACAGGATGGCCAAGGGCTCAGGCCCAGCCAGCATGGATTTAGGAAGGGCAGGTCCTGCCTGACCAACCTGATCTCCTTCTATGATCAGCTGGCTGCCTGGTGGATGTGGGGAGGCCTGTGGATGTGGTCTACCTGGACCTCAGCAAGGCCTTTGACACTGTCCCCCACAGCAAACTCCTGGCCAAGCTGTCAGCCCATGGCTTGGACAGCATCACACTGTGTTGGGTTAGGAGCTGGCTGGAGGCTGAGCCCAGAGAGTGGTGGTGAGTGGTGCCACATCCAGCTGGCAGCCAGGCACTAGTGGTGTGCCCCAGGGATCGGTGCTGGGCCCCATGCTCTTCAGCATCTTTATTGATGATCTGGACGAGGGCATTGAGTCCATCATCAGTAAATTTGCAGATGACACCAAGCTGGGGGCAGGAGTTGATCTGCTGGAGGGCAGAGAGGCTCTGCAGAGGGACCTCGACAGGCTGGACAGATGGGCAGAGTCCAAGGGCAGGAGACTGAACACATCCAAGTGCCGGGTTCTGCACATTGGCCACAGCAGCCCCATGCAGTGCTACAGGCTGGGGTCAGAGTGGCTGGAGAGCAGCCAGGCAGAGAGGGACCTGGGGGTGCTGGTCGATGGTAGGCTGAACATGAGCCTGCAGTGTGCCCAGGCAGCCAAGAGGGCCAATGGCATCCTGGCCTGCATCAGGAAGAGTGTGGCCAGCAGGAGCAGGAGGTCATTCTCCCCCTGTACACTGCACTGGTTAGGCCACACCTCGAGTCCTGTGTCCAGTTCTGGGCCCCTCAGTTTAAGAAGGAGGTTGACTTGCTGGAAGGTGTCCAGAGAAGGGCAACGAAGTTGGTGAGGGGTTTGGAACACAAGCCCTATGAGGAGAGGCTGAGGGAGCTGGGGTTGCTTAGCCTGGAGAAGAGGAGGCTCAGGGGAGACCTTATTGCTCTCTACAACTGCCTGAAGGGAGGTTGTAGCCAGGCAGAAGTTGGTCTCTTCTCCCAGGCAACCAGCACCAGAACAAGAGGACACAGTCTCAGGGTGTGCCAGGGGAGGTTTAGGCTGGAGGTTAGGAAGAAGTTCTACACAGAGAGAGTGATTGCCCATTGGAATGGGCTGCCCAGGGAGGTGGTGGAGTCACCTTCATTGGAGGTGTTCAGGAGGAGACTTGATGGCGTGCTTGGTGCCATGGTTTAGTTGATTAGGTGGTGTTGGGTGATAGGTTGGATGTGATGATCTTGAAGGTCTCTTCCAACCTGGCCTATTCTATTCTATTCTATTCTATTCTATTCTATTCTATTCTATTCTATTCTATTCTATTCTATTCTATTCTGGTGTACTGCAAACCAAAGTGGTTCAGAAAAGGCCATGGAGTCAGCAAAAGCTGCTGGGAAATGACACAAGGCTGAACTTCAGCTGGTGCAAATGGAAAGATCAGTGGAGGGTGCCCACACTCAAAAAGCCTGGAGAAAGCAGATAGGTATCTAAAACATTTTGAAAAGCCTCTACTGTGATGCTTTCTCCAGTGCGATAAATTCTCATTGAATTAACTGCCTAACAATGCAAGTGTCCCAGAGGCAGATTTCTTCCTGAAGTGAGAGCAAGTATAATGTTTTCAGGTACAATATGATAGTTTGAAGGTGCCAGAAGCAGAAGGAGCAGGGTTGCACTCAGCAAATGGACACTAATTCCCTCTTGTTACCCTATTCAGTCCTGGGAAAACATAACTTATGTTTCTTGAACCTTAGGCCAAGATAAAGGCCATCTTGTAAAGCCTTATAGTTCAAGAACTATACGTAAGTATTCATACATTATTTAAAGATATGTATAGCTACACATTTAAAGCATGTGATCTTTTTGCAGCATAGATTATTTGAGACAGACTGCTGGAAGAGCAGAGTCATTTCATGGGGCCACAATGGGAGCAGGTACCTGGGGTCCTGCTGCTACACGCAAACTGCAGCAACAGTGTTGGGCTGGTTATGTCCATGTAATGCCTGTAAGTCCGGAAACCACCAGAAAATGCACTGGGAGCTTCTCTGTGTCCTGCTTGAAGTGAATTTGTCAAGATCCACTCATGTCCCAGCTAGGCACCACTAGAGTTGTATATCAGGTTCCTGGAAGTAAGAAAGGTGAAGGACCTTCCCATGAACTAGTGCAGCATTGGTCCCTGCAAATTATTCCACAGACTGAAAAAAACCCTGAGCTGTCTTAATTTCCCATCAAAGGCAGGAAACAAATTGGCAGTGTAAGTGCCTATGAAGGCAAAAAAGGAACTGAAATGCACCTTTCTCCTGAGCTTTCCACTTGATAATGAAGGTCTGGAAGGCTCTAAATTGGCAGGTTTTGTTCTAAGGCTTTCATTCTCTCTCCCTTAGGACTGCTGGCAGACTTTCTGGACAGACAGAAAAGAGGTCAGTATGTGTCAGAGACAGCAGAGGATCCTGCATGTTTGTCTGTGCAGAGCTCTTTAAATCTCAGTGACAGATTACCCATTACGTTGTGTTACAGAGCACGCTTCTGCATGGCAGTCTGTACACTGCACACATTTTTTTCCAGGGTGGGACTGCAAAAGAATCTCCAGCTCAACCTCTACAAAGGCACAAATGAGCTTGAGTTATTGGCAGTCACTTGGTGCCAGCTGAGTACTTCTGTGTTTCCATGTTGATGATTTGTGTAGACAAGTCCGAGAAGGGGAGTGATTCCGAGTCTCTTAAAAGCTTTTTTGCTTGCTTAACAGCTGTTTCATCCCAAAAGTTGGGAGACAACCACCTTTTCATAAGGAGTCTGTAAGGATCTTTCAGCAGGACAATGAAGCATTTTCCCATCTACATTTCCTGGTGTCTTTCCATGAGATAAATTATTAATCCTTCCTATTCTTCTTAAAATTTAGAAAAATAATAAGCAATAAATGACATCGTAGGAGAGGTCAGCCAACCCAGACTTAGTTCTGTCAGCAAAGTCTGGTTGTTTCCCCTCATGGTTCCAGATCACCTTAGCAGCTGTACTTTCCAGGTTTTAGCAGGTTACCCTGAGTAACCTGTATTTGTTTGCTGAAGCATGATTGTTACTCATAGCTTTTGAACCCCAGTAGTCACAGGGAGATTATTATAGGTGTGCATTTTGGCACATCTCATCTAGTCCCCGTATTTTGTTGAGCTCTTTCCAGCGCACTAAATCCATTGTTTGTTGGGTCACAGAGTATGTTAGCTGGCTGAGTCCCAAAAGCATCTGCTCGTCAGACAAGCTGGCTCAGGGATGGGGGGAAGGAAATCCTAATAACTGCTCAGAGGTGGGGTCTGGTTCACTGCTCAGAGGAGCTGGGCTTAACCGCAGTCCTGCCTCGCCAATCTGCCACCCACCTTCCAGCCCTGCAAAATCACTCAGTCCGGTAAAGTTGTGTGGCACAGCAAGGGCTGTGAGGAAGCTTGGAAAAAAATAACATTGATGCTCAGGGAGCCTTCCTTCCTCTCTAATGTGCGACAGTTGTCAACTGGTGTTGCATCCACGCTAGGGGTAGCAAGAGATGGAGAAGAAGAAATACTCTCCCCTCTTTCTTTCCCTGCCTCTGGCATCTGGATTGCATGAGACAGGGCAAAGGGATAGCCAGCAACTACACTCAGCTTTAGTTACATTTAAAAGTAGGTTTGTCTATCTCAGTCTGAGCAAAAATGAGTAGCCCTTCACACCTCGGAGCCAAGCCCCAAGCCTATCCCTTGCAAGAGACGCTCATGTGAGCCCTTGGGCGAGTGCTGCCTGGGTAATTCCTGGAACCAGCTACAAGAAAACACTTCTCCTTCCCAACCCCCCCAAGAAAAGCTTTGCATGTGGCCCTTAAGTTGAAGACATCCTGAGCTTGTTTTTTTTAAACGTCAGCCACAAGTCAGCATAGGCCAAGGAAAACATACCAGTGCAGCATACAGGTTGGCAGCTCCACCAGCTGCTCTGCCCACACCAGCTTTGCTGCAGCTGCAAGCAATGAGTTCAGTGGGAGGCTGGAAGAGGACTGGGCACTGGGAGCAGGCAGTGACACAAAACGAGAGATAAAAGGCCAATTTACTTGGAAATCCCAAACACCGGTGGTGATACCTTGGTGTGTGAGCCCAGATGGCTGGCAGGCTGTGTGCCACAGGGTAAACGCATTGATACGGGCATGGAAACAGCGTCAACATGCCCTCACCAGCCTCACCGAGCGAAGGAGGACAGCTCAAAGCCCAGACTGAACGCTCCACCCTCCCAGCAATGCCTTGGCCTTCTCAGAATTAGGCCGTATTTGCTGCCGTGGGATACAGGGCTGTGGGTGATCAACGTATTTACAATGTACTAACTGAGTTTACTTCAAGTGTATGTATCGTCAGTACAATGTATACGATCACAGCGACACCACACGTATGCCGTAGAGATGCTCTTTAGAGCCTCACCCGGCGCTGCCCCGGCTCGGGTACGGCCGGGCCATGCCACGCCGCGAGGCGCAGGCCCTTTAAGCGAGCCCCGCCCCTGCAGACGCATCCCAGGACTCAGCCACAGTCGCTCCTCTGCCCATTGGCCAGACGGCGCTGAGAGTCCCGCCTTCCGGCGCTCCTAGCCAATGGGAGGGGGCTGAGTGAGAATCCCGGCTGGGTTGATGCGCGTGGCCGATGGCTGGCGAGCGGCGGGTCAGTGCGGGGCCTTGGGCCCGGGCTCGTCACGGGGGACTGGGCCCGGCCGCCCCTCGGGACGCGAGGGCTGAGGGGAGAGGGGCAGGGCCCGGGCCCGGGCCCGTTGGCCCTGGGCCCTCCGGTGCTGAGAGGAACGGGGCTCTGCGGGGATCGGGGCGGGGGGCTCTCAGATGTTATGGGAATCTGGCACCCTCTGAGGTGCCGAGAGGATCGGGGCCCACCTGAGGAGATCAGGAGGCCCTGAGGCGCTGAGGGGATCCGGAGTCTCCCTTAGGAGACGGGCGTGAGACCCTCGCAGCGGGGCTGGGGCGAGGACACGCCGACCCTTCGGAGGCCGCGGGAGGCTCCGGGTGGGGCGGTACCGAGAGCTGAGCGCCGATCCCGGGGTGAGGGCGTGTCGCTGTACCCCACCGAGACAGGGAAGGGGTGAGGGGGAGGCGGGCTCCGGCCTCCCTGCGTTTGTCGGCACCGGTTTACCACGTGTGTTGGTGCGGGGCAGGAGCCAGGCCGGCACTCTGCCTGCCCGACCCAAAGGTGCGAGGGTTGGGGCGGCCAGAGCCGGGCTGGGGAAGCGTTATGACCTTCCCTGAGGAGAAACCAGAAGTAATGTGTGAATGTGTGTCGGGAGAGCACCCTCGGCTTACTGCTTATCAAAAAGCAGAGGTATCCCACAGGAGAGTCCAGGGAGCTCTTCCAGCAGAGCTGTAATGCCTGCGGCCCATGGGTGCCGTGCACAGTACTAATGAAACAGCATGAAGTGGTAGTGGTTTCACGTAGGAATTCCTATGAGTAGATTGAGATGATTAAGGTCAGTGGAGTTCCATGAGCATGTGTTGTTTTCTTACCTGTACCTGACCCTGACCACAAGGTGTTCATGGAGTTAAGGGTTGAAGGGAAAAAAGTTAGCTTCCTGGTAAGTCGATGATGTAGGGCCTAGCAATGATTGAAACAAAGTGCTCAAGCAAGTTCTTGTCTTTATACAACAAAATTAACCTTGTCAGTCAGGTTGAAGTTAAAAGCAAACAAACAAAACCAAAGAATGCACTTCCATGAAATTAAAATGTTGCTTCCTCAAGTGTAGAGAACTTAAGGACATCTGGAAATGTGAGGGATTACTTTGGTTAGTTTTTATTGTTGTATTGGTAGGAGATCTGGTGTGGTTCTGTGGATTTTATTGTCACAATTAAAAACACTTGGTCTGATGCTTTTTTAAATGAACTTCTAGAGGTAGTATTTAAAATACATAGCAAAGTAGTGTTATGTAGGGTTGTCCACGGGTAGACAAAAAAAATGTTTTGAAAAGTAACCTGCCCATTGCTGAAATGTTTGCACATGGCCTTTCTGATGATTCTGCCGTTGCTGTTGCACACCTTTGGGATTTGCCCTGAGAAGGCCTGGGTAGGTGGAAAGCTTTGTGTGTACCTGCAGTTGTGCACCCCCCTGTGCTTTTTGTCCATTCTCCCAAATCTTAACATGGTAAAAAAGAAACACTGGTGTTTAGGAAACTCAAAATGTCTGGTTTTGGGTTCCAGATGCTGGTATAAAAGATGAGGCTGAATGAGAGCCGGACAAGATCCTTCCAGGCTCCTGTCACCGTCCACGCGTACCCGGGCGGGCAGGTGTATGTGTTCCCCAGGGGCCTCTCCGATTCAGAGGGGTCCTCGGAGGAGGAACTCAATGTAACGGAGCTGCGGCCGAGGGGCAGGGAGCAGCAGCGATGCAGCACGGCGCGGGACAGAGCCGGGGATGTGGTGCTTCTGGAACGAGAGCTTACGGAGGATGATAATCTCAACAAGCTAGCCCTGCAGTATGGTTGTCAAGTAAGAGCTGTCTCTGTTTGTCTGGGTTTAGTTTCTTCAGAGGTATTTTACCTGTAGCTCTTTCTGGAATTACGGGAAAGTGTGCTGTTCTCTGCTAGTTTTGACACCTGGGTGTTTCATGAATGGTCAATGGGTAAAACTGAGCCAGGGAGATGCAAAAGAAACCAAACAAAAAGAGAGCTCTTCAGTCAACAAACGGTCTAGGAAGATACTGTCACCCTCATGCCCTGTGCCACCTGCTTCCATGGACAGTTTATGCATCTAAGTGCAGTGTAGCAGTCATGATTTGTATTTGGTTGTTTAAGTGAGGATGAACAGCAGGAAGCTGAATAGAGAAAGGAGGGTTGGAGCTCTGCTCACAAGGAGCATACATTTCTGGAAGCAAACTGAACAGTACAAAGAAGTGCAACTGCAATAGGGTCTTGCTTTGGTGGGGTATTAAATTTTGTTTTTGAAAGGTATGAGCTTAGGTATTGCAGGGAAGGTGTAAATCTAATGGGGGTGGTCTTGGAGAAGGAGATGCCCAAGTGCAGGTCACAGAGTCCAGGTGCTGACTGTGCATGTGGGCTGTGGTTGTTTGCTGCCGTACCACATGTGCAGCTCAGCCATCTGTAGGCACTACCTGTGCACCCTGAACTGTCTCTGCAGTTGCAACATTCTACATTGTACATTTTCTTTGTTCCAGAGCAGAGAGCTTTATAGCAGAGCTGTTGAGAAGTTTAATTACCTGATCTGAACGTTAGAAGTAGTCCATTGTTGAGTAGTTCAAGCTGTATTTTTAGAGCCTCCTTTATCTTCAAGCTAGATTATGATTTAAAAGTTCCATGATGGAAACAATTGGACAGTGCCCTGGATGGGATAATGACATGGTCCTGGCTCAGCTGCTGCAGTATGATTGCAGCCTGTCTTGCCTAACAGCACAACAGCTGTGTGGTGCAGCTGAAGCAAGAGGGCTTAGAGGAATTGCGACAATTCCTCCACTCCCATTCCCTTAGAAACAAAAACAAAACAAAACCGAAACCCTGCTAGGTTCTGCTGACGAGCCTGATGCGTGTGAAGAAGCCGTTCTGGTAGGACTTGAATAGGCCTTGATTGATGCCAGTGGAGCCTGAGAACTCATAGCTGAGAACTCATCTCTAAGCAGCAGCATTTGTGTCATTACTGCCACTTACACAGAACTGCAGGAGTTCAGTGAACTCAAAGGAGGAAGATTCTGAACAGCTCTTGGTTTATGGCATAAGAAAAATCATGCTGTGCCCCCTGTACTGTACCTCAGGGGAACTCAGGCTTGTCCCCACCATGACTGTTCATCTGCCTTCTCTGCTGCTTTGTTGCCAGAGCCCTTTAACCTCATTGGGCACTGATGAATCTGCTCTACCTGCCCTGCTGAATGGCTTGTCTGGTTGGGAAAGCAGGCTGGCAGGGAGGGACCAGATAGTCAGGGTTCTCCTCCCACAGGAGAAAAAAAACCCCACACTGTCTGACTGCCTCCCTTCCTTCCAGAAAGGACGCATGACTTGTCCCAGATAAAGTGAAGAGGTACAGGAATTCTTATTACTGGAGATTTGTGTATTTGTCTGTTTACAGAGCAGCTCTGATAAGTTTTCATGGAATCACAGAATGGTTTGGGTTGGAAGGGAACTTAAGGATAGTCCAGTTCCAACCCTTCTGCCATGGTCAGGGGCACTTTCCACTATCCCAGGTTGCTCAAGCTCTCCTCCAACCTGGTCTTGAAACCCTCCAGGGAAGGGGTATCCTTGGCTTCCTTGGACAACCTGTTCTAGTGTTTTGCCACCGTCACTGTAAAGAATTTCTTCCTAATATCCAGTCTAAATCTCCCCTTTTCCATCTTAAAGCCATTCTCCCATATTCCCACCCCTATCTCTACAAGCTCTTGTAAAAAGTCCCTCTCTAGCTTTCCTGTAGGCCTTGCCCCCTTCCTGTAGGTACTGGAAGGCCACTGCGAGGTGTCACCAGAGCCCTCCCTTGTCCAGGCTGAACAGCCCCAACTCTCTCAGCCAGTGCCCGCAGGGGGGTGCTCCAGCCCTCTGATTGTCATCGTGGCCTTCTCTGGACCCACTCCAACAGTAGAGTGTCCTTGTGGACACAGTGCTGCAGGTGGGGGTCTCACGAGAGCAGAGCAGAGGGGCAGAATTGCATCCCTCGTCCTGCTGGTCACACTTTTGATGCAGCCCAGCACACGGTTGCCTTCTGGGCTGCAAATGCACACTGCTGGCTCATGTTGAGTTTTTCATCAGCTGAAACCACCAAGTCCTTCTTAAGACTGCTCTCTAGATTTTCATTTTGTTCTACCTGCACAATTAAGCAGCTCCTGAAAGGCTACCAGGACATCAGGAGGAAGTTTCATAGCCACAAATATATGTGACTATGTTTAAAAAGTCCAGGATGAGCTTCTCCTTGAAATCACTGAGAGCTTAATCATTGGTTTCAGAATAGTCAGGGCCTGCTTGGGATGGGGGTATGTTGCACAGTGCAACAGATAGCTCTGTGTGTGCTACAGATAACTTGGCAGAGATGCAAAGCCCTTCAGAATTCTCATTTTTACTACTGACCATTTATAGTCTTGGCCTGCTTTTGGCATTTTTCTTAGCTGGGACAAGGGGAGCTCACTGCAGCCAAAAAAAATGAGTACATAAAATAGCCTGGATGGCTGCAGCCAGAGCTCTTGCATGCTTCCCATCAGCTTCGTTTGTTGTTTCTGCCTGAGCACTGCTCCACTTTGTGTTTCTGGAGCCTTAGCACAATACTGCAGTGTTTGATTGCAGACACTGCAGGGGATATTTACTGTCCCTCTAATTTGCTTTCACTGGAACAAACCCAAAAGTTGAAGCACCACCTCCATTAGCAGGCTTTGCATGAGATGATCGTTGTTTCATAATGAAATGATTTTGCAGGGTTTAAGTCCTGATTTTATGCTGGAGGCAAGCTGTGAGGAGCTTGAACCAGCAAGTGCAGATTTCTTTTACCTCAGGGCGACCAGATTAGGATCTAGGATTAAATGTCCTGTTTCCAGATTTCTCAGGCTCTGCGGAGTGACTGTGAGATTCAGGCATTCTCATCCCTGCTTTCAGCAGAGTCATTCTTTCTGGCTGTGATGTAGCAGACTGTCCACCTTTCAGAGACTGCATGGCAGATGAGCTTGATGCATGCTTCCCTGAGCATCTGTACAGGCCAGAGGGTAGATCCATGGAGCAGAGTCACTACAGCTTCTGTGGCCCACTGCATGGTCTCCACCTCTGAACTCCTTGCAGGGTGGGAGGACTGCCTGCTATATCCTGGGCACTTCATGTGCTGCTGGAGGGTGGCAGCAGCACAGCCTGCAAGTAGCCCTGAATGTTTGTAGCCCTGAACATCTGTAGCTATGGAGATGTTAAAGCTCCTATCTGGTGTATCTGTGGATTGTCTTTTAAAGGCTTTTAAAGCTCTGAGTTACGGGGCTGTTGCTGCTGGTGGTACTTACACACCTGCTTTCTTGGTTTTAGTTCTCCAATTTCAGTGGTGGCCTGAAGCTTGCAAGGGTGCAGCAGTTGCAGTCGCACAGTAACTCACTACTGTCTAAAGGCACAAATCACACTTTGAGAGTGCTGTCCTCGTGCTGCTGCTGCTGTATGATACAGCAGAGGTAGTGAACCTGCTGTAGTGTCTTTCTTCTTGGACTGGGGCCTTGGTGTTTCCTTTGGTTTGTGGCTTCTACCCTTGGCTCTTTCCTGCCTCTTTGTCTGCTCTGGACATCTCCTCGCATACTCAGTCCTGTTCCTTTTCTTTCACAGGATTTAGGGCACCTGAGAAATTCATGCACTTACTTACTGGGTGGTTGTGAGGGGACACTGTATTGAGCTGTCTTCTCTATATTTAAGATTAAATAAAGAAACATTGCCTTGCCTTTGTCATTCCTTCAACATCATCTGTCCTTGTGCTTTACGCTGTATGTAGGGTTTGTTCTTTCTTGCTTTTCTTACTGCTTTCTGTATTACCAGTCTGGGCGGGAGCCCCAGTCACAGGTGAAACCCCCACAAGATAATCCCAGCTGCAGGGAGTTTATTGCTGTAAGCACCTCAGCAGGAGCAGCTACCAGCAGTGAGCTGTGGCAGTGAGCTGTGGGGAGCTGCTGTCCTGCAGGAAAGAAGTGGTGCATGGGAAGGGAGAAAAGGACACTGGTGCTGATGTGTGAGCAATGCTGACCTGCTCTCTGCCAGGCTGTGACCATGCTTTCAGAACTCCTGAGAGGGAGCACTTGACTCTGAAGTCACCTTCTGAAGGGTTCTGCCTGTTGGTCTGCTCACATTGAACACTCACACTTCAAGATATGAAAACTTTTACAGAGGATCCATTACAAAGGCTTTGCTTTTTAACTTGCATTAGAAAGTGAGAGAAGGGTAAAGAGAGCAAGACGAAGGGAAGACAGTTAAGCAACATACAGCATATGAAAGGTACAAGAGTGCTGGAGGAGGTTATAGACTGGTTTAAGAGGGGACTGGATCCTGCAGGACCTAGAACAGCTGGGACATCTCTGCAGAACACTGAGCCACCCGCAGCCAGGGCTTGCCTTTTATTTTCAGACAGCTGCTTGCACACGGGTTTTGTAGGCACTTCCTGCCATAGTGCTGGGTTGTCCTGTGGTTATATTGGTGTCCTTTTTGGGTTCTGTAGGTTGCAGATATCAAGCGTGCCAACAACTTCATCCGGGAGCAGGACTTGTATGCACTGAAGTCCATCAAGATCCCTGTGAAGCCCCACGGGCTGCTAACAGAGACCGGCAGCGAGCTACGGCCACTGATGCCTGTGCCCTCCCAGACCGGCCTGACGCGGGTGGACTTGCCAGAGCTGGAGGATGCTGCGAGCAGCTCTGCTGACAGCAGACAGCTGAGCGACTACTTCAAGGGGATTGATAAGAGCATCCAGGACGTGGTGCAGGCAGAGGTCCAGCTGAACAGAGAGTATTGCATGGACACCCTAGAGAGGCCGCTGCCCCAGTCAGGGAAGCAGGAAAGCAGCAGTGGTGCAGACTGTGGAATCCAGTGGTGGAATGCAGTTTTTATTATGCTCCTGATAGGAATTGTCCTGCCAGTATTTTATATCATCTACTTTAAAACACAAGGCCTGGTGGCCCATACCTCCAATGTAACACTAACCTCAAATATTTCAGCAGATGGAGTGGAAGGGAAATTACCACAAGGCTCAGTTGTAGAAAAAAATCCTGAGAGGAGCAACCAAAATCAGCCTCCTCTGCAGGCACTGAAGCCCCTTCGCTGTGACTGACTCGAGTAATTCAGGCGGATAACAGTGCAAAACTTTTTGTTAAGTAGCTGAGGTTGTAATCCTGCCTGACAGTGAGGTGATGTGATTTTTATGGCAAAATGAGAATGTTTTGTTGCTTTACAAAGCTCATCAGGCAGCTGGCTTAACATTAGTGAATTCAGCTGATGAGTATTTTGTAGCAATTTACCCACCTTGGCTGCTTCAGGTGTTTCTGAATGCCTTGTCTGAGAAGGAGGTCTTTTGCTGCTGAGCTGAAGAGTGCAGTGTGACTGGAAAGTTGTGGGTTGTTTGCAGTTCAAGGAAACCCTTTTTGCTTGGAGCAGAAGCAAGGACTCTTGCTGAGCAGTCATTTCTGCCTCTCACAGACCTTGGCAGTTTTGGCAAGCCTGACCCTAGAGTGGTGATTTCCAGTGCATTAAGCTAGGTGTACCATCGCACCAGGACACTGCCAACACCTCAGCTTGCTAGCCTATTGCACAATTGTTGATGCTGCGTTTATTAGGGTGCTTCAAGCCCACTCCAGGAAGGGTGAGCCCAGGCCTCTTTCCCTCAGTGGAATCCATCAGCGACTTCTCCTGAACTCCAGTGTCTCTGCAGGCAGCGTCCCTGCTGTGCCAGGGCACTGCTCAGCCAGAGCCAGGACGTCAGTGTCACTGCAGGTGGCCAGGATGTTAGAGGTGAGTGTAGTGTTGGCTTGTGGTGTGTAGTACGTACTTCTTAAAGGTTTCTCTGTTGGGGGGGGGGGGGGGGGGGGGAGAGTGGGGGGGTGCTGTTCTAGCCAGTATTACCTTTTTAAAAAAACAATAGTCCATAATGATGCCCCTCACACACTCAGTCATGGGCTGGAGTTTCCTTGTGTGTAGTCTTCATGTGATAGAGCAGGGAGGGCTAAGCTCATTTAATTTGCAAGGCCCAGGAAAGAAGCAGACCTGCCTTATCTTAGTGAAGCTGCTGTTAGGTGTTTCTGCTGCTGTTGGTATTAGAAAGCGTCTGATTGCATAGGAAAGACCAGTGGCACTTGGGAGGCTGGTGGTATGCCAAGATGTCAGTGCACCTGCCGCCTGTGCTGATCATGACAAGTCAGGAAACACCAGGTGCTAGAGTGGAACAGGAAATGCGGCCTGGGGGAGCTTTGCTGCAGAGAGGCATTGGCCTCAAAAATTTGCTTCATCAAGGCTACGGAGTGGGGACGGAGAGAACCACTCTCCTAGAATCAAACACTAAGGGCTGCTGAGCACAGTTATGTGACATCTGGCTGGGGCTGGGATGATGCAGAATGTTGGGAGCAGCCAGCTGGGAGCACCTCACTGGTTCAGGAAGGCTGCCAGCCCTTGGCTTGTCTGCTGCCACTGCACTGGCAGCTGAAGATGCAGGCAGACATCAGGTTAGTGAACAAAGTCCTTGTCCAGCCTCCTTTCCTGCCCCAGGGTCTGCTCTGCTGAGCTGTGCAGGTTGTGGTGGGGCAAGGGCAGCATCCTCTGCAAGAATGCGCACTGCTGCTGACCTGCAGCACAGCAGGGGAGGTGTGAGGAGCTGACTGGGTTTCTGCTAGGGTAGGGTTTTTTTGGGTTGGGTTGGGTTTTTGGGGTTGCGGTTGGTTGGTTGGGGGTGGTGGTTTTTTCTTAAAGCCTTAGTGGTTGCTGTTGCTCCCAGCTCCCTGAGCAAAGGTGCAGCTGGATGAGCTCTGTGGTAGAGGCTGATGTTGTACCAGTTACACTTGTTTCCTGGGGAGAGTGTGGACTGACACTCTGCATGATGGAGAGGGGAGGTGGGACTGAGGCTTCCCAGCAGCCTGAGGAACAGCACAAGGAGCAAAGAGAGTTCTGCAGTGTTCTAAGGACCTGTGTTTCCTGCAACCACCAAAGAGTGCTCAGGAAGGCCAGAGGGAGCTCACTTGTGTAAACCACTCATCTTTCTTCTGTGAAGGAACTCTCTCTGTTCTAGGGGAGGGGGATTATTACATTTTTTAAATAAAGCAGAATTAAATAACGGCACAAGGGGCACCCCCACCCTCTTACTTCACCATTGTCAGACCACGCTGGCACCCAGCTGAGCAGCCTTGGTAGAGAAGGCCTCCCTGACTCTCCACCCAACACGAGGAAGAGTGTGACCCTCAGAACACTTCTCTACCAGGGTTTTTCTCACACGGATGTTTGTTTCACAAACATCTCAGTGACTGGGGGTGGCACCATTTCCTTATCTCTGGTTTCACAATGCACAGCTGTCAGCACCAGGGCAGAGCAAGAGGAAGAGAAGGCACTACTACATGACATGACTGCCCAACAGCCACCACCAGCTTCCCACCAGCACCTGCCTGGCTCCTAGCAGGACTTGCAGCAGGAAATGGGAGGGACAGCAGCAAAAGGAGCCATAACGATGTGGAGAAGGACTTGGCCTTTGGGACACCACTCTGAATTTACCCCCGTTTGCTGCAAGTGGCTGTAAGCATTTTGTAATAAGGTTCTTGCAAAGCGTCAGTTCTTCATTTGAATGTAGCAACAAGCGCACGTCTCCCAAAAGAATCGGTTCTTCCTACCAGTACCACGGCTGCAGTTCAGACCCAGCCTATCAAACTGGGGTACCTGGAGAAGGGGAAGGTGCAGCACAGGCCGGAGGCTCTGCAAACACGAGAGAGGCCGGAGTACACAGTAAAAGCCAGTATCTTTACTTTAGTGAATGCAGGATACAAATATTTTACAACAACCTCTAGCATTTTCTTAACCATTTGATAAAAAGTTCACTAGAATATTTATTGTATATTGAAGAAAAACCAACACATTCAGGGAAAAAAATTGAGATTAACTTATTTTTTTTTCTTAAAAGATTCGTCTCAAGGATGGCAACAAAGTCCAGCTTGTGCCGCCAAACGGCTTATCATCATTAAACCGTGAACAGCTTCTTTGTGAACTGTTGACTACAAACATTTACCAAATACATAAATCTCTTTTAAAAAAGCCATTTTAAATATAGCAAAGCAGTGTTCTCTTGCACAGCAAAGTGAAGAAAGTTTCTACTAAGATTTAAATGCTTACATTGGTTAAGTCTTTCTTTCACATTCCAATTTAAACTTCTTCCCGTGCCCAATCGTTAGGAGTTGTTTTGTTCCTTATTTACTATGTATTTCTTGTGCGCACAGTAATTCGCCAGTTTCTGATGCATGATTAGTGTCCCTCCAGTGAAAGGAAAGGCTAAAGCCTTTCTCTGACAATCCCTGATTACCTGCATTTTTAAACACTACCGTGAGAGCTTGGAGATGGAGGTGATTTGTCACAATAGATACAAATCTTAGATCATTCAGGCTTGAATGGGTTCAGACCAGGGTCGGATCCGCTTGCAACTTCGTTCAGGATAGGCAATTTAAAAAAAGTATTTTTGACCTGCTGAAACACCTGCGCTGCGGCATCGCTTTCACCGCCGTTATAAAACATTTTTACAATTCCTAAAAAAGTATGTTCCAAAGTCAGTCAGCTGTTATTAAAAATCATGATTCCCACTTGTTCAGTGGCAGGAGAATCTCCCCCTGACGCCGGGGGTGGGGTGGTGGATGGAATCTGCTGAGCCTGTTGGAGGGTCTGGGGCAACACAGGAACAGTCCCGCGAGCAGCTCCTGGGAACCGATTGTTCAAATTCGTTGGTGTGATTTCAATACAAACTCTAACCCTTGTGTAGCTTTTTTCTTTAAGAAAACAGTAATAGCACTGTTTAAAAACCTGCATAGAAATAAAGACTATTGAGATACAGTCAGCAAAGCCATCTTATAAGGCACACAAGAAAATAGACAGTAAATGTGAATGCAGAACTCCCACTCGGATGTACAGCAAAGTTCATATATGTGCATAAATCGTAACAAAAATCATAACTTCCCAGAGCATTAAAGGTTCTCTCAAGTGGTAAGGGATTCAGTCACTTGGGAAACAGTTGCCATTGGATGGAGTCTCCCTTTTCCTCTACGCATCTGCAAGGCAATAAACTAAGGACAATAAAGGAAGGGCGATCCACAAAGGGAAGGGCTAAAACAAACTGCAAGGTCCACGGTTTTAAAATTACCATGGCAACAAGAGGTGGCCTTGGCAGCCGTGTGCTGACTTCTTCAGTTGCACCTTAAAGCAAGGACAGTGGGAGAGCTGAGTGCTGTCCCCTCTGGCTTCCCATCTCTCACACTTGTTAGCTACAGGATCTGGTAAGACTTTAAATTGGAAGATTTAAAGTCAAAGCGAGTCTGTAATAAAAATCAGGGCTTAACTTTACAGGAGTTTGGAACACAAACCAGCGCTGTAGTTTCTTCCCCAGCACTAGAACCATCAGCAGTGAGAGTGAGTTGTACCTACATAATTTGGTTCCCAGTATGAAGGGATGCCACATGTGCAGGGAGAAGAGATGCACAGCCAGTCTGGACCTGGAAAGGGACCAGAGTGGGACATGGCCAGGATGCTCCCTCCTGCAGCATCGGCTCCACCAAACCTGGCTGGCCTCAGCCCTGCAGCGAGGTTTTGGCTCCAGAGACTGCTGCTCAAGCCCAGCTTTTGCCTAGAAGCCTCTTAAGTTAACAGGAGAGGACTCTGTCCTGCTGCTCTCCTTGTTCCAGCACAGTCAGGCTGCACGCAGGATCCCACTAACAACTGCAAGCACAAAGCAGACCCTTCCCCAGCCAGGTCTCTGCATCTCACAGCAGCAGCACAAAGGAACAGCACATTTGTCTCTGAGGCTGCAGCGTCACCCCAAACCACTTACCAACTCAGAAAACCTTTTGTGCTCCTCTGATATGTGTTATTTCCCTACCAGGAGAAATTAGGTCAAGTTTTTCCACGGTTTTGGTTTTTTTGTTTTTTTTTTTTTTTTTTTTTTGTTTGTTTGTTTGTTTTTCCTCCTCAGAATAGGCAGCTTTAAAATGATGCCTTAAAACCTTCTGTATATTTATGCAGGATGAACTTAACACCGGATTATTCTTTTTTGCCACTTTGCTATTTATATACATATATATAAAATGTATAATGAAGCTTAACCATACAGCACAGAGATTACAATTGAACAGCACACATTCACCACCAGTGAGGGGAATAACCCCTTTATACACCCTCTGAAAAATCTGGATAATAATATTAATAATAATTAAAATCCAAAGAAAGTACAGTATATTTAACAAAATAGTAAATATTAAACAGTGAATACTCTACTTAATAAGGACCTCGCCTTTTCTCAAGTCGGCGTCAATCCACAAAAATATACTTTGTAATCTGGTGAACGTACGATACGTCGGTACTTACACCAAAGGTGATAATATATTTAGGATGCTATATACACAAAGAGTTTGGCTCAAATTTAAATTTACATAGAAGTGTTCATGGCTTATTTTTCCCCCAAGGTTCCGCCTGCAAGTTTTTCCTTTTCATCTTCGAAAGCAAAGACTAGAAAGTCAAAATAAGATAAAACTATACTCTACAAAAAAGCTACAACATACAGCTTTGGCTTATATAAATAATTCATAGCAGAATGTGTTCAAAAGTACTGTATATAACTTTATATATAGTCTTCAATCCATTAGGGTATTGTTTTCTTTAATATAAAATATACATGAGCTAAAATCCGTTTCTATATTTTTCAAAGGTATGAACGTAAAAACAAATTTGTCAAACATATTCCAATTATAACTTAATATATTAATTTTATTTTGTTAATGTTCTATTTTCTAGGCTAATAGTTTCTGAATAGTTCATGCGAGTTCTCTATGTCTCTCTCTCACTCGTTAAAAAAAAATCACTTTTTTGACCCAATACACTATTTTTATTTTTTTTTAGCACGTGCAAAACAGGGTTTTTGTTTATTTCTTATAGCATCAGCCCTTCTCCATGCACCCTCTGCGATAGAGACCCATGCCAGGTTGGGTAATATAAAGGTCGTTTTATGTACAGTATTGCTTTCTTCTTCCTGCTTCTCTACTGCTCTGCTGCTACAAAGCATTATTTCTTAACTACGAGTAACCATACAGCTTGAATACACACACAGGGACGTTACTACAGGCGAGCCCTCCCGGTTTCGGCAATCTAGTGTGGTCAGGTTATACTGCGGGTAGAGGTTTCTCTGCAAAACAGATTATATCATGAAAACAACAAGTCCAGGTAAGTGCCAGACTAGATCAATACCTACAGGATTGTTCTCTTACGTTTTACCATGGGACATCTGCAGCTATACAAGAAGTTTGTCATAAGTGCCTGATGATTTTGTGTATGCTACACACACTAGCACATATATATGCGTGTGAAGATATATATATGCATGTATGTATATACATATAAATATACTTATGTCCTTATTTATAAATTTAGATATGTCAGGACAGTTCGCTTGGAGAACACAAAACTGAGGTGGCAGAGCCAAGCATTTATGTCACCCACGTGTCCATCCTCATCCGCTTCACCGAGGGACTTTCCCGGTCTTCTGAATTCGGTGGCCTGCCCAGCACGACAGGCGAATGGAAATCGCTTCGCGGGTCTTCCCGGTCGCTGCCGTCGTAGGAGCTGCTGGAGCTGCTGAGACTGTCAACAGGAGAGCGACCCAGTTCCTGCCGCGACTGCTGCTGCTGCTGCTGGGGCTGGGGCTGAGGCTGGGGCTGCGGCTGTGATTGGGGCTGCTGCTGCTGCGGGAACCCAGAGGGAGTTACACGGTCCCGGGAGGTGAAATTGGTTCAGATTTTATGTTGATGTTTTGGTTGGTGTTAATGGATAAATTTGAACCCTGAGATAGCTGGCTGCCAGTACTGGGGAAAAGAAAACCAAAAGGCAGAAATAAGACAACAGGAAAAAGGAAAATAAAGTGACAATTCATGTGTCGGGGTGATGGCGTGGCCGTGTGGTTCAGCACCCTCAACGTGAGTCTGTGAATAAACACAACTTACTGAAGTGAAGAGACCAAGCTGGAGAAAGTGTTGATTAAGGGTCTGAATGTATCACAGCAGTTACAACCAAACAGAAACAATCCCCATTTCCAAACAGTTCACCACACAGTGACTCCTGTGTAGGAAGCTGGGTCAGCAGGGACACAGCTTCTCAGCCCCAGGACTGACTGATCAAAGACATGAAACACGAATGCTTCTCGGCCACCAAGCAAATTCAAAAGGCAGTGACCATCACCAGAGGTATCAGAATGTCTCTGGTGCTAAACGTTCCCCAGAACAGATTATTAGCCTGAAGTGAGAGCAGGTCCCAAGTGACTGCTGGGTCAGAGGTACTTACACAAGAGAGCTGAGGGCGGATGGACCAAGGTGGTGCTGCTGCCAGGCTGACACCTGCCCCAAGGACAGCATCCCTGGGGAGTTAAACCCCTGCAAGGCAGACAGGTCTGCACTAGTCAAGGAGTAATCTAAGGGGCAAACAAAACAAGAAAGTAGTTTGTAGATGTATTTATACATATATAAATACATGAGGGCACAGGCAGTCCCCCCCCCGACAGATATAGAAAGGCTTCTGCCCAAAACAAAGGCAAGTGACCCAAAGGAGACCAACCATGGAAACCGGAGCCTGGGAGCAGTCCTCACCGGAGTTTAGCAGGACATAAGCCTCTAAATGGCAATTTCTTTCGCGTTCTGCTTTCAATGTCCACACGTTGCTGTCTCTCAGACCTTCTTCTGAACCCACAGGCAGAATGTATTTATACCTTTACATATATATTTTTTCATATGTATATAAAATGTGTCTTACAGTAAAGACCAGTATTTCCATTTTTGAAGATTCACACTTGTGTGGAAATTTTAGAACAAAAAGGGAAGAATTCATAGCGGTCGGTAGGAAGGCATAGTGCCTGTTGCTCTGAATTTACTAAAGCTGGTACTCCCTGTACCCACAATGGTTTCGATCATTACTTGGTCTGATTAAACTGTCATTTCTCCATCTAACAGATGTCCTTAGAAGAATGTGATTATTTGAAACACAAAGGGGTAACAAAATCTGTCACTAATCAGCAGTGACTGGCTGCTAGTTTTGGCGAGGCTGCAATGCTAAGACACTTCTCACTTCACTCACATGGGTGAAGTTATTTTCACTTTATCTTTAGCACTCACTCTTTTCTTTCAGGTTTTAAAACAAAGCCAAACACTTCTCTGCTTTTAATTATCTTGTAACACGGCGTCCTCAAAATAGTTTCTAGTCTCTTAAGAATGTGACAAAAAACCAGCAAACTTATTTTACACTGCCAGAGGAAGAACCAGAAATTCTGCTTAAAATCTATTTGGGGTTTTGATTTTTTAATTTATTTTTTTTTAAATCATTGTCCTAAAATAAAACCACCCTTCCCATTTATCTCTCTTGAGGTAATCTTTCTTGAGCTATTTCTCCAGGACCATCCACCACCTTGCTTGCTGAGGACAGCTTCTAGGTTTCCCTTTGCCCAGGAAGGCAGGTGAGCCCAGTGCCAGCAGGGCACTGCACTGTGCACAGATGCTTCAGAGCAGGAATAGTCCAGAAGACCCTGGGTTGCAGCTCAGCAGGTAAAGCTGCTTACACCACCTTTTTCTTCATTTCTTCTCACTTAACATTTTTATTGGAACTCTGGAAAACCCTCACAAGGATTTCTGCACAGATGCAGAACCCTTTGCAAGGCCACAATGAAACTCTCAGAATCTAAAGTCCAGCCCTGACCTATCTCTAGCCCATGCACCCAGCCTTGGGAGCAGCCAGAGCCTGCAGATGTTGCAAACGTGAGCAGTGCAAATGGATGAGCTGTTCTGTGCCAACACGATTTCTGTACCAGCACACAGAAGATGTTGATAGGAATTCACTTCCCATGCTTTTGTTGTTTGGGTTTTTTTCTTTACAATTACAGGTTTCGAGATAATGGACAATTAACTTCTGATGCTTTAGGCAGGACATGCCTGATGACAGGGGTCTGAGGAGATCCTTTTCCAAGGGATTACGTGTACCACTGCACAACTATCATCCCTCCTGATAATCCTCTGTCTGCCAGCAGGACACCTACACAGGTGACTAGATGCAAGATGGACAAGCAGTGCAGACAGAGGAGAATCTTCTATATGGGGGGAGGGCAGACTCACTGCTATGGTGACCTTTGAACTTTGTGCTTTTGCTAAATAAGGGACCTAAAGCAAATAATGTCATTTCTGGCTAGACAAGCTCTGCTCAGGTGTAAGTCAGTATTAGGTTTTAGAGATGCCTGGACTGCTTCAGAATAACTAACTCTGTTCATTCCGGCCCTTCCTCCAGTCATCTGCAGAGAGAACACTTCTCCAGCAAAACCAATTATATAAAATGGTATATTTGTGCAAAACTGACATCCAATGCTTTAATTAAGGACCTAAGAGCTGAATCTATCCCCTCTAGCCCTGAAAAAACACCAAACCCTTGTCAATCCAGAGAAACAATTGAAGTATCTGAATTTTATCTTAGGTCTTGAACTGCAGAACTAAAACTGCCACGTAAGTGGTGACTGCCCTGAGAATACCCAGCAGACAATGTGGTTTCAACATCAAATTTCTTTTTGCAAATCCCCTAAAAGGCTCAATCTAATAGAAATAATTTTAAAGTGTCTGAAGAACACTAAAGGGCTAAAAGCTTTTCACAAATAATTGCATTATCAAGGAAATGGGCTGGTTTTAAAAATGATATCCCAGCACTAACAGCACTTGTCTGTTGCGTAGGACACCAGTTTCAGTTGTCTGCTGCTTCCCAAGATGCAGGCTACAGTCCCTCTCAGCTTGTTGATGTTTTAGCCATCAGTTTAGGGGTTATTCCGGATGAGGAACATACACAACACCGCCTCCTGAAATGTCAGGCTGCATAAGAGAATTAAGAGACCAGTGAGGTGACAGGTAAAACAACATGGACCTTCTAAGCAGGGACCAGCATTATTTGTTTACTTTAAGCAGCCACTAAATGCAATCCAATGGATGAACAATCTCTGCGGCAAGTATCAAGCCAAGATGTGTGTGTACAACAAATTCATACCTGAGCTTGTAATTCAAAACCAGTCACCAAGCACAGTCCTTCACTCTGGTCATTACAGTCTTACTGCCACCCCATCTTCTCTATTTCTTTAGACTTTAAAACCCCCCAGGGTAGTTATTATTCAGCTGGGTGCTGCCACAGTACAAATATTTACTGTTGCCGATGACTAAACCTTCCCTCCCAACACAAACCTCCTGCATGCCAGCACATGCCCCAGGCAGTGCCTGCAAGGCAAACTGACAGAGGGAAGCTGAAGGGTAGAAAATGGCAGTTAATGAGCACATTAGCACAGGAAGATGTGAGTTGTTTGGCTGGATGATGGTTACAGGCTTAACTACAAACTGCAGTGAAGCCTTCCAAAGCTATTAAGAAAAAAAGTGGAGGCGATGTGTAAAATCCCATCTTGGGGGGGGGCGCGGAATTGTGATGCCTCTATGGCTGCTCTATCTATCCCCTTTACCAACACTTCAGCAGACTTCTGATGGTGCAGAAAACGAGGTTACAAAACCTCTCTATCACTCAGGTTTTGGCCATCTCCTACAAACCTTGAAGGTTGTTTTTATCCCAATTTGTCCTGACCTTTGCACAAGAACATCAGGTCACTGATAACAGACTGGCTCAGCAGTTTCTGCCCCTTGTTACACATATTATCAGAGATGCCACCAGCTCTGCTGCTGGCCTCAGCTTTGGGCAGCGGCAGGTACATTTTGAAGCCAGCTGAAACATGCTCTGTCTGATATGGGGCAGCTCTTGATCCACTTTCAGAGAAGCCACTCCAGCAGCACATGTGTCCCCATTCCCTCCTTCCCCATCACTGTTGCCAAAACCTTGCCACACAACACTGTGGCTCCTTAAGGAGAAGCAATTTGTTCCTTTGCAGAAGGCCCTCCCCTGCCTTCCCGGTTCCCGAGCATCTCATGCATACCAGCTACTTGTGTACAGCCAGAGATGACACAGCTTGAGGGAAGAAATGCTACCAGTACCAGGGAGTCTCCTCTCCTGGAGGCACGGATCTTGGATTCACAGAAAGAAGAGCGTAATACTTTCAGGCCTTCCTGTCTAGCCAGAGCTGATCAGCCACAAACAGAAGCTCTCTAGTGTAGCTCTGTCCCAAGAGCTATTGTTGCAGAAGAGAGAAGCAGGGTATTTTTTATTAGTAATAGTAGTTACGTTTTTTTTCAGAACATTTGAAAGCCAACCAAATGAGACTTACAGTGCTCACCAGGTCAGAAATCCCCTTTTGAACAAATTAAGACACTTGAATGGCTTCACCAGACTTCACCTAAAACCAGCAGTGAACTGGGGAATGATTCCCTTTCTTTTCCTTTTCAGGCAGCTGCTCTAACTCTGGCTGCCCAGCAGCTGCTCTAACTCTGGCACACAGCAGTTACTGACACTCATCTGCTGTGTAGCTTATCTGCAGGTGCACTGAAAATTACACTGTGCATCACAGAGCAGTGGTAATCAACCTGAGGCCATCATGGCTGCAGCCTTTCAAGGAAATGATTACAATAATTCCTTGACTAATTACATACAGGGTCTGTAACAAAACACCTTGAGATTGGAGTCAAAACTATCTCTACTGCTAGGGAGACAAAGCGAGAGACACCACATTATGAATTACTTTCCAAACCAGCAAAGTAATTAGCACTTTTACCACCAAATCCCATGCATCACACCCACCTTGGATAAAAAGTAGTTTTAAATCCTGCAGAAGAGAGACCCAACAGTGGTGTCATGCTTGCTCTTGATACAACTGCTAAAGAGAAGGCTCTCTTAGGGCAAACGGAAAGCCCCAGTACAAGCTGATTCATTCCCTCCAGCTGTTGACACTGTGCAGAGCAGAGGGGAAGGGACAGAATGCCCTGAACGGCTACTTAAACATGAGGCACTTCAGTTCTCTGATGGACAGTGTGAACACTAGTGCTGTAAGCAGCACACTTGGTTGTGTCTCCCTGTATTCAGCTGTGTGCAACCTGGCTGACTAAAAGCTTCTTCCTGCTCTAAGTCTCAACATTGACACATCTCCAAGCTAAGGGCTCATTTCTGATGAGTAAGAGCCTTCATTTGAACTGAAAAGGGGGAAAAGTCAAGTGTCAGAGAAATGCAAATTTTCTGGGCTTATGAATCACAAAAGCTTTGTACATCTGACACACCATGCCACTTACCCCAGACAATGCTTACCAGTGTTGTAGGCAGTAGGCATGGCCGAATACACCAGTCCCTGCGGAGGCAAGCTGGGAGTTGTCACCGACACCACAGGGGTAGCAAGAGGCTGTGTAGACTGAGAACTACTTATCCTTTGGGTGTTCTATGAATGATTAAAAATAACAACATGTCTTGTGATACCAGTGAGAACCATGGCAAATCAAGTGCTAATACAAAAATAGTGCTCAATTAAAATGTGTTTCTTTGCTTCATTTTTTAGTAACAAACATATCCTTTTCTCAGGATAGGTTTTCCACACAAGCCAAAACATTTCAAGAGTACCAAACTGATCTTGGCAAACTGAAATGAAAATGAAAAGTTCGGACTCACTGGTCCACCTCCCATGCATGCAGATTTCAATAGTGTTAGAGCTGTGGGACACAAAACCAAATGCAGTTCCTTAGGGATATGCACAGCCATTCTCAGAAGTTCTAAAGCGATTTGATAGTTTTCAGTCTTATTTTTCTAAGAGGGTTTAGTGCAGATGGTGAGGTGCAGTTCCACCAGAAGAGAGTCTCCCACTTCCAGTTGTTTAGCCAATTTTCAGCATTTTAGCTGCCAGTTTTGACACTGTGCTGACTACACCTGTCCTGAAAGGAACACAGAGATCTTCTAAATTTGTGTTGATAAGACTTCAGTGATAAAATAATCTCACTGTTCCCATGGTTCCTGAGAAACTGAGAGAGTACTTGTTATAATGCAGCTATGTTTCCAAGCAAATGACATTTGAGTTCACACAGTGCAACTGTGCTTTCTTACAGAAAAAACAGCTAAAGTAGACTGCCTCAGATGAGCTAACTGTAGGCACAATGTGGCTGTTTAATGTCTGTCTTTCCCATATACTGGAATGAACATCTGCAGCAAACATATTACTCACATGAAGCTCTTCAACCAAATTTCTGCCTAGAAAACTTTGTGTTAAACACAGCAGTGAACACCACCAGACAGCAAAGCTGCTCTGTCACAGAATCTACTACTCTTCATGGAGGCAACCTTAAAATCTTTCTTCAAAACACCATCTTATCAAGGCAGGTACTGTCAAGATCAGAAAAGGCTACATTTGTGTTATTTTCAAGCAACAAATACTTAGTTTTACCTACCGAAGTCTTGGAAGTACTAGAAGTCTCTACACCCGGTATTTCTACATTCTTAGAGAACCATTACTGATTTCAAGCTGCTGAAAATGTTTTTATAGCAAGGCCCTCTCCATCTCTAAAAAAATATCTGAAACAGAGTAGCATTTTTCCATCTCTCTGGTAGAATTCAATTTCATAGATTTATGGGATTGAAGCTGCTACTACTTTTTCCTTATTTTGGACAGGTATACAGCATTTCAGTCTCTGCAGCACTCAGTTTTGAACTTCACTCTGATCTTGAGAGAGGAGTGGTATTAAAAATGCATGACTCCCTTTATAATAATGGGATGAGCAGGTACAGATACAGAGCTAAATTCAATTGCAAGCTAAAACTCGTGAGCAAAAACTGAGTGTTATCAGTCCTGGACCTGTATCTTTCTATTTTAAAGGAAAAAAATATAGCACAGCTACCATGTTAAAAATCAGCACAGCCTGCTACTGGCTACCAGGATTGTGAGCCCCATTTTATCTGGCTGCTGTTGAAAGCCCAGCTTGGAGCCTCACAGGGATCTGGAGCCTCTTTGGCATTAGATGTACCCACTCTGCTTCAGCTCTAAGTCACAGAGAAAGCCCCACTGATTTTCTGTGTAATTTACCCCTTTAAATCACTTATGTACTTCTGAAAACCTCCACTAGACCAAATTTATCTGGCACAAAGATATGTTATTAGTGCAGATTTTTGTGTGCGGGAATTGACCTTTTTCCAAAGCTTTCTTGGATGGCAGCCTATAAAGTTGGGATTACTGGATAATGGAAAAGTTAAGAGGAGTATACTGGGAAACAATCCAGACCAAAGGATTTCCCCATGGGGATTTTTTTTTTTTGAGTGGCTAATAAAGGTGGTTTTCTGAGGTAATTTATTTCTGAATATAATTCCTGAACACTCAGCCAACACAAAGACACAGAGAAACATTTAGATGTGTCAGATATTTGTTGTACTCTGAGATTCAGCCAAAAAACCAAGACAAATTTCAGGAATTTTTAACCTTTTCTTTTTTTAAAACTGGTGGAAATGAGGGCACTAACAGGAAGGATTCAATATCTTGCTTTCCCGATAGGCTATCATTCGTATCTGGTTTCACATCCAGTGCTCTGCTCCTAGCACACAACCAGCGCCCACAGACGTGGTCTGGAACTGCTTTCTAGCACTGGAATTAGCACAGTAAGTGCCGTGAGGTGTAGTTGCTATTTGTTCAGCAGCTCTGAGGCAAGCACTACGCCATCTCCTTTGTGTGAGCTGCTCCCCACCACAGGAGCCCAGTTCTGAACTCCACTAGAGGGCCCACGCACCACGCTCTATCCATGGCCCAACCCGCGGACACCAAGTCCCACTGCTCCACGCTGCCAGGGAGGAATATCTTAATTCAAGAGCTTTTGCTTTAATTCCTATTGCAGTGATATTTTGAGGTTAAGTGTTTTTACATGGAATTAGGGTTCTGCATCTTGCACTGGAACCAGACACTCCTCCGTAAGGGTGAGAAGAACATGCATGAAGGCTGTTTACCTGTTCAGTTAGCAAGTCACTGCAATAAACCTTAAGAACTTCAATACTGACTTTCAAAAATAATTTCCTCTTTTGTAAATCTATTGCTGTTATTTAAGGTAAAATAAATATATATGTATCAACCAAGAGCATGCAGTCATCAAGAAGTGCATCTAAATCACTACATTTTCCATGCTTTCATGCAATTAGAGCCTCATTAGCAACAGGTCCATGTTCAAAAACAAATCAAGGTACGTAATAGGCAGAATTCTTTGCCTATCTTTACAATCTGATGCAGCATATTCTGTGGGGTTTGTGCTACAGCTGCTAAGAAATTTGCAAATTGCTCTAAAAATAAGTTAGGAATTATTTCAGCCTTATTTTCCAGACAGAATGCCAAATGTTAAAACCTTTTGGGAAAAAAACAGAACAAAACCAAAACAAAAACACTAGAAGACACACAAATCCCAAGAGTTTCCTTTCAACAGCAGAATATCTTTCCACTGGAAAAAAAGGTAGAATTATTCATCTGCAATTCTCTATTCCTTTTGGTAAACAGGGAACACCCCTGTGGTTTGATAATCTCACACAGGATGAAATAATTCTAAACCTCAGAAAGGTGACCTCATCAGCAATGATGTAATCTCCTTGAAAACAAGAGAAGTAATAGAGGGCTTGTGTTACAATCTGAGGAACTTCACAAGTGAAGCCACATTCTAAAAATAATCCAACAATTTAGGGGATGATAAGTGGTTATTTATAGCTTACACGGAAAATAATAAATATGCTATACACATGGACAGTTACTCTGTAAGGCTCTTTTCCAATGTTCCCTCCAAGAAAAACAGGAATATTTTCAGGAAACAAAAAATAAGTTTACAAATGGAAAGTGCTAGACTTTGGGTGTGTTTTTAACTCGAATTGCTCAGGTTTTCAGTTTGATAAAACAAATGTATTTTTGTCTGCTACCAAGGGAACACTGGAATTACTTAAAATAGGTAATGAAACTACAGTTAAAAGCTGTAGTAAAAGACATTTTCAGCATCTTGCTCTCTCTGATCAAACAGCAGCCCAAACTCACCAACTCCAATTCATCCTCCTCCGACTGTACTCAGCAAACAAGAGGGATAACACAGTTACTAAAAATAGCACTGCTTTCAAAAATGAAAGAAACAGTCATATTTCTGCTTCAGGATTTTTATTTATTTTAATTGATTCTTTGAATTTCCCCTGATTCTGTAAATAACGCTACTGGGAAGTATGACACTGCACATCATTTGGGGCTATTAGAAAATGCTGTATTGAAGGAACTCGGGCTCTGATGAAATTAGTGCAGGAGCAGCTTAGTGAAAACAAGGACACAGCCACACATTGCCAACACATGTAGAAGTGGAGCACAGCAGTTTCTGGCTGGCCTGATCCAATAAACATCCAACTCAGAAATTATTTTTCACATAGAACCATCATACCATCCCAGCATCCATACTCTGAAATCTCTTCCTAATTTCCTCAAAATCACAGACAAAACCTAAGCTACCACAATGCATAGGCACTGTTCACCACTAATGTTAGAGCAACTGCTTTAGCAAGACCCTCTCTTGTAAGTGATTTTCAAGCGTATTATTCACTTAATCAGTGTATTTCCTGTATCTTCTACATTTCAGTATTCCTAGAAAAACCGAGAACTCCAAAAAATCATTACTGAGGATAATTACAGCTTTTGTTACTTGGATTAACTTTGTGTTCTTCACTGTGAACACCAATAACAACTGTAAGCACTTGCGGTATCTTAAAAACGAGTCAGAATTACACAGCAAGTACTCGCGCTGTTTGTATCCTGCCCCTCTTGGCTACAGGGCATTCTTCCACACACTGAACACAAGAGGTGTACACATGGGTGTTTAAAATTTCTACATGACAGTGAGAGACTAAAACCATGAATCTGGCCAACCAAATTAAAGGAAAACCAGAGTAACTCTTCCTGAAAGACCTGTTCTGGTCTTAGTGCTGTGGTTGCCTCATGCCTCACACAAAACTGGTGTGCTATTCTGAATCTAGGCTGAACAAACATTACTACCAACATGCCAAACTGCACAGTAGTATTGAGAAGTACACAAATAGGGACTGAACCTGATCGTCATTACTCTTTCAAGTCTTCACTGAAGACAAGACATCCATCATCGGCCACACAAGGTTGCATTCCAGCACACCATATCAAATGTGCTTTTCTTTCAGACTATCATTGCCACTGAAGCTGTATTTTACACCCCACAATCATCATGATCCAGGAAAAACAGGTACAAGGTGTGCCTTAGGGCATGTTAATACAGTTCACATTACCAATAAGAGCAGCAATTCCCCACGTAGAATTAACGCTTTGTAAAACCCACGTCCTCCAAAGCAACAAAGTTCTCAGTACCAAGTCAGTGAGGTGTCAAATCAAAACAACGAAATGCCAGTCAGTCTCTAGGATTGCACTCCAGCTGCACCTAGGGCAGGCTGCTCTTTCATACTGCTAAAAACAAACAAAAAAAATCTTACAAATTTAACTTCTCCCAAGGTAACAACTTCTACCTCAGATCTTCCTTAGTGACACTTCATAACACAAACACCTTTCTATTAATGTAACCTGTGGTAAGCAGATAAGGTAGTTTTGCCCTGTGTATGTGGCCAAAACACTTCAATTTTACAAAGCCAGTCAAGACAACTCATGTTTGAACTTACCAGTGGTGGCATCATACCCTTGCTGGAGGGTGGGATGACAACACGGAGGTCAGGTTTGCGATTGTTCATTCCAATATTACCTCCTCCAGGTGGAGGTGGAGACTTTGTAGGCATGACTTTGCCTAAGCCATTCCCACCACCAGTAGTTCCAAGTAGACTTGGTGAAGCTCGAGAATTCACAAAGCCATTTCCTGAATGAGGAAACACAAAGGTACCATTAAGACTGAAGCAGCAATGCAGACTTTTGGTGCACGAGTACCAATTATGAAATATTCTTTTTGTAAAACTTCCAACAACAAACTTCTCACAGGAGGTGCAGTATTGAATAATTGAGCAAACAAAACCTGCTCTCACCAGAAGATCAATCATAGAATCAGTCAGGGTTGGAAGGGACCACAAGGATCATCTAGTTCCAACCCCTGCCATGGGCAGGGACACCCTACACTAGATCACGCTGGCCAGAGCCTCATCCAGCCTGGTCTTAAACACCTCCAGGGACGGGGCCCCAACCACCTCCCTGGATAACCCATTCCATCAATATGTAAAGGTAATATCTCAAGGACACACTGGGGTAGCTTAAACGCTGAGAAGAGCATATTGCCAAAGAACTGTTTCTAATAACATCTATTGAGGTTTTTTATTTTGCTCTTTGAAGTTCCTCCAGGCTGAGCCTGCAAAAAAGCATGAGCATTTGCACAACCCCACTCCATCCCCACCCTCACACAACATCAATTACACCCCATCGCTGCCTGTGAGAATACAAATCCGCTCTATTTCTACAGTGTATTCTTCAAGATCTGCGGGACTCCAGTACCTCTTCTCTAGTAAAATGAAAGCATACGTATAGATACACTGTCTGGTTATTTTATTTAGCAATAGTGAGGAGAACAAATCCTTTCCCTGTAAATTCATTCCAAGCTCTGGACACAGGTGTATGTGTCATTCGTGCTCATCAATTTATTTTACACAAGCCCTCCTCTACATTGCTTCTGATACTCATTCTAAGTAGAATTAGACTGGGCAATGCCTACAGGACCCCACTTCAACACTGAAATCTCCAAAAGCTGCATATACCTTCAAGATACAGGTCTCAGCATACTTGCAAACAGACCAGAAAAAAAAAAAAAAAACAGTGCCTGGGATTCTATTTTCCCATACTGACAACAGCACCAATCATGTAAATAAAAATATATTTCTCAGAAAAATGTTAAAGCCACATTCCAATTATTTCATCCTATTTATAGCAACAATTCCCAACACACACACACACACACACCTTATTCAGCTGCAAGTGAAGAAAAAATAAAGAATTAAAAGAAGTTGTTAAGCATGGGGAATGTTGCAACAGGGAAGCCTATAGTTCACACTACAGAAGTTGTGTATGTGTGTATGAATAAATACAATTCATAGTAAGATTGTTTACATTAACACTGCAGTTCTGAAAGTAGCCTTTATAGTCACAAAGTCTACTACACAAAGTTGTCTGTGTGGGGAATTCTCTCCTAATAGCCTGTAGGACCATACTGGCAGGAATTTTGTATTATTCTAATTTGAATAGGCCCCTATGCCCAATCCAATTTTATTGCATTAAGTACATATTAATCTAAAAGCAATTAAAATAAGACAGTTGTCAGTGTCACATCCCTTCTCCTTTAGCAAAATTTGTATGCCTTTACAGCTTAGCAAGAATGAGGGGAAACGTGTCTCAGTAATAGCACAACACTCACGAAGGTGACTGGTACTGCAGAGACACTTGGCTCGGCTATGTTAGGAACCCAGATGTGAATCCACCACGATTCTCATGAGAGAGTCTCCTCCATGACTATTCATCATAGTTACACAGTGGGGGAGCTGCCAAATGTAGTCCTCACCTTTTCCCTGTCCACTACAAATAGAACCCTGCATATAAGTTTATCAATTTAGAAATGGAAAAAGCAAATATTAATAGAAGAATAATAAAGTTCTTGTGCTGGTCTGAAGATAGGCAGCTTTATCAAGCTTTTGGGCACAAAGTTGTTGCTAAATATTTTTAAAGAAAAAGAAAATAGGTAGAATTTACTGGAATTTGCAGCCAGAGTATTCTTGTTCATATATGGATGAGTGTTAAATGTGTAACTGTAAAGCCAGGATTTCAAGTTCTGGATTTACTTTCTTTGTGGATTTCCTGCTGTGCCCAAAGCCTGGCCACATGTGGATGATCTGATAGGTCCCTCGAGTTTTCCAAGGTTAACAGAGCAAGGAGGAGACATTCCAATTTAGAGCTCTCCTGAAGCATTGGCAGGAGAGGTTTGGGCGTACTTTTTTTTTGACAATTATACTCTTCAATCTCAGAAGTTATGGGGGGAAAGAAGAAACACAGCAGAACAAAGAAAAAGCTTATTACGTCAGCATTCTTCCTTCTGTACTAGAAAAGCACAGCAAAAACTGGTTTTGTGATGAAAGCACCTACATTCCTCAGCACAAAACAACAGTTTATTGGGATGCTTCTAGGCTAGCGATAAATTTAGTTAAGGTAGCTGAAAAGTTGGGCTGGAGCTGAGAATACATACAGAGGTAAATATGCTCTTGACTGCTAGGAGGAAACTAGCCACCAGCTAGGTCACACAGGAAAATCAACCAGCCACGAATGAGAAATTAAGTTCTGTGCTAGCCCTGAGAGTCCTGAAACTGTGAGATGAAAACCATCAAAGCGTGGCTTTGTGAAGTACAGTTACGCATCAATACCTACCCATTGTGAATGCGTGTAAACATTAGTTACAGACAGCCTACAAAGCATCAGACAGCAAGAGAAGTCTTGCATGATAGACATGGCAAAAATTAAGCGGATTTGGAAACAGATGTGAAGGAGAGGTTTAGAAAATAGCATCGCTTTTCACCAAATTACATCTGAAAAACTGCTACAGAACCTTCCACTTTCAGCTGAAATGCCAGAACATTTAAATAGCCTACCTTTATTAAAAAAAAAAAAAAAAAGTGAAGCCTGGGCTTTAATCTAGTAATAAATAGCATTTTATTACTCACTGGGCTGTCAGTGTTAGCTTTCACATGCCAAAGCTGCGGTGTTCTGAGTTGAATTTAAACTTCAGAACAATACTCTGTATAAACAATGGAGTTCTGTACAGCATTTTAGTCTATCCTATGATACCATTTCCTGTCCTCTGTTTTCAAGTATTTCAGAAGCTCGTGTGTTAAATCTGGACAGTGTCTTTTTTCCACACCCAATACAGTCATTTCCTGCAGCCCTTATTACAAGGCTGTGCCAGTCCTTCAGCAACATTTCATGCTTTTAGTGGTGCTGTCAAAAACAACAAACTCCTTGCCATTGCCTTCTCTGTGCAATGTCATTCAGCAGCGGGGCACAGGCAAAACATTTCTTTCAGAGCGTTCAGAAAAAACTTATTAAGAATGGGAGAAGCAAAAAATGTTGCGTGCAATGCTCTAAGTATTAATCCAATTGTAGCCCTTTGTTATAAATAGCAAGCACTGAACATTTAGCAAACACTGGAGTGTCTCTATTGATTATTTGAAGACTCGTGCTAGGGCTGCAATAAGGCTGCAGAATATTCATTTTTAATGTGAAATTCAAAGCCTTTTTTCCTGCTAATAATCTAATAAGAAAATCAAATTACAAGTTAAGAGTGAAGGGATAACTAAAAGCATGGTATTTCTTAGAGTAAGGTCAGGAGCCAGAAAAAGATAATGATTACAGGATGATGCAACTATGTGGCCCTTAGCCAAACTGAGGCTTTAATAACCACGTAAATTCTACTTACTATTTCATATGATACAAAAATTGTATCTACCCCACCCACTAGAGATCTTACCCAAAGACAATTATGGCTAAAAACCACTACCAAATTGAAAAATGGAAACAGAACATCGAATCCTATGTATATGTAAATTAAGACCACTGTGTTTACTTCCATCTGAGGGGTTTGATTTAATTCTAATTCTTTAAAGCAGTCTACGGAAGCATGTTGGAAACACTTCTTTAGAAAACAGACACCAGTGCAAGGATGATCAGCTTCCAACTATATGAATCACAATTTAATTAGATTTTATCATAACACACACTGCCAATGCACATTAGACTACTTCTTGTTTAGTCAGAAAATGTTTGGTTTCGAAGGGAAATCTTTTCTGCAGCTAAACGTTAAAACCCACCCATTTTAACCACCGTACATTCTGCCTTCAGAAACCTAATATGGCTTAATCTCATTTATTGTCCTGCAGCATAACATGTAGCATTCAATTACACGAACCAGACTCACATTTCAGTGTATAAATCACATCAGCCGAAACAATGAATACACGTGGCTGGAAAGTACTCCACGTACTTCATACTACTCAAGGAAAAAATTACAGTCATTGATGCCATTAATTTTTCGTGTGGTTCACCTTTGGAGAAACTGAACACACAGTTCTGGAAAATAATTGTGGGCAACAGCTTAGCAATGTAAGATTAAGCATGACAACAGCTGTAAATACATATTTGTGCCTCAGATGACATCATACAACCTGAAAAATGCCATCAATTAGAAGTAAAGTGAAAATGGTATTTGCAGTAAGCAAATCACTACAAAACTAGAGTATCAGAGAAGAATCTACTGAAGAAAAATATTTACATGCAGGAGCCTCAGGCAGGGGAGCGCATCGCAAGTAAATCCAATCACAGCATTTCTTTGTGCATTAGTTGCTGAATTTTTTTGCCCCCCCCCCTTTTTTTTTTTTTGTTTGTATGACAGCTTCAAGTAGAAATTCAAACAAAAAAAAAAAAAAGCAAAACAAAGCAAAAAACAAGTGAGCATATGCTCTTCATACCATTTTCAGTTCTGCACAGGAATCACTGCTGATTCTACTAACATCTCAAAAAGCCTCTGTTAGCTTTGGAAAGAATTCACCAGAAAATCTCAAAGAAGCTGAAATAAATTTATTTGCACAGGTCTTTACAAATCAATACTTCAGATAATACTACAATTAAATTAAAATGTATCTTTGACATTAACAGAAGACACTGAAAATCATCTAACATGTAAGACGTGTACTTCCAAGGCAGAACTTGAGATATTAAAATGCAGCAAAAAAAGAGACATGACTAAGTGTCAAGGGAATGCTTACTCATGTTACAAAACTAAAAAACTCTCATTTCCCAGGTTGCTGGGGAAAAATAAAAATTGCCTCAAGTTACATAAAAGAAGAGAAAATTTTCAAGGTTGTTTTGAATTTAAATGGGCTTTTTTCAAGACAAGGGTTATTATTCAGAATGCAGCAGCAGCCCCCGCCCAAAAGCTTTTGTATCTAAATATTACTACTTCACGTGAAACATCAGCAGTGGCAATCAGATGCCTTTTAGGTCTTTTGTCAACTGAACAATTTACAGTTAATGAAATCAGAATTCTACTTTCTGACCTTGTTGATTTCTCTGCATCTACACAGAGCCAACGTAAAGCATGGTAAAGAATGGATGACAAAAGCAGTATGTTTAGAGTGTCTGAGAATGTGTGGCAGTGCACCCTGGCAAGGTGGCATCACATTAGTGTTGAGACTTCACATACACATACATTGCAGTATCTGAATTCAGATGAGAGATCATTATTTGTTGTATATGTGGCAAATTCGAACCAGAATTGTATTGCACCTCTTAACCAGATAATAAATACACATAATATATGAAATGTGAACTGAAAGGTAAGGATATTTCAGGAGCTGAACTGACCATATGTGGATGGGTGATTTCCAAGAAAAGACTGCTACAATCTAAGAAACCCAACAAATTCAAATACGTTCTTCTACAAACATATTTTTCATGCCAATTGTTTCCTGTGAGCTCGTCTAATCAGAGAATGATGGATGGATCAAACTTTATTACATGCTGACAGTGACTAGCAAAGGGTTCAGCTTGCAGCCTGTGAAAACAGCTGGTCTGCAGAGAGCTTCCAGTACTCCTTTTCCTTGAGAAGGGCTTACAAGCTCTAAGAGTAAACAGGCTGCTCTGCACTCTGGGATCCTTCAATTTCTTTTGAGAAGGGTAGAATACTGGCTCTTGTATTTTCCTGTGTAATCCTGAAGATCACAACAAGGCAAAACACTATACCAACACTACTGATACTGCAGATCCAGAACCTTTGTCCACTGCATTTAGCATCATTTGAACATACCTCCAAGTCAAACTCCTCTAAATACAGGCTAGGAAGGGAGGAGCTCTGTCTAGTGAAAGACTAGCTGTGACAGATACCGCCTTTCACACTGCACAGAGCACATTAGAAATACCACCAGTGACATGCAACCTTAAGCAGGAATATGCTCCTGGTGTACTGTCTACAGCAATAGTACCAAGCTGTTTAGCTGATGCAGATGATCCAAGCTGTTGAGTTTGAAAGTGGGGCTGGAGGGAGAAGAAAATCTGTTTCCTTAAGGAAGGGGCTGATAGCATCAATCCAGTTTCAAGGAAGATTCTTGCAGGAGGTATGATTTTCTAGAATTACATAAATACTTTTAATTGGGGCATCTCTCATTTAATAGGTAACCCAACACTAATAGCAATGTGTGCACACAAAGTGGTTCTGCAGTCTTCTGGTCTACTCTGAAGAATTGCAGCCTATTAGCCACTTGACTCTGGGTTGTGAAAGACAAAGCACATTATTTTATCCTCAGACATGCAGAAGCAGCTCTCGGGATCAGCCAAGCCCTCAAGACAAAGGGAACCATTTATAGGTGTGGCTTTTCACAGTTATTAGTTTTGATCCCTTTCTCGCAATATGCAAGTGGTGTACAGGTGTGTGCAAACTGTCAGCTGCACCTCTGCATAATCCTTCCTGAGGCCAGGATACAAGATCGCACGTGATCTGGACTGGCTTTTAATAGAGATTCAACAGCTCACAAGAAACAGCTTTTCAAGCAGGTATATCCTTCAGTTCTACTCACAGAAGTGGAACACTCTTGAGCCCCAGCCCCGCGAGTCCCGGCTGCCCGAGGACGACGAGCGGCCGCCCGAGGAGTATGAACAGCCCTGGGAGTGGAAGAAGGAGAGGATCTCCAAAGCCTTTGCTGTTGAAATCAAGGTCATTAAAGACCTGCCATGGCCCTCGCCGGTGGGACAGCTGGACAGCAGTGAAAGCCCCCTGGAGGGTGAGGGCAGTGCCTCCGTGCCTCTGCAGCACGGCCAGCCCAGCTTCGAGGAAAATTTTTTTTCACAGGTTGGACTCGATGAGCTTCGAGGTCTCTTCCAACCTTGGTAATACTGTGTTAATACTGTGTTATTTCACATTCTCAGAACCTGAATATTAGCAAGACATTAGAGAAGAGACAGCTCTGGAATAAAGAAGAGAAATGGGGTACTCAAGAAGACTTAGATCTTTCTTATCCCTTCTCCTGATATAATTTTAAAAGCAAAGAATTTCCCAGAAGATTTACTGGGTCCTTAATCTGCATTACTGACCACAAGGGCTACTTCGCTGACAAAGAAATGTATTGTGCTCTTGTCAGACCATAAAGAACCTCCACTTCGAAGAACTCCTTCAAAATCACCTAGGACTGGGAAGAACTTAAGGAACTCATCTTAGTCCAAAGGACTCAGTTTACGGTTTTTGTGCAGCCTATGAGACAAAACCCAACTCAGGTTCTTTGTGTGGTTCTAGCTCAACGCTACATGTGAAAGGTATGGAAGAAGAATTAGAGATTGGGTAAAAGTGGTAACTCTTTTGAGCCTGACTCTTAGAATCCTTAGAGACTGGACAATTTCACTGGAGGTGCATTTCACTGCCAAATCTACTGAACATAGCAACGTGGACATCCTCGTGACAAATCTGAAGGTGATCCATCCATCAAGTCCTTTCAGTTCAGTGTCAAATTAACCGTCCTCTGTATCTGGGTACTCAGAGCAAGGGAGGCTACAATTTGCCTAATTAAAACCACAGCCTTTTGAAAGGCATAACAGACATAGCATGTGCTCAAGCCAGGATGCAGTTGAGAACAGCAAGTTGCACACATCCTGGTAATACAAGTCTTGAGCTTGAAACACAAGGTGTCCAGCACAAACGAAACAGGGTTTAACCCCCACCAGGGGCAACAGTAACATGAAAATTCTCTCTCCTAAACATTTGACCTAATTAACAGATAAAATAAATTAGCTCAAAAGCAAACACTGCCATAATGCCAGAAACTCTTCCCCTCCGAACAGAAACACTTGCCAAGTAAAAAATTTCAGCAAATGCTTTTTATGTGGTGAGTAACATTTTAAAAATATTACAAATTAAAAATGCTTTTTCAGAGTTATGACAGCTGCACATGAAGAAAGCTTCCAATATTATAAAATGGTCACAAAATTTTCTGCCCTAGACATTGAAAGCCACCTACCAGTACTTGCTACAACATGCAGATATTTTTACTCACTTATTTTCCACAGAAAAGCTGTTAAGTTGGCAGATTGACTGCTAAAGCAAATCATATCTATTCCCATCAAGTTCCACAGGACTTGAGAAAAGACTCGTCTGAACTACACAGGAGTCATTTTATGCAACATTTTTGTTTGAACTGGGTCCCAAATATGCAAGATAACCTTTCTTTGCTTTTTACTGAGAGTAAAAGGCATATAAGCATCTTTCAGTGAAATGAGAACAAGATCTCAAATTCTCAAACTTTATCATTTCAGGCAAGACTTGTGTTCTCCCCCTTTGTCTGTGAGGATGGGTCTGTCAGTCCTTCATCTTCAAATCTGACACCTGTCCTATAAATTGTGAGCTGCAGATTTGACACATGACCTTTTACAAATATAACCATAGGAGAATTGTCCATTTCTGAGAAGGTCAAAAGAGGATTTTTTTAAAGTGAGTTCTATAATAAATCCAGAAAGAAACTAAAGCCATTGTCATCTGCAGACATAATTAACTTGATACACACTTCAACAGCAGCCGTCAAGCTCAAACTGACAAGTTAGCAGATTGAGTAAATCTGGTTGTGGATAGTTTCTTGAGTTTGGTTGCAACTGAGAAGGTTACTCAGCACCTGACAGTATTTAAGAGCAGCCATGCCATAAGCTAGTACCAAGTGGAGCTCTTACAGCTTAGGGCACTCTGGTGTTACGAGTTATAGATGTTCCCCTGTTCCTCTATAGCCACAACTCCTGCATGAAAAAAAGTCTTTCTAGAAATGCGTGAGTATATGCATAACATTTTGGGTGCAATGTTCTGGAAAGTAAGAGATAAGTGATGCATTTTGACTTTTCACATAAACTATTAATAAATGCAAGAAGGAAAACATTTTACTGCGTTAAATATGTTCACCAAGCTGCTGTAACTGGGTATTTCTACCGTTCAACATTTCACAGCAAGGGCTGTGAGCAACTGCTTTATTTGCTTACTGAAAGAACAAGTCTTCAATCTGAGGCTGCTGCTACTAAAGTCTGATGTTGGAAAAGAGGCCTGAAATGGCCTGATAATAAACTTATTTAGCCCAACTTGAGAAATACTATGGAAATCAGCATCTGACCTCCACAGTTTCTAAAAACAGTAATCTTTTTCAACTGAAGAAGTTTCCTTCATTTAAAATCTTGCTTACCTGATGGAAACCACACTTAAATATTTCATATCTTTGCTACACATAAGCAAAGAATGAAGAGTAGCAAGGTAATCCTGTGCTTTCAGCCTTGTAGCTGCAGCTTTTTTTAATTTATAAAAATTCAACTGCCTGACTTTATCTTCAAAGAACTTTTGCCCAGTTGCCACACTAAGTAGTCAGTAGGCAATTACTGAAATGTCAACAGTTGCTTCTCTAACTCATTGCTCCAAACACATACCAAGGAAAGTTACATGTAATTCCAACCTTCAGTTACCAAGACACCTAAAGAAATGGAAGGACCATGAAGGAAATGGGTGAACTGTCTAAGGCACAGTAAATTTCAATGGCTGCCTGCCCTCTATCAAAGTAGTAAAATTTGTTTAGGGGAGACAACATATTATTTAAATGAAAAAGTGCTGCCATATTTCTGAATTTGATTTTTGGCAAGACCTCTAATTTGTTTTTGAAAGAAATTCTGATCATCTTCCAGAATTAAGACAGAGCCTAGCTACTGGCTTCCAAGATTTATAATTAACAAGATACACATGGCAATATAAACAATACAGTCTGTATTTTCTTCATTTTGATTGGCACCCCAACCAGTACCAAACATCCAGGTCGTGTGAATACTAGAATTGAGAACACAGATGAGTTGTCTTCAGTGGGATGGTTGAGTAAGTGCAGTGAATTTCATGCAAAGTCAGAAATGTGCTGAACACAAGACCTTTTCAAAGTGCTGCAATTACATCTGTAGAGAAATACAAAAGCAAGAGCAGCACATGCCCTATGAGGAGAGGCTGAGGGAGCTGGGGTTGTTTAGCCTGGAGAAGAGGAGGCTCAGGGGCGACCTCATTGCTCTCTACAACTACCTGAAGGGTGGTTGTAGCCAGGAAGGGGTTGGCCTCTTCTCCCTGGCAGCCAGCACCAGAACAAGGGGACACAGTCTCAAGCTGCACCAGGGGAAGTTTAGGCTCGAGGTGAGGAGAAAGTTCTTCACTGAGAGAGTGATTCGTCATTGGAATGGGCTGCCTGGGGAGGTGGTTGAGTCTCCGTCCCTGGAGGCGTTCAAGAGGGGACTGGATGTGGCTCTTGGTGCCATGGTCTAGTCGTGAGGTTTGTGGTTACAGGTTGGACTCGATGATCTTCGAGGTCTCTTCCAACCTTGGTAATACTGTGATACTGTGACACTACTACTGAAAACCACTAAAATCACAAAAGCAAATATTACTAAAATGGAAAGGGCACGGCAGTAAAAAGTTAAATGCCTGATAAGGATTGACAAGACTTGACAATTTCACAGCAACTACGAAAATGGCAACCTATGTTTTTCCACAACCATGTTTTCAGAGTGAAAATAATACGCTGCTTATAAGTAACAGTGGAACTAAACCCACAATAGTATTTTTCAACACAGACGTGATATTACACTTACCAACTGGACTGGTACCAGCTCCATTTGGGACTGTGAGGTCAGTTGTCCCCAGCATCCCACCTAATTAAAAAACAGCCAGAGCATTAAACTCACTTGCTCTTATTGAAATACTGTAGTATTTTGTACTTCAAAACTTAAGAAAATGCACTGTATCATTAAGGACTTATTACCTGGGGGAGGAGAGGAATTGAAGGTGGCCTTTAACTAATTAAAATAAGAGTATAAAAGGAAAGCACCACAGCACTGAAACCTTACTTGTGTTGCCAGTACTTGGTGGTCTCTGAGGGGCCCCAGGCGATACGTTCCGATGTAGGGTGGTCTGAGGCGGGGAGAGCATGGTCGTGTCCGTTAACGATGAACTGGCTGCCAGCGATGGGGATACGAGGGAACTCCCTGGATTACTGTAGGTTAAAGTGTTGGGATTGGACACTGGAACTGTAACCGACATCGAGAAGTTCTGAGCAGGCAAGCCAGGCTGGAGGAAAGAAGATGAGGAACATACACAAGACAGTATTAGTAGTGACTCTGAAGAAATAGCACATTATAAAAATACACATTGAAGTTTGTCAAGAACTACTGAGGTTTAAAAAAAAAAAAAAAAAAAAAAAAAAAAAAAAAAAAGACCACCACACAGTTAATCATGTTAGTTTTTAAACCATATTAAAACATCCATTTGCCATGTAGTGTTACATTCTTATGCACCATATAAATACAGTTCCAAAAGAATTACACAAACTTCTGAAATACCGAAAGGTCAAATACAAAAATTGAGGATACCCATATGAATTCACAAGCTCAGAAATACAACAGATTTACCAGTTAATTTGGATTATTGCAAAGCAATGACAAGCAGAACATGTCTAAAAATCCATGAACTGTGGTACCTTCAAAATGTAAGCATAAACATGCACAATATAAAATACCCAGTTGTTACACACACACAAAAAAGAAGTTAGTGAATACATTTTCTGTTGATAACCTTCATTGCTACTCGGCTCCAAAACTGTCATTTTCAACAACCAAAGGGAGAGATATTTAGAAATTCACTAAGTTCACTAATTTGAATTTCAGCATTTCAGTTCTCATTATTCTGAGCTGTGTTCCATAAAGCTCTGCATAAACAACCACTTTCTTTTTGCCAAATCTTATTTTCTACAGGTCTAATTTTTCTAGCATTATTTAAAAGGCAACTATATCCCTGAAGCGTGTATGTTTGTTATTCAACAATCTGAATCAAAAGCTTAGATGCCTGCCCATCTACGGTACTCATTCGCTTATGACTAACTTGTTTGGCCTTTGTCTCATTCCTATTCTTTGACAGTGATGAGTTTCTGAAATATGAGGGACTTTCTTCTGTCACAACTCTCGTAACTACTGGAAATGAACCCATGACAGGTACAATTTCAGGGTAAAAAGTCAGCAGCACTTATTGACAGAACAGAGGTAACAGTCTGGATTTAGAGGTCAAATGCAGGTCATAAACATTCACGATCCAGCAAGTACAGTTAAAGAGATCCACTTTTGTGATGTGCAGCTTAAAATTTACTCAGAGTGATCCTTTTGTACAACAGTATTAGAAATACAACAATATCCATTCCCATTCAAAGAGTAGAATACATGTTCTACATAGAACAACATCTCTTACTAGTGAGAGCCAACAACAGTGTCCCTACTGAAGCATTCTAAGAATAATTATCAATGTTTGGCACAGATGGAAGGAAAAAGTAATGAAGCATAGCGACGTAATGCTAGCAAATCATTCACAGTATCAAACTAATGGCAAGCTGTACTGGTATTCGTTTTCAGAGGAAATTACTTCAAGAAACTGTTCAGTATCTACAGAAAAAGGTTGTTTTTAAACAGCAGCTGTTGAGTAATTCAAACTAAACTTAAAATACCTTAAGTATGCTTAAAACAATGCTAGAAGCTAACAGCTGGAACATTTTTTTCCTGTAGGTTTCTCAATATAGAACTAGTAAATGATAGCTTCTCCCCACACCTTACAATAAAGGCTGCCTCTGCCCATCTGCAGCACTCATTTGGTTATGACTGAATACTTCAAGCTTTGCCTCATTCCTAGCCTTTGAAGTAATGAATACACTAGAACAAAAGAAACTATGTTCTTATACAGAACCCTAAGTACTGGAAACTGAACCGTAACAGGTCCAATATAAGCTATAAATACAGAACTACAGAGCTAAAGAAAAATCATCTTGTCATTTTCATTTACACTGCTCCACAAATAATTTAGGCTGTTCATGAAGATCACAGAAAATCAAGGAAGAGCAATTGAGCTGCAGCACACTAAGAAATGAGGCCTGAAGATGTCTCAACACAGAAATACTGGCTATCAAAAGCTTCAAAACAAAGTAAGAACAAAGCATATTTAGCAATTTCTTTTTACTTGAATGAAGCCAAAGAGGTGAGGTTGGGTGTCACGACTGGTTTTGCTGGTAAGTCCCCAGAGATGGCCCTTATTGCTCTCAACAATGAAATGATTCTAAGTTTCAGCAAGCAGTTTGGGGACACCCTACTTGACTGCCCCAGGGTCTGCACCAATTGCCCGAGACAGGCCATTTATTTTAATTGTTGCAAGATTTGCAACTTTAAACTCAAAAGGTCGTGGCAGAGCTCTGCATTATGAAATACTTCCTCTGTAATACTCCACATAAATTGGTTTGTGCAGATGGAAATTAAATGTCATCTTGTACCCTTCCATGAAAAACATGCAAAATTTACACTGCTGTTATCCCCAAACTCCTTGAGTTCCAGAGCTAAGTGAATTATGGCTCCACACAGGTTAAGCACTTGGGACACAATTTTCAAACCAGCAGCTTCCATCAATTGCAACAAGAGTAGGACACTGATCTTTTGAGGCTCCCACCACGTATCCGTCTTCACTTTTAAAGATCTAAGCATCTTTCTACATCCAGTCTTCAGCAAAACAAATTATGCTGATTTGATGGCAAAATGAATCCAATTCTATTTGACCGATTTTAACATACTGTAAAATCTTCAGCAACAGACAGAGCTACAAGATGTAAATAAACCATCCAACATCCCATGACAAAAATCTATCTTTACAAGAGTATTTTGGGCAGGATTAAGCAATGTAGCTAGTCTCCTGAAATTTAGAAGTGTTACATTATATTCACAAGGTATGAAAAATTGAGTGCAAAACAAGGGAACTGGAGACCAACCTTTATTCTTTAAGATAAGATGTATTTTAAGAAGGTCAAGTGTCAACATCTCATTTTCCCCTGAAGTATGTACTCCTTCTCAAACCATTACACTCTCTTGTCTTTGCAGGGGGTTTCAGCGGTAAGCAAACACCATGAACATTCTCATGCACATAATAGAAGCACAAACCATACTTTAGTACTCACTGCGATTTTATGATTCCGCATCATATTATCAAACTCTTCATTAATTTTTTTATATTTTTCTTCTGTATGTGGCGTGAGCACATATGAAGTGTCAGGGTCCGGGCTGTCGCACCCTCTGTGTTCCTTCTTGTTCAGAGCCTAAATAATGAAGTTAATAAAAAGGATCAACAAATAAAAAGTAGAGATAAAATAAAAGTACTTACAGGGCCTCGCTTGAAAATAAAATCACTATCTTCATTTAGTTTGCTGAATCTGTCCTCCGATAGTGGACTGTGCTCAAAGTAATCGTCAGCATCAGGACTCTCACAACCATTAAGGCCTTTCTTTCTTAAGGTCTGAAATACAATTGGAAAATTCACATACAAATCATACTAACTTGCCAAGAAGTTTTGTACACTACTGAATCATTCAGAGCCCCTGAAACTACATTAAACTTTCACAGACAAAACTCACTGTTCAACAAACAAGCTTAGTCTTTCAAAATAGTGGCATAGTACACAAAGAGAAAAGGTTCATTCAGAGGCACAGGCTTTTCCCCAAGTGCCATCTCATGGATAACTTCAACCTACCACCATTTTGTCCCCACAGTGTTCTGCACAAAATCATTTTTAGATTCTGGTTGACAGAGTAAAGTTGCCTGACACACGAGAAACACTCAAAGCCTATGGTAAAGGAGTTAATCAATGCTAATTAAAAGCCAGTTTACTGGATCTTTAATAAATGGATTTCCATACATTCACATTTTATGGAGCATATGGTGAAACTGAGAAACACAGTGGCTAAGATACTAAAATTCAACAATTGCGGCACACGAATACATGTAACACTCGGTCTCATTAATTTACAAAGGCAGGATTTTCCTGCACTTCTGCCATCCTGCATAACAAGAACTGCAAAAAGTATAGAAAGGAGTTACATAATCCCTCTCTAAAACTACTTAGTTTTCTAAATATATGTTTTTTCCAGACTTGATTTGATGCAACTGCGTTATTGGGCTACTTCCTGTTTCCTGATGGAGAACTCACATCAACATCCCCTGGTGATAAAAACAAAACTGGCCACAAGCTAGGCATTACAAATAATCTACCACAAGGAAGGATATGGAACTACAGGTTTTTAAAGAAGTTTACATTCCTTGTTGTTTGGTGGCTTTTTTCCACCATTACAGAATCAGAAATCCTTCTTTGCAAGTTTTCATTTAAACCAAAGCACAATTTAAAAGATTACCTGTGGAAAAACTGCTACTGCTTTAAAAAAGTTTCAAAAGAAAAGCAACATAAAATTTTGTAACAAGTACATATTATCAGTACATAAGGGAGCAACAGATCTAGACAGGCATGAAACATTGTGTGTTTAGGGTTTTTTTGGTGAGAAATTCTTTACATTCTATGAATTTCACACTAAAAAATCCTAAGATTGGAAACCTGCAAGCTGATGTTCTCAGCACCATAAAGAAATTGCATTTGTTTTTGCTACAGAAGCTACATTTCCGTAACACTGAATATTTGATTAAAAAATAAAATCTCAAATTAGACTGTAGTATTTGTCAGCATTTTCCCCCAACAGTTATCAACTCATTCTAATACAATACAAAAGAGACACAAGGCTTTCTCACTATTCATCTACATATATGCAAATTACTGCCTGTTTGTACTTCACTTTTAAAGCAGCACTTGAAAATTCAATTACACTGGCTGAAATTCTTTAATATCACAGGTCACCATACGCTAGAATTCCTTCTCAAGTTTCTTGGCTCACTCTGTGTATCCCACGCAGTATCTGGAACTCCCACAAAAATGTAGTCACTAAATCAGCATATGGGGAAAACAGGTGTAGGTTCTTCCAACACCTGTCACAGCACTGATCCTGCTCTTCTAACCAATCAGCAGGACATGTATAGGGACTTGGCCATACAAGGGCTGGCTGCTCAGCCTCTCAAGGTCGGAGCCTCTTATCCCTCTCCCAGCCCTTCCTAACAAGTCAGCCTGCCCGTCTTCTACACTCTGATATCAGTAGGGAAAATGTTAACACTGTGTAATCTGGATTACACTTAACCCCTGCAACCCACAGAATTCTGTAAATAGAATCCCAGCAGATCTTCACATGGTGCTCAGCGTCAATATGCTTAAGGAGTGTCCAAGAGACAATTAGGAGCTGTATTTAGATACTATAAGGAAAGATCTTGCATGAAATCCACATTATCTAGTTCTCCTCCTTCGATAAATGCATTACAGCACTTGTAAGTACTGCAGCAGGAGAGATTCATTAGTGCTCCTTTCAATATTCTAAAACACTAAAGTAAAAGCTTTTAAGTGTCACGCTGCTAATTCACACTCCCAAATCTGTCTGAAAATTAGACTCAAAGTTCTAATATAAAGGAAGACATTTTAGTTAAACATAAAATTGCATCCTTCCTCTTGGTGATTTTTGGTTTTATATTTTATAACAATAGGGTTAACTCTGCTTTGACTCATGAGGAAGGAAAATGCCTCAGTATCTCCCGTTTCAGATTCTGGAAACGGTCACTCCAGATGGGGTTCCTGTCATTGTGGAAGGATTTAAGCCATGGCTCACTGTTACAGATAATAAGTCTGGGTCTGATATCCAAAGCTCTGTCTCCTTATCACTAAAACATGAACTGCCACTTTGAGGACCTAACCATAAAAAGACTGCCAACTTTATCATTGCCCAGTAACAAGAGTAAAACATTTCTGCTCGGCAGCTCATCTGAAGAAGCGGAATGCTGCAATCTGTTCACACGGGCAGGCGAAGCCGACGCGAGCCAGCCCAGCCTCGGCTTCCTTGCCGGCTGAAGAGCGAGACATGATAACAGGCCCCTGCTGAAGGGAAAACAAGGGAGGCACAACTGCTGGGAGTCGCTGTGGGGACACAGGAAAGCGAACTCCATAAACAACTGCTGACCCCACCCTCCAGATCCTCTACAGCTAAAACTTAATATTTCTCTGATTAATGTAAATAACTCACCTACTCCCCTGAGCTATTTCCAAGACATTATTATCATGGAGATGGAAATTTTATTAACTCTGACGACTGAAGAGTGTGTGATGTACAAGAAAAAACTCAAACCAAACAAAACACCAACATAACAGTTAGTGAGACCATGTAGTATTTGTACAAAATAGACCTGTCTTTCTGCTGTGACCCACAAGGTTGTTTAGAATAAAACCAGCTTTTGCAGTTGAGGCCAATAACTAAGTTTTCTTACTACCCCAAAAAGGGAAAAGTACATTAAATCTAAAGTTTTTGCTATTGGGTGCTCATAGGAATTACCTTCTAGTGTTAAGCCTTGTTTTCCAGATTATCTAAGGGAATGTGTAGCCTTTTGAGTTAATCTGTACTATTTTCCACTTCCTCTAAGACTTAGCCAAAATTACTGGAAATCGTTCCAACATGTTTGCCAACACACTGCATTGTGCCTTCAGTAACCGAGATTGTGCAGCTTTGATATTAGACTGGATTAACTCACTGATGAGAGAGAAAAGGAATGATTTCTGTCAGAAAATTGTGCTAAATATCCACAAGGAACCAAAGCAGGTTAAAAGAAAGAAAAAAGAAAAAAAGAATGAAATAAAGACAACAAGAGACCTGTGTCATACAAAGCTGCAATGCAACTGTTCCAGACAGCTCTGATCATACCGATACTGCAGAACGGCCCAGAAGTTTTAAACTGCTTTTGTTCTACTGTGTAAAACTAAAAACATCCAAAATATTCTATTTATTGGTAAATTAGCTTTTTAATGGCAGAGTTTAGAAACACTGTGTAAGAATGGCTGGGCTGGCTATGACAAGTTTTAATATTATATTCAAGCACATGGTACAAGATCCCAAGTATCTCCCTCGACTTCCCCACACTACGCAAAGTACTTTTTAATCGCACTGGGTTTTGCTAATTTAAGAAAATAATCATGCTTTGGCAGAAAACATCTAAGGAAAAGAAGAAGGGTTTCATGCAAAACATGGAAAAAAAATTAGTTCCTTTCTACAATTCAAGATGAATTTCACTGTAACAGACAGCAAAGAGTACAAAAATGCCATTATTTATTGTATGATCCATGTGCAAGCAAAGATGATATTCAACCATCCCAATGTAATTATCTTAGCATAAGCTTCCTTCCACAAAATCCAGAGAAACATGAAATGCAGAATGCCAAGACTCCATAGCATGAAATCAAGTCACCACCTTCCTCCAAGGCTTGTTCCAGGCCAGCTGCACACAGCTTCTCTCACACTAACTTACACAGGCTCAATGTACTGGTCAGCAGCTCTGGAAACCAGAAACTCTGAACTAGTAAACGCATATTACTGCTAGTAGAGTAGACGTTAAGTGACAACCCCCACCTGCCCTCCCCATGAAAGATCCTGGGGTTTATATCTGACTCTGAAGAAACACAATGCTAATGGCTGAAGGAGCACAATCACCACGTTTTGTGCTCTGATTCAGTGAGTGTGGTTAAAAAGCCAAGATTTCTGATATTAGTGGTCTGGGCTCCTTACCAGCTCTGGCAAAACTGCAGAGAACTTGATTATATTCATTGTCACCTCAGGAAATAATATTTTTATGCCTTAAAGCAAGAAAGCTGGATGACCTCATGTGAAAGTGTTATAAAGTGCAAAAAAGTGTCAGTTCATTCAAAACATTTTCAGTGTTGGGTTTCTTGTAATATTACACAAAAAGGAAATGGTTGTTGCTATCAATGCTACCATGTATCATGTTAACAGCTCTATTTTTGCACTTACTCTTGGAGCTGGCCAAACAGGATTTTTGATGGCGCTTCATCTGAAAACATGAGAAAAAAACTATTCCAAAATTTGACTAAGATTGAAATTAAAAGTGACTTCCCTTGGATACAGTAAACCTTTCACTTGGCTTGTTCCGTTTCTGCTGTTGCAGTCAGAACACAGAAAAGCTGTGAAGCAGAATAAATTTGAAGTAAGTACTTCCTTTAAAACCATAATTTTAAGAAGTACTGCTGCTCCAGCAGGCACACACACTGTGGTTACCAAAAGGATAACCAACCAACTAAACAGTTTCCTGATAATCTAGAGAGCTGCCATGCAAGAGCAGAGAGGAAGAGGACACTGCTGCCACTTGCAAAGACTCCTCACCCATGAATGCAGTTGCCAAGCACTCATGCAGCAATGTAAAGGAAGGTCAGGACTAAACATCACGCTGTCATGAGGAGCAATGCTCAGTTATGGGAAGATCACTGAAGCAAAAGACTGCAGCTGCAGTCAAACCAACAAAATGTGAAAAACAGAAGCATTAGCCCAGATTGCAACAGTGCCTTTCCTGCCAATTAAAATTATTCCTAAAACTGAGATCCAAGGACAACTGAAAGCTATGCAGCCATATCATAGCCTTCAGGATCAGTCTTGCAGTCCATCTCTGAAGATGATTATGGAGATCCACGCTTCAAGGTTGTTTCTCCATGTTTTCAGGGAATTGCTGAAATCTCTGTGGGAGCAGTTTGATGAACTCACTGACAGTAACAAGTTACTGCCGCAGAAAGTGGCACAGAAAGTGGAGCACCTCTCCTATGAGGACAGACTGAAGGAGTTGGGGCTGTTCAGTCTGGAGAAGAGAAGGCTCCCAGGTGACCTCATTGTGGCCTTCCAGTATCTGAAGGGGGCCTACAGGAAGGCAGGGGAGGGACTTCTCAGGATCTCAGGTAGTGATAGGACTAGGGGGAATGGAATGAAGCTGGAGGTGGGGAGATTCAGGCTGGATGTGAGGAAGAAGTTCTTCACCGTGAGAGTGATGAAGGCCTGGAATGGGTCGTCCAGGGAGGTGGTTGGGGCCCCATCCCCGGAGGTGTTTAAGACCAGACTGGATGAGGCTCTGGCCAGCCTGATCTAGTGTGGGGTGTCCCTGCCCATGGCAGGGGGGTTGGAACTAGATGATCCTTGTGGTCCCTTCCAACCCTGACTGATACTATGATACTATGAAAGTGCATGATCCAAGAGATCGCCTTTATACCAACTGATGTTTGCTTGAGCCTGCAGTAAATAATTTTTTGCTTCACTGAAATGATAGAAAATTCTCCTTGGCCATTCTTTAACTCATTTTTGTTGGGTTTGTTTTCAGTTGTAGCAGGAATAAGGTGGTCTTGCACTGTATGAGCTGAGCAGGTATGTACAAAGCAGGCATAAAGAATGGCCTGTTTCTTCCTGGCAGCAGCAAACCATTGCTTTAGCCACCACTGATAATCACATCCTACATTAAAAGCTGCACCTGTTTTTCTGAGATATTCACAAAAATGAAGGGTAAATACAGTAGTCACAGCACTAGACTCCCACTCGGTTTTCATTCTTATTGTAAGAACCACTTGTGGAAGAAAAAACAGGGCATATTCCTTTAATGCAGTTCAGCTCCCTTCCCACAGTGGAGAAAGACTTCAGCTGGCAAGAACTACATGTACCACTACAGACTTCACATATAGCAAAAACTCATGCAGAAAACATGACAATTGCTTTATTATTTGCTTCCTGTTACACACTGGTGCCAAGAAGTTGAGCCTAAAACCAGGCTGGATTTTTCTTTTCTGGAACATCAAATTTTCCTTTCATCATCTTGAACAATACTACAGTGTATCATGCTTCACATACAGTCATTTTTCCCCTATTATATATAAGGCATATTCAAGTATCTGAGGAGTGTTTCTGGCAACTGAAAGCTATTTATAGTTGTTGCTTTTCAACTTCCTGCAGGTCAGTTTGGCTTTAGAAGTATCATGATTTCTGTTTCTTTTCTCTGAAGTTCTGCAAAGTCCGAGCTTGACCCTGCAGTGCGGAGCACAGGAATTTGACCAGCGTCTAAAATACAAGCAGGGGTGAACCCTAAGTGCAGTGTATGCATCAGAAGTGAACAGCCAGACAAAAGCCACGTAACTCCTAAGGGTTTTGTGTTGGAAGCTCTGCATGCTTCAATTTCTTTGGAAAAAAGTTAGATGTACTGGATTATTTTATGTAATGTTCATACATTTCGTAAATTTTCCTCAGGGTCTGTTAATATTCTCAACTTCACCCACTGAAGCAGCTTCAAATTTCATTAGGAAGCTGTTTTCCTTTCCTTTGAGTTAGGAGGCTACTTAAGTTTAGCCCTAATACTGTTCCTTACAGTACCCCCAATACATTTTCAATTCCATTTTGCTACGCTATCAGCTCACATTTCACATTCTAATTATAGCCACAAATACATACATCCCAAACCAGCACAGTAAAGCAGAGCAGTGCCCAGCTTTCAAAGCTTCAGTGAAACGCATAGGAAGTCAAATTAGATTACGACAGACATTTCCACAAGCTAAGCAACTTGGAGAGCTTAACTTCTTAAAGAACAAGGCCTCAGCAATCTTTCTGGTAGGGTCCCCAAACAAAAAAATGTATACTAAGTAAAAACAGAAAAACAGACATACTCTACTTGCAGCTTACTGAAGTAATAGTCTCCGTATCTGTGCCCAATCACCAATGGTATTTCAAAAGTAGTTGATCTTATGCAAAAAAACCCAAGTGCTGTACTTCAACAAAGTTTGATACAATGATTATGTATCTTGCTAAAATACTGTAGTAGTTATGTTAGGGGAAATTTATAATAAATAAATAAATAAGGTTTAGGATTACTTACTTATTCCAGGATCTTACAAACAAAAAGCCCTCAGCTCTAAACCTGTACCACTAGTCCATAAAACACAAGAGCCCTTTAAGCAATTCTCTGCTATATTCAGTTTTAGGCAAAGGTATTCATGATTTACAGCAGAAAAATGTTCATGATTTGAAATTTTATCAGTGTCCCTGTTATATACCACTCTAAGAAAAGACACAGTCTTCTTTCAACTGTTGGAGCACTTCCAGTATCTGGCAAATTTTAACATGTATCCCTCGCTTGCCAAACCTGAAAGCTAGCTGTCAAATTCCTCCCAGATATGATAAAGATGGCACTCAGGATTCAAGCTCTCATTTATATGAAATAACACATACAAAAGGGTTTTAGACACAATACTGTACAAAGCTTAAATCCTAGCTTGAAGTATCTTTGCCGTGAAACATCATTTTAAGTAGATAAACCACAAGCAATTATTAAAGAATAACAATTCACTCTTCACTCTTGGAATATTACGCCATGTACTCTACTGGAAGGTATAGGAAGGAAAGCTGCTGCTTTGAATTTGTGGTTTGAGAGAAACACTATCTGCAAACTGTGGACTTTATAATGCAGTTGCTGCCCTACAAACAAGCTGGATTCCTCACTCCTAAATGAACTTCTCAAGACTTAAAAAGATTAGTAATCCATTAGCACTGATAATACTGTTTCCACACCAAAAGCTAAGCCAAGCTCTCCAAATCTGATACTTGATGCACTTGTCTGCTTCACTTCTATACAACTTATAGATTTTTGTATTGCTAAGCAGATTATTTTGCTTGTTTTATAGAAAGTACCATCAACTAAGTTCTTCCATTAAAAAGTACTAAATTGCCAGTCTAAGGTGATCTTACCCAATCTGTTTATTAAAAACAAAAGACAAAGTACACTGATATTCATTCTTCAGGAAGCAGAAACTAACCCTCAGCATATGAATTAAATCTATTTTCTATTTCATTCAGGGAATGACATCTCACACAAAGAAAATTAAGGGGTAAAACATGGAAAAAACAGTTCGGTGTTAGAATGTTCAAAGAGATATTTCATGGTACATAGAAGCTTTTTTCCAATGCTTACTGAAGTGATAATATACATATGTACATACACATACTCCCATATATACCTCTTCACATACTTGCAATGGTTAACATATAACTCAGCAACAGCAGTAGCCAGCTGAATGTCTCCTTACAGCAACAGTATACTGCAGATAAGCCATATGGAACATGAAAAGTTTCCAAGTGTAGCAGCCCATCTGCAAAACGTCCTTCATAATCTTTTAGAAGTTCTTTGGTAAAAATATTATCTCCAACTCATAGTTTGCCAAGAAAAAAATTCTTGAACTCTGATGGTAACAAAATGAAATAAAAGACCAAATTTCTTTTGGTCTACCTGCCTATGCAGCATTGCTATTCTGAACGTTTCTTGTCCTGAATTTCTCCTTACAGCTTGACAATTGGAAAGCGTTACAAACTGTTTGAAAGTCTCGGTACCCAAGATAATTTAGTATTGGCAGAATAGTAATTACAAGACAAAGAACACTATTCCAAAGGAAAATATTTAGTGGATTCTAAGCATTCATGCAACTGTTATAATATCATTAATATGGAAGATAATGGGAGCTGGCTACACTAACATCTACCAGAACCAGCTTCAATTAGCACTGTTGTGGAACTGCCATTTTGCTTCACCTAAAAAGATGTCCAAGTGTGTAAGTAAAGAGGCAAAAGGCTGTGTGCACAGGGCACGTGTTCTCCAAACAGCCACTAGCCCAGCTCACAGCATTGGTGCAGAGTATTGACCAAAAAACCAAACAAAAAAGAAAAAAAAAAATAATCCAAAGATGCAATTTGAATAAGACAATGAAAGCAGATATTGAAAATCCCAACCGAGGTAAGTCTGTACAATGGGAAACAGTGAGACTCGCCAGCAATAAAGAAGCAGGGTGCAAGCAGATACATCTTTATTATGACCAATTCAAACTCCTGTTGTGTCTTCTGGATGAAATAAAAGTTATACTGGTTCTTAAAATACATCCACATCACCTATTTCAAGGTTGCTTCTGTAGAGTTTTTGGTAGGCAGGTACCATACCAAGCTCCTCTACTAGTATTTGACATACAATTAAGATTCTAGTCCTCACAGCAGCACAGCCTCCTGAAGAGCCATCTGATTTGAGATTCTACTCATGTACAGCCAAGTAAGCTGTCACTCACCAGTTAAGTGATTAGAGCTTTCTCTGTCAACTTATTTTTAAAAAATTGAGACTATCACAGCAAATTTCATTTCACAGCTTTAAGTTAACCTCACTAGTCTAACTGCCATAAGACTGTTCTAGGATAGAGAGCAATGTGAAGTGGAACTACATAAAATTGCTAGTGGTAATACAACAGCTGAGCACAACCATTATTAAGACACTCCAAAAAGTTTTATGTAAAAGACACATCCTATCTAGACAAACTTCAGAAATATATGTGCTTTAATTAATGACTAAAACTGGAATTCATCAAAATTCAGCATATCAATACAGCATGGTAAGTTTAAAACACCAGTGCTGTTTTCAGATGTGGAAGAAATCTGCTTTCTTAACTTTAAACCATTAAACTTAATCATTGGTTTAGAGACAAGGCAAGTGCTGCTTCAGTTTATTTGCAGGCAAACCAAAACTGTTTAAAATAATGATGATGATAATGAAGTCTATCCTACTTCCAGTATTTTTAAATATGTGTCAGAAATGAAGGAACACAAAATGACATTAACTAGGGGAAAAAAATTATTCTAGCAGTATCAGCTTTCTAAAAGTCAACAACAATCTGTCATTTAAATTAAATAAATAAATGCACATGAACATTAGGCAGCAGCCTGTACAAAGCTATTTCAGCAATGCCAAAGAATTAAAATATTTTTCTTAAGTAGAACAATATTACCAAATGCAAGATAAGGAAAATTAAAAACAAACCAAAAAATCTATTGTAGCAGTAAAAAGATCGAATAAAACAACTTTGAAGACGTTTAGCTTAATCTAAAAAAAAAAAAAAAAAAAAAAAAAAAAAAAAAAAAAACAACAGAGAAAGATGAGACAGAGAAACCATGATGTACACAGTACACAGGTGTCTTCTGTCACTATGTTCAAAATAAATATTTGCTACCTTCACTACATTTTCCACTTTTCAAGGAAGCTGTTTCTGCCAGAGCTCTGTATGGGAAACAAACCTCCAAAGCATAACCTGTTTACACATGTATTTTTATGTATCTCAGGTTTTGATGGGTCATATTCCAGACCACTTCAGTTTTTATGCCTTTTCTTCTCCTTGTAATGGTAACCTGAAAGTGAGATTTTAGTCCTTAATCATACGTAAGTCCTCCTCAATCACCTCCTTAAAATGTCTCAAAGGCATGTGTGTGCTGTCTCAAATTGTCTGAGAAGTTATATGCAGGATAATTACATTTACATAATGATTTAGCAAATCAAGCCCAATAAAGGCGACATTTTCTCAGCATCATGAGCCGATTACAAAATCATTTCTTCACTGAAACCATTTTTAAGCTTCTTCCTCCTCATAAATGCATACCACTTATTTCTAGCATGTTCCATGCTATTTGGAGACCAAAGGAAGTGCCAGACAACAAAACCACATGATACTATTCACAGTACTCATAGGTATCCTGCTACATGCTCAAAGCTTTTCAGGTTTTTCCCCCCATAGGTCTAAGCCCACCTCTGGCATTTCTCCATCTACCAAATATGAAGGGATGCAAACCAACATTACTCAATCCACACTGTCAGCTTTCCTCCAATCTTTAGTGTGGATCTGACCACCATCATTCATAGTATCGCCCCTCAGAATTATCTCAGTTCTATACAGCTGTGCTCAAATTTGGAGATTTTAGTCCCCTGCATTAAGAACTGGGTTTCATTTTCAATTGAAATGTCCCAAACCCTACCAGTTGACATCTCTTACGAAACATTTTGAATTAATGTACTTTTGAAGCATGTGATGCAATTACCATCATTATACTACTTAGCATTCAAAAGCAAAGTATGGAAGCCCAACTTGTTTGCCAAATGCATATATAAATTGGATACACCAAGTATACACACCAGGAAAGGAAACAGGATCAATTAAGTGGACATCTTTCTCATCTAATTTTGTATGCATGCTTCTGTGTATATTGAGATATAATTCCCAGATTGAAGTTCACCAAATGTTTAAAAAGAAGCTATGAACTAATTCAAGTGCTACCAAAACACCATAGCATCCCACGGCTCACACAGTACTACGTGTGTCATACAGCAAACAACAGTACAAAACATGTTGGTAATGCATAACCTGGAAAAGAAGCAATGCTAAGGATGTGGAGAAAGATGGATTAAAAAACCACCCAAACAAACAAAAAAACAACCACAACACCCAAAAGCTTTTGGTTTATAAACACAGTGCTTCAACACCAACTTTTCTGTTTATGCTCCCTACACTGATACACTCGTCTCTTGGCATATGCTCCATCTGGCTGTGGAGATGCATCTGCTTCTTTGTGCTGCAGGCTCTACACGTGCAGATGAGCTCTACAGGCTTTCTCAAAACTAAGATCTGACAATCACATCGCTGACACTACGTATGCCTATGACTAAAGAACAAGTATTGCTCCTCTAACAGCTCCCATTAACATTTTGTGAAAAGGCAGGGAAACAGAATGCCCACTTTGTATTTTATACAAGATGATGCACTGAATGCAGCTTCTGTAAGATTAAACTGGCTTATTTACACCACTGCAAGCAGTAGCAGGTATAGCACAAGCTTCACCATACTTGTACTTGGACCATCTGTCACCATACCATAAGGGCTTAAGTCGCTTTGCCTGCTTAGGTATAGCATATCTCAGGGACAGCTGTCAATATCTGGGGTATAACCTAAGCACACTATACTGTACTGAAAACAGCATTAAACCACATAGAAGAGGCTCATTAACTGACACCTATCCAAAATTCTATGGGAACAAATGCCAACCATCAAAGGTCACATTTTAGTCTCCTAAAAAAGCACATCTTCTCAATTTGATGAGCCAGCAGTGTGCCCAGGTGGCCAAGAAGGCCAATGGCATCCTGGCCTGCATTAGGAATAGTGCAGCTAGCAGAAGCAGAGAAGTCATTGTGCTCCTGTACTCTGCATTGGTTAGGTCACACCTTGAGTACTGAATCCAGTTCTGGGCCCCTCAGTTTAGGAAGGACATCGAGACACTTGAATATGTCCAGAGAAGGGCAACAAGGCTGGGGAGAGGCCTTGAGCACAAGCCTTATAAGGAGAGGCTGAGGGAGCTGGGATTGTTTAGCCTAGAGAAGAGGAGGCTCAGGGAGACCTTACTGCTCTCTACAACTACATGAAGGGTGGTTGTAGCCAGGAAAGGGTTGGTCTCTTCTCTCTAGCAACCAGCACCAGAACAAGAGGACACAGTCTCAAGCTGCACCAGGGGAAGTTTAGGCTTGAGGTGAGGAGAAAGTTCTTCACTGAGAGAGTCATTTGTCATTGGAGTGGGCTGCCCAGGGAGTTGGTGGGGTCACTGTCCCGGGAGATGTTCAAGAGGGGACTGGATGTGGCACCTGGTGCCATGGTCTAGTCGTGAGGTCTGTGGTGACAGGTTGGACTCGATCTTTGAGGTCTCTCCCAACCTTGGCGATACTGTGATGGAACACATCCAATCCACCTACAGCCAACTGTAGCTGAAATAGACCTATTTTGCTGTATCACTCAAGGAAAATGTGGAAGAGAGATAAAAAGTCAAGCTAAATAGGCAAGAAGAACCTGTCTTCAACCCTCGACTCCAGAATAAACAAGACTAGAGGAGAGGGAAAACTGCACAGCTGCTGCTTTCCGAGGCCCTGGTGAGGGACAGCAAGGACCAACATGGAAGTGTTACCTTTTAAATAATCTGTAATCATATTAACACCCCTGCACTAAAGAAGATTGAGTATGCATGCCTAGTCATTTCCCTCTATTCTTTTGGAGCAAAAAGAATGATCACTGTCTCAAATTATGTTTTATACACTAAAACATTCTGTCAACTCTATGGATACAGAATCCTGATAGAACCTAAAATTATTCCCATTTTGCTCTGCAGAAGCACTCTTTCTTGAGAAAAAAATAATTACTTACCAGGAATAATGTGCTACAGAAAAAAGGCCATGAACATTAAAGCATCAAATGCTCTAACACCTATGGCAAGCCCTTCAAATTATAGATAGTACTTCGGTGTAACTATTTCACAAAGCTGTAATGGCACAGTTGAAAACTAAATAGATAATCCCAAGATTTCAAAGCGCACACAATGAAAATTTCAGGTTTTTTTCAATATCCCTGTATGGCCCAGCTAACCTGTGCAAAGGCCCTAGCTTTCACTCCAATAACTATGAAAAAATATCAGGTGAAAAATCTCTCTCATGAGATGTGAGAAGGACCACACACTCCAAGAGCAAGAAGCATCAAAGATATTATTTTTTTTTTTTAAACAGAATAACAGAAAGGTTATTTAACAACAGGCTTGTTTTAACATTTCAACAGAAGACAATTTTTTCCTTTATGAGGCTTAAAGGAAACATAACACTTGCTACTCCTTAAGTAAATACCTTTTACTATAAGGTCAGGAGATCAGCAGTCATAAGCAAAGTTTCACCTTTCAAAAGGATGCAGAAATTTATCTAAAAACCCCATTAGACGAATTATGCCTCATCTGATAAGCATGGACGTTTTTTCACAGGCTTTCCTATGTTCTTATTTGGGCTACTGCATACAATCCTGGTTCTCCTATTCACATATATTTTTTTACTGCTGCAAACCATAATGAAACAGCAAAAAAGTTGAAGATCACAGACTGTGAAGCCCAGCTCAAAATGCCACACATTACCATGGAAGCTGGTTACAGGCCATCTGTTGCAAGATCTCTGCCCATAACTTAAAAGTACCTAATGGCAGGACATGGACTACCCCCAAGTTCGATGCTTATAGTTAGAAAACTAAGCTTACGTTATAACAAAGTACCATAACTTCCAATTCCAGCTATTCGAAATTCTATGATTCTGCCAAGGTGGCTGGGGGACAAAAAAAAAAAAAAAAAAAAAAAAAGTAGTCTTAACACCCACACCAGGTACTAGCTACCAAGTAGCTACAAAAAAACCCAAAACCAACAGAAAGCCACGGTAAGAAACAGGTTAAGAAGACTTCAACAATTGATCGATGGGATAAACTGTTTAGAAATCAAAGAAGTAGAAAACAAAGAAACGTCAACATATTAAAAAGAACAATAGAACTAATAGAAAGACATTAAAAGGGTCAAAAAGATTAGAAAAGAATAGGTAAAGGACAGCAACAGAGCATTCACATCTACAATAACATGTAGAGTGAAAGACGTAAGGGCACGTATCAAAAGACTAGCATTCATTTAAGATGCCACTGCTCTCCCTCCTACTATGTTTTCAGACAAACGTTTCAGGAGCAACAGAAGATGCCAAACTCTGGGCATATAAAAGCAATTCCTATGCCAAAACTGAACAGGAGGCAACTATAACAGGAAGATGCCTCATCAATTTCACTTAATCATTTACAACATTGCCATCAGTCTGAAAATAAGTAACAGGAGATTTGTTTCTTCCCTTACACAGCTTCTAAGCTGTGTACAAATAGCTTTCCTTCTAATACAACAAAACCCCCCCTCCTCTCATGTGTATCAGGACCAGAGAGGGTCAAGCCTAGTTTCATGGTGAGCCTACATGACAACCAAATCAAGGAGGCAAATGAATTACTGAAACATTACCTAAGATAAATGCATCACCTATAACTTCATAAAATAGAATTCTAGAGGGTGTTTTTTGTAATTTTTATTTGTTAAAATATTATTTCTACACAGACACAATAGTGTTTTCAGAACATGTCCAAAATGCTGGTTCTGCAACTTCACCTTTACCATGCCATAAGCATCTGTCAATGGAGAAACTACATCAAGCTCTGAGTTTCTGCCAACCTGCTGCTGCTTAAATACAGGACTCCTACTCTCCCCCATCTCATCTCCCATGCTCCTCCCTGCTTATGCTGTACCTGTCACTGCATCTGCTCTAAAGCACATCATATTCTCCACTGATTCTATCAAAGCTCTGTTTTAAAGCAAAAAAATAGATACTTTTCCACTGATTTTTCTGCTGAAAATGAATGGTGTTTTCTAAATCAAGGACATTATTTACCTCCAGTGGGAAGCAAACCATCCGAATCCAACCATGAATTCTATCTCAACTGCCTGAAGAACAATTGTTAATAGACCACAAAGTTACCACACAGGCAGAGCAAATCTGAAATGCAAACAGTCGCAGAAAAAAGAAAAAGGAAGAAGAAAAAAAAAAAAAAAAAAAAGAGAAAAACATCACTCTGTTTTAGCTTATAAAATCTTTCATACTACTGACTTAACCTTCCCATCCAGAACACAGACAAAATTCAAGAACACATCTTCCTAGAAAAAAGGTATACACTCTCCTTTACAGCTAAATAAATTCCTCCAAAGAAAGAAAAAAGCCAAAAAGAACACAGGGCTGATCTGAAGAGAGCACTCCTAAACTATGCTACATTTGAAAGGTGAGGGTAAAATCCTTAATCTCATACTACTACGATACAGTAAACTTACAGAGGAAAATAAGAATCTGCAGATGAGAGTCCTTACATGTTCCCCCAGAACTGAAACCATATACATACTTGGGTACTGACTTCACTTAGCTATGCTATTGCCCGAGGTCGAATGCTTGACACCACCTAAAAAACCCCAACAGTAAACACGCCACCCCACCCCCCAAATGCAAGCAGCATGGCATAGAAATTGTTCAGGAAGAGGTTCTTAGCCCTCATTCTGTGAGGAAGCACTACTGCAAGTCATAATACAAAGAGGCCTTAGATACAGAACAAAAATCAGACTGGTGAACTGACTTGCTTGCATCTGTATCTCAAATACATGTCTGTCACAATCAAAAGCTCATCTTGAAAGCATTAGGTTTTCCCTTCCTCTGCACTGTCTATCCCTTATTTAAGCTAATCCCGGGACTATGTAATACTCTTCAACTCTTCAAAGCTTGTATTATCCCTCTCATTAGTACACAGCACTGAAGACAGAAGGTAGGGAGGTTTTCTTTCTGATCATAAAAGGCAATTAACAAATCAGCAGAGAAACTCCTCTGAAAGCAATACATTTGTCTATTCCTCCGTTTCATCAATCTCATGATTTTACTAAAAACCTATTTACAAGATACTCTGTGATCTCCTTGGCAATAGGTTCTGCAGCTATATAAGGCTAATCACTATTCCTAAACCATTCCTAAAAAGCAAGGCATTTCTTTGGAAGACAACTTGAGAATTTAAATCAAACACTTAAGTCAGCCACCTGTTTTGGTCTATTTACAGGATTACAGGAGACATGACTCTTACCTGAAATGCAGTTACAGTACATAAAGGCTCCAATTGCCAAGAAAATCCTTGATTTCTACTGTACCTAATTCAGAAACTGTGTACTAGAAGGAGTTTCTATTTAATACCCAAGCATAATAAAAGCTGAAAAACCCAATACCTTTGAGTAATTATATTCACACTATTTTCTTACTGCAGAAATCAGAGTCATTCTACCGCTATGTCTTAAGTGACATGGAGAGGGACTGGACAACAAATTTAGTGAACTTCACTTCCTCCACAGATTCACTTTTTTTATTCTAGTTTGTTGTGGGGTTTTTGTTTGTCTCATTGTTTTTTCTGTACAAGTAGTAGTATAGGCTGTGACCAATTTGAGCTGGGCACAATATTTGATTGATAATGTGGCTACTGTCTCAGAAGATAAAAGGGGCCAAGAGTAACTGTTAAGGTTGGGGACATTTTTTTGGATCTTTTTCTCCAACCAACTGATTTTCACTATTAAAACCTTGAACACTTCCCCTCCCCTCCTTGCCCAGAAAAACAACCATCTTTCACACCTCTATTTCCATTGCCAAACGTGTCTGAATTCAGTCATGTTTCCCAGAAACTGGCAGGAACTGGAGGGCAGATGGGAAACCAACATGGCTGTAAAGACAACTTACTGCCTTCGAGAAACCAGACTAAAAGCAGCAGGTTACATTTTATGACAAGGTTTTCAAGTTCTTCAATACATTTGGTTAAGAATTCTTACAATACGCTACGTTGCTCTGCATTACAAACGTTAAGGAGATAAGAAAACTGACATGTCTTTTCAAATTGTTACCTCAACGATATCTGAGTTGGTTCTGCTTTCGTGGGGCTCGTTGTATTCTGTGTATTTAAGTAGAACTTTGTCCATATCAGTGCTGGCATACTGAAAGAGTTTGTTAGAGCTGTTAAAAATGATGAGTGCTATTTCACAGTCACAGAGTACACTCAACTCATATGCCTTCTTCATTAATCCAAACTTCCTCTTTGTAAAGGTGACCTGGAGAAGAAAAAAAAAATTTTTTTTTTTTGTTTTAAAAACACCTAACAAGGGTTAGAAGGACTCTAATTAAACATTCAAGGAACATACCCACTGAGCCTACATTATTTATTCCTACTAATGAGAGTCATAACTGAGCATGTGTACAAGCTTAACGAAAGAAACCCCTCTCGTATCTGGCTGTCTTTTGCTCCTCATTAAACTAAACTCAACAATTACACTACTCCAACTCATCCACTGGTATACAACTACTAAGGAGAAAGTATGTAACTATTAAGGGGAACTGAAGTTTGAAGGATCTTCTAACCACGTTTCACAGTATCACAGTATCGCCAAGGTTGGAAGAGACCTCAAAGATCATCGAGTCCAACCTGTCACCACAGACCTCATGACTAGACCATGGCACCAAGTGCCACGTCCAAGTCCCAGTCTTGAACACCTCCAGGGACAGTGACCCCACCACCTCCCTGGGCAGCCCATTCCAATGACAAATGACTCTCTCAGTGAAGAACTTTCTCCTCACCTCAAGCCTAAACTTCCCCTGGTGCAGCTTGAGACTGTGTCCTCTTGTTCTGGTGCTGGTTGCTAGAGAGAAGAGACCAACCCCTTCCTGGCTACAACCACCCTTCAGGTAGTTGTAGAGAGCAATGAGGTCGCCCCTGAGCCTCCTCTTCTCCAGGCTAAACAACCCCAGCTCCCTCAGCCTCCCCACATAGGGCTTGTGTTTCCTTCTGTTCAACCAGCACTGACTTTCCAGGTATCACAATATTTTCTTTGTTATTCTAGATGAATTATTCTAGTTTACAAGTTACTTATAAACTGAATTATAATAAAATAAAAGAATACAACAGTAACAATAAAAGGAACACAGTTGCTATGTACTATGTTTTCTAATTATGCAGAGCTAATAAATACTCTCACTTTTTTTGCTATTAAATCTTCTAATCGAGTTCACTTACACTTTTGGTTTGTGCCACTTGGGAACATGACAAAATAAGTCATTCTATCCACTTAGAACTGCCACAGGGAAATAAATCCATTACAGACCATCACAAAGGAGAGCCTGTCCACCAAAGAAGGGGTAACCACAGTCACAAAAATCACTATCAATTATGAAAAAAAGATTTTAAAAAAACATTCTTCTCACAAGATTTCAGTTAAGGATGCAAGAGTATCGATATGGAAAAGTTGAATCAAACAGGTCTGACACTAAGGCAAACTTCTGTTAAATGAGAATATTTTTATGTTCTCTCCTATGCTTCAAAAAGGCACAATCTACTATGAAGTTAATGTTCTGACACCTTTTAAATAAAGGTGCCTTTTCATTTGAGCTTCAGTGCTGAATGGAACACTGCTGTCTATGGCCATATTCACACCCCTATATTACAATTCGAAGTATGTACCCTTGTGACAAGTTAGTGGCCTACCTGCCCTATATGTCAGACAATAGTCAGTATAATTCTGCAAGATAGGAATTAAGTGAAACACAAGAAAATAAACCTGTTTTATGGGTTTCTGTAGTTTAACATGTTAATTGCCTAGTTGTACATCAAGTTTTGGAAGATGGATGGGAAAATTCAGTGTGCACACACCTCAAGGCAATTTTTCCAGGGAAGAGTATCATCTCATACATACTGCTTTTTAAATATTATCCATAATAAAAGAATATATACTATCCTTCCCACTTCATAAATAGTCAGGGGGGGTGCAAACAGATACTAACAACACTGTGTATATAGGATGCTGACAATAACTGTATTTTTATAACAGGATAGGCATACGTTGCTCCCCGATCACAAAGGTTTGCAAAGGTACTGTGGGCATGAGATTCCTCTCCCGCTTTAAGACAGTACTGTATTGGGTTGAAGTTTGCCCCCAACATTAACTTTGCCGGACCAACTCAGTACCAGCACAGGTACCCACAGCAAACCAAAAATAAAACATGTTTTAGCATATGCCCTCTCCTCCCAAAAATGCACTGTGAATTTGATTTTTTAAAATTGGGACTGTTAACACTTAGCCACAGTAGCAAAGGAGGTAATAAACAAAAGACCTAAAAAGATGAGAACATAGAACATCAGGCACATTGTGATAACCATAGTCCCCCCTAAGCTACCATGCAGTGCTTCTAATTCAGAAACTTCTTGCAGTTTAGAGATATAGACCCTTGAATAATCCCTGCTCAGATGCAAAGCGAGTACGCTTACCATACATTTTTATTCAACCCTTACAAAGGGGAGAAGCTACATCAAGATACATAAAATTGTTTCAGAAATAGTGCTGTAAGAACACTGTAACAGATCCTAGGTTCAGCTAGTATAGTAAGTAGGTTAAAAGATTTGCTGGTTTAACAATTACAATACATTAGCGAGACAAGATGCCAAAAAATCTGACAGCCTTTACCTTAATGCATCTTGTTTTATTTTCAGTTATCAATTGAACAAGTTGAGTAAGTACAGAAGTAGGTTGCACTGGCCTGTACTTTCCCCAAATATAGGTGGAAATTTTACTACCCACACATAACACAATACAGCTGCTTTTCAAAAACACAATCCACTTGATACATACCCTCTTGCACAACACTTGGGATTTATTTATCGCCTCTTGATAGGACATTAAGAACTACTTCATATGGATTCCTCTGGGTATCTGGGAAAACTGGGGATTTTATATAGCTGCTGTTGTTCGTCTGATACTTCAATTACAAGACACTAAAGCAATTATTACCCAAGTACAAGGAGGTATAGACAGGTACTACTGTTTTGGTTTTGTCAGGAAAAAGGCACCATAAAACACAGGGGTGGAGAGTGCACTGTATTACTTAAAGAAGTCATTAAATGAAAAGACTGACGGCTAAGTTGCACTAAGGACAGATAAGATCCTGGGTCAAGGTATCTTCTCAACTGAAAGTTCTCTCTTGCCTCTTGAAAGCGTATGTTACTTGCGAGATAGCATCAATTTACCACTTTATATTTGGACAATGCTTAGCACGAACCCCGATACCAATGGAGTTCAAGTCTTTCTTTAACACACAGTTTATTAAAAACTCAGTTTTCATTTAAGAATGCAGAAAGCAGAACACTAGATCTCCACTTTTTTTTTTTTTTTTTTTTTTTTTTTTTTAATTCCTTGCCACACTAAAACCAATGTGTATCTTTACTGCAGGCCAATAGCTTCCTCAGCACTATTCTAATATTGCTTAGCAAAAAATGAGTGAGGAGAAGAAAGCAAAGGCAGCAAAATTGAGGTCCTTTGATATCTAATTTACTGCACTTTATTCTCTTCAGCTTAATGAAGATGAAGGTCCCGCAGCTCATTCAAGCAGATAAGACTGCTTAATTAATAACACAATGATGGTCTCATGACAATTGTAATCCCCCAGAGTAGCAGTCTATATATTCTGTTTTGAGTTCACATACAACCCCATCAGAAATAAGATGCTTCTGATAGGACAACAGCTTTTCTTGCCTCCTAAGTTACATGATGTCGTGCTGCAAGCAAAGCTCTACCCCCTTCTACTCAAAAAAAAAAAACAAACCCAAAACCACATACCCCCACAACCAACATCAAACACACCCCCACCAACATACAGAACATCTGAACAGGACATTGTATCTATGTTCCTGAACCAGCTGTGTGTGCCACAGGGGCTGTAGGAGACAAAACAACTGAACTATGAATTCCATTTGGCAAAACAAACCAGAAGTGGCCTTATCCAGGTCAGTAAAAAAAAAAAAAAAAAAAATCCCAAAAGTAAATTAATACCTGTGAAATATTCAAGGCAGCAGGGTATTTTAGCAGATTAAAACTCTATATACTGACTACCAAACCCACATGACACCTGTGGGGTGAAAAAACACTACCAATATCTCTAGATAATAAAACTGATTCCAGTAACAAAAAAGGTATCTGTTAAAACCACAACGGAGTATGTTGAGTATGTTACCATCTCAAGAGTTTCCATTTTTCACTTAAAGCCTCTTCCTAGTCACTAAAGAAGCAGCTCTAGTCAAAGAACAGCCAGAAACAAAGCCTCAATTTAATCCCTACATTTTCCTTCAAGTCACAGTAATGGTACAAGTGGACCAGAATTTGATACAAATCCACTAGTTCTCCTCCTCTCCACTGTTCCAACCTGAACATGGTGATGGAAAAAAAGAAAAGTCAGGGCTTAGTAGTATGATGTCTGGTTTGTCCAACTCATTCCAAATAACATGGAAAAAGGAGGGAAGGGGATCAATTTCCACCTCTTCAACATGCCTTAAGATCTGAAAAAATGAAGTTATTAGTTAATCTACTTTTATTACATGTACTTAAGACATTTATCTACATCAAACATACTGTCAGTGTGTGATTAAAGCTGTTCAAACACAATACTTGGCTTTCACCCAAACTCCAATAATACTTTTCGTGCTATATATAGGCTTCGCAGTTTACATTGCTTTAAAGTGGCACAGGCAGAAAAACAGTGGGCTCTGAACTGATGTGTCAGCAGCAAGACTATGTCATGGAATTCTGACATTACTCTGACATCAAGTTGGTGCTCAGAAGTTGTTAAAAAAGCAAATCAAATACTAGGAACAGAACAGAGAATAAACATCAGCATACCGTGATATGAGTCCATGCTTTGCATGTATTCTGAATACTGTGCAGTTCTGGGTCCCTTTGCCACCAAATATAAAATACTCAAGAAGTTACAGGGGAAAGTTGTACAAATGAGCAAAGACATGGAGTGAATTCTGTATTAAAACTAAGCAAGCTAAGGTGCTTCAGCCTGGAAATATTATGTTAAGAGAGAAAAATATGATATGGCAGAGTTCCACAGAAGAACAAGCAAGACGGACAGACCAGATAGGGAGTAACTGCTGCCTCTTCCACGGAAGAGCTAAATAATTAATAGAATCATGACAAAGTGGAAACAAAAAAGGTGTTTCTTGAAACAACAAGTAATGGACCTACAGAAAATTCCAGCCAAAAGATACTGCAGCAACTGCATTTATGCCGCAACTGTGTAAGGGCTCAAAGGATAACTGAACAAGTTCACTGGTGGGGGGCAGGGAAAGCAAACAAAAAAAAACATCCATTAAGGGTTACTAAATATACAGAAACCACATCCAGCTCAGGAAATCCCTGAGCTAAGAATAGTTAGAAGCTGAAAGAGGATTATAGAGTAGTGTAACATGTGCAACTCCATCCTACACTTACTTGCTTATGACCATCATTGCACAAAAGATCCTTGTCTAGCAGTATCCTTGGTCTGACTCACCACCACTCTTCCTGAGGATCGCCCTTCATTCCTACACTACTTAAAAAGACAGCTTCCAGATACCCCACTATACATTAAGGAATAAAATTTTAATTGGCTATTATCTCATGAAGCAATTTAGAAGAGGAAACTACTCCTACAAAGTCTCCAGGTTTTGACACCTTTCAAGTTCAGAGGACACCTCTTTATTAGGGCAAGAGCAGCATAGTAAAGCAGTACATTTCTGAGTACTCTTCCCTCTTGAAAAAAACAATTCTTGAAGGCTCCTGTGCCTTTAAATAGAATCCTGTTAACAAAATTCATTACCATATACAAACTACTGTAGATAATAGTCCACAGCTATGTCAAACTCTTCAGTCAAGGAGGCTGCAGTAAATACTTTTACTACAGCTGCTCTGAATGTCTCATGCTTCATCTTCATTACTAACTATTCCTAGTATCTATCAGATCAAGTAAGGTTTCTGCTTCAACCTAACCCTCCAGTCTACTTCAAGTACAGACTAGGATACTGTCTAAATAGCAACACTGTTTCATAGTGAATTTGTTTTCAAGTAGTAATTCACATTACTTATAAATAACAATTTTCCCCTCAAACAACAGTAAAACTACTGAGACCTATTTCTTATTTGTATTCTGGTCATGCCATCTGCAGATACATGAAGACAAAGCTCAGCTTTAGAAGAGGGAAATAAGATGAATGTATTCAGTTTCCATTCATTTTTAGGAGTACTGATGAACTTGCTCATGCAAACTCCTTGTTTCTCACCTGTCTATTCCGTTCATCCATTATTCTTGTGATCTGTATTTTCTTTCTCCCCATTTTCAGCCTCTTCTTTCTTTCACTTTGCTATCCCGAAATACACTAATCCAAGAAATGTCACTCTTCAGTATTCTAACACATGATACAGCTTTCTTTCACTTTGTCTTCAGCTGGAGGTTCAGGTTCCTATTTCTTCTTATAACCACCTAAAAAAAAATTTTAAAAAGAGAAGAAAATCAATGTACACTGTATAGCGATACAATAATTGCATGCATAAAATAATTCCAGTGGGTATCTATAAGCTAGAGATTTAAAATTATTTAACCTTAAAAATGCCTTAAAAATTTACAGATGTCAAAGGGAGCAGTGCTCACCACTCTAAGCTGTAGGCCTTGAGTTATGTGAGGCTTCAAAAATTTACCCATAAACTTCTGGTAAACTCCATTCATTTATTTTAAGAAACCTTAGAAAGAATTCAGTATGATTCCTCTTTCTCTTGCAAAACTATCACCATGGTAATGAGGCAAAGCCATGAGAATATAAAGTTTCTGTTCCTAAACTAATTACATTCATTTGACAAGACAATATTTAGAGTTTCACTGGGAAGCAGGAAGGAGAAAAGAGGGGATATCTTCACTTAAAAAGGATAAAGACCAAAGCAAATATTTTCACATAAATGTTTCACAGCTACCAAGGAACCAGTGAATAATCAAGACAGAGTTACTCTCATTCTACAGTTACTCTCTCTCTACAATAACCTGTAACTTACGTATTTGCCAATAACCAACTATCAGTGCAGCACTTGTTTCATTTTGTTATACTGTTTAGAAAGACAAAGATGTGTGCAACTTGAAAAGCTTAATACTTTCATCCGGTACTAATGCATCCCATTGACTTGTAGAACAAGATTTAAATGCATTTTCAGTTAAAAAGTGGAAAGCCATATTCCCAGCATACTGCTTTAACCATAAGAGAATGTTAATTCAACAGATCTGAAGAATGATTGAAAATAAACAGCCTCTGGAACATGAACTGTATACTAGAACATATAAATAGGGAACAGGTACACCTTATTGTATAACTACCTAATATTCATTAAAATAAAGGAGGTAAAATCAGCCACAATACTAGCTTATAACCTCCCTAACTTTCTAACCCAAAACATATTTTGAAATCAAGCCTTGTATATTTTAATATGGGTGTCACAACGCCATGCCCTTGAGGCCGTATGTAGAAAGTGGTGCAACCACATCACCATCAGAGAGTTAATAAGCAGAGACAGCAAGAGGCGATTAGTCACAGGCTACACTTCACAATACATTCTATCTACACTGATGAAACAGCCATGATGTTCTGATGCAGCTTGCAAGGGAGGGGGGGAAATTTAAAAGGTGGAGGAACACCACAGAATGAAGAGATGTCATTTTGTATTTACCTGATATCAACAAAGGCCTGCTTCTGTAAACCATCACAAAATGCCCAGCAGTATCTAGAAATACTATCCCAGGGAAGCTGTGATCAAATCAACACTAAGATTATCTGATGTCTGCTGGTCAAAAGGACATAAGACATTGTTTATAGAGCAAAACTTAAGAGAGCATCAGCATTGCATTCCTTTTATTTGCTTCAACAAAAGAAATTTCATCCAGTGTGCTGCTGAAAAGGTATTAATAGCTTGCTGAGGCCAGGTGAACAAAGCTCTACACAACCAATAGCACACTGCAAATATTGCACAGGCATATATATGTGCATCTTTTTTTGGTGGTGTTTTTTTTGGTTTGTTTCTTGGTGGGTTTTTGTGGTCTGTTTGGTGGTGGTTATTTGGGGTTTTTTTTGTAAAAAAACAGAACCCAAAAGAAAACAAAACAAAGCCCACCACCATGAACATCCAGACTTTAAGCTTCAATTCATACAATTTTCAGCCTTAAGCCAGCTGCCCCACTTTAAAACAAACCACAACCCAAACACCAAAACCAAACACCCAAAACACACACCCAAACCCACAAGGAAAACCCTTCTCCTTCACACATTGCTTCTTTTTTTAAAGTATACATTATTGAAACTGTTCTCTGCATACAGAGCTATCAGTTTCCTTTCTCTGCTTGTTAAAAGCACTCACCATACCAACCAGTACATACAAACAGCCACTACATGCAAGACCAACAGTCCATTTGGTCCAACATTTCACCTGTGTCTATTTGCAAATTCAGTAGGACAGCAGAGATAAAACACAGGAGTAGAGTAAGCATGTATCAGTCACAAGCAATATCTAGCAAGCATTTTCTCCAGACACCCAGTGAGGAACTTATGGAGTTGTATGTGGAACCTCACATTGAAGACTAAATCTTCATTCCATTAATATCACTTTTGAACCTGTGTACATTTCTACCTCCTAGAAGCGAGGAGTTTCATGGCTTAGTAATGCATCCAAGTAGAAGACAAAGCCTTTCATTTAAGGCTGATCCTGCTACTCACACTTGACCTCCACAGATTTTCAATTGCATAAGGCAGTAAATAAGCAGTCATATTCTACTTTCATGTTAGTCCTTCAGCTACCTTTACTGGTAACTAGAGAATTCCACTCTTTAGTACTTCTTACCCAAAAGCCATTCCCTGGCCACCCATTCCATCCTCCCCTCTCCCATTTTCATACTGTTCTTTTGAAACGTAAGGACAGAGCACATTTAGAGTTACAACAAGGCGTATAAAGTTTTCTGACAATCTACTACAGACGTATACAGAAGTGTATCAGCATTTTATTTTCTCCTGTATTAACACATACACCTAGGCAAATTTACTGCTTCTCAAATTTTTCCTGTCGAGACAGACCTAGGCTCTGGAACAACTTTAAAACTCCTATGTAGGACCACACATTTTCTTCACATACTCCTGTCACGTTCACTCGCCTCTTCCATCTTCTGCAACTGACACTCAAAACCAAGTCTACGCAGTGAATAAAATAAGCTCACAGTAGAGCAGGGTAGAGAGGAAGAGAAAAAAAGACATAACATCATGCAGTATCTATGCTTAAGGATACAAAATAGAAGAGATTCACAACCATTTTCCGTAACTAATGGAAGAAAAGCTAAGGGAAACACAATCTGCTCCATGCACCATCGCACAAAGGGAAAAGGGAAAACTGACACTAAATTTTCACCAACACTGTGTTATAGGCTTGGGAGTATTATTTCAGGTCTTTTAAATAAACTGTGCTCTACTAGGCATATGCATCAACCCATTCACCATTTGCGAGATCTGCTTCACCCTCCTTAATCAGTCCACTATAGCCTCTAAGGTCTGCTACTTTCTTCAACCTCAAGCGCTTTTCTCACTTAGCAAAGTGCATCTTTGCAAATCTGTCCCCATCTGGGTCCAGCTTCTCCTCCCTCTCCACAGGTTGCTATGGACACCAGAAACCTGGCTTTGAAACACATTTGCCAAAGGCAACCCAGCTTTGAAATACCACATCCCTTTAATTTTGAAGTCACACACAAGATGATTTCCTAAGCTAAGAATTGAAGTATGAGGTTAGAGTAGAAAGGATCTTGTCATGAACTGCAAACTCATAGTAAATTGTGCAGTAAAAACCCACCTTTCATGGGTGGGAAGTTACCACCCCATGCAAACACACATTACATCCCTCATGGGAGCAAAGACTTTTCCTTTTTCTAATCCTTGATCACGTCACAGTTGCAGGTTTTTTTTTTTTCCTTCCTGAACAGCAACAAAACTATGTAAGATAAGATATAAGATTATGTCCACTACATGACTGCATCAAAATATAATCAGCAAAGTTTTAATTTTGCTAAATCATTGTTGCATGGCAACATACTTCGGTAAAATTCTTAAATCAAAATCACTTCATTCAGATCAACAAACTTCTGCCCAATGAAGGGCAGAATGAAAGGAAAGCAAAATTAAGAGACATATGAAGATCAACACACTAATTTCTGAAAGTAAATCTGAAACTTATGTTACATAACCTTGATAAAGAAAAAAATCCTACTTCCTCAACTGACAGAACTGAATTACAGCCACCAAAATAGCTTTACATTACTTACATGGGCACACAGAAAATTATTGTTAATTCTTTTTTTTTCCTTTAAGAATGTCAAGCATCTATTAAACAGAACAGTATAAGCAAATTAAAAAAAAAACACCACACATGCTTCATGATGAGCTTCAAACAGAAAAAGTCAGCTTGCAGTAACAGCAAGGAAAATGTTTGCAGCTGTCCAAGTGAAAGCTCTATTACTGTATAAAAGTAAACATGGTTTATTAATTTATTTCTTCCCTTCCCCAACACATGTGAAAACACCACACTAAATGCTGAAAGACAACTGAACCACAAGCAAAACACACACCTCTCTGAATGCATATTTTCAGGAACTTGTTGTCAAGGTTGCTCACAATTTCATAAATAGTAAGAAATGCATAACTTTAAAGCAAAGAAGCTGTATTTGACCAATTTTTAAAGACTTTTTTTAAGGGTTTGATGGAAACAAATTTTATTTGTGCAGAAATCCACAAGGTCTTGAAGCCTTCTGGCAGAAGAAGTTAGGAAAAACCATGTCAGAATTATACTCCATTTATTTTCCTTGTTTCCTTCTGTCTCATTGTTTTCTTGGAACTTCCATTTCACCAGAGTTGCAGGTTACATTTGACAGCAACTGTGTCAGAGCTCATTTACTGCAACGCACACAAAGAAATGAGTGTCACGACGTCGGATCATTTGCGTGGTAACTCTCAAAGCCACAGCTGCATGAAAACACAGATCCATACAAAAGCATCTCACACTGGTAAGCCATAGGTATGGCTTACACAACAGCAGACAATTTTTACTAAACCAAGGTCAGTGGGTATTTTTAAAGGAGACTGTACAGACATTTCTGTAAATTTGGCCCCTAAGCATGAGTTGATGGGCACAGGCTGCACAAGAGTCATTGCTGCACTCATTGGCAATTCTACCTAACACTTTGCATGCTTACCAAATATGTGACCAGAAAAGAAAGTTCCACACATATCAGTACAGTCACAAGGCCCATCCCCACGTGTTGAATGTTCTACATTAACAAGGCAGGTTACCACAGAGCATGTCTTTTTTTCCAAAGTACCTGTAAACATGCACAGGTCCTTCCTTCCTCCCTGTCCTATAACATTAAGTGGAAATAGCCAGAAATGAAAGGGGGGGGGGGGGGGGGGGCGGAAATCACAATGTCTTCACCAAAACAAATAATCAGAAGAGCCAGGTAAAACATGATTCTCAGACTTGATTTCACTGTCCAGAATTGAGCTAGGAACTTTATATTCTTCATAAGCTCAGTGTGAATGCAACCTCATACAAAGTAAGTATACTACCCCAGCCACCTTTTTTCTCTCCTAAATCTCAATCTACGTGAACTATATTCAGTCAGATTTGGATCTGCACTGAAACATGTTGAAAGCCATGGGATGCAATTATTGTGCTTTCTGAAACATTCTACCAGCACTGCTCCAAATTACTTTCTTCCACTTGGAAGCTAGATTTTAAAATTAAGATTTCAAGCATAGGGATTCTATCTGTAGTCAGATTCTTGCTGGAATTTCTTCAGAGCTGTGCAAAATGTGACAAAAATATTTCCTGCAGTCATATTTCCATAGCCCCTGTCACCATAGAATGCTGTAAGTAATGTCAAATATAAATACAAAACACTAGCAAAGCCTACCCCCTCAAAACAATGTTGTCATTTATCTAACACTTCTTGATGTACTACAATATCAGGAAATAAATCTTTTCCATCCTCAGTTTAGAAGCCATTCTTCTACAGCCAAGAAGAGTCTTACAGTAAATGAGACTGGCCTCAGAGCTCCAAGGTCCTCGGCTAGCAAGCAACACACAACCATTGTTACAAAACAATAATACAACCCTCAGCCAAAATAACTTCAAAAAAAAAAAAAAAAGGACAATATAAAAAACAGGAAGCCATAAACAATTCTTTATTGATATTCCTTTTTTATGCATCATAAAACATTTGTTTCTTTCAGCAAGGAAGAACAACATGCATCTGATACCAAACCACTTCAGTGAACTGGACTTCTAAGAGCAGATCATTGGAGTTTTGAAACTAAATGTGGTCCTCAGGTTCCACATTAAATCTGGTTTTGAGCTTCTAATTTGGAAGTTATACAGCTTTTCAAATCAAGTTTTGAAGGCATATTACGAAACATCTCAGAGCACTCTCAGAAACAAGAAACCAAACCCAAAGGCTAGTCTTACTGAAGAACTGCAACTTCCAAATACTATTTAAGCGTGCTACTCAAAATGGCCTTTGCTGCTGCTCTTAGACATGCATTAAGTCCTGTCTAAGACAAGGATAACTGTATTTGCTTGCACACAAAACAACACAAATCTAAGCTGTATGAAAAGTGAAGTAAGATTCAGACACCTGTTTTTAAAACAAGTTTTATTACTCCTAGAATGCATTTTTTTATATTTTTAAGATACGACTTTCCTGAGTTGACAAACCAGTTTGAGAACTATCAGCACCACCTATGACACTCCTGGATAATATGACAAATGTGGCCTTGTCTAGGACCAGGGATGGGCAAGAATCCTGCTCGAGTTACCTAAAATTAAGTGGGTTTACAGTATTTTTTCATACTGTTACACACGGCTATAAACTTTTTTCTTGGCCTACTGCTTGAGAGTCCAAAAATTATGAATCACCTTATTTTGACCATTTATACTCTCTAGATGCCGTTATCCAGTTATTTGTAAAAGCATATATCTTTACCACATACTTTCAAGTGACATTATTATTACTATTCATAAATTTGTTCCTAATTCTTCTAAAATAATCTTTACATTCTCAAAACAACATTATTAATAGATAAAACTTGGATCTGGGAACTGATGAGCTAACAGTGGAGAAAGAACCACAGAAAGAGAACTAGCCTTTCAATACTGAATTAAAATCAAATTTTAGATAGAAGCAGAACTTAAAATATTAAGTAATCACAGCAATTCTGTTGCCACACTTGTACAAACAGATTAAGAAACTAACAGCATGACTGAACAACAGTCTGGAAAACATGCTCCAAAGATTGTCTCAAGAACACAAGCCCTATGAGGAAAGGCTGAGGGAGCTGGGGTTGCTTAGCCTGGAGAAGAGGAGACTGAGGGGTGACCTTATTGCTCTCTACAACTACCTGAAGGGAGGTTGTAGCCAGGCAGAGGTTGGCCTCTTCTCCCAGGCATCCAGCACCAGAACAAGAGGACACAGTCTCAGGCTGCGCCAGGGCAGGTTTAGGCTGGATGTTAGGAAGAAGTTCTACACGGAGAGAGTGATTGCCCATTGGAATCGGCTACCCGTGGAGGTGGTGGAGTCACCTTCACAGGAGGTGTTCAGGAGAAGACTTGATGGGGTGCTTGGCTGTATGGTCTAGTTGTTGGGTGGGTTGGATTGTTTGATGGGTTGGACGCGATGATCTTGAAGGTCTCTTCCAACCTGGTGTATTGTATTGTATTGTATTGTATTGTATAAGAAACTTGTTTCTAATTTATCAAGTAAGTGGTTGAAAGATGTGACTTTTCCAAGGTATACAAAAACAGGTACAAAGATAGATGGTTCTGGACACTGTTAATAGAACAGACCTCACTATTTAAAAGCTATGACCAGAAAGACTAATTTCTTAGTGAATGAACTGGAGCTTTTAGAACAACCATGTCAGTTTTATCACAACTCTAAAACTTTTGATCAGATAATCCTCCCACTTTCCATTTACAGTGCTTGGAAAATAATTGCAGTAGACATAGAAATCTAAACTTATGTTTAGAGATGATTGCTCCATAACCAAATAAAAAGGCATTTGCAGGTACTGAGTTCAGTTACAACTGACTGCGTTTCATAACTTCAGCAGTAACAAGATCAAAGTGCAACTAAAAACATTTAAAAGCAGGTTTTAAACTCATACACCTTTGAACATGAGCAACAGAAGACAAGTTTCTTTCCTGAAAGAAAACACACATATATATTAAATGTTTTTCAAGACCAAGAAGGTTATTCAAGGTTATTATAATGAATCTGCAATACCTGTGAAACTAAACTACTATGTGGTCAGATTTTTTTTTTTTTTTTTAAAACATACTACTAATAAAAAAGGAGAGAGCAACATGTCTCCTTATCAAAACTCTCCTCTGCCACCAAAGAAGGAAGCCTTCCCATGTACCTTCCAAAACGCTCATACAATGTCTACTAGAGATGGCTTTAAAGTATACACCCTTCCACTGACAGTGGAAAGATGCCACAGAACAGCTGCTCTCTGTTGCAGAAGACAAAATGGAACCCTGTGAAATCAACTTCAATTCATCTGGGGCAGAAATGACCAAAATCATGCTGCTATTCTCAGCTGGGAAAATAATTTCCGTTCTTTAAAGCCAGCCTAATGATTCAGTAAGAATCATCTGAAAAGGCACCTTCACAAGCATTGGTCATGAACTGAACAGTAAAAACCTAAACAGCATGAACAACTGAAAGGGTCATTTCAATATTTTCCTTCATCTTACTATAAGAGAGAATAAAATACACACATGGGACTGTTTGGTTCCCAAATAATGTATTTACCAACCAAATGAAACTTCTAGTTTTTCAACACCTTAACACTTCAATCTTCTTCACATATCTTGAGATAACACTTAAAACATATTACAGACTGCTAAATCATGGCTGCAAGAAAAAGTATTATCACGGCAAAATCTATTTCCAGAAGTCTTCATATTTCATCAGTTACCACAGTGACACTCAAGCATTAATTACTGCTATCTTGGCTCATTACTTTTCCCTCCTCGACTTCAGTTTATCAATAGATCAGAGAATACAGATCATCTTATTTTGCATAACAACATGCATTTGGCAACGGCAGAGCTCACTATCTTGAAGTTCTCACAACACCTCTGCCCCACCTGTCACATCTATATTTATCACCACAGAAATCAGTCAAGCAAAGCAGAGTAACAGCGGGGACTGCAAGTGGACAGAAGATGTTTTCGGTTACAGCTGTACTCTTAAATAATAAAATTATTTGGTCAGATTTTTATGAAATTCTAGCCAAGGTGCATGACCTGTTTTTTTTTTCTTGCTGTATGTGGTCACTTAGTGCTTTCTTAATTTTATAGATAATTAAAGCTTTGCTCTGGTTTTTTTTACCATGGCCATGCCAGGCTGAATTCAGTGGAAGCAGCACATTAAATGTAAGCGTAACAAACATGTCAAAATACCCTTAAAAAGTCAGGTTGCTGGAATTTCTATTTGGACACCTTTATCCAGAATAGTATTGTCCTTTTTGCTTTTGAGAACTACATCATTTGGTAGATTGTCTTTTCTGAGGAGTACCAAAGACTTTAAAATGGGTGCTCAGAATAACACTAATTTTACAATCCGTTTAGTATCTGAGCAAATAACCTGCACATAAAGAACTACACACTCATAAACAAAAAAATATATATAAATAAAAATCTAAATAGATCTCTTTCAAAGTTCTTATGTACCATAACCACATCTCACAGCTGGATTATTCAGAAGAAAAAAAAAAAGCCAAAAGCAACATCAAAAAACCCATAAATAGAGTGTACTACTTTTACACATAGTTCAAAATTCAACAAGGGGCCAACTGAGCTAATTTAAACAACATCCTGGATGTCTTCAAATCTATAAATGTAAGACTTTGTAATGTACGATTTAAAGTTTATAGAAATGAAGACAGGCAGAAAAAGTCGTATAAGGATTTTGTAGGCTGCATTCAGCTTCCTTGTAGCAAATGCCAAATAAGCAGCTCTCCAGTTCAGTAAAACAGTGTCTGTTCTCAGTACATTAAAACTGACTGGTGTAGAACTGGCACAGTTTCCCAAAGCGAGTGTAAAAACCATCAGAGATTTTTCCTCATGAAGTATGTATATAAAAGGCATTTCATTGCTTGTTTTTTAATTTCTTCTACTGGGAAAAACAAAGCACATGAATGATAAGGTAATCTGATTTTACAGTGAGTTCACCTGACATAGGAAACTACATGAGCTGGATAGCACAGCAAACTAATCTGCAGTACGAATTCCAAAACTAAGTGAAGTTTTGAAGTCTTATCAGTGACTAAACTTGTAGTAATTCATTGTTATGAAAACTGTCCATTCCACCTACAAAGTGCAAAGGGTTGAGGTAATGCAACAAACAGCTGCATGACAGCAACTTCAACACATTACTGAACAAACATTATAGCAAAAACATTTACATCTGGCTTCGGGAATGTAGTGCGATACAAAGGCAGCCACAGCTTTTCCATGCCTCTGCTTACACCTTGTGCTATAGAGAGCTTCCTCAAACAAGACTTGGAACTAAAAAGTACCAGATTTTATTAACAAGGGAAAACATGAAAACACAGAGGGATCACAAACAAGATTCTTTCCTGTGCCTTTGCAAGACAAGCCTTTGTTTCCTAGTTTGACTTCGGTCAACAGCGGCTTTATGGAGATTGCTATGTGGTCACATTTTGTACCTGGGAAACTTCTTCCCAAGGTTTTGTTCCTTCTTAACTATCTGCCTCTTCCTGATCCATCAGCTTTTCTACGTGCTCTGCACAAGCTGCAGGCTCCAAGTTTCTTGCCCAACTTCCATTTGTGGAACTTCTGTTTGGCTTTTTGGTGGGTGGTTTTGGTTGGCTTTTTGTTTGTTTTGGTAGTTTTTTTCTGTAACCTGCTGTAAGAGGTAGTCTCCACAATCACATGTACTTTCTCTCTCTTACCAAATCCTATTTCCAGTCTTCTACATGATACAGACACTCTCCTTTTAAAGAGAGCAGGCCAGGAAAACCAACAACAAATAGAAGAAATATTACACATCAAAGAATTTAAGACACACTAACTCACTGAACAATTATCCAAGAGCTTTCTTGATAATGTATTCAATGTCTGATTAAATGACAGCATGCAGTCATATTGTTGAAGTGCAACAATTATAAACCAGACAGACACGACAACACAGTGCTTCAAACAGCCTGCATGCCTCAGTAAGACTTTCAGTAAACCATAAAGACGCCTACATGTTTCTAACAGATTAGTGGTTAATTCTTTTCTGTGGCTGCTATAGGCTTTGTTCAAAAGCTCACTCTCTCTTACAACACAGATACATCATCAGTTCAAATTCCTAAATATAAAGAAAAACGTACTGTACTTCAAAGATATTTAAACCAAATTTCAGTGAATTGTTCCCATCCCTGCATCCTTTTAAGCAAACAGTCCTATTATATTTAAACACCATTATTGTTGGCTACAGCAGATCACAGGAAAGGCCCTTTCTAAACATGCATGAAGGCTTTCTAATTTCAGCACCCCTTTTTAAAAGCATCCTAGACTGAAATTCCTTAGACCTAAAAATATTTTATTGACTCAAGTACTTCACTAACCTCTTTACCCACCTATCAGCCTCCCCCTCAAGGCAGGCCACTGAAAACAAAAATTAGCTACATTAAGATACAAAACCAAACACCTAAAAATGCTGTAGTAAACCCAGTTTCTACTAAGAAAAGAAGTGAGAACACTACTCACAGTATTTTCTGCTCCTGCACATCAATTTTTTTTTCTTTATTGGCAGGTGACATCTGGTAGTCTGGACATTCCCGTGTCATTAATATTAATTGAGCCACTTTGATTCACTTGCAAACACGTTACCTAAACTCCACTGATCACAATACACTGAATTTTCAGATAAGAACTGTTCTCCCAGTAGGAAGCTCATTTTAAAACTAAGTAACTTTGGATGCTGGTTTGTTGCCATTGCAAGGAAAACAAATACCACAGTCAGTTAACGTGTTTTAGTTAGCAAATGGAAATCGTGACGCTGCAGTAATTCTGCTACATGCTATACCTGCAAGACAGAGCAGATAATAAAATAGAATTATTTCACCTTTCTTGCAGCTTGCAACAGAAAACGTCATTTGACCCTAACAAACATTAATGTTTCACAGCAAAGTTCCATGAATCAAGCAGTGCATAGCAAGGTGTTTTAAACTATGTTTCAATAGCTTCTGGAATGAAATATTCAGAGACTATAAATAGAGAGTAGTCTGACCCAGTTGTCCCCATTACTGTATTAAAAGCACAAGTCCTCAAAACTTAGACAATATCTCAATTTCCCTTCATGTCAGCAAACCCTGTTGCATAAACAGAGCAACCAAAAAGCTCTGAACAAGAAGACAACAGCTGAAAAAAAATGAAGGACCACAAAAATTTGAGGTCCCAAGCAAGAATAAACAAAGTGATCCATACGTAAATAAACAAAGCCCTCACTGAAGAGCTCAAGAAGAGTAAGGAATGTCAAGAAAAGCCAGCCAAAACAAAAGCTGAATTGCAATGTACATGTAGGGCAGCTGGCCTATTTTCAATTACATTAAGTAGCCCAAGATGTGAAGCAGAAGCCCAGACAGGCTCAGATCATCATAGACTTCCCTTACTGAAAACCTCTGCCATTTAAGCAAGTATATTCATTTAACTCTGACATGAAACACTAGATGCAAATGCAAGCTTTTTGAAACTGGAAGGCAGACATCACCATCTTCACTACCTAGTCAGCCAAGTGCTATCTAATGTAATGACTGCCTAGACCTGACAGAAACCAGGGTAGGTCAGAAAGCAGAGACTAAAATGTAGCTGGCCATCCAGACCTGCAATGATGCATTAAATGAATAAAATAATACAGTCACACACATCTTATATTCTGATTCTGGAAACAAATTATTATCCTCACCATCACAGAAATGACCAGAAATGCTGAGAAACCAGTTGGAAAACACTTCAGAAATGAGGTGTAGATGATCAGCCTCAGTTTCTTGCACTATTAGATGGTCAAAGTGGAAATCTCAGCACTTAATTATTGCATCAGAGATTTAAACGTGCTATGAAAATGACAGCAGTGTCCATTTCACAGACACAGCTGGATCCCTTCCACCCATGCAGTTGTCTTGTCCATCTCCAAGAAAAACCTAGCTAAGAGATGCAGGAACTGTATTTCAGCTGTAAAGCAAATATGTATCAGCTAGACATGAGTGACTTCTTGAAGGTATTAGCTCTAATTGCTGCACTTAACATTAACAGCAGTATTTTATTTTGGTAAGAGCAGCTGCATCCCACTATAAGAATCTTTGATACTGTCTGTAGCCCTGTTAGATGGAAGTGTGCAATGTGCAAGTTCAGACACTTTGGTCAACCTTTGAGCTTGGAGAAATGAGTGGTTAAATCTAGTGATAAATTCCTGCATGTGAAGCAATAAGACATTTAGATACAGAAATTAATGTCTTTATTCTAACATTATCACTACAGTACACCAGGAAGAATCTGTAACCTTTTCCATTCCTTTCTGGTATGACAACAAAACACTGTCTTCACAAAAAACCCTACATACTTATTTCCTTAAGCAAAAACGAACAATCATAAAACCTTTCATATTAAACATATTACTGCGAGTGGATTCTGCTAAAATCAGATGCCATCTTAGTTATTTTACATCACTTTTTACTCAAAGTAGATAATCAGGGAACAAATATATAAGTTACATAAACAGAAAAGTGAAATACAGTGAACTGGCATGCAGTGTACATGACTTTCAAGAATCTGCTGAGAAACCTCCTTACACCTACAACAAATCTTAGCTCCTAAAAAAGTTATTGTTGCATACTCCAGGCCTTCAGGACATTAAAACTGTCTTTCACATGCTGACTGGAAGTCCTGCAGCAGCTGAAGCAATAAATATTGACAGCTAGCTGGCAAAGAGGAGATACCAGCACTCGCAGTCTCCAATTTCACCTGCATCAGCAAAGGCAGAGCCTACAAGGGACAGTGCAGCTAGAGCCCAGTATGTTCACCTGCCCTGCTGTTGGGTTTTTTTTTTGCATTAAAAGCATATTTTCCTCTCAGACTGATGCACCTTTGAACATACCTGCTTTCATAGATCACTCTGAAAATGTCCATTATGTACTAAATATCATTGCAACATACACATATACAGCACCTAAACTGTAACTCTGGCTACAAGCTGTACTGCAAGAAACTTCCAGCATTCAGTCCCATCCTTTCACACCCTTACGCAGCTCGGCACCTTCTCCCCTAACTTGTGCTTTGTAAATTTTGTATATGAGGCCAATAATAAAAGATACAAAATCAACTTAAAGCAAACATGGGAAAAAAATATCTGTGAAAAAATATGAGATACTCCTGCCAGCACATAAATGATGAAAGAATTAATAAAGTGGACTTGTCCAAGAGCTCACATTGGTAACAGAGTTCTGCTTTCCTCTCAGTGCCCATATCCCCTAGTTTTAGGTAGAATTACAGAAGCTGCAAGGAAATGCATTCAGACTTAAAGAAAGAACATTAAAACCAAAGCAAAAAACAAGCACAAAGGTAACAAAATTCTATCTTCCTACTGGAAGAAAGGTATCTTTGCAGCAATTCGCTCTGGAGTTCAGGCTAACTGCAGATTGATAGCTGTTTTCCAGCAATTTCATTATGCTGCTAAATGAATATTTATGAGATTTGAAACTGAGACTTCTTAGTACAACCCAAAATGCTGACCACTGAGTCAGACCAGTTCTCAAAACTTCAGCATATGAATTCATCTGAAGCCAACATATTTTTAGCACCACACAGACACACCTCTGATTACGTTTAGATTTTTAAGAATTCACCAACAGACAATGTCATCATTTAATCCAGCACACAGCTTCACTGCAGGGAGTGGTGGAGACATCCTTTACACTGTAAATATTTGCCTGCTTTCAGGGGGAAGATATAAATCAAAACAAGCTTACCCTGTACTTCTAGCAGGCACTACTCTTAGTGCCAGCCAACACTGCAGAGATTATTCCTTCTAGCTTCTTGCAGATTTTCCTTCAGTCGTAGACAAAAGGGGAATGCATTTAATTTCTATGGTAATACACAATTAACAACATTAACAAGCCTTTATAGGTATCAGTAGCTGACAAGCTGCAGAAGCTTGGTCTGTTGCATAGTAGCACAGCAGCTAGAAAGTAGCAATGCACTGAGCTCAGATGTAAACAGTAAACTAAGACTTCTGCTCTGGTATTTTAATGCTGCTAAGTCAGTCTATATGCATTATTTGCAAGATGTCAGTCGGGGCATGGAAAGGAAGATCACTTACACTATATTGAATCCTCCAACTCAAAATCTCATTTTATACAAATGAGAGCCCATGCTTAATTCTTTCCGTAGGTGGAACTGAATCCAAAATACTCCTGAATAGGATGGTAATCTTCCCTATAGTCTTCCCATAGGGAGGCAAGACAGCTCTCAAGTCTCACTGTTTGTTCTTTCTTGGAATGAGTCCAAGTTCACTTCGGTAAATATGTTCACCTCATATAGCCAGTAGAAAAGCAAAGTTCTCAAAGAGTAAAGGAAAGCACACGATGGACAGCAGCAGCAGAAAAAGAGTTAACAGTAAGTTTATCTGTAGGGAGTTCTATCTATGGCATTTTACCTAATCTGATGCCACGAAGCATAGAACAAGACACAGACATGGCTTTCTGAATTTAGTAGATTCAAACACGCTAAAAAGAAGAGAGTTCTCATTCACTTTTAAGGATTTCACCTTAAGGGAAGGTCTTTCAAGGATGCAAAAAGGTACTCTTCAGCCTTCTGAAAACAGAATCAACTAAGCCTAAGACTTACTTCTTATAACAAAAACTTGGAAGAGCCATGTTAGAAAAAGCAAGCTAAATCACAAAACTGAAATGAATAACTATTTGCCAATATCACTGAAAACCCCACTCTGAACAATTCAGCTTTTTCTCAAGATCTGAATTTTCACTGGTGGTTCTTCAGTACCTCAGATGCAGGCTGCTACAGAAAACCAAAATGGGAACTGTAAAGGGACCTTGTTATTTTATTGTGTTACTAATTCTGGAACTTAGAATCAGAGCTGGGGGAGGTGGAGCCCTTCGTTTTGCTTTTAGCCAAGCCTCACTGACATGATGTGTGACCACTGGACCTGAAGAAGAAACAAACTCCCAAAGCATTCAGAACCCACTTGAATCTTCAAGCTTAAGGAAGGCAATCATGCAAGTCTGAGACTAAGTAAATCCCTTAGCAATGAGTTGTTAGAAAATATGTTGTCCTATATTCAGTATTAAATCTCCATTTTGGTGCTTAGATTCACTAGGCCATATTTATTCACCTGGGCGCACAGCTGCAGTGCCAGAAGAATCCTGTTACTGCATGCTAAATGGTGTTGTGCAAGAAACAGGAGACACTGAGCAAGCTATCTTAGTCTTTCCGCTCAGCACGAGACATGAAAAGGCTTTGAACAGTAAAGCAACATCAACATCACACTTTCAGCAACAAACCAGCAGAAAATGGTGTTAAACTTCATTAGGATTTTGAACAACAAAAAGAATACGTTCCATTAAAGATACCATCCACCTTGCAATGTTTTCTTCTTAGAGGACTTCTGTATGCTACTCTTCCCTGTGTATCACCTCCCAAATGGTGACTTGTTAAATCTGCAGAATGCATGTCACTGACACATTAGCTCTTATGCACAGATGACACCAAAAAATTCTGACTGGATCACAGCACTGCTGAAGTTTACACTTGTGGCCTTTCTTAAAGTAAAGAACAGATTGCCATTTTCAGATTTGATTTTTTAAAAAAAAATTCATCTTTAGTCATCAGGGCAGCAGATAACTGAATCATAGCAGCCTACAACCCAAACAAATTACTCCAAAAATTATGGTGGGTAATTTAAAAAAAAAAATCCAACTGCGTTTAAATTCACAGTCCCCTCTCACACTGGTACATAGACACAATGCTTCATGGTTCCAAATTCTGCAGTTGGTTGCATTTGTTACAAACTGAATCTCTTCAAATAATTTGATAACATTTTATTTAATCAACAGAACCCTGAAAACATTCAGAGAAATTATAACTTTTTAGAGTTTCATTGTGTCTTTCACTTGATTAAGATCACATGGTTACTAGACATATATATAGAAATATATGAAGAGGCCCCACATTCCAACCAACCAAAGGAAAAACTATGCCAACAGAGAACTAAGTATGCCAATGCTACTTTAACCCATTTACTATTTTAGAACACAGAGGTAAGCCTTGCATTTATGTTATCTATATTTTTTAAGATTCAAAACCGAAAAGTTAATTGGATTGTTTTACTCTTGCTGTGGAAGTTTAAGGAAAAGGTCACGAGATTATAGTCTGTACACAACATGCAAGACTGAAGAAATTCAAACCAGGACATTATTACTAACTGGGTAGGACATTCACCTGCATTTGAAATATTTTATTTATGGTTTATTAAACTAACTGGGTGCACAGTAACTTCTAAGACACATTTTAAACAAGTACCAATGCATACCAGAGTAACAGAGGTTGTGGTTACAGGTTGGACTCGATGATCTTCAAGGTCTCTTCCAACCTTGGTAATTCTATTCTATTCTAATTCTAACAGTTTGATAGCAAGTATTGTCTATCAAAGATACGTAAAAACTCCACACATTGTCTACGTATATTGACATATAAAGGAAAACGCACACTGGCACGTAAAAAGTACAAACAAATCTGGGCTGTCGTTAGTTTTAACAGCTTAGTGGGGAAAGGAAGGCAATCTCTTCTAAAAGCTGCCCATAGACACACAAGCAGACATTTCAGAGAAGCTGTTTTAAGGCTTCAGACTGCTGCCTTGGAGAATGCTAAAGTAAAAGGGAACAAACTTGGTCACAGAAGTCAAGAGACTTTAGAATAAAGTATCCATATTTTGCTGGAAGAATACACATTAACACTTTTCATAAGCACAGAGGAAAACCTAGCTCAAAACTGAAATACTTATTGGCAAGACCATAATCACAGTAAGCTTCAGCACTGAAGCTGGAGGCAGGGGACATCATACAGACCTGTAGTAAATTGCCCACGCAGAAATCTCAGACTATTGCTACTCTGCTGAAACCATATCCACAGCAGCTAACTACATAGCTACTCGTATAGCTACTTAAGCTGCAGCTGCATGTTTGCTGCATGCTATAAGCACATCTTGACACAGTTAGTGCAATCCTTGCGAGATTCATAGAATCATAGAATGGTTTGGGTTTGAAGGGACCTCCAAAGGTCATCTAATCCAACCCTCCTGCAGTCAGCAGGGACATCCTACATTAGATCAGGTTGCTCAGAGCCTTGTCAAGCCTGACTTTCAGTATCTCCAGGGAGAGGGCCTCAACTACCTCCTTGGGCAACCTGTTCCAATGTTCCACCACCCTCATGGTAAAGAACTTGTTCCTAACACCCAACCTACATCTATTCTTCTCTCATTTCAAACAATCCCAGTTCCCTCAGCCTGTCTTCATAGGAGAGGTGATCCAGCCCCATGATCACGGCCCTCCTCTGGACCCAATCCATCAAGTCCATGTCCTTCCTTTGCTGAGGACTCCAGAGATGGACAGAACACTCCAGGTGAGATCTCACCAGAGCAGAGCATAAGGGCAGAATAACTTCTACTGATCTGCTGGCCACACTTGATGGAGCATAGCATGTGACTGGCCTTCTAGGCCGCAAATACAAACTCTTGGCTCACATTCAGCTTCTCATCCACCAGCACCCCCAAATCCTTTTCTGCAGGGCCGTACTGCTATCTAGGATTGCCCTGACCTAGGTGCAGGAACTTACTCTTTGCCTTATTGAACCTCATGAGATTCTGCTCAGGCCACCTCCCCAGCCTGGATGGAATCCCATCCTTCAGACTCATCAACCACACCACTGAGCTTGGTATCATCTGCAAACTCATCAAGGGTGCACATAAACAGCACTGGTCCCACTACAGACCCTTGAGGGACATCACTTGTCACCCATCTCCATCTGGACATCAAGCCATTGACCACTATCCCTTGGATGCAATCATCCAACCAATTCTTTAGCCACTGGACAGTCCACCCAACAAATCTGTATCTCCATCTCAGAGAGAAGGATGTTGTGGAAGACTGCATCAAAGGCTTTACAAAAGTCCAGACAGATTAAATTTGTTGGTCTTCCCTTGCCCACTGACAGAGTTACACCTGTTTGCCCACTCCATCTGCCCGCCCTGTTCCCAACACTCCGCAGGGGCATTCCAACAGGCCCCCTGGGTGCCGCCTCAGCTCTCCCACACTTTGCCGATGGTAGCTCTCTTGTGCTGCATACTCAAACCTTGCCTGCCCAGTGCCAGAAAAGGCTTTTGTGTAGCTTGGTCTATCTTTGATCTAGCATGCAGTCCTTAGCAGTACTGCTTCCAAAGATGTTGCCTTGACGGCTCCAAAAAGGGTGACAAATGGAAGATTGTTCACACATCAATGGTCCTCCCTTTCAACTGTATGGAAGATACCTAGACATCAGACAGAACTATTAGCTGTTAACCACATTAGCCACAATAAAGATATGCTACGGATATATCATGGGAATACAGAGAGGCAAAGGTACAAGCATGTTGTAGTAAGCAGCTGCATTTCAAGTAGATGATTGTTTAGACTAGCTCACTATCCAGACTTATTCCCTACTGGCCTGCAGAGAACACGAGCATTTTGCAAGTAACATACTGACAGAAAGATACAGAACACCACATTTCACAGCAGCACAGTAACACTTGTAGTTTTAATGACTCAAACACTAAGCATGGAACTAACTGAAGTCTACAGTCTGATTCTGATATATTGACCAGGTTTCATTTTGTCATTACAACTTCTGTACTAAAGGACCACCTTAGAGGCACGAAATAATCTCTAGTATAAGAGAAGGTTTCTTTCATGAACGGAGAGAAACACTTCTATTAGCTACAGGCCAAGCATGCATTCATAGAGTCACACACAAGCACGTGGTTGAGATACTTTATCCAGTCCAACAGCATTATACTGACGAAGAGCTAATACACACAAGTACTCTGCCTGATAGCTTTACCATCAAATCCAGGACATCCTTTGCACTTACAGGTTTCTATGCAGCGGCTGTGAGAATTCCCCACCCCCAACCCAGGGGAGCACAGAAGCTGTCATTGCAAAGAAAAAACACCAGCCTTCAGGAACCATGCTTCACCTCTGCATAACTGTCATAAAAACATGAGCCTACCTGAATTCTAATTGTTCACTCCTAAACTGTGCATTTGACTTGTTACTGCTCAGATATTTAAGCCACCACTTAATTATCTACATCAGACTTGAACCCATTTTTCATTACATCTTATTTGAACTCTTTGTTTCTGTCTTAATGACTGAAGAATTACATACCATTCTGACCTGCTAGAAGCAAAAAGGTACCAGCACATTTTAAGTACAAAAGAGGTAATACTGATAAAAGCCACAGAAAATTAAATAAGTGAAACCATAAGCTTCAATATAAAGATTAAACTAGGTAATTGAATACATTCAACTTGTCTATAAAAAACATGTTTTTCATCTTCTGATTAACATATTTCTTACAGTACGTCAAAAGACATAGCTTCTAAATTTCACCAATATAGTAAAAAAATGAAGTAACAGTGTTTCTACTTCAATAATATTCAAGTCCTACAGAGAAAAGCTTCAGTTTTACAGATCATATGAAACATGTTTTGATTAAGAACAATAAATGCTCAATGTTACACAAGGTTAAGCAAAACACTGACCTTGGTGAAGGATCTGGAATTAAATTGTATGCAACTGTTTGATGCATTATGGGTTACTCATATTCAGAAGCAAACAAAACCCAAAACCAGACATCAAAACCTACCCAGTATGATTATGAACAGAAGCATAGCTTGCATAATGTAAAACTATGCAGATGTTGGGTTTGAGATGAGACAGTAACTGATTTGTTTCTCCAAAAGTGTTAGCACATACTTGGCCTGTTTTAGAGCATCTACTTTTCAAGAACCCATGTGGAAAAAAAGGAACAAAAATCTCTTCATGGGACATACCCAGCTGACTGGTCTGGAACTTTATTCATGAAAGCACTAGAAAATAAACCAAAAATTGAAGATGTTAAGTAAAAATTAAATAGAGCAGAATTCACAAGACTTGCTTTCACAGAAGAAAACACACTACCACTTCAGATACATCTGACAGAAACTCATCATCTCTTCACTGGGAAGTGAAATGAATGAAAGCTCAGAAAAAGGGAGACAGAAGGGGTGGGGAGGAATACTTCTGGTTTACTTGTAACTACTTCCCAAAACAGAAACCAAAAACACAGCTGAAGTCTGCAGACTGTTGCAGATACACCAAAAATATGCGCAACACAGGTTCAACTGTTTACATCACTTTGTTTTGGCCAAGTCACACCTCATGCCATACCTCCTCTTCAAAATACTGCTCTGCCCTGTCACATTGACAAAGAACAGGACAACAGATTGTTAAATTGCACCTAGACGTGACTTAGGCATTTGGAGTCAGAAAGAAATCGGTCAGGCAACCACTTGGTGAAGTCAAATTACAACGGAGTAGAAATCTTCAGCACCATCAACACCAGCAGATCTGTATGCTGGACAGTTCAGAAGCCTCCTCACACATAACAATCAAAATCAAACAAAAGTTTTTACCGGTCCAGTCTTCCCCATTTGTTAAAGGCCAACTGAGCTAAAACTTTCTTCTTAGAATAGAGGCATCAACCTAGACCACAGACAAATTTTGAAACTCCAAGTTTTACTGAAAACTACAAACTTCATTGTAATCATCTGAATTAAACATGCAAAGCAAAAGATGATCACTTAAGGATGAATCGTTTAAATTTGTAACACAAAAATAATGAAACATTTCAGGCCTACTTCTGAAGACACTTCCTGCACCAAAGCTTGCTAAACCCAAAAAAAAAAAAAAAAAAAAACCACCTTAATATGCTCAGACAATACTTTAAAAAATGACCAAACCACATTTCATAAAGAAACAAATGGAAAAAGCATAAAAGCTGGTGGGTGCTGATTGTTGTATGTTTTAATGGAACATATGAAAGAGTTGCAGCACTCTTCTGCTAAAGATATGAAGAAAAGCTGAAACAGGAATTCACAGCTAGAAACCACACAAGACCATGTGGTAAGATATACCCACCTCACAGCAGAGGTGCACTGCCATCCACTTCTTGCTAGTGAACAGTCATCAGTGAACATATTAACCCCATTCCCTAACGACTTAATAGATGAAAAATATGACTCTTAATGCATGCCCTCCATTAAGAAACAGATTTGCCCCATTAAGGTACCACAATTAAAGAGCATTTTATGACACCATGGATTTTCAAGTGGCAAAGATAAAAAAAGTAAATGCTTTCTCTGTGTGGGAATCCCAACATGCCATGCACTTACACAGCTAGTTTAAAGGTAGCGTGCATTTATCTGTCTACACACACCTATAACAATAGAGCTTTACTTTGGATCTAAGAGAGCATCCGAGGAATTCTAGCTAAACAGACTTACGGACTATTTTCCTGAATTTGGTTATTAACTTGAAAAATAGATCCAATTAATAATATTATCCCCATCCTAGTTGTTCAGTATAGTACCTTGGAAAGCCTTTCAAGTGAGTGTTATAAGCCAAGAAAGTTTCTGTATAGGAAAAATGGGTAAGGCCTGCACAGTTGTAGCACATCTAAACAAACCTACTGGATGCACAAATCTAAGGTCTGGGTGAAGAAACTCCCAACTTTAGATTTCATACATAAATTGCCTCAGACTAGAAAGACAGCACTGTAACCCAGAAACACCTTTCAAAGAAAAATCATTAAAACAATGAGGACATTATCTTCCCTCATTATCCAAATGACTGAGCACCTCTAGATCGAGTGCAGCTTTCCTTGGGCAGAATATGAAGCCCAGCACTAGGAAGGCTGATACCTCCTGCAAAAGGGACAGCAGACAAATCAGGAGAAAAGGGCTGGCCATGCACAGGCTGATCGTGTCAGGTGGGCAAGCAGCGTGCGCCTTTCTCTGCCATGGAACTGTAGCTAGAGATCACTTTAAAGTCCTGGAATTCCAAAATGGCATTTCAACCCAGTGGTTCCTTGTGGAAATTAAGAGTGGCAGTGGAAGTGCAGATCTAACGCTATATCCATTAGATTGAACAGTGCGACTTCAATATTTACTGTTCCTCTCAAACAGAAATGTGCAACTCCACAATGAATCATTGCAGACATGTTCTCTAAACAATGATAATCCAATTAGGTATCACTCATTTAGACAGATACATTACTTTAATTATGCTCAAATTGTCTCCTATTGCTAAAATAAAAGTTAAATAATTTAATTTGGTAGAGGAGAAAGAGACAAAGACTTGGATTAAAAAGCTTATATGAATGCCAGAAAGAGACAAGACAGATCCCTACAGAGTCAGGAATCATTAGAACCCTTGAGCAGTTTTTTGCCAAACACAGGCTTATGTACTTTTTTAATAGCGTTTGAGGAAGTTTAGCTACAGCAACTTGTGTATTGACTGTAACACCACCAACATGTTGTATTATAAGGCGGACAAAAGCAAAACACAACTAATGCGTACTGCAGAAAACACCCACTACCATGGGAATCTTGTTAGAACGCACCACTATTTCAAGTGGTATACAGGAAGCTTTCCTGAGCTAGATTTCCTGTCCTAATCATCTTTCTACTAATAGTTCTAAGACATAAACATTAATACCATAACAGGGAACAAGCACACAAGCAATGTCAGCTTACAGCATTTTCATCTCAATAGATACAACATAGTAAAAAGAAAATCAAAGTATATTGCCACCAGTTACACCATCACTACAGCAAAACTAATTCACTGAAAAAAATGTGGGAAGAGGAGAAAAGCAAACAAAGAACACAACACACACACACACAACACAAACTCCAGTGTTACAAAAAATGAAGTCACCTTTCAACTGAATTTAGTGCATCTAATCTGGTCTAAAAGTCTTTCCGGAATCATTGTTGTAACAAACTGAACCATACTAAACCAATGCCCACACCAAGATTTTGGGATGCATAGGTCTACAGGAAAAGAATCAAGGTCCGCTTTCCAATTTTCAGTTACACAGCAACTCTACTCCTGTATCTAAGAGCACCAGCAACAGAAAACTAGAGTTAGCATAAACATTTAGCCACACATACGGCTTGCCAAGTTACTGCCATTTACAGGGGCGGGGGGTGGAGAAATCAGATCTTGTAGCATATACAAGACATTGACATTATTTTACTCACTTCCTGCATGGAAGTAGCATGTAAAAATCCACCTGGAAGTAGAACTCAAACATTATCAGTAAATTATTTTTTAACTGTGTCTTACTAAGTCCAAGAGTTATTTTCTCAATGATGGTCTGCAAACTCTAACACTACATAATAAAAGCATTTCTTGGAAGTCTGAGTGGATCTGACAGATCAAAAATACAAGACCTAAAACTGTCAAATGTGTAGTTTTGTTAGATTACAGAATTAACAGAATTATCAATCCACAAGCAGAACAAACTTTTTCTAGAAAGCATTTTACACATTTTCTGCTGAGGTTCTCAACACCAAACAGCTCTATCACACTAAAGAAGAAATCCATTTTTAATCAATAAAAAGCATGGCAACTTGGCATAGAATTCTGAGGGGGTTTATGAACTTGAGAAAAACAAAAATGCTTTTCTACAGAAATCCAAACAAAAAGATGTCTTCCAGAAAACATGGAATAAATCACATTAAAAGCAGCATCCTGAGTGTATTGTATATCAAGTTCCTTCTCCTGCATAGTAACAAGCAACAAGTATTCTAATCCCTTGTTCAATATTGTAGCAACTACAACAACTGCAGCAAAAACTCTTCCAGAAACATACCTTTTCAATGCAGAGCTTACCCCTTCAGAAACAAACACCTACAACAGTCTTCCCATTAATACATACAATTGTTTCCTTGCCTAAAATTGTGTGGAATTGGAAAAAGATGACAAGATAATAACCGAAAGCAGTCAAACCAGTCTCAGCTAAGTAGATAAATTAATGGTAGAACACTTCCAAGTTTAAAGGTCTAAGACCAAAAGGACTCCTAAGTACGAACCAAGGAGTCTGAGGTAAGATGAGGCTCATTCTCAAGCGTTAAAGTCAATAAACCAAGTCAGGCACACTCAAGCAACAATCATAAAAAGCAGTTAATGACAGGAACAACCTAGAAATTGAATGTTGTATCATCATTACACTTCACTTGTATCTTGGTTAAAACAAGTTTCTAGTTACTTTAACTAGATGTTGTCAAAATCCTGCAAGAAAACATCCGCAAATCCTAACACACATGGACACTCATATTCAAGCTCCAGTTACATCCTCAGAAAATTCTCACCTACTCCTTCCTTCCTCCCCTGTGGCCCAAATACTGACACATCTCTGTGGGTGCATGACAGGAAACCCAGTGACTGGGCTGACTGTCCCTTCCCTGTTCCGATTGCCAACAGAACAGACTATTTTAAGATAAGCTAATTATGCCAGTGAAGTATCTTATAAGCTATTAAGATTAAGCAGAGGAGACCATGAAGAATTAAAAGCAGTGAAGTACAGATAAGACAGTAGCAAGAATTGTGATCTCAACTCTTCAAGATTAGAAGCCTGGAGGATTCCTCCTCAGATTGCAACTCTTTTAGTCTGTACTTTATTCTAAGAATTGTAACAAGCACAAAAGAAACTTCACATGAAGGGCTGTTTTCCCTTGCACTTTCAGAAAATTAGTCATTCAAGCCTTAGAAGAACAATACACCAAAATCTTTGTGGCTTGCTTGTAGGCATTATCTACATGCATGCAAGATAGCTGCAAAAACAAACACAGATGCCTTGAAAGAGATCTGAAGTAAACTGCTCAGATTATAAGTGAGTTTGCTGCACAAAGTTTAAGAAGTTTATCAGATAATCTTCTCATTAACATTTCATTAAAGGAATGTATGATGGAAAACCAGGCTGAAACCTCTTGTGAGAGCTAGTCAGCCAGTATCTTCAGCAATATTGTGGCAGGTTTTATTACTGAACAACTTAGCCTTAAAAACACCATGTTTTTAAAAAACAGGATCCAGAATGTCCCCAAAAAACCACAGACATGAGCCTCACATTGTGTGTTTATTCTAAATACTCTACTCCCTCCACTATTCTGTCCCTTTTTAAAGGAGGGGTTTGCATTAGGGTTCAGGAGACAGACACAGGGTGTTAAAAAAAAGAAACATCTGAATGTTTTTTAAACAAACAGGTCTTATGACTTTATTGTATGCAAGTAAGTTCCTGCTCCCTGACCTCCAGAACATATGTGTAAGAGAAGCAAACTGCTGTCTGAAACGGCACACAATCATGGTCCAAGGTCTGGCAAGGGAAAAGCAGAGGACAGACAGTAGCAGTGATAACCCATTGAGTTTCATTCTATTCAAGATCATAAGAATCAAATCCTGAGTACAAATGCCACAGAGTCAATTCCCTCTACAAAACTCCTAAACCACCGCAGAAGTTTGCAAACATCCTGAGCAGACTTTCTAGGTAGGAAGAAATCAAATCTTCTGTACAACTTAGAAATGCTTCCAAACAGGCACCATCAAAATGAAGATCTATTTAAGACTTAACTTTATTTTGCTGAATGAATGAATCACAGGCTAATACTGTATTTAGATCAAATCAAAGACATTATAAGCAAAGCAAATTAAGAAACTGAATGTGGAGTTTTAAATTATCCTACCTTTAAATTTATTTTCACATAAAATTAAATAAAAACACTTAAGAAAATAACACTGCTTCCTGATATAAGATTAGAGCATTATCAATGATGGCAACAAAATTTTGCAGACAGAACTGTCCATTACCCACAACTTTCAAAATCTACTTTTGTAATAAAATGAGGTTCACATGATCCTAGTCTATTCTCCCTCATTAACAGCTTCTGATGTAATTGGCTGGTTTTAACTACACAGAACAGTAAAAGTAGCAATTATTTTTAAGACTTTATAAGAAATGGCACAGAATTTTTGACCTGTCAGTTGTACAGAGCCCCTAGTAAAGCACCCAACCTACAGTGACCAGAGAGGCAGTGGGTTCTGCTGGATCCCTCAGCCAGCCAGCAGCCACCTGCGCTCAGACCAGCCACAGCTAACAGGCCATCTAAGTTAACTAACTTAAGAGACATCCACTGTACAGAAAGGATACTCTGAATTATCAGGGAATAATAGAAGAGCTGAAAAATACAGGAAATGGTTTTCAAGTAATAAGACTTACAGAACTTCCCTCTAGTTCACTATTACTACTCAGTCTTACTTTGAATTTACTTCCACCATTTCTCCAAGTCATATTTAAATTTCATAAAGGAGCTGTATAACAAAGAATAAGAATTTTCATATCACATTATCTTTCTTCTTCCCTCTTCCCCATACCATGTTCCTCTGCTCCTTAGCAACCCAGCCATAAACCTGGAATCCTTTCATCTCATGTAATCACACTGGTTATGCTTGACTAGAGCCCATATTAACAAGACAGTCTCCAGATTCTTTAATGACTTACGCCTCCTCTTAGACAAAAATTATAAAGCTAAATTTAAAAAGAAAAGAAAAAAAAAGGGGAAAAAAAAAAGGGGGAAAAAAAAAGGGAAAAAAAAAAAAAGCCAAATAGCACCCAGTAGTAACAAAGCTGGTTGTAGCCTTGGCAAGTCCTGTGGCAAGATCTAATGGTTACACTGCTTGAGAAGCTCAACCAGGACCCCAACTGCTGCACAAGCATGTTAGGATCACCAGAGGGTGCTGCCGGGGCTCATAACATGACTCCAGAGTAGCAGATTTGGGCTTGGATCATTACCTCTCACATGGGGCAAGTCCTTTCCCCAGTTTTTTTAAAAAAGTTCTTATTTGTATCTCTTCACAATCATAACATTTTGATCTCCTCCCCAGTCACCTCTTCTGAAGTGAATTACTCTTCTGACAGAATCTGTAGCAAGTTTTATATACGCCCCTTGTACTAACACTATTCATTGTAAATGCATGTACTTGAAAACACCAGGGTTCACAGACTAAGTTTAGGGCATCCTCAAAGGAGAACTATAAAACATGCATGTCACCACTAGGGTTAACTTGATGGTACAGAGTCCATCTCCTCAGCAAAAACACATGGGGAATCTACAGAGAAAAAAGAGATTGCAACCCACTGAATTAGAGAAGTCTCATATAGAGAGCATGCTAAAAGTATCTGCAGAAAGAGTCACTGACAAGCAGCTTGTGGGCCAACCATGCATTAATCAGTCACATCTCATTATTTTGTCAGTCCCAGTCTCCTATGGAAACAAGCCTGCAAAAAGCAATTCAACTGGGAGTCACTAGGAACATCCTTCAGAATGTTAAGACAGTAATAGTCGAAGTTTTCAACTCTCCCATAACCTTATTTCATCTCCTGAAGTACTTTCCTCCTATTTTGCATGAAGTATCTAAACTACTCCAGTATTCAGGAATAATTAATGTCCCAAAATCCAGAACTTTCAATCATTTGAACACTGTCTTTTACTTGATGCTGCTGATCTAACAGTGATAAACACCGACCTACAGCATTAAAAAAAATAGTAATAATAACAATAAGATCATTTGACAATTATCTTACAACTCTTGTTACTTCCCTCTTCCCCAGAAAGTTCAGCTCATATTAAACCTATGACAATCTGGGGGCCACCCTGAATCTCTCTGTATCCTTCACTGAGAACAAGTGCTCTGTGTTTCAGTCTAATCTTGCAATGCAGATTTGGTAAAATAAAATGCTTCTAAAGTTCAGTTAATTCAATTATTAGTTTGCTGCTACTTTGCTGAGAGCTAGAGCTATCCAGGTTAGCAGTTTTCACACTTGTGACAAAGATAACAACAAACAGCTGCTTAAAACTGGATTTTATTCTTTGATATTCAACAATGCTATTACATGCTCTACACACTCCTTGTGAATTTCCAGAGTACTTGAGTTAATAACTAGTACTTCTGCAAACATACCCACATTCCATATTTTCCATATCCAGTGAATACCTGCCTTTACCTACTGACCACATCTCCCTTTAACCATCCATGCTTTTGCCTCCTTCCCTTGAAGGAGAAGTTCTAATTTAGTGTTTACTAATGGAAGCCATTAATACTTTTACTGCTGACACTTTCTTCATAGTTGAGCCCAATGTCTCTCACAGCAAAGTTCTCCCTACGTGTTTCAGTGACTAAAAGCTAAGACACCACCATTTGGAATGTTACAAAGATAAGGAGAACAACAAGAGGATTAAAAAAGGAAGAGAACAACAACACACAAACCACAAACCCTCTAATGCTCCAGAAGAAACACAGCAGGATATTAAGGAAGTCCCTCAAAGGAAATCCTTCTTCTGCACTCAAAAGCTTCAAATCCCCAAAGCCAACTAGTCAAGTAATAAGTGTGTTATCAAACTCAGATGAACAAAAGTCATTTGTCAGCCTATAGGCTCAAAAATTGTAGCACAAAGTGCTTTCCCTTTCTGCAGGCATCAAGTCAAACAGTCTCTCTTTGCCCTACCTTTTACTTTTCCCTGTTTTACCCTGAAACATACATATTGCTTAGAAACTTAAGAGACTTAAATTGCCTTTAAACCCTCATATCACTACACAATTTTAACAGCTTCAAGGAAAGATAAAAATATTTAATTACTGAAAAATGCAGTTTATTACCCTCACTGTGTGCCAACATAATAAAAGCACATCAGTGATGGAGCATCCCATTTTCTCAAATATTCTCAGAAGGCTCAGAGCTTTGAAAGCTCACACTGGATAAAGCAACACTTTGAATTGCTATATACAACAGCCTGTTTGCAGCCCTTCTTGTCAGTCTGCAATTTTTGAAACAGGATGCATGCAGTCATATCAGGAAGAGGGTAGTTGCTGTGAAAGAATGATACCAAAACCAAGATGTCCTTAACACTGATAACCTCACACAATATTTCTGAGCTCTACTATCCAAGTTTTCCACAACAGCAAGATAGTCAATTAAATACAACCGAAAACATCTGGAGAAAGATGCCCACTTCAAAACAAGGTCATTTTGTTTTGGGATCTTGGGGAGGGGGGAACAACAAACTATTACAACTTCTTTCTCAGGCTCCTGGATTCAAATATTGCAGATTTTGCATGACACAGAATAGAAGCCACCTTATCCTGACACCTTTCACTGGTTCCTTTAACAGGCACAGCCAAGGCAGATCTGTTCTGCCCTTTACAACCCCTCATCTTTTTGTACATATGTGTGGGTCTTTCAAGGTTCAACTACTGCCTTACTCTCTTCTCTTAGAAGAGTTCATAAATCCCTTGTATTCCATCTTTATACACTTACAATGCCTTCCTACACATCACAAGGGATACTAAAGTGACGTCTGTAGCCCCTCTCTCAACTCCATATGCCAATATATTCACGAAAGAAATGTTTAGCAGCAGAGTCACAACACGGCTCTGCTACAGATGTACTTATGTAATTTTATAGCTAAAACTTCAATAATTTATCCCCCTTGACTTTCCAAACATTTTAAGTGATCACAGAAAAATAAAATACCAAGTCTGTGTATATTGGTACAGTGCTCAATACCCACACAGACCACAGCTTGCAAGTACTGCTGCAGCTGTCAAGACATACCCACTTCACATACTCTCACAAGACTATGGTTAGCTTCCAAACAAATATAAAATCAGTCCAACTCATGAAGTCCTGAACTAGTGTGCTGCAAGCAAACTGGTTTTCAAATGAAGCTGTTCCAAAACCACCTGAAGTGATTTCAAGTCAACGGGAAAAAAAAAAAAAAAAAAAAAAAAATTTTTTTCCCCCCTCTTATCATCATCAAAGTGTCATGAGCACAAGCCGATCCATTCTACACCTGTCCTACACTTTGGGAATGAAGGCTAACTTTTACTTTAAAAAAAAAAAAAAAAAAGAGCTAAATAACTAGCAGAAAAAACCCACAGGCAAACAAGAAACGATGCTTCGGCATCAGTGCCCGGTACACAGATACTTAACTCAAAGCAGACACCTTTCCCCAACCATGCTTGGCTGGTAATTCCCAACACTCATTTTATCTTGGTATACTTAACACAGATACATGCAGTTTAGTATTGTGCTCAGTACACATTTCTGTGAGACTGTCATTCTAACCAAAACATTGTTGGGGTAAAACCTAAAGGGAAAAGCCTAGCACCAAATTGCTTGATCCATGTGATCTCCCTTCTGGAGGCACTCAAATTGACCCTTTGAATTCTGGCCTACCTCTTTCCTGTGCTGAGATACATGCAACAGGCATGATACAATACTTAGTAACTACTAGTGAAATTCAGCTGAGCACAGCGCAATACAGAACACACTTTTAACTCTCTAAGTTGGCCTACAAGGACTTTGGCAGAATTGAAAAGCTCTTCAGGAGCAAAGACAAACATAACTGGGAGACCCTACCTAATCAAACATCACAAACATTCTGAATATAAAGTAGTTATTTCCCTGAAAAAAATAATTCAATTAATCACACACTTAAGAAGGATGTATTCTCATCATACAGACTTGCTATATGGGGCAAAAACAGCATAGTGCTTTATGCAGAAAAGGTTCCCCTGCACCAAAATCTGCAGCTCCAGATTAAGGAGAAAAGGAGAAAGTAAATTTTCCATATATACCATTTCAAATACTTCAACTCGGTGACTGTTTTGGCAAGGGGAGGTTGAAACTTCAGTAACAGAGTTGTCTCACAAGATACTAATTCCTCTTCAGTGTCAAATGGAGGTGAGAGTACACCTTTATCTTCCTAAAGAAAAAAAAATGAGCTAAAGATAAATAAATCCAGGAAAATTCTCACAGAATCATTAAACTGAAGTTAAAATAATAGTTAATAAAAATTACTCCCTTAATATTGAAGGAAAAAAAAAAAAAAAAAAACAAACACACACACTAATTCCTTCCTTTCAACTCCATGAGCAGAAACTTCAAAGATCAAATATTCAAATGAGAATGCACCATATGAGTGGAGGAGCAAGAAGTAGAAACCTAGATCAGAGGCTTAGTTTAAAACAGACAAAGCAAACTACGCTACTGCAGGCCACAAATTTAACCCTCCATGACATAATTTTTCAGCTGGCACTCTACCACAGAGCACATGCTGGGGGAGGGTTATCATCCTACTACAAGGCTGAAGTCTAGTTTTAACTCAAAGGAACAGTATTCTGTTCAATCAGTAGGTATATTTTAGGTCACTGATACAGCCTTTTACCAGACGACCAATAAAAGGGAAAAAAGAAAAGAAAGGAGGGGGAAAGGGGGGGAGGTGGGGGGTGGGAAAGTCATGTTGTAATCTTGCAAGTTTCCTAAGACACCGAAGCCACACTGTAAACATTCAGGATAAAAGGCAGCTCCACCTGGCTGTTTGTTTGTTTGTTATTTTTTTGGTTATTTCAGGGCCTGGAATTCACCCATATCATCAGGGAGAGAGTGTTTAACTTGTGTTCCATGTGACCAACTGAAGAACAGATCCTTACACGTGAGATAACGTCCTTCAAATAGAAGAAATGTGAAAAACTTAAGGCCACTGTGTATTTAGACATTACATAGCACATACAGACGATGTTCCAACTGATTCAAAGTTAAGTTCTGTTCCCATGAAGAGAAGTATGTCCCAGTGCTTTGCATGCTGCTAGGACTGACCAGGCCAAAAGCCCAAGTTTTCACACAAAGTATTTAATCCTGTGGCCTCTTAAAAAAAAAAAAAAAAAAAAAAAAAAAAACAAACACAACTTAGTTTGGTGAATAAAATGTGCTGAGGCCATTTTCTAGAAAACGTATTCTCAGAAAGCATTGAGGTGAAACACAGAGTCACATCTCATGCAAGGCATAACAAACAAGTTACTACTTCAAGATAATTCTCATATAAGCAAAAGCTTACTTCCCAAACTAACGGAGACTTGCACATCACACAGCATTATGCTACGCTGCTTTTACTATTGCTAGCAAATGTATCAGCTGTGTTTTATAAGGCAGGCCTGACCGTCAGCACGGAGGTAGCATGGCATTGTTCACAGGTTTGCATGGTGCTCCCAGTATCTCTCAAGCAGCACCCAGGGCCCAAAATATATAGAACAACATCAACAAGTTATCTGAGAAACTTGGCTAACATTCTAAGCTAAACCCTGTTAAAGCTTTACTGCCCACTGCCCAGTTTAAGGTAAATCACACACAATTCAGCTCAACCAGGGTCTCTACGTAAGAGACACACATGGTCTTCTGCCATGATAAGGCTTTCTCTTCTCTAGAATTATCTCAAGTTTTATTTCAGCCAAGTCCTTCTCATCTTTCCAGTCCCATTTGAGTCAATTCTGTAGATCAATTGGCCCAGCTACATTAAACTCCATGTTCATTTATTTCTTCATCCTTTGTTTTTCAGAGACAAAATACTAGTATGTGAAACTATAGGTATCTAAGTCCAGGTATCTACACTTATACAAAGCATGCTATGGGGCCACCCATTTATAGAAGCGAGATGTAGCCACATGGGTTTAAATGTACTCTTAAAACTCGGAGCAAAACAAGCAAGCAAGCACACAAGCTAAAGGCTAACACATTTCTACCTTAGCCATACAATCTGTAAACGTTTTCTCACAAATCAATCACTACAAATGCCAGCATATTAAAACTGGTCTAGATGAGGTACACTAGCAGAGACTGCCATGCACTCTAAAATTCTTCAGAAGCAGATCCTGCCCCTCTCATTCTTCTCATTTATGATGACAGTCCTCTATTACCACTGGTGGACTACGTCAGCTACAGATTTAGAACAGAATTATGGAGAAGAAAAATAACTAACCAGGGCACTGGGTTATTTTCCTTCCTAAATTCCAAAATGAATGCCCTCAGTCAAAAAAAAAAAAAAAAAAAAAAAAAAAAAAAAAAAAAAGCTCATCTCCAATTAGCCAGTGCTATTAAAAATAAACCCTTCATATCAAGACCAAATGCTCCAGCCTCTCAATTTTTTTATGCTAAACAAGTGCAAAATTCTAAACTATCATTTTATAATTATGTCCTGTAGTGCCCAAAAGTGTTAACATTACATCCTTTATTACAACTCTTCTAAATTATGTAATGTAAAGACGTCATTTTGCACGTATTCTATCACCTAAATGAGAAAAATAGTTAACAAGAAACTCACACTTCTCCCCCAAATGCAAATCACTTGTCAGAAAGAAGGAAAAAACCAAAGATTACGATCTTACATGCAGGAGACAGAGATATTTTAAATCATTTTAAAACCAGACAGCACAGATCATAGGACTGTTGTTCTGACACCTTTTGTGCACCCATGAAAACACAGATACCTAGTTCCTAAAAAAGGGAAAGATTTGTGTAACGAACGATTATGCATAGACAATTAACATAATTAAGTTGAAAGCTTATATACATAAGCTTTGGATACATAAAAATTGATGTGACTGTGAAAAAGGTTTAAAACAAATCCTTCCTGTATTACCAATTCTATAGCCACTGTCTCTTAGCATTCCAAGCCACTTTTGAAAAAATTATTTTTATTACTCTTCCAAAATTGTTCTTTGTTGCTCCTTTGTACTTGCCAAACCCCCTGCCCCCCATCTCTACGAGAAATTCACTCTCTACGTGACTACGGGGCACAGTAATTTTACACTAAGCATTAAAAAAACCCTCCTCTTAAATTGTCTTCCCCCCCAACAGAACTCCGGTTTCTCAACTCTGAAATTAATCACCTGTCAAAGAAGCCACTATGGCTTAGCTTTTTCCAAGCAACTCCATCCTCTTCACTACCCAGCATCTCAGAAGCAGATTTAAAAAGTCATTAGAAAACACAGCTCCATAAACTCAAAGAATTCACTGTCTTTGCAGCACGGTCTCGTTTTTTTATCCTCCTGACTTCTGCACAGAGCTGCCGAACACAAAATCCTACAGCTGCACCTTCAATCTTTTCGCCCTCTCGACAAAACATCCTCCAGTTTACACACTAGCGAGCGGCTTCTCCTCCCATTTGTCACACTCCTTCATGCGGGGTGCAGCTACTTCAACAATTTCCACCTTCGCTTCCTTCCCTCCCGATCATTTTCGCTCGCGGTTACCACGGCCAGACCCCCCCAGAAGAAAATTTTTTTATCTGGTACCTTTTTATATATTTTTTTTTTCTCCTAACGTGATAGTGCTCACCCAACGTGGCTGCCGAGAAGCAGGACAAAAGGTCCTTCTGCTGTCCCCTCCCCAACCTCGCACCCCTCAACACGAACTTGGACACCCAAGGGAAGCCGCTTTTACCTAAGCGCTCCCCGAGCGGCAGGGCCTCGCACCCCACCCTGCCTTCCTGCTGCACCAGCCCCGGGCAGACTCCGCCGGCCTGCTCCGTACATTTTCGGCCTCCCCTGCGCCAGCACTGCAGGAAGTTGCGGAGCGGCCCCGGCCGTGGGGAACTTGCCCACCCGCAGGACCCCGCCGCCCCCGCCCCTCCCCCGCCACAACTTCCCCGCCGGCAGCCCTGGCTCCGCTGCGCTCGGTAAGGCACAGCGGGCAGAGAACGACGAAGGACAACCTTCCTCGTCCCTCCTTTCCCTCCCCTCCTCACCCCGAGTTGCCCCCTCGGTGACTGCCCCCGCCCGTCCACCCGCTGCCCCTGCCTTCGACCCCACTACTCGCCTCCGACCCCCTCGTCACTGTCCAGAGCCGCCGGACTGAGGGAACGCCCTTCCGGATCACCCCCCGAAGCAAGGACCCCCTGGCTCACTCACCCGCCCGCGTCCCTTCGCTGCCCGCTGCCGCCACTCCTGCCTCCTCCCCGCTGAGGCTCCTCAGGAGACACTGACACCGGCGGACGGATACCCGCTGGGCGCTATTTTTGGGAAACAAGGCCCAATCGGGGCCGGAACTACTTTTCCTGTCACACTCGCTCCTCAATCGGAGCAGCGACGTCCCGGCTATATCCTTCCGCCCTTTTCTCCTGGCAGCTCGGAAGCCGCCGAGAGCTCTCACCCGAGCTAGGCAGGGGCGAAACAAGGCGGAAAGCCTAGGGAAACATGCGATGAAGCTGCGCCTGGTGGCGGGGCTGGGAGCGCCCCAGTTCGCACGGCCAGCATCGCCGGATTATTTTGTTTTATCATGGGGAGCGGCCGGCTCTACATTCCTCCCCGCCGACCCACTCCTGTGGTGCCGTGACCCGATAGGGTACCGCGCCAGAGTGAAGGCACAGCAGCACCAATCACAGCGCCCGCGAGAAATCCAGGTGCCGGCCAACCAGGAGGCAGTTGGTAGGTGGGGCGTAACGAAACGTGGAGGACTTGAGTGACAGGAAAGATTCCAATCAGCAAGGCTGGGGGGAACCGGAAGCCAATCGAAGCCGACCAGGTGCGGGCCTACGGCGGAGGAAGCCCTTGGTCGTGCCGCCTCCTTCCAACCGCGGCCGTGCCGCCTGCGCATAAAGGCCTGGCCTTCTGCGCCGCTAGTGACGCACGTAGCCGAGCCCGGCCCGGCTGGCCCCGCCCCGGAGGGGCGCCTGCGCAGAGGTGCTCGCCCCGAGTAGGGCCGGGCCCAGCCCGGGTGGCGACGTGCAGAGGGGTTGCCGGGGGCAACGGCTGCGGCTTCGCGGCGTCTTTCCCTCCCTGTCCACCGCGGTGCCAAGCAGTCGGGACCTGTCCTGGACTGGCCGCCAGACCGCTGCGTAAGCCCAGCTCCCTCCGTAGAAGGAGAAACCAGAGCGGGAAGGCCCCTGCAGAGCTGCTGCCCCCCGCTGTCATCTCTGCAGCGAGGCAAAGCTTGGTTCTTAAGCTCCACACCCGTGCCCTTGAAATAATTAAAGCAAGTCTTGTTAAGGGCCCCATTACCCTCTTGCACAACGTGGTCACTGTAGGGTGGAGAAGATTATCACCAATTACCACCCCCAAATAGTCGATCTGGCTCCGTCACCCTCCCAGAAACCACCACCTCCCCAGTGTACATATACATATGTGTTTGTGTATATATATAGTATTTTTCTGTTTAGATTTCCATGAAAATCACTGCTCTGTGAGGACAGGACCTCTGCCTTCGCCTTCAGGCTAAGGTGACAGTCCACCTTGGATCCTCCATCGTTATCTTTGTTATACGTTATCTTTGTCACAGTTGCCGTTACTTTTGCTTTAAGTAGAAAAGACAACAAAAGAAATAAAACTGGTGTTTTTCCCCCTTCACAGAAGGCAGCAACTGAAGAATGACCCCAAAAAAAATTTGATTATAAAAAAATGCTTGCCAAAAATCATCTGCTCTCTACAGCTTTTCCAGATTTATCCTGCAAGATACCCTGAGAGTAGCCTGAGAGTGAAACGGTGGAAGCCATTTCAAAGGAGTAAATCCCTGATGGAGAGAGCTCATCTCTGCTTCAGGACACAAGAATCAAAGGTGCTCTCTCTGTAAAGTGGAGATCAGAGGGTGTTCTATAAAGAGCACTTTGGGAAGACTCCATCATTAACAAAAAAGTTCCACAAGTGATTAGAAATCAGGATGCAAGAAGCAATGACACAGATACCAAACTTGCAGTGTAAGAACCACACCATTGGAAAGAAAAAGCTAGATCTTCCAATATCGTGGCCAAAAAATTAATGTAAATTTCTGTTGTCCATCTCCAAACAGCCCAAATGGGAGCAGAAATTCTGAGCTCACAGAAACTCTGAAATGCAGGATTTATAATGTAAAGCTTACCTAGGATTTACATATACAGCCAATAAATGAGGAAGTGAGTTGAACAACCTCTGAAACATCCGCCTTTCATTCAAAACAGAAGTGCAAGAATATGTATTTCTTACTGTGGACCTAGGGAAAAGCTAATAATAGGTGTGAAAGGCAAGGAATAAACAAAATACAAATACTTGCCCATGTACTGTTCTATTTCCAGGCTGATCCTTACTGACCTATACTCATCAAAAAGAGATTTAAATAGAGTTTTCTTCCAATTCTCAACGCGAACACTCCAAATGTTACTGATTTTTGTACAAGTGGCTTATTCTCTTCTTTACTATACCTATCATCCACAGCATCTGTAGGGTCTGTTGCTAGTATCCAGTGATTAATACCATGAAATCCTCTCATGACAACAGGATGCTGAAAAGCTGTTTGATAAAACCCAGAATTCTTTGTTTATGTTATGAAAGTCAGTGGGAGTCTGAGTAAGATGCTGAAACAAGGCCTGAGCAAGGACTTCTGCATATACTCATTATTTTTAGTATGTAATCATATTACTCTAAGCTGGCAAAAGTGGAGCAGGAAGCCAGAGATAAATAATTGGTTCTAATCTGTCCTTTACAGTGGCACTCCAATAATAAGCATAACGTGTTGCTCCGGAGATTTCTCTATATGCCTTGCAAACAACGGGTAAGGGTCTAGAGCAGCATCCTTCCCAATGAAACATATTCCTCCTTCAGTTGAAACACTGCCCTGTGTAACAATTGAGAAAAGGAAGTGCAAAATACAGCCTTCAATTGAAATTACAGATGTTGTTTTCCATAGGCTAAGATGTGCTGCTGCACGAGCCCTGAGTCAACCTGCTTCTCCAGCACCCTCTTGGGACTGCGAGTGGAAGAGAAAGGGTGGTGGGGAGGTCACAGATGTTCACATGTGTCACAACAGCATAAATGAAAAATATCACCCCTTAGGGTCACATAAGTAAAATCACAGAAGAATTTACATATCAGAATGACTAAAACCACTACTTGACTTGATGGCCATGTTCAGCATCGGGTTTGATTTCCAGAACAAGTGCAAAGGCCAAACGCACCTGGGTAATCCAAAGGATACAAAGCTGTAGGTGATTAACAAAAATCCACACTGCAGAGAAAAAACAATTATCACAGTATCACAGTATTACCAAGGTTGGAAGAGACCTCGAAAATCATCGAGTCCAACCTGTAACCACAAACCTCACGACTAGACCATGGCACCAAGAGCCACATCCAGTCCCCTCTTGAACGCCTCCAGGGACGGCAACTCAACCACCTCCCCAGGCAGCCCATTCCAATGTCCAATCACTCTCTCTCGGTGAAGAACTTTCTCCTCACCTCGAGCCCAAACTTCCCCTGCTGCAGCTTGAGACTGTGTCCCCTATCTTTCTAAGACCCTAGAAGCAACAACACAACGCCCCAAAGAACATCACACGAGTGTCAATGTGGTAAGTGAAAGGTTATCACAAGCATCTGCTAGGATCACTCTTGAGATATAAGAGAACAGCTCCTGAATGCATTTCTGCCCATCTTATGCACAACCACACAGAGGCTACAAAGAATCACCTGAAATCTCTTCCCTTGGCCACATGGCAGGCAGCATAGTTTTTGTGATATCAGAAATCAACTCAAGAGAAACAGCAAATGTAAAGGAAAATATGGGACAAAAAGACAGCAGTACTCTTAATTTTAACTGAGTAGACTTACAGTTGAATAGAGCCATCACCCAGCAGTTGTTGTGGCAATAAAGCTTTCCCTTGCACCTTTGTTCCAGTGCATTGCCACCCATACATTCAAGGTACTTTGGAGGCACTGCCACCTAAATCATATCTCCACTAACTTCTAAATTACATTTTAGGACCTTCTCACAAAACACGTCAGAGATGTACCATGACTGTTCCTCAGGCCTCCTTACAAATGTTCCTTATATTGCAGAAATCAGCTTTTTCATCTTGTGTTCTGGAGAAAAAATCTTAGTCTCAGGCTTCTAAAGGTGAACTTTGTATAAAAACAAAATGCAAGACTTTTAAAAGTGTAGGTAAGAGGAGTAGGGGATGTTATGCAGCTTTTGCATGTTTGCCAAACAATTCAGTTATCCTTCATAGGGAAGAAGGGTCTCAGAACAAGGTTTCAAGAACAAGGTTTCTTAAAATCGCAGGCCAGATTAATTCCTAACATTGTTTCACTTACAATGGTGGAAATACTCCATGAATGAAGATTTTGTAAAGGACCACTTAGTGCAACAAAACCAAATTGTACTCGGGGCGTTTCAGGATGGGAACTGGAATCAGAAACAAAGGGTAGGAGCAGGGGGCTCCCACCTAGGGAGCAGGAAATCAGAGAGGAGCAGATAATGGTTCCTTTCCCATTAACACGTTGGGTGACCCTGTTAACCCTGTAATGACCACTTCAGTACAGACAGAGACTTTCTCAGAAAGCTGGCTTGGAACAAACTGCCCTGATCTCCCTGCCTGTGGCTGGGAGTACTGCTCTTACACTATTTGGCTCTGGTGTTCCACTAAAGGCTGATATAATCAAGTAAAGGTTTCCTTATTTTAGTTAAGGCCAAATTGCCTGACAATGCATGAATTAAATGCTCTCAACCCATTTCATAAAGTGCCCTCTGTAAACCGCTGATATTTCCACATCGTTATATGGTACATTCAGCAATCTGATTGCCTTGGGAGTATTTGCTTTTCCAAAACCTGCGGCCAAGGTACATAAGATTAGATCAGACACAGCTTGTCTAAGAATGCTGTAATGTGGGTGTACAGTATATTTGCTAGTTTTGAGCTACAGGTAAAAGTTCTCTTTCAAACTTTTCCAGCCAGGGGTTTGAGCACAGTTATCTGAAGTTGTCTGTTGCAGCAGTTGGCACTTTTCATTTTGCTTTGCTGTTGGCCTTCTAATTCTGGAGGATCAACATAGGAAATATTCGTATGGCATGCCTTGCTGCCTGCATGCCTGGTCCATACCTCAGCTAAACTTGTGATATTTTGTAGGTACTCACAATGACAGAATACAAGTCTCACTGGGATTCATGCTCTTCTGCTGGGATTTTCTCACCATTCTGCATGTTAACATGAACCAACAGCTGGGTTTAAGAGATCTGATATAAATAGTAACATCATGCTGCGAGCAAGCTTCTTGGAAAGTAAGGAAAATATGTTATTTAATGCACTATGACATTTGCCTTTCCTCCCCTTATTCCTAAGCTGCATTTCTGTAAACACCCATAATGACAAATGCAAAGCTGACTTCCTCACACAGACATAACAAGTGCTGCCTTGAGCCCAGGAGATGATATCCAGCACAGCTCACCTCTCTTCAGCCAGACAGTTGGCAAATTCTGCACAGTAGGAAAAGGAGTCAGAGCGTGGATGGAAATTCCTGCTTCCAACAGCGTTCAAGATTACAACCTTTGGTATTTTATTTTCATGGCTCCTTTATGTTGCTTCAGAAACTTCCTGCTTTTGCCGTATCTTTCCATTCATTAAAATTGCAGCTTGCAATTAAACACTCTGACATAACATAGCTGAGATTTTTTGGCAGCAGCCTTAACCAGAGGTTTTCTGAGTTTCCTGCAGACAGCTTTAAATTTTCATATCCTCATGAATGCTTGCCACCTTCTTTTAATAACTTGAAAAAATAAGCCTCTCTTAGGAACTTCATTGTTTCTGTATTTCCCCAGCACTCATTTACTGCCTTTAGAAATGTGTCATGCACATGTGTATTTAGAGAGAGAGCAAAGTGTACATATGCATGGTATAGTTTGACATCTCAGAGAGAACACACAGATTGCTAGGCAGATCTAAAGAAAAATAGTTATGTTCAATATTTTTGTTATTAAAATGTATTTTCCTCTTCTGATGGTATTGTATTACTCTACCCCTCCAAAAAACCCAATCCTGTTTACTATATGATTCAAATGCTGCAAGCCTTCATCTGTTAACAATTTTGCCACTTCATAAATGACTGTCAAATACTGCAACACTGAACTATAGTTACTATTTTTATGCAATGAAGTATTTCTTAGGATAGGTCTTGCCCTTTTCCCAAAGATCTAGAAATCATTTAACTGGCTTTAAAAGTTATTTACTTTGTTAAATATATCTGGAAATGTGTTCAAACACTGCTTGCCACTATCTCTATTAGAGATTTGAAATGGATTTGTAAGGGGGTCTTTTTAATGTTCAAACTGACCTTAAAGTCTTTTTCTTCTAACATTACATGGCAAATCAATTCTTAAAGGGATATTATCAATTTAAGAACTATGCTTTAGTCTGGGAGACTTTCCATGAGATTAAAGGGAAAATGTCTCCTTTTTAGTGTAAGTTTAATTTCTGTATTTGACACCAGTACGTGTGGTCAGTATCCCATGTGGTTAGGAAACAAAAGGGATAGAAATAGATATAGGAGACCATAATACCTGAAAAGTCTTTGAACTACTTTTTAAAGTAGATTTGAAGTTAACAGTGTCCCTTCAAGTGACAAAAGATTGAGGAAAAACTTACCTGCCTTTTAAGAGTTCCAGACTTGTGCAGAGCACCCTCAGCTCCTACTGCAATTAGCTCGAGCTGCTCTTAACATGCAAGTTCAAGTGTTACTTTTCCTGCAGTTTATCTGCTGCATTGTAAACTCCACTGACTAAATTCCACATATAAAATGGCACATTCTATTGCCCTGATCTTCAAGCTTCATATAGGTAGCCCACAATGGCCCTGCGTGATCTCTTATAATGTACAAGGCACAGGAATGAGACTTTTAAAGCAGTTAACTTAGGAAATAGTTCACTTAATCAGCTTGGGCAATTTACTTGGGCATTTTTGGGTCTTTTGTAGTGGTGTCCAGACTTCTCAGTGCACATGTGTCCTGGGTGTATTTCCCATTTATTTCTGGGGGTCTGCTCATAGGGTCAGTCTTCTGTGTCCCACAAGATACATAACAGACATCAGCTTCCCTTCTCCCTCTTGCCCTTTCAGGTAAAAGCAGAAATGCCATTTGACGCTCTCTTGGAAGCTTGCTTGAGATTGGAAATAGGCCGTAAAAACTTTACCAGAGCGTTAACATGGATCAAATGGTGCACATTTCTGAGTTCTGTATCTGAGCAGGCATTTGTTAAGGGGTTTATGGTTTTCTTGGCTGTGATTTAGGATTATTACATACTTTCTCAACCCTTTACTAAAAATATGCTCAGCTCTAACCATGAAATGCGGCAGCACATTTGTTGCAGTCTCTGAGGATGGTTTCTTATCTGTCAAACAGTTTAGAAGATGAACTGGCACTGAGACAGCTCACCTGTTTCCTATGGTTATTCATCAATAAACTACTTCACAGACTCTGTGCTGTTGCCCCTAGGACTAGTGTTTTGAGACAGTGCTCTGATACACATGTAAACAGGTCACCTCATACTAAAAAGCCATTTCACTTCCAAGCCAAGCCAGCTGGCTTTAGACAGAAAGTTCTTTTCTACTTGCGTGGGCAAACTTTATCGCCTTCCCATCCTTTTTCTCTTGCTGTCACATTACTGCAGAGGTGGCGGTGGCTGATAGCAGAGTGAGAAGCAGTGTTCAAAATGTGTCCGTGCTAGCCAAGATAATAATGCCTGGTGCTGCAGCCATGCCTTGAATCAGTCTGTGTGATCTCACATCACCTAATCCAATGTCTTTTATCATGCGGAGGTAGGGAAAGATTAACTGTGACTGAGTTCAAGTTACTGAATAAAAAAAAAGAAAAGCATTCAAAGTTTTTAGTGTTTGATCCTGTGTTTCACTGGCCTGCCTCAGTCAAGAGTTTGAAAGGGTCCAGGCTCATCCTAGGTTTGGAACTTCTTTATCTTTAATTTCAGTTTAGCACATCCTGTTATGTTCCTCATTGGAAAGATGGAAATGTCTTCCTAACTCTCCCACAGTGTGGAGTAAGAAAACTAGTGTTATGTGGGAGGAAAAGTGAAAGCTTGGGATTGTTTGGTTTATTATATTGAGCTGGGTTTTGTTGGTTTGGTTTGTGTGTGTTTGTTGTTTTTAAGAAAGACATAAGTTGTTATTTAAATTAGACTATAAAATGAAGGGTCTTTTCACCTCTCTGTAAATACTGCACTATAAAATCAATGGAAAGTCTCTTATAAATTCAAAGATGTGATCTGCCAATCTGCATCACCTAAGCAAAGAGTAAAGTACACAATAGGTATAGTTTAAGTGGTGTAGAAGTGGTTTTAAGCTATTTTATTACACTTCAGCCAGGCTGAACTGTTCTAAACTAAGCTAAAACCATTACTGCAACAGAAGTCACACTCTGAATTTAACATGCCATAGTTATACCTTCCCCCTGGGTACAAGAGGAGAGGCATACCTGTGTTTCGTGCATGTATGCGTATGGAAAAAGCCCTGTTGTCCCCACGCTAATCTGTCCATGTGTCCATCTCCCAGCTATACTTGTTTATGTAACACCAGTTTAAAATGATACTTCCAGGGTCTGAATACATGAATGAGTGATCTCATTCATGTTCTGACGTGTTTGACAACTTACCATGCATCATCTGAGCCGCAGTAATTGACCATGTGTGTTTGCTCTTTGCCTGTGGCCATCTCACATGGAAGAAACCAGTTTAGGCCTTTCTTTTTCTTGGCCCCGAGGTTAAGCTGACACACTGAGCCTCACGTTTGCTGCAGGCTAAAGAGAAGCAGGCTGTGGTTACCCTGCCTCAACTGATGTGCAGCAACTCGTTAAGTTGCTGGAACTGGACAGCATGCCTGAGCTGTTGGTTAAAATGGGATAATTGAGGGTATAAATCAGGTGTTAGTTCAGTTCAGTGCAAGTCAATTAGGAATGGATTTAAGGTAAATTGACATAAATCATGCTTAGTCTAGAATAAAAGTGGCTGCCCAGTGCTAGCTTAACTAAATCCAGTCCAGCTTTATCTCAATAAATGGAAAGACTTTAAACTAGCCATAAAAAGCCAGAAATCTTATGTGCATTGCCTAGGGCATGTGCATTCACTCCAAGCAACAAATACAATTGGACACAAAGAAAGTGAGCCAAATGCACAGTTATCTGCTGAGAGAGGGACAGAGGTAGCTGTGAAAGCAGCAATACCTTCTCTGGCTCTCCTAGCAGGTTTGGCACACTCAATCATTTCCAGCTGCAAAGTGCTGAAGGTAAGAACAGGTCTCCTGTGTTGTGTCAGAAATGTGCACGCTGCCATCACTGACTAACGAGGATGTAACAGTGCCAAGGTGATCCTGGTAAAAGTTGATTGTGAACAAACATGAAACAGCTGAGTTTGTTTTCATTCCTTGAGCTTGATGAAAAGTATTAAGGATCAGAAGATGCTAAAGATACTGAAAAGTAAATCTAGGTTTCATAAATTCTAATAAACAAAGTGTTATTAGTAATTCAATCTAGCAGAAAACTCCCTAATAAAGAAAAGCAAATAACGCCAGCTTTTCTCAACAGGCTTCATCCTTCATCCCTCAAAACTGTTGCTGAGATTAGGGAAGCATAGTTGGGATTAGTCATATAGAGACAATTTTTTAAACCCTCTACCAATGGGAGGGTGACTTCAGTGAAGGAATTTGCCCCCTAGTTCCCATTTCCTGGCTGAGTTATCTCTTCTAAAGAAGTTCTTTTATGGCGAATGTCTGTGGGAAACTAGTCTAAATTCTTTGTGTTGTGTGAGATTTTGGAAGACTCTGTCAAAGCTCAGCATCCCACTAGGGAGGTTACAAGATGTATAAGCACAATAAAATGATAGTCTTATCACACACCCCCTACCCCCCCAACACACTACATAGACCTAACAGCAGGCTGGGCTTCACATTCATTCCTATGTGGCTGTTGAGAACCAGTAAGGAGTCATCCTGCAGATTGTGGGAAGCAATGCAGCCCTTTCTCATGCTGGTTACTTGGCTCATCCCTCCAAGGTAAAAACACATTGTCCTCCACAAAATGGAACTTGTGCTCTAAGTGCCCTATGCTGTGGCAGGAATTCTGTCCACTGGGTTTTTCCCCATCACCACTCTCTACCAACGGCACTATACACACGCTGCACAGTAGCAGCAAACCACACATTTTGAGCACAGGAGAAAAATAAGCATATTATTATCAGGATAATTGTGTGTTGGAAAGAAAGTTGCCTCTAGCACTTTGTCCAGATTAAAATCCCAATCAGCACCATTCTCTGGGAAGTATCTGCAGTGACACGTGCATGCTATGCGTCTCAGTCAGCAATCTGGCCTATAGCACTTGCAGAAGCTTTAGCAATTTCTTTAATGACCCTTACAAGTCCTCCATTTATTCACAAGCAGAAATGCCAGTCTGTGTGAAACAGACTTCTAAACCAGCAGATTGAAGCACTCCATGTAAATTGAGCAATTTCAGCTAACACATGTCGACTAAACCAGAGCTGCCCATCAGCCAAGCTGCTGCTCTGTGACAACAAACATCCGAGGTACTGGAGCTTGAAGTTAATCGAAGTTATTTATTTTATCATGCAGAACTAAGCCATCAGCCATTGCTCTCAAAGATATGGTTTTCATCTGCCTCCTCAACCTGAGCATGCATGCTTTCTTCAGAAGAACATGAATGTTATGTACTTACCATTAATAACCTTAAAAAAAAAAAAAATCAGCTATTACAGCTGATGTTTATTCTGCCTCTAGTACCAAATTACGCATGCAAGCATAATTTGGGGATCACTGAAGGAAGAAAACCTAAACCACAGCTATTGTTAATTCAAGACCAAGCACTTTTGTATCAACATGAAGTAACCACAAATACAAGAACTGTAGCTAATACTGTTTTCCTCTCATCATGTTAGTGATCTGAAAAGTTCCTTCAGAGGATTATTATTTCAGGAGTGGTTCAATGGAAGAGTAACCAGTTTCAGAGCGAGTACTACAAGAGCCAGAATTGAAGGAGCTAGCAAGTAAAGCAAAGCCATTTCCCCAGCACCATTTCTGTAGCCTACCACCAGTTTTGGGTTTGTTTTTTTTTTTTTTCTGGTGCACATCTTCATTCCTTCATCATCAACAGTGAAATGATCATTGTTACATTGCTGTAAATTTGGACCAGCTCCATTGACTGTTGATAGTCCTTGCCTCCAAATGCCCTGGGGATGCATGTTATGCTGCATGCTCTGTGTGGCTCCTTCTAAACAACGTATAGCTGATCCCGTTCTTCATGCCAGCTTGCTTGTGTGCCATGCGACAGTGTAACAGTTCCAGCTTCCTTCTGTGTCCTGAAGATTTTGGCTTGAGTCTTGCTTATTTGCCATGAGAAGGTTCCCAAACAAGAAAACACATTGACTCCTGCTCTGTTCTGTTCACATGGTTACATTTAGTCTTTCTTTTAGTGCTTTCCTCTTATTGCATGGCTGGGAGTATATGCTGGCTTATAGCTTCAGGAAAACATAATGCATGTACTGTCTCTGAGATCTACTCATATTTGAGCTTTTCTTGCTCAATCTGACTTTATAGCCTATAGCTTTAGGTGCATCTGATGATTCCCTTTTTTCCCCTTACTGTTTTGTTTCATTAGCTTTGGCACTGCTGACACAAAGAGTGCATTTCAAAAGGCATCTTTTCTGTGGACTCTGTTTACTCGTTAATGTGGCTAAGTATCATCTGTAGTCCTGGGTGACAGCTTGCCTTGCTTTAAATTGTGACATTCCCAGCCATGTAGCTGAAGGAAAGCACAGTTACATCTGTAGGAAAGTAAAGAAGAGTCATGGGAAAAGGGGAGTTGTTGGAGTCATGGCTGTGAAGGGGACTGGGGAACTTGACATTTAGGTTCCTACACAAGATGTAATTTCCAGCTGAATAGCTCAGGCACTTACACGGCTTCACTTCGGCCCCAGCTGTGTGCTAAGTGCAACCTACATCTCTCTTAAAAGCTGCTCACAGCAACCTGACTCGATGTGACTGTTTTGTTTTCAATAAAAGGCAGAGGAAAAAGTTGCTTCAGTAAAGTAGCTGATAGCCCACTTGAACTGGATTGGAATATGTCACCCAGGTCACTCAGAAGTGAACCAAAGTAGCTGGGAAAATGGCAGATGAATCTGACAGCTTGCAAATAAAGTTTTACTGGAAACACTGCACACTGAGTCGACGGCTGTGTAGCTCCTAGTACTGAATTACTGGTGCAATCCCAGTTCTTTCCAGTGAATCACATTTTCCTCAGTTCAGGATTAATCAGCATGTCATTTAGATGTATTCACAGACAATAAGCACTATAATATGGATGTCAAATTATTTTAGGTCAGACTGTTTTCCATTTTTAGCTAATCTACTCCATTATAGGACTAATACCTCAAATTCAGAAAAGGAACTTGTTACAAGATAGGAGCACAATCCTGACTCCGTGGAGGGTCAGTGCGAGTTGTGCTGTTGGCCCTAATAGGGCCAGGATTTCACCTGATGGGTTTAATTAAAAGCTTCTCCCTGTTCAAACTGCAGTTCAGTCCTCAGTAACTGAGACGACTACTCAAATTTCTGCTTTTAAAATGCTTTAGTGTTCCAGAAATGTTGCAGATGGGGGAACATAAGAGTAGGAAAGGCAGGCTACATGTGCTGAGTGAGAAGTAAAAGGAGTCCCTGATTCACTGCACCATGTTACTGACTAAGTACACAGTGCATTTGTGGTCTTAGATTTTCTTGTGATGTTTAATATCTGTGTGTATCATTCTAAGATAAGAAAGCCTGTAAATGTGCTTACATATAAACATACCTGCTTTCTTGTATTATACATGCCATGAGTACATATGCACATACATATATATGTACACAGAGCTCTGCCTTCATTAACATTAAAGATGGTGACATATCTCAAGGGAAAGCATTATTCAAAACTAAGACAATGAAAAAAAACTTTAGGAAGGAAAAAACAGCAAATAAATTCATGTAAAATGGAGACAGCCTTTCTTCCTAGTTAACTTGTTGGGCTGTGTATACACATTGCATGTGCATGTAGAGCTTCAGGGCTCAGAATTCAGTGTGGGCAACCAGGTGTCTCATTACACAGCTCCTGCAGAAACTCACAGGGCTAGTGAAGACTGAACTCAAACCCTGCCTGTCCATAATAAGTCACTGCCATGCAAAACAGCAGAGAAACTCTGGGTATGCCTACAACAGGAGGCCAACTGGAGGCCCACAGAATTTGGATCAAGCCCACAAAGCAGTTTTCTTTGGCCACTGAGAAGCTGTCTGGCTCTGAAGCCAACCATGTGGTGTTGCTCTTTGTGCTTGGGGCAGGATACACAGTAAATTGTGTCTGCCTGATCTTCATGGGGTCAACTAACCTGCCCTAACTGATAATAAAAATGGTTTTCCAAATCCTATGCAACTTGGCTCTCCATGCCTACATGCTTTACTGCATGCAGATGAAAACTTTGCTCATAGTTTGAGCTGGCTAGCACCCTAAGCCCAAGCTAATATCCTGCCTCTCAGCAGGCCACAGTAATTTGGGCATGTAGTACATTAGCTGCAGCTACATGGCTTCTGGTTCTCTTGGACAGCAGCCAGAGTAAGCTCATATCTGCCTTCAAAAGACCATGTAGACATCACTTATGTAGCTGGTAGCCAGAAGACCTATGACAGGAGTGGAAAAATACTTTTCCATGTCCTGAGGATCTTTATTTCCAATCGAGATTGCAGTGTCTGAGTAGTTAGGCCTAAAACTCGGCAAGTTTTGCCTTTGCCAGTGTATGCCAAACACACAAATGCCCACGCAGCACATCACAAAGCACCTGCCTACTTAAGATTCCATCACTCTCAAAACCCTGCCTAATTTCTCATATTAAGTTTCCTAATCTCCAGGCTATCGTTCCTTTTTAAACTGCCCCATTGATTTAGTAGCATCTTTAAAAAGAGCATTAAAATTATTCTCCCTCTGCAGCACTGCTCTGCTTCATTAATCACTTCACATTACCAACATAAAACTTATTAAGCAAAAGAAAACTGCAGCACTGGCTTACAATCAGCATCACATTTTCTGATCCCAGAGTCAGGGACTGGCTGTACTCTGCAGTTACAGCGCCTGCCCTCAGCACTTGCTGCACAAACACACTCCAAGCTATTCGGTGCTTGGAAAATAATTACACCACCACATTGTGTATCAGGGCTCTTTACACTTTGCTCATTAGAAAAACCAAAAACAACCAAAACACCACCACCACCCCCCCAAAATAAAACCCCAAACCACAACAAAAACCACAACTACAAACCCACCTCTTTCAAGCTGCAACCATCTGTGTGCAAATCAGCTTTTGGGGTAATTTTAAATACTTTTTAGACGTTTTCTTTCCTCCGTTTTTTCCTCAGAGGAGGCAGAAATCATGTGGCCCTCTGGTTCCTCTCCTCAGCCATGCTGAATTACTCTCCTGTGTACACAAGCAATAAAAAGATCTATTTTCCTTTAGAAATCTGCAGATACTGCAGATTAAATGATGTCTGTCGTCATCTGTTAAGCATTATGAGCTGGACAGGAGGTAACAAACATCACAACTACATCACCATTGATTGTACTTAACTTCAATCCACAGCGGAGGTGGGTGTCACCTCCCCCAGGCAGTATGCTATGAAGTTTTCTGCCTCCTTGGGAGCAGCGGTTGTAAGAGACTGAGAGCACCTGAGCCTAGACCCTGCAGCAGAGGGAACACAAACAGGGATTGGAGCCTCTGGTGCGCAGCCTGGCTGTAGGAGCTGAACTGCTGCTCCACACCCAGCCCATGCACCAGGGGATTCGCTGCTCCAGCTGCTGCAGAGATCCTCCACTGACACACCAACCACTCGGCTACAATTGCCAGGGTTCACTTCTCATTTCATCTTTCCATGGTGGTTTCTACATCTCACTCTCTAACCCGCGAGCTTGCAGAGTACAGTTGAGCATCAATTGACTATTCCTCAGACTTAGCAGAAATGGAACAGCAGGCTGATCATCTTCCCAGTGAGTCAGTGCTTCTTGCTGGAGGATGCATGACTCACTAGTCCCCATACGGCTGCCTCCCTCCCCCACTATGCCTCACCTCCAGGCTCTCCTATTCCAATCCCACCTTTACAGAAATCATCCTTATTGCTTCTTACCACTGCCTTCTTTGCTATAACAAGCTTGGGGAGAAGGAAAACGTCACAGTAGTCTGTTTCCACCACACAGGTGTCTATCTCCTGGCCCCTCTGGATGTGCACACGAGCTGTGCAGCCACAAACCATCTGCAAAGTGACTTTCAAATCAGGTCTGTTAGAAGCACCAATTCCCTGCTCTAATGCATTCATTCTGGGCCACCGGTAAGATCCCAGTGTTCTTTAGCTTCCCCCACCCTGTTGTTATGATTTCTCAGGGGTATTTCTGTTAAGGACGCACTCCACTAAGTAGTTAGGAACCTGGTTTAAGGAGAAGCAGTAACTGCTGATTGAACCAAGAGAAGAATCAATGAGCCAATGTTAGAAATCAAGGAACAGAGAGCTTTTCCCCCCATCAGTTCCAGTGCAATGGTGCTCACTTTTTGCTTCCTGACTTTTACAGAGGCCTTGTTATTCTCTACTTATCCCACTTGGCTACTTTTCCTCCCAGAAACCAAGTACTGTCTGCTTGGGATCACACTGGGAAGCAGCCAGGAAGTGAAGAAAAAAAAACAAACAAAACAAAACAGAAAGCATCAGGATTGTATGCCACAGGAAGGACCAACTGTCTGTAATGCAGAAATAGGGACAGGAGAAGCCGTTGGCCTTTACAAAGAGTAGAGAGTGAATTGGGGTTTCACCTTTTGGGACCTGCAGAAGGTAACAGGATACATCTTTTGGAAATACAAGGTTGTGGATTAGTGCAGGGTGCCAGATTTACCACACAAACATTCTGACTATGGACTCCAGCCCAAGCAGGGCTACAGTCAGCAGCCACAAGCAGCAAGGGTCATTTCCATCAGGGAGGCGTAGGAGGAAGAGCCCTTTACCCTTTTGTGGTAGAGCCTTTAATGGAGGTTCTTATCTGGAAAGTGCTCCAGTAGGTGTTCAGGCTCTGCTTGGGACCACTAAGGGGTAACTGCCATGCAGACAGCCACAGCAACTTGCGCAGTAAGGAAGGAGATCACTCCACAGGGAGGGACTTGCCCTGCCTTAGCCCACGCTGCTTTCCGAGGGTGAGAGGCAGCTCAGCATCCTGTGCTCTTCAGAACATAACATCTTTTGCTGGCAATGATCACACATCGCCAATATTAAAAGCAAAACGTGACATTAGCCAGCCAGGCCTGGTTTCTCAGAGGGCAGCTGAAAACCAAATCCCCAGCATGCTTGTTGCAGTGAGACACTGCTGCAGCCAGAGCTGGACTGCTCCAGCCAGCATACCCAACACCAGACAGGAGAGACCCTGCTGGTGAAGAGAGCCGAAAGAGTACAAAAGCCACAACAACAGCTCATCTAACCCCAAAGCTGGACGTGTAGAGAGCATGGCCAATACATCTGGTGGATAGAGTGATTCAGAGAAAATTCCTCAGCTCTTTAAAACTGTCCCTGCTCACTGGAAATGCCAAATTGGTAGCAATTCTGCTGGCTTCTGTCTTGCAGTGAAATCTTTTGCCTGGAGTCGACTGGGATTAGCCGATGACAGGGCAGCATGCATGACACATCTTTGCCACAGCCCGAGTGAACAGAGTGCACTGCTTAGGGCAATCCCTGCCTCTCCCTCAATCTTGTACAGCACCACACACACCGAATAAGGCACAGTATAAATAACAGCCCTGTCTCCCTCCTGCTCTAAAATGCAAGCAATTCAAAACAGAAACCTTTCTTACAGAGAAGAGCAGAAAGTGAGTGTTTTGAGGCCACTTTCTTCTCACTTGTTAACATTAAGCCCAGCCTTCTGCTCATAAATAATGCATATGGCCTCTTTTTCCTCAATTACACAGTAGTGTCAGATTCCACACTCTGCCTTCCCAGAGTCACTTTCTGTCTCTTCTGGAGACAGCAAGGCCCACTTGGATGTCTGCAACAGCCACAGAACCATTAGACGTGAAGAGAATCCTTTCCATGCACCAGTTAAAAGATAGACAAAACCTTTGTTTTGGAGTTTTGGTAATTATTCCTTGCTAGACTGCAAAACTGGGTGCCAACGTGTTTACAGTAAATAGGTTTTGTCTTATTCCAGCACTCATGGTGCAGATTCTAAAAGCACTCCAAGATGCAAAGATGAGCTGGGCCAAAAGGTCCCTGCATTGCTCATGAGCTGGGGTGCAGAGCCAAGAAGAGAGGAACCGAGACAATGCTCCTGTGGGCCTGTGAGGGAGACAGAAGCATCATAAGGAATTCAGTTTGTCAGGTGAGTAAAAATGTGAAAACAAGAGAAAACAACTCCTTTTCCTCTTCTGCCTACCATCTTTTTTGATTAATTTAAACTTCACTTGTTGAGATGAGGAGCCAAGATTTCTGCTTTGCTATAAACAGCTTGCTGTCTGTACATAACAACTCATTACAGAGAGGCTGGCTGCTTTTATGCCTTAAACTAGACAGCCAGAAAACCTTAGACTGAAGTATTGTATGTTATAGATTGACAACATTTAAAACCTAGATGGCCAAGCTACTGATACAGTTTCCATACTCATTAACCATGACATCTCCAGTTCTCCCCACAGCATTCTGTCAGATTCAGACGGACCAAGAACCTGTCTTAGCTGCCAGAAATCATTTATTTACTCCTCTGTGGATTGGCATCGCCTGAACGTACTCTTACCCCTCAGAGCAGAAGTTTATAGACATCTCTTTCCTGTTTCCCGGCTGTGCATCTTGCCTTCCTTGCACACACACACAGAGTCTATTAGCTGTCCACAGCTATGCCCATCTAGCTGGCATGCAGCCTGTTCACAAGCTGCTCCAACAATTGCCCTTGAGTACAAGCCAGTGCCAAGTCCCCTCTCAGGAGTTCACGCTCTGTGCTAGCACTAACACGATCGTACTGGATGGCTTCACCCGCAAGCTGCTGACAACGACCTCTTGGGGACCCCAGGTCTGCTGATGGCAACAAGCTCCTGAGTATTTTCCAGGCTAATATTTGCCAGGTTGTATTGTCAAAGCCATCGCACAGATTGGTGATCTGTCAATAGCAGAGTCAGGCTTACAAACGCGGTGTGACACAGGCATCTAGGACTCTTCTGGTTCTTGGTATGAAAGACTTTCATGCATGATGTGACACAGCCACATGGGCAAAATGTGGGTGCTGGGCTGGGCCACGAAACCTTATGTGAACATTCTGAAAAGCAAGAAGTTTAACTTGTGTATGTCAAAAGGGTGAATGACAGCATTTCCAAATAACTTCTTTTACAAGGAGAGTAACTCTACCTACCAACACATCCCAACTGTGAACAGGAATCCGCTTCCCAGGCCCCTGCGGGCGGCCAGGGTGAATGACAAAGCATTAGAGGGTGGGTCACCCTCAGTGCTTCACAGCTGAAGTATCATTTGCTTTGTGAAAACCCCGTATTGACTGAGAAAGAAAAGAAAAATTATTCTGTACTGCCAGTCTAGAGTATTCACCTGTAAAACAGCACAACTAAATCCTGGTCCTGATGCCTCAAGTGTATAATATTGCTACCAACTGCACCAGCATCAATAGGAAAAAAATGTTCTCACCCACCTTATATCTCTCTAGAGAACAAATCGTGTCAGCCTGTACAGCCAGCATCACCATAACACACATGCCAGGCTATCAGGATGCCTGAGGTGAAGCTCTCACTAGTGCTGTGTGGCCTCACAAGGCATGTTCCCTGGCAGGAGGGGAGCAGTGTATTAATGGCATGTATCACGTACCACGCTCAAATTATTCCTGCTGGTGTCAGCGTGCACTGGTCGTGATCAACAGGAAATGGCAAAAAGATGCTTTGATTTACATTGTAAGGTCAAAAGAATGAAAATACATGTACATCTTCAAAATCATGCTTAAAGCATGAAACTGGTCCAAATGCTTCAGATTGAAGCTCATCAAAGGAACAAAGAAGAAGTCTTTCTGACAGACTCAGAACCCAGCCAGGAACAATGGGGCTTAGATTTAAAACACAACCCAGAACTGAGTTCTTGCAGTTCCTGGAAAATATGAGCACTGGACTGGTGCATTTTTTTATTCACTGTTGTTATCTCCCATAGACATTCATCCTGATCTTAACATCTTTATTGTCCACATATAGCAAGTTTCCTCTCAAAGAGAAATTAATGCTCTAGTAACTTTCCTGAGACAAGAACATTTTAAAAAATTAAATAAAAAAAGACTCCTTTATAACTTTTTTTAAACTATACACTTCACATGGCCATTCACAGTGCTCTTTGTTTCAGTAAGTATAAATACTGACTTCTACAAAGAAAGAAAACTGCTGCACGTGGGTTAAATAACAATTGCAGTCTTCGTTCCAGACTGATTAGACTGAGAGGCAAATGCTAGGTAAAGTCAGGGTTGTTATTTTGCCTCAAGGACAACAGGTCTTTGTCCTGAACCCTGCAGTCAATACCTATAAATATTCTGAATGTTCTCATAAAATTTTGAAAAACCTCTCTATCAGGGACACACACACACAACCTTCTGCTTAAAACAAGCAGAGGTAAGTTAGAAGCTACAATTCACTTCTTAGAGACCCAAGACAATCCTCCTGCATGCTATTCATCTGATGTAAAAAGTCTTTTTGTCTGCATTAGTCTTAAATCCTTTTAGCTGAACTCGTCAGCAGTAAGGACAGGGAGACCAGTATTGTCTTAAAGCCTCCTGCATGCCACTCTCTCCAAGGGAAGTCAGACTCTCTCACCCATGGCCGGAGCACATGTTGGGGTAAGGGCTGCCGCCCCTGGCTGAGAGAGCTCAGGCACCTCTAAGCCCTCCAAGCCTCATCTTTAAACGAGGCTCAATAAATCAGCCCTCCTGCACAAACATTGTGTGACCTCTGGTGAGAGACGCTGTATAAATCCACATGAACATTTCCTTTCATTATCAGTCAATAGTCTTGGATTAGTTGAAATTGTTCCTGCCACTGATATCACTGATCTCTGAAGAGATAAACATGAGCTGATTGATGACTTGTCTGCAGGATCTATTTCAACCACCCCCGGGCAGGATATTTTCCATGTGGGTAATAATAAATCTTACTATTAAATATCATCAAACAAAAGCAAATTAGGGCAAAAATAAGCCCAGTTATCTATTTCTTATTATACAATAATAAGGAAGATTTGTCAAAGATGGGATGAGCTTTCATTTGAATGCATGAGGGGTATTGCCTACATTTACCTTTTTTGTTGTTGTTGGGGTTTTTTTGTGTGTGTTTGTTTTTTTGGGGTTTTTTAAGCCTTGAACAGTCAAGCAATGGGAAGAGACTGTCCCCTCAAAATAGCCTGCTATGTGGCCAGCTCTGGAAGGCAAGTTTCTCATCGTGACTGAGACTGAGTAAGAACAACATCCTTTCTCAACAGATACCAGGGCTGCCTTTTACTACCACTTCTACATGACATTTTCAGGTAGCACTAGTACTATTTTATCCAGTTTATTAGCAAAGGAAGCAAATGGCATCCTTTCTTGTTGGTTAATAGAAAAGGTTTGAGGGAAGAGCTGTCACTCATTCCTATTGCTCCCAATTCTTTTCTGAAAATGATTGTAGAGTTCCAGGGAAAAGTTCTACCTTCATAATGAGAACAGCATTGAAAATGCTCATGCCATACTATTTGTGCCAAGCTCAGAAATAAAGACCTCAGCAACTTTCTAGGACCTGTTACATATAATACAGCCAATGCTTTGTACCAGGGTGGCTGTGCTGTAGAGGAAGGAAAGTGTGCAAATCCAAATCTCACATTCAAGATGCAAGCATAAAAAAAGAGCTGTGAAAACAAGATTACAGGTTGTCCACTTACCAAATGTTGTACTTGACCATCATAATATCTGCACAGTATTAAAAAAAGAAAGAAAATCTTTGTCCCCCAAAGCAATAAACCAGACAGAGAAACTGTGAAGATACTGGAAAAAGACTGGAGAGAAAAACTCATCTGAAGCAATGTTTTCCTCCTGTCTCTGGCCTCAACCTATGGAGGTCAGGGAGAGTTCGGGCCACAGAGCTTGGGGAGAAAAGTGACAGTGAAAAGCAATGTGAGGGAGAAGCAATAACTTGGTAGATATGCCCTGCATGATCTCTCTTCTATGCAAAAATCCACTGCTTCACTCTGGGTGGCCTTTGGGCTTCCACGGAAAGACTTTTTCATAGTTGAAATGGGGGCCTGTTAGATTTTGATAGGAACCTGAATATCCAGATCAACATTTCCAGTCTTTGTTGTTATAATTCAACCACTGCTTTAGCATCCGGGTAATTTTCAGCACCATAACTGCCTGTTGAGCTCCCTCGAAAAGGGATATTTTACTCCTTAAACTGGTTTGAGTCTACAGACTGTCACCAGAAGGAGCACTAGGTGAGCTTAGAGTCCTGTTACTAAAGAATAGCATCATGTGCTGTAGCTTGACAGAAGGTACTAAATTACCCCACTATGGCAAATTATCCTCCACCATTTAGTCATTATCTTTGTACACCTGAACTATACGAGACAACCTTCATGTTTGTAACAGAGCTGAAAGAAGCTTCACAAAGTTCTCCATGCATCACAAAAAAAGCTCTTGGATGTAAAGTTGTCAACACAAAACTGGCCACAGGACAGATAAAAAGCCAGCATCCAAAAGGACAGAGGTGCTAAGTTCTCTTAGGCAGCAAGACCATCTTCTATTTTTATATATATTTCCAGGAATGGGCACATCATACACACTCCTGGTAGGACAGGGCTGAGGAAAGTTGTCTTTCACTTTGTGCTCATGGGGAAACCTGCAGTGTGAACAAGATCAGGCCACACTCTGTTCTTTCTGGGCAGCATAGCCAGAGATGAAAGCAGCTTTTAGATTTCGCTTGGACTTCCATGTCTTGGCAAGGAAACCCAGGTCCTCAAGACAAGCCTGCTCCCTCTCTGTCACTATTCACCCATCTCACGTAAGTTCAGACAAAACCACACAAGTCCTGTACCCATAGCCCCGTCACAGCTGCTCTCTATAGCCACATGAGCATGGCAGTAGCTCTGTGATGTTACATGGTGCTACACATCCAGGGGTAATGGCAGACCAGAAAGCCTTCAAGAGACAAGAGAGCATCAGCAGGGTGGTCAGAGGCATCCTCATCTACATAGTCCTATTCTAGACAAGACAAAGCTACTGAAAAACGTTGACCTTGCCCATTTAGATTTAAAACCTACCCTAGCTGTGAGCTTCCAGACAAACCCAGCAAATATTTCTTCTTCAGCACATCTGACTATGCAAACTGTAAGGTTGTCTCTGCTCCTGCCTTGTGGTTGAGAGACAGAGGCACTTTTCAAATACTTTCAGTATGTGATCTACAAAAAGGGAAAAAATAAAAGACTTTGGTTTATTAGTTTGTTATTCTCCAACCCCAGCTGTTACAGGACAGGCGATGTGTTTTTGGTGGATTCATTCAGAGAACATTTTCTCTCTGCCCACATAACTGTGCTTCGGACTGAAGCCAAAGCTGTATGGGGGGGTTAGAAAAGCTGATTTTTTTTCCGTACCATATACAACTCAGTACTTTGAAAGTGCATACAAGGAAATGAGCCAGCAATGAGGAGCTAGGTCTGACCTGTAGGAAACTGCATCCAATTCCTCGTTGTACCACAATGTTCTCCTATAGCTTTAGCAAGCCCCACATTGCCAGGTGCAACTGTGAGAAGGGGGCAGAAAATTCAGAAGTATTCACACAATCTGCCATTTACTCTTCCAACAAGTAACTCTGTGTTCTTGGAAGGGTTTATTTTAGCCTCAGCCTGAATAAAATGTGGCATTACTCCCTGACCATTTCTGAGCAGCTCTCCAGCATCACTGACACGTACCAGGTTTCCATGTCCCACTGTTGCCATTTCACCTGCAGTTGGTAGCACACCAGCCTCATCTCTAAGACATGTGTATAGTCAAAATCACTGTGCCCACAGGGACCAATTTATTTTTCCATCACCTGTAGCTTCCTTCATTTTATGCAGGAAGAAGCTGGCAGCTTCTAACAAGGAGTGTTATGAATAGCATGGTAACGCCTTTCTTCATCCTTGTTAAATTTTTCATTTCATCTTGTGAAGTCAAATCCTGGTTTATGCAAAGTCCCTAAAACAACCTAAATTGATTATAATTGGCTCTTCAGTTGGACTGCATGTATTGTATCTCTAGTTTTGCAGATTCATTACCTACTACTGCTGCCTTCCCACATTTCAGTATTTATCCCACAGCCCTGGAGGTTGTTCTGGCAGCTGGAGGCTGTGACAGTCCTGACACAACACACAGGAGAGATCTCTTCAGTACAAACGTTTCCTTTTATTCCTGTCTGACCATGAATTATGGCTTTTGCCTTGTCCCTGTATGTGTCTCAGCCCTGCTCCCCCATTAGATACTGAGCAGACAACTGCCAGGCTGCAGAGGAAAAGCACAGTACACAAAACAGGATCCAGTATCTCTGGGCAGCTTGTAATTTGTATTCTGTGTTATAGAAGCCAGTAAAAATGAACCAAAATAGCAATTTATGGCTTCGGTCAGACCATTTGCATGTAATTTGAAAGCACGGTAATTCTGAATTCAGATCCAATTCCTTGTGCTGTTGGGGAGTAAGGAATAATACAACAGAATAAAAATTCAGCCACAAAGTGATGAGGCTTCACCTCAATGGGCAAAGCTGCAAATTCCACTAGGATGGATCTAGTGATGGCTGCTGAAGATCCCTCTTCAGTATTCAGACACCTTTGTGACCCCTATGACAAATTCAGTCTATTTCCTGCCGCTAAACCCAAGAGCCAGGCAAGTTCCATGGGTATGAATACTTTTCTCATTTCTGCTACTTACCTTGATAAAGACCAACATGAATCTTGGAAAAGGCTTCAGAAGGACAGATGCTGCTGCCCAACTTTGCACCTTGGGACTATGCTGTGCATAAGTCCCTGAGGCCACCTTACCAACAAAACGCCGCCGCTGTGGCCCAGGACACTCTGTGCACATGGCTTCCCGGGACCTATCGAAATCATAACTTTCTGGAGGACCACAGATTTGTTCCCATATATTTTAATACTGCTTTGTCACAAATGTATCACGACAGTGCTTCACACGGGTTCCTGATTGCTAATGCACCCCTCATGGGATTATTTAAGTGCTCTTGGTACAAACCCTCTGATAAGGTTTGGAAGCAGCCAGCAGCACATCTAAGTGCTATCAGCAATGCGTTATGAGAGGAATGCCATGGCAAAGCACTACGGAGTCACAAGACAAAACCCACCCTGGTGTTTACAGCAGGGTAGGAAATACCACATTAAAATAAAAAGCATGACAAGAGAAGAGACACTTTGGGGCAGAAAAAATTCAAATCACCTCTAAGATCCTGGTTGCTTTGTCATCGACTCAGTACTTTACAGAGATTTGTTTGGAGGGAAAGGCTTTTTGTGAAGCTTTATCTTGGCCTCCAGCAGACAGAACTGACAGCCCTGAAGTGGCAAAAACCACTTGCCAAGTGCCACGTTCAACGAACAAAGGAACACAACACCAGGCACCGAACAGCAAACTATCAGCTTCCAGGGGGAAGTGTCATTTTCACATCCAGTTTGCTACACCAGAGTGGGAGAGAAGCTCCAACTGTTTCAAATTCATGTGTCAAGTCAATCACAGGAACAGATAATATTGGCGTTATATAAAATTTCGGAAGGAACCCCCACCCACCACCTGTAACACTCACTCGCCACTGTCAGAACAGCTCTGCAACTGAAGACAGCACCAAGAGAAGTCATCCTCACAGCTTTCTGCCAGGCAGATGATGGGATCATTACAATTTCATTTTACATATGAGCTGAAGCAGAGAATAAGTGTTTATTTTTGTTCCTGTCAGATCAGTATCTAGAAGTCTTCACTGGACCCTGACTGTAAGTGCTGGCTGCTTGGTTGAAGTTTAAAAAAATTTACATTCAATCTTAAAAACTTGAATTTTCAGGCTCAGCAGGAATTACATGGAATGAAGGAAATATCAGCAGTCAGCCCTACAGACCAGGAAGGAAATATTAGCAGTCAGCCCTACAGTTTGCTTCAGCCTTTTTTGCTGCAAGACCCTGCTGTTCTCCCAATGGAAATCAAATCAGACCTGTCTAGTCTCTTCCAAGCACCTTAACCAAATGGAGTGATTTTTGGTCAAGTAAACAGATGGTATTGGGCTGGGCAGTCAAAAGTCAAAAGCTGTGTTCAGGAGAGTGGGTCTGAGAACTGTCAGCCTCCATACCAGCAGCCAGGGAGAGTCCAGACTTTCTGCTGGGTTCAGTAATGTAAACGAGCTTATTCCTGCCCACACTTAATCCAGCCAAACAGCATTAACAACAGCTTGGGCATGCATTGAGGACCTGAGTCTCTCCTAGTCTTCTCCCCACAAGAATTAGGAGCTTGCACTAAGGTAATTTCTGACCCTGGGCAGGAAAGCACAATATGAGTGGTACCCAAAAGCATTCTTGATACCAGGTGCAGACCCATGGTCAGCACAGAAAATCAGGGCTTCCTGATGCTATAGTCTCACGCATTGATCTTCCCAACAGCCCTCCTGTCTGCCTCTAATGCAGTCAGTGCTAAAATGCATGGACTTGAGTTTTACCCTCTGCTGTGTCGCAGCACACCAAGGAGAAATCGCACCTGCCCTGATTTCTCCGTCCACCATTACCCAAATTAAAGCTACATCAGCCCTGTCCTCTTTCACAACCACTATGTGAGAGCAAAGGGAGAAAACCACAAGGGAACAGATGCTGTGGTTTGAAGAAAACGAGAGAAAGAAAAAGATATCATTGCTCTCTGAAAGCATCCAGAAATGTTTCTATTCAATTCATTCAGGCCTACACAAGATCAGGGAGAGCACAGGACTACTGTGAGGAAAATCTAGGTCACATATGATCACAGCAGCACAGCTGCCATCATCTCAATGGCCATGTGAAGTGAGCACTGCAGCAAGGACCTCTGCTGAAGAGGGCTTTTTTTTCTGTCCAGTTTTACAATTTCCCCTCATTAAGGTGTATTTGCCGGCAGGGCTGTGAGTACATTGGGTCTTCAATTGGGGTGAAGGATTTAGCTATAAATCCCAAAGATGATTCAGTAAGTGGAATTTCTGTAGGATCGTTTAAATAGTTTATAGGCTGCCAGGCAGGATTTTAACCTTCTAACAGTGACAGGAACAGTGTTTCTTTCCTGCTCTTTTGAGTGCCAACACGTTTCTTAGTTCTCTTTGTTTCATATCTGTTGTGGAATGACACACATTGCTTTTCATTAAGGAAACAGGAATTTTATCCTATTTTAATAGACCTGTAAAAACTTCTTGAAATTCTCTCATTTGGTGCTCTCTTTTTGTTAAATACACAGGTCTGACCCTCTGGTCTCTTCCCCACCTTCAATCAGAAAAGTTAAAATAATTCATACACGCCCCCCAACTAACTAAAAAAAAAAAAAAAAAGCAAGCACTAGGACAATGTAGCACCAAACCCTTATCTTTTTTTCTTATATTTAAACAGACTCTCCATCACCCTCCCTTCTCTTTTCTACACCTAAATAAAACCAGGAAGGATCTAAAGCCCAAATACTGAACACTCCTGCAATTCAGAAGATTAGAGGGAAAGGACAAATGTTCATGGGTGCCATGAAGTTAAGCCAAGCATCTTGGAGCCGCATTCATTAAGGAGCTCTGCCAAAACTCCTCACTCAGGCAGCTGGAGCAGGAGCAGCTGCGCGGCTGGGGAGCAGGAGGAAGTGATACACAGCACAAGTCAGGAAAATAATGCACAGAGGGATCCTTTTGGTGGAAGCAAGGGTGTTACAGATAAAGCATTAATAAGGATTTGTTCCCCAAAACAAGCAGCCCAGACCAGCAGAGCAACAGGAAATCAAATCACCTAACTGTAAAGCAACTGACTCACACCTATTGTTAGACCTGGCCATTTGTCTCCCAAGGTTTTCTAAACCTGATGATGCTGCAGCCTTTTCCAAGCCCTGGGACCAAGCCTAGGGGAAGAGCGGTGGTGACACTCCAGGCTCAGGGCAAGGACTCCTTTGAGTCATGGCTGCTAATTACATACCTAAGTATGTGTTAAAAAGACAGACATTTTAATGCATGGCACTTGTAAGACAAAGAACTTTTCTGACAGTACCTTAGGTAATGTGCCCATTACCAGGGACTAGAAGAGGTAATGTCTCTGCTATAATATTACAAAAATCTAATCCTGGCTTGAGAATTTGTGTGCTGGCTAACCCTGGAAGCACAGCCGCTCTGCAGTCTGCCCGGGGTCAGTCCCACCCTATGTAAATTTGAGGGGGTTCTGGTGATCCTTCAGGGGTGGCCTCTCTGAGACTGGGAGGGACTGGATGAAGCAGACTGTTAATCTGTTGTTGTGACTCTTAGGCTCAGATTTTGCAAGTAGACGAGGAGTGCCGTGCTAGTTTGAATTCAGAATTCTAATCAGACGAACTAAGTAACTTTCAATCTAATTAAGAGAACAGTAGGGTTTGTTCTTAATCCGCAACCATTTAATCTTCCGACTCATTAGCTGAGCACAGACTCTATGAATATGTATATCTGGAAGGGGAAAAAAAATGCTTTGACCTTGATGAGAATGATAACACACATATAAAGTAGGTGTGCACTCACCTTTCATCACACTCCCTTTATTATGTAGATTCAACAATTCCTATTGCTCTGAATCAGGCTATTGAGAGTTACAGGCAATCCAGCAGCCAATTAGGCATCAGAGTCCTGATGAGCCACGGAATTTGTAATGATTAGCACAGGCAAGCTGCCTCCTGCCAATTTGCATGGAAATAAAAATGTATCTGTTGTAGAAGGCGTACTAGGCAACATAACTAGTGCATCGACAACTGGGTTGAGAAAGAGAGGAAATACACCCAAAGACAAAAGATTCAGAGCACCACACAGGGCTCTCTTTAGGATCCTGAACATACTGTTTCAGTACATTCATGTCATTCCTGCAGTCCCTTATGGAAAACTATCCGAGCAATTTAAGACTCTCATTTTACATACAGAAATATTCAGCCACATTATTTCCACTGTAAGATGAAGATCCCTACTGTCAGGTGTATTTTCTCAAACTCCCCAAAAAATGAACTCCTGCAAACTCTCTAATTTCCTGATTTACACTTTATTTCTCTTTTTATTAGCATGAATAGGGGGCTTTCTTTGACTGCAACTGAAGTAGGGTTGCAGAAAACATGTCTTCCTTAGGCCTGTTTTGCTCCTCTTGCATTCAACTATAAAATCTCCCCAAAGTGACCTCAAAACCCATCCACTCTCTGCAATGATAGCTGTGTAACTTACTGAAGTAAATGGAAATTAGGCTCAAGTACCTGAAGCATTCTGGACACTATACCTGGAAAATATTTCAATACGAAACATTTGTGAGGTATGGACACTGCCTGAGGCTGAAGGCAATCCTGAAGACCAGGGGCTAGAAAAAATCTGATTCAGGGATCCAGTTAGGGCTGCTGTGTAGCTGTTGCTGAAAATCTCCCTCTAGGAGCTGAAACAGAGGCGAGGAGGATCAGAGAAAAGCAGCTCCTGTTCCCATGCTCATGTGGATTTTCATTCCAGAGGAGACCAAGCAGTCCTATCAGAGGGGTCCAGAGGCAGGAAATGGGGCAAACTGAAAAAAAAAACCCACAGCAAGGGGCTGGACATTAAACCCCAGCAGACAAGATCCCAAGAACCATGCCGGGGTCTGCAGCTTCCTGTTGCTTGCAACAGCTGTGAGAATGAGAAGGAAAATGTGGATCTCTGCTATGTGAATAACCAGGCAAATTCCAACTGAAATGGGGAGTTTAAGGCACAGGAGTCAGATGACACTGTAGACTGACTGGCAAATGGAAAACAAGGACTATATTTACTTTAGTTTTCTTCTCCTGTTCAGCCATTCTGCTTCTAGCCATTTATTGTTGTTTATTTAAAAAGCCTCCATGGACCAAAAATTCAACATGTCCCCAGCTCATGATGTGAGGCCCTGCAGAAGCAACTCCTTCCCTCAGCAATAAAGCAAATGCCAGCAGAGAAGAGGGCTCTTTCCCGCAGCGACAGTGTTGCCCTTAAGTGAACCAGCATCTACACGTGCAAAGCCTTCACCCCAAGTGGGGAAGACCTTTTAACTTGACTCTGCCAGTATCAGGGGGATTAAGGGTACCATTTAACTCTGTCCAACTTCTCAGCTAACAGTATCCTTGCACGCACCTCCACTGCTCTTTCACAGCACTGGGCAAGTTCACTTGAGCCAGCTCTCAAGGCTTTTATCTTTAAAGCCAATGTAGATAAAACATTTAACAAGCCATAGAGATGCAACCTAAACCTCCTTCTCCAAAGTAACAGACTCCAGCTGCACAAGGAATCAGCAATACCCAGTGCCTCACAAGGTCCAGTGCTTCCACTGAGGGATCATGGCCAGTGCCGGCCTCATTGAGAGCAACCTGCCATGTCCACAGAAGAGCAGGATTCATGCACCTAGCAGCATCCCAAAACTCCAGCTTCTGTCTAGAAGTTGCTCATAAACATCAGCTGCTTCCAAACGATGGTTTGTACTGGGGTGAAATGAAACAAGTCCAGTTGTTGCATTTCTTTTTCCCTGTGGAGCAGGTTGAGGCCAAAGAAATTTAACCACTACTCAGCTGTTTTCTGCTGACATCGCTTGCATTCCTCTCTCTTCTCAAATAACATTTGGGAGTCCCTGCCAGAGAGTGCAATTTGATATATGCCCTGATGATAGAGGGTGGAGGGGAGGAAAGTACGTTGGCTAATATTTTTCCATTACAAATCTAAACTGCCCAATCTACAGTTTAATCTGCAATAAACCCAGCAATTTCTGAAGGCTGGGTAACTGATGGAAGGGCAATACTTGCACCTGAAACCTTACTTTAAAAAGGTTATAACAAAATTACTATCCACAGTATTTCCAAGCTACAGCTTTTGAAACCTCCCAAAGACTTTTAAGTCCCAGACTTCTTGGATCTCAAGACAAGGTCTGATCCTGCTCCAAGCTGTTCAGCTGGCAGCCAGTCACAGCACCAACATCCTTATTCAACCCCACTGAGATCTTCCTTCCCAGCTACCTCTGTGATCCTTCAGTATTGAACAGGAGGATTTGCCTTTCATGAACCCAAGTCTCAATGGCTGCCACCAACGAAGGAAAAAGACACCATTTACCACACAAGGGTTTTCCTATACTAATGGCAGGAAATACCACAAATACCAGGATGAAATAAAAATCCACAGCTCCTTCAAATGCCACATGAATTAGCAAGGTAAGGGCTTAGAATTTCTGGTATTTAGATGTCAATGCCCCTCTATACGTTTGAAAGTTCAAGGGTTTATTACTGCCTTTTATCCACAAACATAAATTTGGCCATTTTTGCTCTCAGGGATGATCATGTCAGGAAAAGAAAAAAAACACTGTGTCTGTGCCTCTGTTATACAAGAGAAAAAAAAGTCCTTTCCTTTTTGCTGTGACTGAACCATGGGGTACTTGGCTCCATTTACTTTGCCATCTCCCTGTGCTTCTCTCCCAGGACTGGGAGAACTGAAATATGATGAGAAATGTTACTCTGCTGTCAGCTGGCCCTATGACAAGGAGAACAGATCTCTCTGAGGAAAGACAATTCCCAAGGGGCTCACAACTAAGAAGTATTTCAGCTGCCCTGCCATAAAAGTCTCGCTCTCCCCATCAGCACAGCTACGGCTACTGGACATGCAGCTGGAGCACAGGTCTGGTAAGCAGCATGGACAAAGGAGGGACAGAGGCAGGACAGGCTCCTGCAAGGACAGACTGCCCCTTTCATCACTCATGTCCATATATTAGTGACTGTTTGTCTAGCTGTCCTAGGAGATGGAATCTGAACCCTGGGTGCAGGCACCAAAAGCATAAATGTCCTCAGGATAAACTAGACCCTAGTAACTTTCAGATCACAGCAAGTTTCCACATTTTGTTTTACTTCAAGATTTATCACCTAATCTCAATTATATTATCACCAATGTAATTTATTTGGAACTCACCTCTCACTCAGGGTGTCCAGGGAGCAAGTATCACCAGAGCATGACAGAATGTGCCAGCAATGAGTCCTGGGTCCACCCTGTCCCTTTACTGGTCCCTCAGGGCCCCTGCTCGCACTGCCAGAGACTGCTGGGCTAACCTGATACAGACACTGCTTCATTCCAAGCAGTCACTAAAACATCCCTTTGTAAGGGATTTCCAAGGTATATTTATCCTGAGGTGTTCTCCAGTCCTTCACCCGTATGGGGACATTCTTTGGGACAGCAAATAATCAGTTCTCTCTCTGCCTTACAGATAGCAGGCAAGTTAGTCAACTTGGGGCTTCTGTGAATAAATCTGCTCTTAGAGGGGATAAAAGAAAAACACGACCAAATTTGGTCCTTCTCATTCAAAAGACCTTATCTAGCAGCAGAGGCAGTGAGTAGGGCAGATTCACCTTCAACATGATAATCTCTTGCTAGCTCTCCTTACAGCATTCCCAGCTTCTGCCCTTCACTGGATGCTGAGCATGAATGTGGGAATGAATCACTGCTGATCTTGGCAAAATACCAGTCTCCCTCCCTTTGCTCCAGCTTGGAATAATCCCAATTTTCCAAATGGCTTCAGTGAATCCAGGATTTAAGTTCAGCTATTAAAAAGTAGTGGGAACCCATAAATCACAGGCTTTATGTCAGCAAGCTCTTTGATGCATTTAAAACAATTACTGGGAAATACACGATCTTCCTAAAAATAACTATTTACGTGAACCCCAGGAGAGAAGCTACTGTCACAACAGAGCACATGGACAACCTAATCTCCACCCCTCAACCCCAAAGGCAGGCATGAAGACTCTCTCCTCTCTTTCGCTGCTTGCAGCAGCTGTATTGGAATTGGTAATATGCTGCAATGACACATGCTTACCATGATGTTAGAGCAGTATGAAAATTATGCAGTAAACTAATGTATGCCATAAATTAATGCATGCCTGCTTTCAAGCCCAAGAGGGTGCAGATCACCAGCCCACAGGAGGTCATATTTTCACCCATCATATTGCTCAGAAAATGGCTTATAATTACAAGCTTTTACACCAGGTTTGTATCAATGGCGACATTTCATTCCTGCCACTGATACCAACATAGGAGTGCTAGGAACAGACAGAAAGAGCTAATCTCTCCAGTGAAGACAAGCAGAGAGAGATGGAGTTAGTCTGGAGAAGAGGAGGCTCCAGGAAGACCTTTTAGTAGTTACAGGGAGTTGATAGGAAAGCTGGAGAAGGACTCTTTATCAGGGAGTGTGGTGATAGGACAAGGGGTAATGATTTCAAACTGCAAAAGCTTACATTTAGATCAGATATTAGAAGAAATTCTTCAGCGTGATGGTGGAGAGGCACAAGTTGCTCAGAGAAGCTATGGATACTTCAGGCTTTGAAGTGTTTAAGGCCAGGTTGGATGGGGCTTTGATCAACCTGGTCTAGTAAAAGGTGTCCCTGCCCAAGGTAGCAGGGGTGGAACTAGATGATCTGTAAGGTCCATTCCACCTCAAACCATTCTGTGACTCTCTAAGAAGAAAGCAGATGAATTCATTCTGCAGTTCACATAGAATCATAGAATCAGTCAGGGTTGGAAGGGACCACAAGGATCATCTAGTTCCAACCCCCTGCCATGGGCAGGGACACCCTACACTAGATCACGCTGGCCAGAGCCTCGTCCAGCCTGGTCTTAAACACCTCCAGGGACTGGGCCTCAACCACCTCCCTGGACAACCCATTCCAGGGCTTCACCACTCTCATGGTAAAGAACTTCTTCCTCACATCCAGCCTGAATCTCCCCATTTCCAGCTTCATTCCATTCCCCCTAGTCCTATCACTACCTGAGATCCTGAGAAGTCCCTCCCCAGCCTTCCTGTAGGCCCCCTTCAGATACTGGAAAGCCACAATGAGGTCACCTCGGAGCCTTCTCTTCTCCAGACTGAACAGCCCCAACTCCTTCAGTCTGTCCTCATAGGAGAGGTGCTCCAGCCCTCTGATCATCCTCGTGGCCCTTCTCTGGACACGCTCCAGCACGTCCACATCTCTCCTGTAATATGGGCTCCAGAACTGGACGCAGTACTCCAGGTGGGGTCTCACCAGAGCTGAGTAGAGGGGGAGAAGCACCTCCCTTGACCTGCTGGTCACACTTCTCCTGATGCAGCCCAGGATCTGATTGGCTTTCCGGGCTGCAAGCGCACATTGAGAGCTCATGTCGAGCTTCTCGTCCACCAGCACCCCCAAGTCTCTCTCCTCAGGGCTGCTCTCCAGCCAGTCACTGCCCAGCCTGTATTTGTGCCTGGGATTGCCTCGACCCAGATGCAGGACCCTGCACTTGGTCTTGTTGAAGCTCATGAGGTTGGCTTGTGCCCACCTCTCCAGCCTGTCCAGGTCCCTCTGGATGGCATCCCTTCCCTCCAGGGTGTCCACTGCACCACACAGCTTGGTGTCATCAGCAAACTTGCTGAGGGTGCACATCAGCAAATCTTTTCCAGCCTGCCACTGACCGAGTTACTCTGTGATGGGAATACACGGCGCTCAGCTTTTGCTGATGTTGTTGTCATGTTTCCACTATTGCTGTGGGATAGAGCTAGAGCACAAGCTTGTGTGGTGTACAGATGTGGTTCCCATAACAGCATAAATGGGAGTTGCCATCTCTGCTGTACATGTGGGGACCAAATAGGACTTATATTAATTAAATTGTAGAGGAGAGAATATAATATGGTTTAAACCATATTATCTGTCAAGATTCCAACCCAACCTTGGGCAGCAGGGAAGATCGTGCTAAGACTCAAAAAATCCCTTGGAGTAAATCAAAGCAAAGTGACACCAAAGGGCTGTTGAGTAGGGTTTTTACAGACAGTGAAAGCTCTCAGTAGTGGACTGGAGCAGAGGGCAAATGGGAAGAAAAAGGAGAGGGAAAGAGAGAGAGAGTTAAGAAGTCAGAGAAAAAGGACATCACCACTCCTTGCATCCAGAGCTGTTTTCACAGGCATAGTCCAAGTCCTTCGGTGTCAGGTGTACATCCCAGCTAGGTCTTCTGTGGTAGATGCAACACGTGGACCCCTGGAAGTTGTGGTCCCTCTATACCCTTTTGACAGTGAGGGGGTTTGGGGGTCTCTCCAAATCACAACGGCCCCTGCAGTGCAATTTCTGTGACATGGCAGCCAGCAGTTCTCCTCCAGAGCTGTTAAGGTCATCACCCTGTCTGTTCATGGTCAGGTATGTCACACCTTGTTTGCGACAATAGAGTCATTAAGGACTATCAGCCTGGTCCCACCACATGCATTGTTTAGGTACAAAAGAGGATTGGGCCATCACAGTATCACGGCTGCCATACTGATGGGGTTACTGTACACCTACCACCTGACCTGAGTTAGGACATACTGCGAAACTACACACCAGAAGTACATGAGCTCCAGGTCACAGGAAGCACCTGCACTGCTGTGGCACCACATGCCTAACTCAGTAATGTATCTGCAATGGCAACAGAAACACAGAACCTCTCTGCTGTCACCAGTATTTTGCAGCGCTGCAGGACCAACACCATCAAGGTGATTACTCTCATTAAACCAAACAAACTGGCAACTTGTTGTGTGGTTGTCGTTAAACGCATAGCCTAAAACTACCACACTTGTCCATGAATGCTCTGAAAACCAACCCTCTAGTGCAGTGTATGATGCAGCAGATGGTCTGGTGAATCTATGCAGCAAATCCATGCTGTCCTGTGGATCCTCCAGCATGCAAATACAGTGCTTCATAGGGGCTGAGGCCACAGCCTGAAAGGAAGGCTTTTTCCACAATGCTTAGAGCAGGAGGGAACAGGAAGAGGGAGCTCTTCCACTGTCTCCTGCAGAAACCCAAAGACAAGGACATTCCCAAGTCCTGTCATGTCCTTCCCAATCTCTTGTCTTTGCTCTCACAGCCCTGGATTCCTTCACCTTCTTTCACTGATACTTCTATCAGCCCTTCCCTTAAAAAAAGCACATAGTTCATGAGCCTGAAGTGCTGGAATTAAGCAATTTGCTCTTCCGAGACTCCCTTATCTCACCTTCCCAAGGCCAGGCATGCTCTGTGGTCCTGCTGGCAAGAAGCTACCAAAGAAAACAGAGTTAACCTGGTGGGGGGCATTTATCTCCACATAAACACAGCTCTGGGAAGTAGGATTTGCTGCAGGGTTTGCCTTCGTTATGCATCAAACTTTTGTCTGTACGCTCTGTCTGCACACAATGAGCATTATTGGTGCAACCCACTTAGGAAATCTCTGAAAAAAGATTCAGCCTCTGCAGCATGACGTGGGAAGATGTCTTAAGAACACAGACATTACTAGAAAGGGGGAAAAAAATAAAAGGGTCCCTTACTGTTCTGACATATCAAAAGAAGACTAATGAACCACCAGTTCATAGAACGACCCTGCTCTTCATTTCAGAGCCAGGCTGGCCTTTTGTGTTAAGGACACTGAATAACAAGAGCAAGAACAAACAGAAAGAACCCTTTCCCCCTGCCCAAAGTAAATTTTGAAATTATATAATTTAAAAACTACACCCTTCTGCCCTACTTTAAGGTCCACATAAGAACAGATGAAAAGTTTTGTTCCACTGGCAAAACTGAATCAAGGCTTTTGATCCTCAAAGACCTCTTAATCGCTTTGCACATCAGTTCTTTTCATTATTTCAAACATACTTGAAGACAGCTACTTTTCCTCTCTCTCTCTGAAAAAAAAAAAAAAAAAAAAGGCAAAACCCCCCACCCTTTCCCATGTTTGGGCCATTTCCCATTCAGCTCTGGCAGAATGGCAGCTAGCTGTTTGCCCTTTACTCACTTGAAGTTTCAACATACTTACATGTTGATCTGCATTAATGAAATCTACAACAGCATGATGCTCACCACCCTAATTGTGCTAGCTCACAATATCCACCTCTTCGCCCTTCTGGTGCTTAAGAAAAGTTCCAAGGAAGATTATATGCTTCTGGCTAAAAAAGAAAGTGGTTGTTGTTGGGAGGATTGTTGGTTTTTGTAAAAAGCTTGACTCAGAACTGGAGTCTCCGTCACATCGGATGGAACTTAAACCAAGTTTTCTCCAAAATTTCACGTCTCTGCAATGCCAGTAAGTCAAATGCAGCACCAAATCACCAGTTCTTAAACAAAACAGGGACAGCCCTATCAGCTTCCCGGTGAGAGAATTCCTTAAACTGGACTCAGAGCTTTCCAATAAGTGCGTAGAGTGTCCTTTGGCTTTTTATTGAAGTCTTGCTCCTGGTTTGTCACATTGACCAACTGAAAGGGCAGAGGCATTTTCTGAAACAAAGACCATTCTTTGTCTGCCCAGGACTTTGCAACAACCAGGCTCCCAAAATTATACTACAAATTACAGACAGGAGATATGGGAGGTGGAGTCAGAATTAGCCATCAAGGGAGATGGATAACATCAAAAACGAACTCCACCTGGAAAGCTGCATGTAGGCAGCAGAGCAACAGTTTAATGCGTTCAGAACCTGAGGCATTGTTTAGCAAGTGGGTGGATGCTTTTTGAGCCAGCTTCATCTACCCAAATGGTGGCAAAGCCATTGTAAACTGCCTCTTTAAATTCTAGTCCCAAAGCAATCCAGAGCTGAGGAGGGCCAGCAACAGAAGGCTTCTGGCAGCAGCAGCAGCAGAGAACAGGCGTATGGCTTGTCATGCTGTGAGATGCAGGTAATAACTGTACCCTGCTCTGCAGGAAACGTTCCTCATTCAGTGCAGTCACTACAGCCAGGCCAGGTGAGACTGGGCTTTCAGCAACCTGGTCCAGTGGAAGGCATCCCTACCTATAGCAGGAAGGTTGCAACTAGATGAACTTCATGATCCCTTCCACCCTAAACTATTCCATGATTCTAAGAACCAGCTTGAAACCCTCCAGGAGTTGAGAGAATGCTGTCAGTCCATGTGATCTGGGCTACAGTCAGACTCCACCATGTTTCCTTTTCATTAACAAGAGCAAAGTCAGTCATTCTGGTAGCCTTCAGAAAAACCTAACTTGAACTTCTGCTTCCTTCATGGAGATGTCAAACAGTCTAGTCTGAGCCTCCTCTGCCTTGCCTACTCTCTTTTTCCTGCATTTACCCCCTAAAGGACAGGGGAACTCTGCCCATGAATAGATACGGTACCTAGCACCACACTGTTGTGCTGATAGTTGGGCTTTCAGATTCAGCCACAATAAACCTACATTTAGATCTTGGTCATCTATTCCACTGTACCAGATGAGTCAGATGAAACACAGCTGAGACCACACCAGCCATCACCACCCCAAAAACCACTTCATCAGCATTGAACAGAGATGAAAAAAAAAAAAAAAAACATAGATGGCCCTCTGGCAATTGCCTCCCTGCAGGCTTGTGGGCATCTCACAGGCAAAGAGCTGTCCCCAACACCAAGCCCACATGGACGTCACAGACACTGCACACGTCCACACAGCAAAAGGAGAAAGCAGACCAGGGCAGATGAGCTTTCTCCTCACCAATTTTAAGGAGCAAACCACTGCCCAACATAACAAGCATGTTTTCCAGTGGTCCCCAGAGCACAAAGCTTGACAAGAAAGGACTGAAAGGAAACCAGGGATTCTAGCCACCTCCAACTAGCTATCCGTAACAGGAATGCCAGACATGGGTTGGCAGCTACTGTGTGGCGAGAGGGAACTGTTCCTAAGAGCCTCCCTGAGGACACAGCTTCCTCACCTCCACAGTCACAGGGGTTACTTGCTGTAGGTGGCTGCCATTCTCCACACCTTCCTCGCACCTCACTCCTGCATCTGCCCAAAGCTCCAGCCAGCTTCTGCACTTCACATGGATTTCCCTCTGTTGTACCTACTGGAGTCTTGCTGCTTGCAGAGTAATTACCAGTTCTGCCCTTCCCAGCACAAGTTGTAACATTGAATCTTATTTTACTTGGCAACTGGAGCTCACTGTTCAAGCAGCTGTAAGAAAAAGACCCCTCAACTGATGCAAATAAACATGGCTTTATTTTTAGTTTGTAAACTGAAACAACTTGTGTTCCAGGCTGTGCAGTCCATATCCACCTCAGTAAAACCACACACAGAGCAAAGGAGACCTCCTGGCTTCTCGGATGCTCTGTGAAATGTCTGGGTTTACTTCTAGTGTTGCACATTGACAAGGACAGAAAACTTCATAAGCATCTCTAACCCATTTTTGCATACCCTCCATGAAATTTGAGGCTGGCTGTACAGATTATTGTTTCCACTGAAATGGAGGTCTAGCGGAGATGGGAATTTAACCTAGAACATAGGCTTTGCCTACAGAGAACTGAACTATGGCACAGATATGACTAGTTTTTGTTCAGTCTTACCAAGACCAGATTTGGGAGCTAGCTCTCAGGAGCAGTGGTTTGCTGTTTCTCCAGGAATAGTGGGCCTGAATGCCCAGTGTGTTTTTATCCTAGGTAGCCTAATTGGCAATGGCAGTGGTCTTATTCTTAGCAAACTTAAACCTCTGAAGCCCAGTGCTAAAATGCCAAGTTTGTGATGAGCTCACAGGTTATTGGAAACACACAAGCAATGACAGACTGATGAAGTGTCTGCAAGCCTGGCGTCACTGAGTTGCCTCCATGCACAGCTACAGCAACAGGAGCAGTAGCAGCAGATGGAGAAGGGCTGTTCAAATGGCAGAGCTGGTCCTTCCTTCGAGACATACGGCTCTAGCAACAGATGAAAACAACCAGTGAGGAGGTTTGAGGAGAGCAGTCCTGGAACACATGTGAGAAACAAATGCAAGGCTGAGCGGTGGCTCTGGATCTTTTGTTGCTCCTGCCGTGGCAGCACATTGGATATTCAGGTTCTTTTTCAAGTGGAACCAAGTTTAAATGAAACACCTGATGAGTGAATCTTTCAATACAATACAATACACCAGGTTGGAAGAGACCTTCAAGATCATCGCATCCAACCCATCAACCAATCCAACCCACCCAACAACTAGACCATACAGCCAAGCACCCCATCAAGTCTCCTCCTGAACACCTCCAGTGAAGGTCACTCCACCACCTCCACGGGCAGCCGATTGCAATGGGCAATCACTCTCTCCGTGTAGAACTTCTTCCTAACATCCAGCCTAAAAACTACTTCAAACTACATCCTCAAGATAGAGGAGACTGCCAAAAGTCTGGGTCCTACAGTCTCTAGCATGCTACAGGTCTCTGCCACAAAGTAAGCCCTGATAGGTGAAGATGCACCAAGTATGCACAAAGCTGCCAATCTAGACGTGCACACACATGCTGCGGTACTACAGAAGGATGCCAAGAGCAGAGCTTCCTGAGCTATAAAGGCATGTAGGCAGGCAAAGAAAGAACTTCAAATCTGTGTTAAGTTCCTTTGGCATATAAACTGTATATACTGTACAAATACATATTTAGTTTATGTATTTTCATGTTGATAAATACATACATACAAATATATAAGGACCTGGACTCAGGAGTACTTGACTCAGTTTATGTCCCTCCCACAGGCTTTTTGTAGATGTTTAAGAACCATAGTGCCCATCTCTTCCTTTGGATTGAATTGCTCCATTTACAAAACAAAAATGGTAATTCTTCACCTGTTTCTGGATAGAATCCACTTGCATCGGCATCTGTATCAATAGAGCAGTTCAGGCCACTAATTTCTCTGTAAACTACATATTGCTGCACATGCTGGAGAATGGTGAGAGGTTGTCATTCTACAGTTGCTCTTTCATACCACCTTGGATTACTGTGATGGGGGAAAGAAGAGAAAATCACGCTGCAAATTCACAAGCTTAGGATATTGTGTTCTAAAGCTGATCTGTGCAACTGGATGGACTAGAAAGCTTTGCTGTGGAGGCCAGAATTTTTGTTAGTCCCTCCTGTGGATGCTTAAACACAGCAGAAGACTGTTTGCAGTACCTCTGCCCACCAGCTTTTCCCATTTCAGCCCCTTCTTGCGGGAGATTTGTGCAAGAAGCCAATCTGCTATTCTAATGCAACTCAAAGCCAACTCCTTTAGAGGGCAAAATAGTCAGAGCAAATTTCCTATCTGCTTTCCCAAGGTCCCTTTTCTCAAACAAATAAACAAACAACAAAAAAAAAAAGTTTGTTTTTATAGAGCTTGGGTTAAACAGCCAGTCTTGGAAATGTACTGAGTGGAGCAATCCTCCAGCACCACCCAAAACTAGCCAGCAAATGAAAGCTTGCCAAGGCTGTTAATTTTAAGGCTGGGGGGGACAAAACTTATTGCTGCCATCTGCACTAAGGAAACAGAGGCAAAGAAAAACCCTGCTGTGTGAGCAGAAAGGTTCAGCATAGCAGAGACAACATAAACCATATGAGACACTTGTTAAACTCCCTTCCTGTTTTTTTTTTCTCCACCACTAAATGCTGCAGAACAATGATCAATCTATTCAACAGAAACTGAAAACAAGACCCTCAGGACTGTCAGTGGTGCAGGTCTCTGTGTTCTTACAGATTCAGGCTAGCTAAGGCCTTGCTCCCTGGAAAACCTTTAGGACAGCGTGAATAGTTTGCATACTCTGAACCCCACAGATGGTTTGGATCTAAAAATCCTTGTGCAGACTGCAGTGACCATGAAACCCATCCTCACAGCTAGAATTTGGGATGCATCACATTTTTACTGATGTTTGTACTGCTCGGTTTGTGAACCAGAATAAACAAACAAGCTTTCAAAAAGAAAGGCAGTTTGGAACAAGCTTGATCTACTGTGAGCCCTTGATTCGGCTAATTTCACCCCAAAGGCAACCACAACTGCAGTGTGTGCCATTTCCCAGGTGAAAAAAACATGTCTGTTTCAGTAATCCTCCCGCTATGATGGGGGGCTAACCTGCAATCAGGTCTATCTGCAGGGCTGGCCCCTACAGCTGCACCAACATCTCAGGCTGGAAAGCTGGCAAGAATACCTTGGTAGTGCACCAGGAGGCTCTGGGAATTTCATTACATTTTCCACTCACCCAGCGTGTCTCCGGAAGGCCATCTACAGAAGAGAACAGAACGAGCATGATGCCGCCCAACCCTCTGGAGCCTCTCCTTTCACACCCACTGCCAAAGCACAAACACCCTCAGCCCCGGCCAGATTCTGCTTTTCTTTATACCAGCAAAACCAAAATACCAGTAATATCAGCTATAGATTCTTGCGGCAACATCTACTGACCAGCAGTTCAGAGGGGAAAGCCCTTCCTCCTGCCTACAGCAGTGCTGAGAACTGAATCTTCCTTGCCTCAAACTGGTTACAAGAAACAAACATCCCAGTGCCGCCCATGGAGCAGCACCACTGGCATCCCCTCTCCCAGACTGGGCAGTGACCCCAAGACATGCCTAGGCTTGCTGCAGCTTGTCTTTCAGCTGAACTTGCAATGGGCTGTGGCAGTCTGACACTTTTCACTTCAGCTTTGAAATAATCTATGATTTGCAGAGAAGGCAGGGGCAAGGAGTAAAGAATTTACCAGCACTACAGTTCACTTTAGAGGGGGCATACACAAATGCAGCTCAGCTGGATTCACTCATCCCCTCACATAAGCAGATGTGAGCATATCCGGTGACCTTGTTGGAAAGACTCACCTGGAGAGATTCAAGAGGTTTGTACCAAAAGCAGAGTTCTTCCAAAGACCAGTTTTCACTTGGTGATTGCAGAAATTCTCCCTGCAAGCAAAATCCTTCTGCAAGTAACAGGCCACCAGCAGGGTCTCACACTCAGAGAGACATCTCTGTGCTGAGAGAATACATCCAATTTCTGTAGGTGCCCCGAACAGGGAAAAAGGTGTAAGCCCCAGGAGTCCTGACTCCAAGGCCTGATTAAAGACCATTCCCTCATGACAGGAGAATACATGTCACCTTTGCACTATCTTCACAAGACTGTAGGAGCTGGGGGACGACCAGGCAGATATCCTGCCCCACATATCAAAACACCACTTTGCACACTAATGAGGGGATCAGGGTTTGATGTAATACTGTACCCTGCTTGAGGCCTAGTGTCCAGGACAGAAGTGGCCCTGAACCCCAGGGGCTGCCATTGCATGAGCAGTCACAGCCATGTGCCCTGAGATGATGGACAGCTGTGGTGTAAGCAAACCTCTCTTGGTAGGACTAATTCCAACTTCAAATTGAGCTTCTGTTTCAAGTCAGATTTTCCCCTCATGTGCCTCATCCTGCCCAGAGACAAAAACAGAGAAAGTGAGAAAACAGACCTTTATTACCAACTGCAATCCCCACTGCCCAGCAACCAGCCCTACACTCCATGTTAGCCATGTATAAAGAGAAAAATAATAAAACCAACAACCCACAGCACACATAAAAGAAAATCTAGGCAGCCTAAGCCTTTATGCAGCTCTGGCAGCAATCTGCATGTGTCTGCAAGGTGGGCAGAGCAGAGCTGCCATCCTTGTCCTAGACACTGTCTAACCTCTGCTCCTGCCCTGAATGTGCTTCAGCAGTGTTGATGAAGGAGGTGAGCACGCTGAAGTCCAGGTAACCTGGGGCTGCAGTTGTCAGGTCTCCTGTCTGCCCTGCTGCATAGGATGATCCATCTCCAGGATTTCTCATTTCTTACCTATACAGAGTGGACCATTTGTAATGTTGTTTGTTTGCCTGCTGGAAAAGAAACCAAAAGACAGTGGATGGCTGTAACAAAACTGTTACATCAGGGTTAAATCGCTAGGCTGTGTGCAGCTGTGGTGAGGAACACGAGAAGGGCTGCAGTCTCCTGTTGGCATTGCCTACCGTAATTACCCCTAACCAAATCATGGTTACACCCTGTTCCATACAACACTTTGGATTTCCAGATTCAAACACATCTCAGATGGAAACAGGGACTGTTTCTATCCCTCCTGATGTTCACAGCAAGACTTCAAGGGTCCAAAGTCCACACAGGACTGCTTAGGCAAACCTGGTACTTAACAAATGATTTGGATGAGCCAAGGTAAATAGGCAATGCAGACACCAATGGAAGTAAAGGAGCAGATTCCACTGAAGCAGCACATTATGCCTCCACATTATTTTACAAGGAATGAATTAGCCCTAAAGAAAAGTGTGAGAAGTTAAATCTTGAGTCTTTATAAAAAGACCTACTCTATAGCAGGAGATACACGAATACTTCTCCTGGCCACCACAGATACACATCTTTTCCACCCATCCATGGATTTAAATGAGGAAGAGCAAAAATGGCTTAAACTATCTCCCCTTATCTCTCATTTCTCTCTGCCGTGCTACAGCCCAGGGGATCATTTCCACTCCCTGGGCAGGACTTGAGTCTGTGACCCTACAGTTCCCTGGAAGCAAGTTAACAATCCTGAGAGCAGCACTGCCCTCTGCTCAGCAAGTCCCTCAGGACAGACCAGCACCCCACTGCTGGGCAGCTGCTGTGACACTGGAGCCCGAGAGTCTGGGCTCCAAGGAGCACGTTCAACCTCTGGCATATACTCCTGAAACATGATCCCCATCATTTCCACGTGGGGCATCCCTTTCCGCCTCTTATGCTGCCTACCAGGGCCACCATCTTAACCCACCTGTTCCAAGCTGTTAGCTGAGAAAGTGCACTCCACTAACATGAAACTTATTTGCAGTTTCTGATGCTATGAGGCTGTCACAACTCCGCCTGCCTAAGGAAGGCAGGATTTCTGGGAAGAAAGCCTGCTGAAGCTGCTGCAATGACAAGCTACAGTGTAGTCAAGCATTAATCCCCAGAACCACTCCCCAAAACAGCAATAACAATCTAGCTAGGAATTTGAAAGCCAGTGAGGATCTTCCCACAAACAGGCCAGCCCTTTGGCAGATGGGGACAGGAGGGCCAGGGCTGCACACAAACACAAGCTCTCATAAGGCCATAAAGAGCTTCTGTTTCCCCACACACTGCAGCCGAGGGAAGAGAGGCAGAGAGAAAAGCAGCAGTCTCAGGCCACGTGGCAAGTCAAACCACCGCCCAGTTTGTTGGCATCCTCTAAAGTTTAAATATGCTTTGAGCCAGCAGTGAATCATCCCTGGCAGGTAAGAATGATGTTAATTTATGACATGCCAAGTGCAAGCAGATCTTTTGGTGTCAGTCCAATGGTTTTAGTCTTATTAACACACGGCAATGGCTCAGGTTGCAGCTGTGCACATTAAACTTTGGCAAGTGGCATTTTAAACAATGACAAACTTCAGAACAATCACTCCACAAATGGAGCCAAGCCAGGCAAAACTGAAGGGTGGCAGAATAAAGGTCAGGAGGGTAACCTGTTTGTCTGGGAGAGGAACAGGTGGCCCGCTTGGGTTGCTGCAGGGTCTTTAAACTGTCTGAAGGACAACACTCATGGATCATTTTAACCCATTAAGCTGCTTAAGCCTTCCCTTACACGGGTTTGAACTTCTAGGAGTATTAGATCTTAAAGAGCTTAGTAACACATCTTCAGGAAAGCTCTCCCCTGTGCTTGTGCTTTCACAGTGCACATGCTGCACTATGGAAGTGAACATCCTTCTTCTGACAGCAAGACCCCTCTGGCAGCTGAACTCGATCCACACAGCTGTAAACTTTGAACTACAGCACTGCAACAGAACAGGCAAGTCACACTGGGAACCAGACAACACATTACCATCATCACCACACTTCTCAAGAGGCCTGAGGACACTGTGCTTTTCAGAGCCAGGGCAGAAAGACAGGTTAGAGAGAAAAATGTCCCCTCATCAGTTCCTCCTTTCCTGGCCTCACAAGGGACACTGAGCTAACCACAGCTGCTGAGACCCTGCAGCAGCCTTGGGTTGTGTCTAGGGACCTCAAACCACATCCAGCATGAAGACTGTGTAATAGAGTAACTTCTGAGTGCAGCTTCTTACCTTGACACCTGGGCATTGCAAAGCCAATCCAAACCATTTCTGCCAGTTGTGTTTTCATCAGATGATACGATCATGGAGACATAAAACACATTTTCACAGCAGGAAACCTATATATTCCAAGCCATGTTTCAAAGCTGTATTTCTCAGTTTGAAGTACTATCTCAAAATAAGTGTCAAAAGACAGATGTTTCCAAAAGAAGCATTAGAATAACATCTGACAGAATCATGGAACTGTTTCAGTTGGAAAAGACCTTTAAGACTGAGCCCAACCATCAACCTACCACCATGGCCATTAAATCACAGCCTGAAGTGCCATGTCTACACATTTTTTTAATGCCTCTGGGGACAGTAACTCCACCACCTTCCTGGGCAGCCTGTTCCAATGACCATCTTATACTTACAAGCAGAATTTTTCTTTTCCAACAAGGTACTTCCCTAAAGAAAGCATTTGAAACAATAAATCAGGTGTCATTAAATGAACACATAAGATCTGATCCAGAACACAGCAGGGTGTAAATTCACAGAGAAATAGTTATCTCATATTTAAATACCAGGTGTGTGGATGTGCTCCCCCCCCCCCCCCAGTGAAACTGAAGGAATTATTTCATGCAAGGCACTTTTATTCTGGAACAGGAGCATCCACATATGAAATTAATCAAGAATAGCTAAAGCAACAGTAAGGTCTCAGGCTACTGACTGTAAATGAAAACAGTAAATTCATTCTCCTTCTTGCAGCTTCTTGCTACATAACACACTAGATTCCCCTGGATATATGTTCCTGTAAGCAAAAGGCTAGTCCCAGCATGTCTGTGAACACCTCATGATAATACTTGAGTGAGATGGACTGGAATCAGTATTTTTCATCTTTGCAGCTTGCGGCCAGAGAGCAGTGAGTTGGGCAAGGATGTCAGAGAGCTGCCACCCACCATAGCAGGGAAGGGAACTGGCTCAGTACTGACCTGGACAGAAATTTCTAGCTAGTATGTATCAGTTCCTGTACCATTTGAGATTTCTTGAGCAAGAAAGGAAAAATAAGAGAATTACACAGAGCTTTTAAATTTAAACCTTTCCCCAGGTATCCTTATAAAACTTAGACATAATTTTGGCTACATTTTAGATGGAGCTTCTAGAGAAATTTGAGCCCCCATGTTTCATAATGGAGGCCTTAGAGCCAGGATTAGATACTGCTAGATCAAAAAGTCTGATATGAAGTACTACTTTAATATAAATGAATCCATTAATTTAAGTCAGGTATCCTCTATTCATCTCCAACCAGAAGAGAATGCGTATTTGTGATCCAGATGATTTTACAGACGTGATTAGGTGCTTTTGCCTGATGGAAGAACTTGTGTCACTGTGCAGGTAACACGCTGCTTCTATTAGACTGTGAGAGTAACAAGTGTATCAGGAGAAGTATAAAATCAATCTCCATTCTAAAAGATGCAAGATAGAAACCAACCTCCTACCTGGCAGTTACTAATTTTTTTTTTTTTTAGAAACAAAGATACAGAACAGGAAGGTGTGCATATACAGAATAATTAATCCTTTTTACTGCTCAAATTGTTTTTCAGACTACTTTAAAAGGAGCACTTACCTAGAATTCACACTGGCGACTTTGCCAGCCCTATTCCAAGGTAGGCTTTCTGCAGAAAGTTGAATCTCTTTTTCTTGGTAATTCTTCTCTTCATGTAGCACCTGCATTGACTTGGCTTTTTGCAAAATTAAATTACAGAGCCAACAGAGACAAGGCAAAAGCAAAGGCAGCCAAATTCATGTCCATGCTCAAACTGTTGTAAAACTTCAGTGCCAGAGAAGCAATCACAGTTATCACAAACTGACCCAAGAATATTCAACTTGATCCTTCTAATTGCTTTAACAATAAAAATCAATGGTTAGAACTCTAAAGTGTAAAGGAAACCTAATAAGAGTGATGGAATAACTGCAAGTTCAGAACAATAGAAGCCAGAATGTGGATCAACAAAAGCAGACTGGGGTGTATTTGATACCACCATTAGTTGCTACCACCATTAGTTGATACTTCCTTCCCCTGGAAGGAACTTTGGTTACCTTTTAAAATACATTTGTTTTCAATGTTTTCAGCATCTTCAGATCATATCTCCATTTTACCATGAATTGTGCTTCTAGCTGTTTCTCCTTCTTAAACAAACATTAGCTTTCCAGTGGGCCTTACCTCCATCAAAATGGAATTTAACAATGCAATTTTTGTTTTCTTACTAGAATAGCTTGATTGGCTATTATAATAGTGCACCCAGAGAACATTCATAGTACCTACCAACAAACAAACACTACTGCATTTTTCGTTACAAGAAAGCTTTCTCAATTGATTTGAAGAAGAGAATTTAAACCTCACAACTTTATGAGCTTCACAGAATATGACAGCAGAACACCTGCAAGGCCCTGGTCCTCATACTGCGGTTCTAGTCAAGTTTAGCAACAGAACAGGCAGCCGTGACTGACAGCTTTCTGTGACAGAAAGAGCCAGTCAATATTTACACTCCTCATGAACACACAAAAGAGCATCAGGGTACTTGAGAAATTAGCCCTTGATTGCCACTTGGAAGGCATCATCAGAAAGTCAAATCACTTCAGCACCTCCAACAACATAACTGCTTTCATTCTTGAGACTCAAGATCCCTCACAGATGTGTCAAGGTCTTTTGCCTGGGAGTCAGGAGATGTCTGAAAGGCAAAATGGCTGCTGAAAGGCTTTATTATGTCAGAAGATAACGACAGCACTCGGTCACCACTTGCTCTGTTTCCTGCTGAAGCAGCAGACAGAAATCTGATAGTTATAAAAGGCCACTCCTAGGTTCCTGAGCCAGCTATAGGGAATACCAACAGGATTTTTCAGTGCACAGCAGAGAGGGATCTACTGTCATGTCACATGATCACCAGAGTTGGGGGACACTGATGCAGTGGTTCAGTTCAGCTCTCCAGTTCCCAAAATGTCACCACATAGAACAGCCCTAAATCTTGGCTTAAAAGTCACAAAACACCCAGTGCCTTTCCAAGTGAGATCTCAGACCCTCTCATTTCCAGCATACAATAGCATTATTCAGCCACTGAAGTTTCCATTTAGCTTGCATTAATGCCAAGTACTTTTAATTGCAAAGGGAAAGGATGTTAAACTCTCCCATTTGTTTCCTTATAATTCATAAGGGATGAAGCAGTGGTTGGTAAAAGTTAGAGGTTAAGAGTTGTTCTCCCCCACCTCCACCTCAGTTAAGGGACTTGCATCCTCCTGCTGCCTCACAAACAGAGGTTACCTATTACAAGGGCAGGAAAAGTGATGTCGTTTGTCAAAACAAAAAAGGTAAGTTATTGTAAACTTACAAGCAAAAAAGCATCAGGGAAGTCTCATCAGTATCTAACCCCCTCAAAGCATCCCTTACACCTGATGTTCAGAGTCAGAGTCACCTTGACCAACACAGGTCTCATTTAAGGATGGATATTCCAATATTCACCCAATACATGTACAATAATTCAGACAGCATCCAACTCAAAGAGCTCGTCAGATGGATATAGAGTAGCATCTTGGACTGAAGCAAAATGCTGCACGGCAAGCAGTGAAATAACTAGAAGAAGAGACGCTTAATTTCTACTTATTTTTAGCAACTTTGTTGCTGTATTTGTTAGATGAAGGGAAAAAGCTGCTGAATGTGGTTTAGTAAATAATACATGAACCATAGCCACATCTCTGGACTATCAGGGTGGCACTTAATGCAGCCCTATTGAAATTTCTCTTTCTTTTGATAATCATAAAAGGGTCTAGAGTAATGTTTCCATATGGGGTTTGTTCCTATTATGCAAGATTGGTGAACTACATTGTCTGAGGCAAAGGGATTAAGTGAATTGGTGTTTTGGGCTTGGTAGTGTTTAAGAATTGTCTTCACCCCACCTCTCCAGCCCTGGGACAAGAGACTTGTTAGGTTATTACTACACAAATGAACTGAAATGTAAATTAAATGTTACATGCTAGCATACCTACCTCTTAGTAACCCCAGGAGTAAGAATTTAGTTAAATTTAATGGACTGTAATTCTATCAAAAAATATAGTTTATTAACAAGCACATATAATAAATTGCACCACTAACTTTAAATAAAAATCTAGCGAGCTCACCTTCACACTAAGCGACACTTGGTTAACACAGAGCAGAAAAGCAATACACATATGCTTTCAACAGACATAGAACAAACTCAGTTGCAATCCAAGTTCAAGTTGTAATCCAAAGAAGGGCACATAAAAGCAAAAGCAATGAAGACTTCACACGAACCTTGCCATTTCTTTCCACCAGACCTTTGGTCTCTTACAAAACAGGTCTGTAATACAAAAAGTAATAAAAACTCTGGATTCAGTTTACTCAGGCTCTTCCATCACAGGTTAACGATAACGTTTTGCAACAATGTGAGTAGTATTAAGAGGGAGGTAAGAGGCAAAGATAGTTATGTCTTGGAATTACATAAGTTCAGCTGCAGGTATGAACTTCAGTGTCAGTGTCCCAGTTCTTGCAAGAAATACAAATATAGTGAAACACATTCTTCTCTCTCGGCAATTAAAACTTGATCCATTCTCCCCTGACATCAAGACAAATGTTCTTCTCTAATCAGTGGTACTCTGGTGGGGGCTGCAGTGGCCTTCAAAAAACCCCAGTCATCCTTTCTAGTGAAAAGTTTGTGACTCTCCAGTCTTCAGCTTGGCTATGATGTCAGTAAAACCTGACACGCTGTTACCACACGGGTCTCAGAACAGTCTTGTCCTCCCTTGCCAGAAAAAAGGATTCAGCAGAATTTGATATATAAGAATTGAAGCCAGCTTGGCAATAAACAGCTCCGCTCTGCTCAGCGTAAGATCTTAACCTCACCACAATGGAGTAAATAGAAGGTTTGTAATGAACTTCAGTAGGAGCCCAAGAGAAGCATCAGGCCAAACCAGAAAAATCCACACTTCTTGATATTAGACCTTATTCTCTGCACAGGAAAGAGGGAATTTGTATTTTTGACCCTCTGGGGGAATAACGGGAAGGTTCCCAAGAACAGTGCTCCAAATGGAAGTGTCCACGGTGAAACCACTCAAGCCGTAATTTTAAACAAAGCCAGAAACTTCTGTTTCCTTTGTGGCAGAACAAAAGAATTCTCTTTAAGCATTAGGGTGCCAATTTTATTAACATGGTGCCTATCATCACAACAAACAAAAATTACACCCCTGCTCCCTAATCACATGAGCAATTAATCTTTACTCTGAGAAATTTTATAGCAGTAACAATGGGTTCAAGACTTACTTTCTCTAATTTCTCTCCTGCAATGTCCTCTGTATAATGTCTACCAAAAAAACCACCAAAAGCACTAGAAACTTCTCCTCCTCACACTCTAAGCAAAGTTAAGATCTACTTTCATGACAAAAATCAGTTTAAGAAGGATGACTTTTTTTTTTTCCCCCCAACTGCTGGAACCAGACTTTTTGCAGGAGAAATTTCTCGCAGTGTGAACCTGATGAACAAAAGCAAGCAATCAAAAACTACCTAGAAATAAAACACACTAAAGAAGTCCAAGTGTTGTGCCACCTCCTATGGAAAATGATGCACAGTTCAATCAGCAACAAGCTCCCTCTCCCCGATGCAACTTGCACAGCTGGCTCTCATGGTAGCTACTTATGAAATACTCTTACAGTACAACAACTTTAGAAAAAATTGGACAAGTGAGAATGGAGTTATTTTAATCTTGAACAATATCAGCCAATGATTAGGGATGAATACAAACACTGTTCGCATAAAAGGAAAATAAATCAGAGAAACATGAATTTAAGCTGCATTTTCAGTCCGTATCTTGGCTTTCCTCTCCCTTGTTTTACAAAAATAGGGTATGACATTTCAGCATCAATTGCTTATGTAAGAAATTTATTCATCAAACATTCCTTTCTTGAAATATCACCTATTAAAATGTTAGCTAAGATTCATCCCACTTACAGAAGAGACCAGAATTTTGTCTGAACTGCACTTGTAGACAATAATAAAGAGACTGATATGAACTCAATAAAAAATAGATTATGGAAAAGAGAAAGAAAATTAAAAATGGCTTAGAAAAAATAAAAGAATCGAGCTCCACTCATTGGCTTTTACTCCCTTACCGTCTCACTCCCAACGACACAAACACCAGTATCTTGCAGCTGATCAAAAGAGTTAGCTTCGAGATTTAACTGTGTTTGAAAGACTATGGTGCTATAAAAGGAGGACAAAAACTTCCACAATAAAACAGAGGAAACCACAGTACAAATACTGAAAATTCTTGATCAGTGTATTATATCAAAGATCAGTATTTGTAACACTACCATAGTTCTCTTATCTTCCATTTGAAGAAATGGATTCTGTACTACACTTGCACATTTCTGATAAAGGTATGACTGCACATGAGTCATTTACATGTCAGTTGTATAGTACTGAAGGAAAGAAAAAAACTGAAGATCCCTTCTGCTGCTTTGGCAGCAAACCCCGCTGGGTGGGAAGGCCAGTTGGGGATACCAACATAGAAGCAAACGAGTGAAATGACAAGAGTCAGAAATCCAATAGCACACAGCCTGGTTGGCCATGGCTCTTTCCCCTACTGCACAGCAGATTTAATAAATGGGATTTATTTTAGAAGGTTTCACAATTCTTAAACAGTAGATGATACTTGCATTCCTGAAGGATTAAGTTCTACATTTCTTAATGCTAATTCAACTCCCTAAAACCAACCCAATAAAACCAGAAAAGCTTTTACAAGTAACAAGCACAACCTAAAAATTCCACCCTCAAAACTGCCTTTTGGTACTCTTTTAAGCTCTTAAAGATATTCTATTTATTGAAGAGATGCCAGGAAGCCTGCAGCGGGAACAAATGCTTCTTTGGCAAAAGGAAAACATTTTAATGCCTACTCCCTTCGAAGTATGCACACCTCACCACAACATATGCTAATATACTACCAAATAAGTCTCTTTATCTTGCCATTTTTATAACAAACTGTTTCATTCATATCTATTTCAGCTTGTAACTACCTACTGCACAGAGCACCACACTGTGCTAAATCAACAAGTAGTTTGTAACTATGAAATAGAACATAATAAAGAAAAAGGAACATACTATATTAAAAAAAATTTATATGTTCCAAAACAAGTCAGGAGGGGCTAATTTTGTGCAAACTGTTTCAATATAAAATTAGAATTTTAAGTCCTGCAGGCAACTTTGGGTCTTTTCCCACCATCCGCTGTGCTTTATTTAAGATGAACAAAATCTATGAAAAAACGGATCCCCACAAATAGGACAGTGAGAGGGAATTTACACTAAATCTGCTGTTAATACAGGAAAACAAGTGTTGCAGCCTTTCTGTGAAGATACCTAGGTGTGCATATGTGCATGTGATACACATACCTCTCCCTGGATTTCCAGCCTTCCTTGAGGCACACACTCCACTGACACACTTCCAAAACCAAGCTAAACACCGAATCCAGAAAAAGATGAAGACTGACTCTTGGCAGATCTACAGTCTGCAATTGCAAAAATAAATACAGATAAATATTTGCTACTGTAATACTAGATTGCTTTGTTCAAGTGAAACTGACACTTAAAGTCATCCTCTTCCTGCAGAACTCAAAGAAGCAAAAGGGTAAGTGCTTTTAAAAATGAAGAACTCGAGTGATGAAAATAAAGCAAACACTCCCTCAAACATGCTGGAGCAAGACCACGCAGTGCAGGCACCAGCCTCCTGTACTGAGACAGGGTCTTTAGTCTCCAGACTAAATCCTAGTCTCTCCAGTTAAACCAGTGTGGCTTCTAACGATACCAGAAGGGAAGATCTGCCTGTATTAGGTGGATTTAAATACCCCAGTTAAGTGTGAAAGGCTTGGTATACAACTGTACTAACTCTACTGAGGACATCATTAAGACGGGAGGGAGAAAATAAAGATAAATTCTGTGGGAAAGTCACTTGGATCCATCAAAACTTCCTGTAGGCTTTGATCTATATACCCGAATCCAGCTGTAGGTGTGAAGAGGATGGGGAGGGAGTAAGTGAAAACTTGTTTGTCAAAACTGAACCTTCCCCCCTGCCCCATTAGAGGAATCAAAATGGCCTCAAATGATGCAATGGTTCAACCCGAAGACAGCCACATTCAAAAAACACTGGAAATCCTGAAGTCAGAGCTTGTGAATTTGTTTGGTTTGCATGCTGTCCTGGAGGAGAGAGAAGTTAATACTTTTAAAAGCTTGGTATTTACACTTCTGAAAAGTTTGTGCACTTCATCCAAATTTGATAGGACAGGATTTAAGTGCCTCTTAGTGTTCCCAACCGGGCACTTCTGCTGCTTTGGCACAGGCGCACACACAGGATTCCAGTACCAATGGGATACGACAGCTAATGCAGCTTTAAACTGGCAGCACTCCTGAGTAGTTCTAAATGTTTATCAACTCAGTAGGTCAAAAGTCTGCAGACACTGGGTGGAGCAGCAGTATGCCACAAAACTAACAGTTGTCCTCCTAGAAAAGAAGAAGGGGAGGGGGAGAGAACAGTTGTCAGTAAAAATTAAAGCTGCTGGCCCCATGCCAGAGCAGATGATCTCTAGTTCATAAAATACAGGATTTGCCCATCTCACCACCATAAAAAGAAGGTTCATTTGCTCTACAAGTGCCTGATACTAAGGCAGGGAAACACTGCAGGGGGTCTCAAAAACTTTCCTGGTTTCTCATGTACTCAGTTTAAAGCAGCAGCATGTGGTTTTTCTTTCTGCAGAGGGTGTGGCAGAGTGTTACAGCCAGTAGGTTTAACAGCTAAAAGGAAAACAGCGGCGTAATTCTTCGCTTCAGCTCTGCTCATGTGTTTCTTAAATTACTGCTTGTAGGCATCAAATGACTGAAGTCCAGTGTCCTCCTTTGGTTCAGCCGAGTGAACCTGGGCCCAGATCTTCTGAAAGGACAATCGACAGGCAGTGCTGTCTGTCACGTTGTGGCCGGTTACTAAAGCAGAGGGGGCAACATGAAAGCATGATACAACCTCACTGTGCTCACTGTGACCCTCCTCATGCCCCCTTCCTGGCAGGGACCTAGATATCTGCTTCAGAAATGTTAAAAATTATTCTTCTCTAATCCAGAAATCACACTTTGCCCAGTGCTCATGTGACCTGTGTTTTTTCAGATACAGAAATCCAGTTCAACACTTAACTATCCTTTCCTCTAAGAGGATACAGAACACAATACGAAAATCCAGACAGAAGTTACTGGCATGGATGTGGCATGTGCTATCAGTGCCGTTCAAACATTCAGGATCCAGACCCTGTGTGTTTTCAGGGTCACTGTAAGCTCTTTAGAACAGAAACCATGCCCTTCACATCTTTCTAAACCAGCTATCACACCTCTACAATTCCACATAATCTTGCCATGTCAAGTGCACAAGCTCCAGAGATAAGGAGGACAGGCTGCCCCGTTCAGATCGCCTTCTCTGTGGATTTGCATCAAATGTCAGCTACTTAAGACTGCATTCATTAAGGCATTTTGCAGAACACAGTAAATTCTTATCTAAGGGAGGGAATGATAACCCTTTCCTAAACAAGAGATAATCATGCAGAAATACATCTTTTCAATTAATATATTTCAGAATGTTAATATAGTGTTCATCAAAAATTGCCCCATAGTATATTTTTTATGGAGTTGTAACTTCATGAATTCCTAAAGGTGTCTATAATCTCATAACTTAAGTTCTACAAAGAGCAATGGTTAGTAATTCTATAGAAAGTAGTTCTCTACTCCAGTTCAAACTCTCTGTCAGTTTATTTCAGATAATACCAGGATTTAGTGACCAGCAAGTTTTCCATCACTTTCTTGTTCAGTGCTTGAAATAAATTCTTTACAGCATGATTATAACACCTTCTGCCACTTTGAATATTAAGACTGTAATGCGGAAGCCATTTGTTTTACTCAACATGAAAGCCAATGAACTTCAAGGTATGCCTGAAGTGTGACAGAATGGCAAGATGTATGCAACCTCTACAAGTAGATCTTTCTAAGAAAGATGACTTTTCCAAAATAGCATTTATTTAGCCTTCTGGCTGCTGTCCAGATGTGGAATACCTAAGGTGCTTTCATTTCATACTGCTGAATTGCCAGCAAATCAGATTCTTATGCCAAAGACTCCCAGCAAAACAATTTACGATGTAGCTGTGGAAAACAGGTACCATCGACCTGAGTCACCACTTTGTCTCTCCTTTTCTTGAATTTCTTCCTACTGGAAAGTAGTTGATCTTTATGGAAGATAACTATCAAATCAATGGATTTCAGCAGGACAAGAACTAAGTGGCATTCTTGTGCATTATATACACCATCAAGTACTTTCAGAATCACTGGTTTACAAAGCACCTTTCTTTTCTGCTCCCCACCTTCAGGCATATGCTTTGTCACTAATGCCTTGATTTTCTAAACAGAACCTGAACATCACATTTGCTTCTGTAACTCCATGTGTGTTTTCTTTAAACCTTCCTTATTAGGCTTCAAATGACACTGTACTTTTGTTCAATTAGAACCAGTTTCAATCTCTCTGATGATGCCTTTCCATTGCAGAAAGTGGATTTATTGATGGTACAGCTCATGGTAGGCTAGAGTATCAACTCAGACTAAGAGTGGTTAAGGCAAGAACCACTGCAAAGCAATCAGTGCTCACCTTAGAGATGTTTTAAATCTCTGTCTACATGAGGCCAATATTCCCTGAACCATACCCCAATTTTGAGTCCCTTCTATGACTGCACTGTCCAGCAGGCCAGGAAGTCTGTGTAGGCTTGTCTACTTGACTTGTGACTACTGCAGATGCATTCACAACTGCCACAACCATAAAAAACTGAAATATTTTTAAACCGATGTATTGCTATGAAATACATGTTACAATGCAGAATACTTCACAGCTTATCTCAAGTTGATTAGCGTGGAAAGGAAAACCAAGAGTATTTTACTGCAGAACATTTAAATTAAGCTCTGGCTTTAGAGCTTTTTCCATCTTTAATCCTACAGCACTTTCACTTGGCAGTGGCATTCTCCTGAAGTTGCAGTTGCGACCATCAGGGAGGTAATGGTGTTGGCTAACATTTCCTTCCCAAGGCACAGAAGTGCCATGCATATGCTGCAGTACCACAGACAGGTCAATCCCATCCTATCAAAACCTTTCACCATCTTACAGCAGTCTGAAATAGGAAAGTGTGGTAGCCCTTCTTAAACAGTCCAACAACAGTACTGTGGTTGTCTTGCAAACACAAGACGTCAACTTCCACATGCAATCACAAGACAGGGGCTTTAGATCTGAAAGACTGCTAAGTTAAAAAATATTAAATCCTTAAGAAAATCCTTTGTTCCATAAGGTGTTTTTCTTCTTAAATGAAACCCCAGTGTAATTTCCTGTATAATTACCCTTGATGCAATCCTGCCATTGGAGTTTCCCTCAAGGGAAAGAGCTTTGGGTAGACAATGGTAAACATAGGCTGGCTGCAGCGGTGGCAGTGCCCCAAGGGACAGTGCAGCAATTCCAAGAGGCTTTTGGGCAGTGAGATTGGAGTCAGAAAGTTCAAATCTAGAGGAAAAAAAAAAAAAAGAAACAAAAGAGGCTTCTAACAAAACAACTGCATGATCAAGTCAAACACAACAAACATGATCCATCAACAATCAGCTGTCCTACGTTCTGAAGACTTTCTCAGAAGAACAGCAAGGTAACAAAGATTGCCACAATGAGGGTGAAACACATGGTGCTTTCTACAACATAAGTTCAAAAAGTTAAAGTTTGATATCTATGCTTAGCATCTGTAGGCATAAGATTAACTGGGCCCAAATATCCAGGTGAAAACACCATAGCAGAAGCAAATAATAAACCCCAGTAATATGTAATAAAGCATTTTTAGACTCAAAGATGACCTAGCCAGGTGTTTATTAATAAATAATAGAAAATTCTAAAAAGGACATCAGTACTATTTAACCAAAGTATTTCAGCAACCAGTCCAGCAGGAGAGCTAAGCTCACTGAAAAGTCCGAATCTCACCATCAGCAAAAACCAATCTGAAATATTCAGAATCACTTGAAATAAAATCCAGCGCAGCACAGTTCTCCTGGATCTAACTAAACAGACCCCTCTAAAAAGATCAACACATTCATAATCTTCTGGTGCACCCCTACATTTTACCAGGTGCCAGGGTCTCTTCCTGGGAAAAAGCAATCACTTTCTCAGACTTGGCTCAAGCCACATAGTGTTTTACAAATTAAAATCAGCATGCTAATCTCCATTTGGAATCTGAGAGACAGCCAAGACAGGTGAACGAGTTTATGTGCTGAGTAATCATGACAAGATGCAGTACCTGATAAATGAGTTTTGCCATATCACACTAGTTTCAGCTTTCAAATGCTGTAAGGTTTAACCCTCCCCACACACAATGTACCACAACAGCCTCAGCTGAGATGATGAGCTGGAGAAATGGTACATTTGCATCAGAAAGGAAAGGTCACATTCTGTAGCCAAGCAAAGATTTGAAGAAAAGTAGTCCAGTTGCTGTTGTCATCCTTACATAGCAGCCACCAAGTATTTAACAGCACCCTTGAAACCACAAATTTAGGCAGTGATAGATCAAATCTGCTAGTTTAATCATATGTGCCACCTGCTTCCCCCGTACACCATTATCTTACACCTGTCCGAACTATGCATTACTGCTGCCCCAGTGAAATGAGGGTGTTCCCAGTGGTAATGCACATAGCCTTTAATAAGGTCGCTCAGAATAAGAGCTAGATGTGTATGTATATGTAAATATAGAAAAATCTAGACAGTACTGTGTAGCAAACTGAAAGTAGACAAGATAGTTAAAAACACAGTCATATATTCTAGCAACTATTGTTCAAAGTCACAGCTGGGTAAGAAAGGTAGTTACTGATGGTTTAGAAGATCTTGTACCTAGTGTTCCCAAACTCCTTTTCAGACTGGATTTTGCAAACCACAGTGCAACAACATTCATCATTGCATAATGTTGGTGCAGTCGGTACACTGGTCCCAAACAGGGAGAAACCTCCCCTCTCCTCACCACAGGCAGAAATACAAAGAACACACCACCAACAGTGGTATCAGTTGGTATGTTTTCTATGTCACTAAACACACTCTCCACAAAGCAGTGTCCTTTCCTTTGATCCCCTTCCTCCACTTCTTGTACAGTATAATTTGCTGCAGAAATCCTTGTACACCTTTCCTAGCAAGGCAATAATCCAGCAGTTACAATTTCCTCCAGTGGCCATGGTACAAGTGACTCCTTATCATAAAACTTCTTAATCTTTTTATTGTATCTTTCTACCTTTCTGCTTTCCACTTTCACCTCTAAAGCTGATGGTCTCCCAAAATGCCATGAATAAGGGGGAGTCACAACGCATCTAAATCTGATAGAACCTGAATCTGCAGGTTATCATCAAATATTGCTAACTCATGTGACTGCATGATGCATAATCAGATGAGCCAAAGGCCACTTTGGAATGAAGAGTCTGAATTGGGGCAGAACTAAAACAGCTCAGCTGTCATGCTGTACTGACATGGCCACGGGCTGCTAACATTTCTTTCGCCTTATGTACAACAAGTCTGCCAGTTTAGGAGTGTGCTGCCTGGCAAGAAGTTGCATTGTTGACTGATGCATCTAATCTTGCCTCAGGAACTGTATTTCTCATCTCTGTTTTCCATTAAACAGTTTCCCCTGCAAAAAGCATCCTTCTTTGCACAGTCCTCAAGTAAAAAACCATTTGTAAGCACCTCTCGACCTTAGAAATAGTCTTTGGATTTCTGTTACTGGTTTTTTGGGGTTTTTTTTTGTTTTGTTTTGAATATTGGGCATTTTTGTTCTAATACAGCATTGCAAACATAATTTGATTAAATAACTATTTTAAAATATTAATCCTAGACCAGATCTTGGAAGAGGTATCTAAAATGTTCCTATCACTGCCAGAAAAGCACTTCCACTCTTCTGGTAAACTGAAGAACACAAATGTCTTACCTTTTAAAAACCCATAGTAGGTGTTATAGAGGGTCCTCATAGCCAGCTCTTGCAAAGGCAACACGTGATCTGTTTCCGTCCCTATAGATTTCACCTCTGCTGGCAGGAACACAGTTAACTGGCCCGATGAAAAGAGTAGTTTCACCTCTGAAACTTGAATTGGAGAACCACAACTAGGAGAACACAAGGTATTTAGAAAGTGATTAGAGTAAAATTAATAAAAACAACTTAAAGGGAAAAATCCAGATGACCAACCCAAAGTATGCCTGATACTGTTTTTCAGTACAGCACCCTTGAAGGATTCCTTGCAGGGTGCAATATATGCTGGAGTTGGACTAGATGACCCTCAAAGGTCCCTTCCAAACCCAAACTCTTTTATGACTCTGTGCTGACACATTTTCTGTAGATTTCCACCTTCTCTAATGTGCTAGCCATGGGACACCTGCAAGTCTCTATTTGTGAGATAACTTTCAAAGGCTGGAGAAAAGAGAACACAATCCCAAGGAGGTGAACCAAGTGCACTGTGTGTCCCTTACTTTGCCAACATGCTAATCTCTTTTAGCCTCTGAATGCCATTATTATTAAATATTTCACCAAGGGGAGCAGTTTCATACCCAACAGTTGCCTTCATGTATTTTAGATCAAGCAGTTGATAATAGTAAAGGATTTTGCAACTATAGTGCACGGGCAATTCTTTACTATACCCTTTCCCATCCACAGAGCTCCCTTGGAGGGTGCAGGGGATTAAGTGAAGGGGAAAAAAAGGAACAGCCTAAGTTGTAGTGGGAAGATACCATCATAAATCTACTAGCCTTGTCCTTTATAAAGCATATAAGGAAGAGGAAGATTATTTGGATCCAAGGAAACTTAGCTTTTGTAAAAATAATAACTCTCTGCATGATCCCTGTTGCAAACCATCATACCAAACAGACACACTAGGAAAATTCTACTAAGAGGTTGGGGAAGTCAACAGGGGAATTGTAATTGTTTATGACAAATTAAATTTGAAGCCAAGAGCAACTTGTTAGGGCCAGTCCTAACAAATGGAACAGAAACACAGATTTGTCAGCCTTCCCAGATATTGGACCTAACACTGAGGTAACTACACTCAGCCTTATCTGATGTGAAAGAAATCTCATAGTACTTCTCTGATAGCAAAGAATCTCATCTCTTCTGATTAAAGGAAAAACAGCCCAAAGAAACAGGAAAAGAAGAGCAGCATCAAACAGTAAGTCAATAAGCCCCTTGTTTAATACTTTCCCACAAACCATTAATTGGATTAATACATATTATTGGAACGCAGAGATCAACTATTCCAACAATCCATTCCCCAGCAATCCATACCCAATGCATTATCTATCACAACAGATAAATCTATAATGATGTATTTTCGAGCTATTAACCCCTTAGCAGCCTAGCTAGGAGACACATCCATGAACTCATTGCAGTTGCTGCAGTTCAGAGCTGAGCCGTGTGGTCTACTTTATGCAATGGGTGAGTCTACTAAAGTCAGACCACAACACTAAAAACCAAAGTAAACAAGCAATACAGGCCACCAAGAGAAGTCATCTTAGAGATATACAGCCTTAAATCAGAATGGATGAAGGGAATGAACCTCAACTCATGAGTAATACTGGGTGCAAGAACAAAGCATTAGAATAAACCTACACAAAATCCATAGGGGTTAAAGAGTAGAATAGAGGATGAGCTAACTAGCTGGAAAAAAAAAATGGAGCTGCAGAAGACCCTTGGTGAATAAATAACTGGGGAAATAAAAGCTGTGACCACCTATTGGCTGCCTTTAACAAGACTGACAGATACCTAGCTGGAGACTGTGAAATCCAATCTGCAAAAAATAAGATCAAAATTTATTTTGAGTGATGAGATCATCACCTCTTATATAAAAGAATTTTTCAGTCAGTCTGACTGCAGGATTCCCAGACAGAGATTCATTACTTACACAATGCAATTTATATTCTATTTCCAGAAATCTAGCTTTATGTTAGTAACAGCAGCATGTCACATTTTATTCTCCAGTGAATGACCAGACTGAGCACTAAAGCCTGGATCTTCAGCTCTCTCCTCATCCATGAAAACCTTGCACTGGTCACTAATGCTTTCTTGGAAGGAACAGAGGAATTCTTCATGTAACTATAACTACACAATTTAATGTCACTCAGCAGATTATCAAATAAACCCTTTGGTTTCTTAATAAAAAATATAGAGTGCTCTTCCTATGTTGAAAAGTTTCCTTTAAAACTGTCTTTGACATTTCAAGATAGTTTCACGACATGAAGACAAGTATCTGTTTGGCATGCAAGTGTTATTTTGCTTACTAAAAATGACATAGTTTATTTTTTATTATCAAGGGGAAATTTTTATTTTATTCCACATAAGCATTGGCAAAATTAATTTCATTGCAACACCTGCAACCTGTTTCATCTTTCCTACATCAGATTTACAATACTCTCCATCCGAAATGCTAGCAGCCAGCCTCACCAGCAGTGTACGTGTCATGACAGCAAAAAGAACTGTTCGTATCTTCACAAGAGGCCAGTGCAAAGAGAAATAGTTTTCAAGCGAGTGTAAAATTACCAAGGAAATAAAGACATGGTCGTTCAAAATGACCTGAAATAGGTAGGAGAGCTGGACCAAACTTGTTGGAGTATTTCCTGCACTATCACTAGTGGTTTTGGTCACAAACAACACAGTTCTACTACCATTAGTGTCAATTTAATGTCTGTCATTCCATTCAGAATCAGTTCTGAAAGGACAAAGACTAGAAATTATGTTCTGTGAAAAAAATAAAATCAGTAGAATTTGGAGGCTGCACACAGTTCAGCAAAATTATAATCCAACTGCAAGTATTTAAATATCACACAACCAGCTGACACAGGAATATCAGAAAAACCTTAAAATGCCAAGACTCAGCATCTCACATACTGCAGGAGAGTGCAGGCTGCAGAGAGGGAATTTATATTTAATGTGAGATTTGCTGAGAGCGAGCATACCAGAAATTTATAATTAGATGGTAATGGGGACAATCCTCTTCTGATCAGTTTTACACCAGCAAGGCTTCATTCATCAGTGGTACTGATCCTAATTTATGCTAGTGTCAGGGCAGAAAGAATTAAGCTAGTGTCCTAGACAGACCACTTTTTTTCTCACATCCTAACCACAAACATGAGACAGCCTAGGGTATTTTTAAAATCCCCATGTAAAAATATAGCTGTCAATCCCTAATTCCTAAAAGAAGTACTTATTTTAGTTAGTAGGTACCAAGACCTACATGAATCTGATACTAGGATGTAAAATAAGTGAAGGGGCTGCATCTGATATCCAAGATATGGCCCATAATTTACTGTGAGAATTTATGAAACAGACAGATGCTGCTACACATTTTAAAAACATTTTGTCCATTCTTTAGTTCTGGAAATTCTCTGAAGCCTGAATTTTTGGCCAACCGTTAAACATAGCTAGGATTCAGCTTTAAGCCTTTCATTATCATTACAAATTGCTTCAGAACAACTGTACTGCCAGTTATGGTTTAATACTAAAATACTGTATGTCAGTCAGCAATTAATACAGAAGATTTATTGCAAAAATAAAACAGAACGGGGAGCCACAATCATCTCCTAAAAGAAACATCAGCTCTGAATCAATCACAAACATACAAAAATAATCAGCAGTATCACACAGTAAGATATTTATGAGAAATGTTACGAGGCACAGTATGTGTGGTAGCTGAATTAATTCATACCTACCCACTGCAACCAATGACTTTATTATACAGATAAGATGGGAGGCCTTTGAGATGAATATTGTTATCCACATAGACATACTGCAGCTCCCGAGAACGACCTAAATCTGGGTTTAGAAAACAAGAAAAGTCAGGAGGAGAAGGGATGACATAGTGACAATCATAAGCAAGGCAATTCTCTTTAATTATAAATAAAGGTAAGCAAACATCAATTAGTAGTTCTCGGTTGTAAAATTTCAGCCACCAGTTTTATTATGGCTGAGCCGAAAAGCTGCTTAGAAAATAGCATTTAAAATAACTACCCCAAACCAAAACTCCTTTTCAGTAACCCTGAAAATTCCATTGTAAATAATTAAAATCAGACATTGACAAACTCCAAAGTCAGTTTGAGGAAGCAAAGGGACAATTGATTTCAGATCCATAGCCCATACTTCAAGCTCATAAGGCCAAACCTGCTTTTACTAACTGGCCTCAGGTCACTGAAATCACAGCTCTGCTATCTTTGGTGAAGTGGTAAGGATGCCTAAACATGTCTAAATATGTTAGCCATAATCAAATACAACCAGTAATTACTCAGAAACGAGTCTCTGTGATGATGCAAATTACAGCACACAAGAAAATATACAAGCATTAAACTGCAGGATATTATACAACAAAAGCTGTGGCTACAAGTAAAAGATCGATACATCTGAAGGTATGCTTTTTAAATGATTCTGTTAAAATATTCATGGCTGGCAGTCAAAGGAACCAAGTACAGAATATTTAAGCAATACCTTCCTGGACCAGAAACAGATATTAACAGACCTCCACAGATAGGACCATCTAGGTATGGAATAATTTTATTTTGTTTCCAAAATTCAAGTGGGAAAAATTAAAAGGGAAATTTTAGGCTTCCTGGAAGAATTCTTGGAAACAAGAATTTGGCTTATTAGCAAGATCTAGTCAGGAGTAAAACTGTCTGTCACACTAATGTGAGAAAAACAGAAAGACAAAGCAAACAGTGAGTTAAAAAGAACAGTCTAAAAAGAGTTTTGAACTGGCAAGAAACGTGCCACGTAGGATAATCTGGGTAGCCCATTCCACCTGCAGATCCCTATGCCACTCAAGATACTGAATTAGGGAAGAGAGGCATTTGTTTTACAGAGCCCAGATCAAGTGAGCAATGTCTCAGCTGCAACCCACATCAGCCACATTATGAAAAAAAATATAATAAAAAATACCCCTATTTGCCTTCCCAACTTCTTAAAATTTCATGAGTATGTTATGGAAACTAAGCAAGATAAACAAGCATTTGGCTGAATCAGCCACACTGCAAGACAATACTAATACTGACTAATTCTGACTTCCCACATTTATCAACTGTCAGTTACCTTGGTTAGGATAACCAAAGGAATTAATGTAGCTTCCATCCCTTTCGCAATCATGGCCAAGAGCAGAATAAAAACAACAATTTCCATGATATTTCTATTCATAAATTCTATTTGGAATAATCACAGTATCACAAAGGCTGGGGGAGACCTCGAAGATCATCGAGTCCAACCTGTCACCACAGACCCCATGACTAGACCATGGCACCAAGTGCCACGTCCAATCCCCTCTTGAACACCTCCAGGGACGGTGACTCCACCACCTCCCCGGGCAGCCCATTCCAATGGCAAATCACTCTCTCAGTGAAGAACTTTCTCCTCACCTCGAGCCCAAACTTCCCCTGGTGCAGCTTGAGACTGTGTCCCCTTGTTCTGGTGCTGGTTGCTAGAGAGAAGAGGCCAACCCCTTCCTGTCTACAACCTCCCTTCAGGTAGTTGTAGAGAGCAATGAGGTCGCCCCTAATGATCTCTTATCATTCCCCACTATGACAACAGGAAGAATAATACTTTCTTTATTACTGACTAAAGTTTTATTGCACACAAGAGCTCTGGACGCCACTTAGTGCAGACAAAGCAAACGATATTTTGAGTGATCCCCTCCCAAATGTTTGCCCATCTTAAAATATACTGAATGTCTTCAGCTGTCACCCACTTGAACAGCAGCTGTAAGCACCAGAAACGTTAAAAGCTCATGCTGAAGAGGAGCTTCAGAGGGTGTCACATTATCTAATCTTTCATATAAAGAATAAGTGATGATATAAACAGAAAACAATTAGATTCATTTTTCTGAAATAAAAATGTTAACACAGAAAACCTGAGCTTTGGGTATTTTTCTTTTCATAGAGATCCTTGCCTTGAAACAGTCTATGGAGGTTTCAGGGACCATAATTTGGGCTTTCTTCAAACTGGACATCAGAGGACGCATTCAACCATCACAGGCTTCTTTAACCCCATCCCAAAGACATTCTAGTTCACAGAGCTGCATACATCAACTGTCCTGCCCTAAGAAACGAGTCCAACTATCTCTGCTGACTGATGGGCACTGCTGCTAGACGCTGCTCCACATTGTAATGCACTAACACCTCAAAAGCTGATTTATTTTGGCTCAGTATTGCAGGGCTGAAAATAGTTTAGTAAAATTCTGGGATATTTTTAGATGAAACAAAAACACTGCTATCCTACAATGAGTAAAACTGTTGCAACACTGAGGCACTGTAACACCATAAAGTATTGTAATGCTGGAAAAGAATCAGCCAATGACATTTAAAGCAGATAGGATGTGTGGCACACCTAAGGCTGAGAGGACATCGCCTCATGTTGCAGAAGCCTGCAGAAAACGCTGGGTTTCTAGGGTAGCCTGAATGTGCTGCTGTTTAACTTACTAATTTAGAGAATGGAAGACATTTTTTTGAAAGAGGCTCATCTTGCTCATTTCTACACAGATGTATGCAAATGGGCTGAAAATCAAGCAAGTCAAAAAAAGCCCTAAAGCTGTTCTTTTCATATGCACTGAGGGGGAGTTCGGCTCCATCTCATCTCTTCCCTCTGTCTTTATCTTATGCTATGTTTAGATTCTAAGTTCTGAGTTGACTGCATTTCCTAGGTAATTAAAGCAAATTTTTGGATGTTAGACAAAATATCTCAGTAGGAAAAATTCAATTCCCAAAGCCAAATAGCCTGTAACTATAAATGTTCCTTTGATATAGTCTCTTTGCGTTAAATAACCAAGCATCTTTCAGTCCCCAAAAGATTTTTTTTTCCAGTTTCAAACACTATCTATAAAGTTTAAATTTAAATAAACCATCACTTTAAAAAGCTCTTTGTAATCCCATCCACATTAATTTTTATGTCTTCTATCAGTCAACAAATATTGTTAAAAAGTTCTCAAAAAACCCCACTCTTCTGAAGGACTTTGTAAAATAAGGATGCTGCCCATCTATGAAAAGGCTAAAGCTACAAAGAAGGTTTTCATGTGGCTTTTGCAAGCACTGTACTGTGTCTAAAACATTTCCACTTTCCTTCTTCCAGGCTCCTAGATCAAAGACCTTTCTCCCAGAAATGACCAAATGCCATGAGCCCTGAACAAACCCCAATTCTATTTTTTTCCCTCTCTTTTTCTCTCTTTCTCCCTTTTTTTTTTTTTTTTTTTTTTTTTTTTTTCTTAACCTCAGGGCCCTGGCATATGCATTCCACATGGCTGAAGATGGAACAAAAGCTCTTGTGTGTCTGCCCTGATGCTCTTTTAACCATACTGTGAGGGCAAGGGCACAAAAGCAGCATATACTGAGGCAGAATAAGACCTTTGTTTACTGTGTACTGATAATTACTAGCCCCATTTTCTAAACAAAAAAGTGCACATAAACCCTCAATAAAGTGATATAACACTGACTATGTGCTGTTGTAACGTCCCCCGTACTGCCAGTACACTTGAGAATTTATGGCCTATTATATTTGTAGTTTATTACATAAATCGTTTTTATTGTTGCAATGTCATCAGGTTGAAATTTCTGCTTGCAATGTAATTTTCAGACACTGGAGTATTTGCTCCAGGAATAGGAATATTTTAAAGTGTCTATCAAAGGACAATTCATATTGTAATCAGACTTACACAAAATTATCAGTAGTTCCACTCAAGAACAGCATTCCTAAGATCACTTATTGGGGCAACACAAAAGCTACACTGACATAAAAGAGGGCTGTCCAGGATGCAGTTTTCTGTTTAACTTACACAATTTGGGAGCTTTTACAGAATAAATTGATTGGGAAGGCCCAAAGGCTCAGATCTCCAGTCCTGTTTCTTTGAATACTGGAATATTCAACACTAAAAGATTGCATTTTTCATTTGTTTTAATGCTGGCATATCCAAGAGTTAAATATATTCTGCAGAACAAATAACTAATTCATTATTATTTACCCACCTGCTTGTTTATGTACCAGTTCTGAAAGTCAGCAAGTGGCATCAGGTATTATTATTGTATTTTGTAAAACTGATCACTGGTGTCATACTTCTTTTTCCCCTGAAGACACACATGCCAACAAACTTAAACAGACATCCAGGACAAAATCCTATGAAGCACCTATGCAGCAGTGCTGTGAAAGCACCGTGCTATTGCTGGAATTAATCTTACACCTATCCATCTAGGAACAGGACAATGCAGATTTCCATTACAGTTAACAAGAGACTGGCAGCTCTGAGGGACACACTTAGCTAAGGAATGGATTCCTTGGCACAGTAGATTTCAAGCACCATATGAAATAAATAAATCACACTTTACAAAAGCATTAAGCAATATGTGCCAAACATTTCTTCTAATATAGATGTGTTTAACAAAAAACAAAACAAACAAAAGAGAGAGAGAAAACAAAAAGAAAAATCCCTCCACATTCTGCCAGGAGATGAATAAAATGACTGCTTTTCAACTTAACTCCCTAACTGAAAATATTTGACAGCTCTTGCTTCAGTATTGCTTGCAGGTATTTCTACAGTATCTTCCACTGTTATTTGATGTCTGGACTCAGTCATTAACTGGTAAAGTGAAGCTGGATGTACAAGTACACACAAAAACCACATTAGTCAACACGTGCAGCTAGCAGAAATAATGCTACAATCATGCCTTAACTTCACTAATACTCCAAGAAAAAATATTTTCCTATACAGCTTAAGATAGATTTAATCTTTGTGCTTTTCAGTGCACTAACTCTCTCTTCTACTTTATTTCATCACATCTTCACCATTCTGAAGCCTTCTGATTCTTCAGAGGAAGGATTAAACATTTACATTTATACTGGGCTGCTTTTCCTCTGAACTCTAGGATTTATGATTCAGTTTCATATCCAGAGATAGCAAATTATCTCCAAATGTTCACCAGTGAGTCACTATTAAGAACTACCGAACAAGGTCAATTGACAGTCTTTGATGTTTCCCGTTATTTTAAAAAGTTCCTTTTGAATGTTTTGAATTTGAGTCTAAAAATAAAGAAAAAAGAAGGTGTGTCATTATATTAGAGATTTATTTCCTCCTTTTGAACTTAAAACACTTCAGCAGATCTATGGCTCATCCAGGTCATGGCTCGCTCACAGATAAGCTACTAGCACAAAAGTAGCAAAAACTTTTACCCTTTTATATTACACATCTCATCTCACTGAACAGCATCTTATCTTGGCAAAACTAAAAAGATTCCACTTCCTGTCTCATGAAATGGAGGCCAAAATCAGAGAATTTACTTTGGCTTTTTTTCATTAGTCTGGTGGGATCTGGATGATGCTGCCTGGAAAACTTGTTTTCTCATTTATATAATGACATTCGTAGGGACATAACTAAAACACTGTCTGGAGGCATGACTTGCACTTACTGTCCAGTAGCATAAACTAAGGTGCTAAGAAAAGCAGAAAGATCATAAACTTCTTTAAACACTAAATTGCCAGTACTGAAAAACTTAAGTTAAACCTAAAGATGTAATTAATTTAGAAATTATTATCTCATTTTTAGCCACCTCAATTTTCAGCTTCTTTTCAATGTGATTATCAGAACTTCATCTGCACCTAATTAACACCAAACTCTGTATTCTAGAAAAAACTATTAATGGCAATTCAACTGACATGAGAGATCTGCGTGACTATTTCAGCAGAGGTTATCTCTTGGCAGGGCTAAAAGGTAACAAAGACAGGGAAGAGGACTTGCTTTTCCCCAGCAGAGTATACAGTCCGCAGATACCAACACAACTGCTTCCCACCACGAACTACCACACACTGACTGCACCTCCTACTCTTGAAGACTTGCTTCATCACTTCCAGACTCTGAAAGGGCTGAGATAAAGGCAGATCCACTTTAGTAGCCCAGTAAAGAATGTAAATTTTGATGGGTGCCTATACACAGCACAAACTAAACCTGGATTATATGCAGTACTGACATTCCTGATGATGAGACATAACTTTTGTGGAATTACTGGGATTCCACAGTAGGTTTTAACCCCCAGCTGAAGAATCTTAGTTAAATCATCAGATTTAGCAAACGGAAACAGATCATTACCCAGAGTGGTAGAGCTCAGATTACACAGTACTATATTTAAACACGTCATTTAAACTTTTTTTCCCCCCTCAGTTAGCTAAAAATAAAGCAAATTTGATAGCTGACCTATTGCTTTAAAACAGACATTAAACCTTAGCATGCCTTTTGGTTTATTTATTGTCTTATTTTCTGACAATATTGTTGCTGTGACAACTCCAGAAAGAGAGTTCGTAGGGACAACCAAAGAAAACAACCTGTTGCATTTTTTAATGTTGGTTTGGTTGGGCTTTACTTTCCTCTTGAAGACAACCAGTTTGTTTTCCTGTCTCTTCTCTGCCCCACCCCCAGCCCAGTGACAGTGGTGACTCACCAAGCGGCAAAAATGCAAGGCGGTTTCCAGCCATGGAGAGCTCATTGAGGCTTGGTAGTTGGCACAGGTGGCGGGGCACATACCACAGGTGGTTTCGATCTGCAGTCAAGTACTGCAGTGAAAGGCACATGTGCAGCCTCTCAGGTAACGTTATCAAACGGTTGGTTGAAATGTCCAGCGTCTGCAGCTCCCTCAGGTCACCAACTTCTACAATCCAAACAGGAGACATTAAGAGTTATCAATACAATTATTTTACTAGCAAGACCACAAAAAGTATCTCATGTCAATTGAAAACAAATGTCATTAGTTAGCTGTGCTGTTTTTCTCTTAAGATACCTTGCTACAGATCTGTGTTCATAGCTGATGCTAATCATATCCAGTATCATCTTACTTCTTTTTGATGAGGAATGGTTATCAGGTAGTATGTTTAAATAGGAGATCTCTCAAGACAGAGCATTTCTTAACTGTGACAATTACTGCTGTCAAAAAAATCAAGGAGTTTCCTGCTTCTAAATCAGAATTAAGGAGAAAAAAATAAAAATCAAACCCCAAACAAAACACATTACACATCTCACTGTCAGGAAGGGTGTTTTACATGACCCTTAAACTCATGCAAATGCAATTAATGTTTTTAAACAGATGAGGGTGCAATGTTTATATCCACCTTCCTTAAGATTCTCTTGCAATGAGACAAATACATGCATAGCACTTCTTGCTTAGTGACAGCCTTTCACCAAGCATGCTTAGAACAGCCCTGTCTTGATAACTCAATTCAAAAGACCTAGTTTACATTAGAAAAGGCATTTCTTAATAACCTGTGAGTGATATGATTAGGTTATACTGTAGGAAGATACAATAAGCTCTAACTTATAGTTGCAATAATTACAGCTCCTAGGGATTTTCTTAACATTTTAAGAATTTTAAAAATACATTGTGTTTTAAATAGCATTGTATGTTTTTTTTTAATGAAGTAAACAAATGGAGCTCTTAAGATGCTGTAAGATGTGGTCACAGAAGTAACTTCACTTGTGCCACAGAGCCATCACCCCTGTGTGTGGTCTGTGGGACCAGGATGCACTTCTATGAGGACTGGCAGTTGTATGAAGTAGCTCTAGAGGTTCTCTCTTTGATTATCTATTCCTTTACAGTTACCCTAAAAATTGGATAATTCTATAAATTATTTTCCCTAAATATAGAGAAACTAAACAGTTTTGCTTTGTTGTTCAATACTTGACAGCAATGGAATCAACTCAAGGAGTGCTTGGTGAATTCTTACTGCAGTTCTCAGCATCTAGAAGAACCAAATGTACTTTGCTCTCGGCTGAATGAAACCAGCTCTCACATCTGAGAGCTGCTAAAACAAGATTCACTAGAATTTTCTGCACTGAAAACACCAGACAATCTACACAATCCACAATCTGCACAATTTACAGCTCTATCACCCAGACTTTTTTTAAAAGCTATAAATAGGGTTACACTGTTTAAGTTAAAGCTAAACAGAACCTGTTGTGCCCTGAAGCTCTCTCTGCAGCAGGAGTGAGAAAATTCACTATTCCCCAAGCTCTGCGGTAGCACCTTGTACACTACACCCGAAGAGGAAAACAAAACTCTAGGTTCATTTCACGCTGTCTTCTACACAACGGGGAAAGACATGGCGAATTTGAAGCTGACCCTGGGAAAAACTGTTTTATTTTCAAGACTGGAAACATGAAAAGAAAAAAAAGGGAAATTATAATTCAGTATCAGAGTTGTTTACAGAAGTCCTAATGATCCAAATTGTGTATGCACATTTCAAAGGTGTTTCTGTCCACTGCAAACAATCCCAGAATTAACTATAATAATCAACAACATAGTATATGTCACTGACACAAGCCTCTACAATACACAGGTGACCACATTCTTCAAACTCTTAGTTTTGATGTCAACAAGGAATCATGAACTTGTTTGGTTTTTTTTTTTAAAGTTGGGGATTTTTTATTACCAGATTGAAAATGAATGGGAAAAACAAAATCACCACTAAATAGTAAGAGACCACTGTGAAAAAGAACTGCACTAGAACTTAGGAGTTTTATATTCATCACAAACAAAGCCATATGCTTGAAAACAGTGACAGGAAAAGAGCCACCTACATTCGGCCAAACCACTGACCACATGCAGTCAATAACAGGCCTAGCTATTTTCATGCACTAACCTTTTTCTCTGCCACTAAAAACAGTTTTCTAATTCAGTTAGGTCCAAAATCCCATAATGCTACGGTTGGCAAAGCTGGCAGAGTTTCAAAGGCATTGCTAGAATGATATGTTTCAAATCTAAGAGGAAATAAAAGTATTCTCACTTTATCCTTCATCCAAAAAACACATACTCGTCCAAAATTTCATCCTCTCTACCTTAATCTTCCAATGCATACCAGATGTAAACATCTACTTTCAACATACACTGCCATATGTTACAGAAACACCCACTGACCCATGAAGAAGTTAAAAAGTAAACCAAACAACCTGAAGTGCCATCAAATCAAAGATATAATCCTCAGACTCCCCACCATAGTGTTAAAAACTCATTTTTGAAGAACATGCTCAGACACTTACTAATGATACTAGATTGGTTACTATCTCATTGAAGCAAAGGAAAACCATGAAGAGAAACAGCATAAGATATCAACAGCCCATGAATAAGTTTTTCAAGCTTTTACTATTATTCATGCTTTAAAAACCTCACAACATATACATAGTGAAAAATGCCTTCACTAACGAACAGTGAAAGACAAATCTTTCTTGCTCTCACCTTATCAACCACTAAGCCAAGTATGAGAAGTGGACTTCAGAAATTGCTGTTCCCAAGTAAAAACAACTGACAAAGAAGGGACCTTTAGTCAGAGATTTTTCTCCCCTGCCCCCAAGGATAAGAAAGAAACAAGCATTAGACATCACCATTAAACCACAATGAGGAGCTCCAACTACATTTAAATGAAATTCATAAATCTATCATTTAAAATTTATATTAGTTCTAGGATTAACATTATCAAACTCAACATAGCAGAGTGCTGAGTCCCATTTTGATATCAGAAGACAGAAAAATATCCTCAGTAGCTTTGCCAAACCTCTAACTCTGAAAGACCTGAGTCCAAGCATGAAGTTCCTGTGCTGGTTGTTGGACCCAAGTGTTTCAGCCATGTCCATCTGCACAGATTACTGCCTTCATATGTAGCTGAGCAATTCTGTGGCTTGGCCATATGGTACAAATATGTTCATGATGCAGCACACACCAAGTGGCTGCCAGACTGTAAATCCACATACTGCCTTACCTCACAGGAACTCAAATGCAGGCTTATACCCCAAATCCTGCCTGTAGCCTTCTGAAGGTGGCTTCAGTGACACAGACACACGCATAAATACCTCAGACTGTATGCTAAATCTGCCAGCACTTGAGTAATTAATTCATCTTTTTCATCCTTGATAATACGAAGATTCAGAAGTGATTACTGTGGCTCTAGAAAGCAGCCTTTGAATCACAGTAACAGCTTTCCCAAGCACTTAGAGAAAAGGACAAGTGAACTGTCATCATAAATGTTTGGGTTGTCAAAGGAAGAACTGTCAAATAGGTTTGTTTCAACACAAACAGAAACATGTGTGTACCTCTTTTTTAAAGAAAGTGCAACCTTGAATGAATTTCAGGACATTTCCAAAATTACTGACCTTCTAACAACTGAATTTGTGTAAACACACCTTGCATCAGGAAGAAAGAAAGGGAAAAAAAAAGCTATTTCTGACTCAAGTGGTTTAAATGCCAGTTTTGAAAATTAATTCCCATGGTTTTACATGAAGGAAAAAAATCCATCTGGAAGCAAGCAGCCTATACAACATACAGTAATTGCCAAAGGCAATTCAAACTTCCTTAACCTTCTAGGGCTACAGCCCTCACTTGCTGCATAACTGAAAAATAGCTAACAGTTTTCTTTACACTTCAAGACCAATCCCATCGTTCTGTGTTGGGCCATAACCCAAAATTTCCTCCAAAGATATATGAAACACATACACAGTTACATCTGAGTGTGTGGAAGGCATGGATTTACTTTAAATCAAACGCTGAGTCTTTCCATCCAAGTAAAGCAAAAAAGGGTGCAGCAAAGGGCTACAAACCTACCTGCATGAGAATGCACCTCAAAGCAGGATATTAAGAGAAAGCAGAGAACCTACAAGGAATGGAAAAAGGGACTGATCAGCAAAGAGAGCTGGCATTTAGTAGTCAGGCTGCAGAAGTTAAATGAAAACTGCCAGGAGGCCAGGAAAATGGGAACTCACAGACAAACAAAAGGTTTCTCAACAAGAAACAAAGAACAAGAAATGAAGAATTGATGTCAACAAGGGCAGAAATTAGGAAGACAGACCAAATATTAAATTAGCTTTTTTGCATCATTTTTTCCTGTAAGAATAATGCTGTGAGGACAGAGACAGAATACCTCATGGGAGCAAGGACAAAGCACTGAAAATTACCACATCCATTACTAAAATGAAATGAGGCTGCTTAAATATTTCCATCCCAGAATACTGAAAAAATGGGTTATATATCAAAATTGCAAGCTCAGACATGAGGATTCTCAATGAGTAAGACATTTTCTGGGACAGCAGCCTAGAGCTGAAGAAATGTAGAACCTGTGTTCAAAAAGCCCTGTTAACGTGAACCCAGTGCTCTTCAGCATCTTTTAACAACTGTTCTAGGGGGAACGAGCAGCCAAGAGTAACCAGTGACTGGAACATAAATAGAAAGCAGAATGAAAATGCAACCCAGAACTTTCCAAATGTAAATCATGTTATACTGGCTTGTCTTTCCTTGGTTGATGGCAACACATGAGTATCACATCTCATGGCAAATTACTGCAATGGCGAAAACAATACTAGCAGTGGTGTTTGTCAAGAGTCTACTTGTTTAGAATGTCTACCTTGGTTTAAAAAAAAAAAAAAAAAAATCACACCAAAATAACAAAATAGGTTTGATCTACTGTCAACACAAGCATCCAAACCACAGCTAACATGATGGAGAACCAAATTATCATACAGGAAGAAGAGCACAAACACTCAGACTTAAGTGATTGAAAGGGAATGAAAAAGACAGCAGAAAATAAGCATGATATGAAGGTGTTAAAACTCAGGCCTCTGCTTGAAACAACAAAGGAAGCAAAGGACTGACTATACTGGCTCACCACCTAAAGATAATAAGCCACCAGTGAAAACAACTAATGTAAATCCTGTATGTAGCTAGCACTGTATTAGGAGCAAGAAAACATGTTAATATACCTCTGTATCACAGGCAATAAATAATGAAGATCTTGCTATTATCATACAAAGATTTACATCTACCAGGCTGCTACCAAAGAGTTCCAATGTGGAGGCAATTCTTTCTGCTGCCTGCCATCCACTCTCCAATGCCAGCAGCGTATCTCTGTTCCAAGGCTGCAGCACTCCATACTAAAAATCATTGCTATATACCACGAAGCAATGTTTTCCAGCATGTGACACCCATAGGGACATACTCTTATGAATTCTTTCAGAATCCAAGTGTTGTGATGATTTGCTGTGACTGCGAAGCACTGCACCTCATGCACCAAGTGATCCCTCTCTATCCTGGGGTCAAAAAAGAAAGTTTGTTGTTTCAGGAAAGGAACAGACAGTGCTAGAACTGGCTACCATACTTCATCTATGAAATACCGTTTTAATCAACTTCCATGAACCCAAGTACAAGAAGCATCTTCCTATTAGTCCTGCAAAACCATTACAGAGTGAGTAAAAGCTGTTTCAGGTCTTTCATACACAAAGCTTATTACCTGTAGGGGGGAAAAAAAAGCAAGTCTCCATACAGAGATGTGAATTTAAATTGTGATACTATCATCAGTTTAAAACTGTAATGGACAGGAAATGTAAGTTTAAATCACTAAGAGCTTGATAGAAAAGATCCCCTTTAGATCTGCTCTAGGATGTCTCAGGAGGACTTAAATAGATATTAAGATGGTTAAAACAAATTAAATAGCCTGTTATATATTGTATTACATTTACTGTCATTCCATGCAGCTCACATTTCATAGCCTATAAAAATTAAATTTTCTAGCACAAATTGGCACTTATGATAGGCCTGTGCCATCTTCAAACAAGGAAGTTTGACCATAACTGAAAATTGGCATCGTTAGATTTAAGGACAAAGAAAGAAGGAAGCAAATTGAATCACATTTACATTTTGACACTGCTGTATGCAAATCTCTTACTATATTGTGAGAGGGCTTGAAAAATGTTACGTTTCTCCAGCCTAACAGACCTGAAAATGATTTTTATCTGGTATTTTTCCCATGCATGCTAATGGGAGAGGGAGAGGGAGAGGGAGAGGGAGAGGGAGAGGGAGAGGGAGAGGGAGAGGGAGAGGGAGAGGGAGAGGGAGAGGGAGAGGAGAGAGGGAGAGGGAGAGGGAGAGGGAGAGGGAGAGGGAGAGGGAGAGGGAGAGGGAGAGGGAGAGGGAGAGGGAGAGGGAGAGGGAGAGGGAGAGGGAGAGGGAGAGGGAGAGGGAGAGGAGATGATGATACTTCAGTAACTTTTATGAATAACCTGTTTTTAAATAAGGTGCTGAATACCAGTTCAAACCCATAAATTTCTATGAAAACAGCCTCTACCTCAGCTTATCAACTTGCATCTTTTACTTCATACATATGGTTGGATTTCACACACATACCCTGGTTGGAAAGAACAGGGAAAAAGATTTTCTGTGGCAGGATTGTCTTTGTGAATGAACATAGTTATGCACAAAACACCTTAAAGATGTTCCCAGTTCATAACATCACCTACTTCAGCCAAACTATATTGGCTCTTCTCCAAAACCTGTAAGCAGTAGACATAAGCTCAGAACCAAGTGAAAAAACACACACACTACTACTGAACCTACCCAAATAGAATCATTTTTCCTCATCCCTGCTAAATGTCACATGCAAATTTAGTACCCAATCTTATTTATTTGGTAGCATCATTCACAAAGAAAGGTGAGAAAAGTAGCTTTCTACTGTCTGCTGTAGCTAAACGGTAATTTCAGTTCAGCTAAAAGCAGCTGAAAACAGGCATCAGGCATGAGGGTCCCATTAAGTCAAACTCTTCTAAAGGTCACTGGCTCCCTATCTTTTACCATAATTGGGCTCATATTAACAGAACTGGCAGCCTTCTGTATTTCATGGGTCCAGCACTCTGTGCTTTCCCTGCTACCAGCACTGAAGTATCAGACAGGGAGTACAGATCCACAGTATTTATTAACTTGTGCTCCCTACTTCCCCTCAATACAGGTTTGGAATTCCATTTCCTTCCATAATTTGATGGTCTCAATAATAACAATTAGAACAACTAATTAGAGGTGGGTGAAAGGGCAAGAGGGATAGAGAGGGAAGAAAGTTTTTTATGCACAAAGGTAACTCAAGGCCATGCAACGATCAGGTTTGCTGGGTTTTGGTTTGGGTTTTTGTTTGTTTGGTCAGTTTGGGGTTTTTTTAGAAGACAATCTACCCTTTCATTTTGTTCTAGTGTACTCTGCCTAGGGCTTTAGTGCCACACAGCAAGGTACTATCACTACACAACTAAGTAATACATTTGAAATTAATATATTAATATTATTCTATGGTTTTATGCAATGATATCCCAAATTTTGGACAGAGGAGCCAAAATAAAGTGTGAAGAGACAGAATGGTACCTTGTCAAGTATACTGCATGAAAAATTCTGCTAGTGCCTTACTGAAAAGTCTTTAATTTAGAAAGTGATGTATTTCTGCTGTTGTCTTTCCTGTGAGGAGCAGCTATTGCCCTTTTCCTGGGTGCTCCTGGGTGGTATGCAAATCAACAAAAGTGAACAAATAAAGCATGAGACCTGTTATGTTTCTCTTGTTTATCTCTTACCATCTTTACTGCTGCAGAACATCTTCAATTCACTGTGCACTAATATCAATACACGGAAGGATGGGGAAGCTTCCCACCAAACACATTTTGCACAAAATAGAGAGTAAATAATAATAACTCCAGGTGCCAGCCACCTAGAGATGGATACTTAAGTACTCTGCTTTGACTAAGCACAACAAGCCAGTAATTGCCTGAAATTAAGGTGAACAAAATGAGCATCCTAAAGAGAGATTAAGAACAGCTCAAGAAGCCATAGAGTCAGGGCCAGTCCTGGCTATAAATTCTAGGTCAGCTTTTTCCTCTCCTCTTCAAAGGAAAAACTTCAGATCCACACAAGAGACTGGCAAACATAGATTAGCAGCTCCTAACCCATTACTACACTACTGTCTAAATAATCCAAGCAAAGACCTATCTGTTATGACTGTTGCTATCAACTGTTTCCAACCAACTGGAAACAGATGCATCTTTCTTACTTTTCTTGAGGTTGATGGTTTGGGGTTTTTCCCCCTCTTCCTGTCCAAGAAGTAAGCAACTACATAACAAAGAAGTTCAACTACAAATTTGAGTGCAGTGAGGAAAAGAACTGAAGGAAGATCTTTAGTTTGGAACCAGGCTTCTGGCAGTGGAGTCACCATATTTGTTTTTCAAAGGAATGCTATAATGGATGGGATTGTCTTAACCGAAGTCCTATGAAAATAACGAGGTCTTCCAGGCCACTGGAGTTAACTACAAATTGCAACAGTAATTACAGGGGAGGGACTGGCTAAGCACTGTCAGAAAATATTTTCACTGTAGTAGAGGTACACCTTTCTCAAATGTAAACAATGGATTCAGATGCCTTTTAGCAGCAGTACCAGGAGCTACTCTTGCTCTTCCTTACTAGCCCAGCTCATTTGTACTGATCAGTGTCTGTGTGTCCACCCTGTAGGCTGTCTAATTCACCAGCTGAGAAGGGCAGGCAGGAACTACTATAATGATGTGGTTACTACACATGAACCAACTAGTAACATTTTCTAGCTAAGACTATCATCAGAAAAAGAAGACATCTGACTTCAAGTAACACTGACAAAGTCCGGAATCTCAAAACACCGAAAGCAACTGCATGAAGATACTGCTGTTCAGTGTTTCAAAGCAGCAGAAAGCAGCCAAGTAAGGCTTGCAATGATACTCCAAACCCCCCACTCAGCCATTACCCACTGCATTCCTTTAGCAGCACAAGTTGTCTTAGTCCATAAAGCTCTCGAACATTAAATAAATGCCAGAGTATACCTGCACTTGCTTGCTATCTAAGGAGTCCATAAAGAATAACAATTTAATGCAGATTTGGACAATGCTAAGTTAAACATGGGGTTTTATTTTAAATACTACTGCAATACAATTAAGAGAACTGCAATACAGGTACCAAATGCTCTGTGTGTGATATAAACCACAGGCAAGTTAATCTCACAGAAAATTTCCAGTCTTGAACATTCTCTGTAAAGGCTTTTTCCATTTAGATTTAGTGTCAGTAAATGACGCATTTTATTTTGTCTCAATTTACTCAATAGACTAGATGAGTAAAAGTGAGGATGTTGATAATATGTAGTATTTTAACTCTCAAGAATGGTATGTATAAAAGAAAATGATTTGACCAGCAAGGTCAAAACAAAAATGAAGATATTTAAATTTTTTTTTCTGTTGCACAGCACTAATGATTTGTGTTTGTTTACTTCCCAAGACTGAATGACTTTGTTCTCCAAGCTTCCCTGACCACTCAAGTCCTACTAGTAAATTGTATTTGCTTCATGCACATGTAAAAATCAACTACCCGTTAGTAGCACTAATCACTTACACAAGTTACAGAGACCTTAGGGAAGGAAAAGCACACCAAGGGAACCAGACACCAAAGTACATTCAGGTAACTTTACGAGTAAAGACACAGAATTTAAGGGGAAAATAAGTTAAACTTTTACTACCCAACTCTAAAAATTACAAAGACTAAGCATCAAGATCTATTTTTTTCTTGTCACGGATGTTAACTTGGTGCAACAAAAAGGAATCTCCAAAATTTCCAATTAGTAAAAGGTTTTATAGGAAAAATTAGTAGCAAGTTAGTTTAGCCTAGTTAACAGGTAATTATTTTTCACCAAATTAAAAAGCTGAATAGATGCCACGAACTAACTACTACTGAACTTCATGAACGGGACTGCAGCCACGTACTGCCACAGCAGATACGCACTGCTTAACTTTTATCAACCTTGTTCTGGTAATGAAGGATACAATGATCCGAGTTTTCAGCATGTATTTATTTTAAAATGTCAGTAAAGGCAGTAAGCACAGACATAATCCTCCTGAAAAGCTGATTTTGATTGTATGGCTAACTGCATCTTTGCTTGGGACCCTCCTGAAATCATTCAGTGCAGCAAAACAAAGCTGGAGCCCTTTGGCAGTACAAAATACTGAAACATCTTAGGCATTTCTAATGTAAGCCTGAATTCAGAAGACAGTATTGCCATTTCCTTTCTCACACATTTGCAAACTGCTGAAAATGTTCAAAGAAGAAATGACCCACAGTTTAATATCTGCTCAAATCAGGGGTTCTCTGAAACCCCAACTAAATGCTATTGAACAGACTGTCTGTGTTAAAGATGCTTTCAGATTACAGAAATGCAAACACCATTTGTAGATGAAACATCTTCTTCAGCATACAGCCAAGTCTCCCATCTTGGAGGTTTAGTCTCAGCTTTGTCCATACACATCTGTCTTCACCCATGTGAACAGGTAAATGTAAATGTTTATGAGAGAGGCCCTGAGCATCTTAAAACTCCCTTTGAGTTCAGTTTTGCTTTTGGGTAACAATTCTAAAAAGAAAGACTTTTACAAGTATTTTAAAGAGCATCTGTTCTGAAGCTTCAGAATTGAACTTCATATACATCACATGTGCCTTGAAGCAGGCAGTCAGTCAAGGCAGAAGAATTCACTGCTGACAGGCAAGTTACAAGCCAACCTTTTCTTTCATTACTTTACTCAGGAAGTGTATTAGGCACCATGCTCACTCGTGTTCCATTTAATTTCTTGGAAATGTTAATTCTCAACAGTAAGTGACAATTCTTATAAGCACAAAGTGAAAAGACTTACTAGAAGTCCCAAATTCTTCCCCTCATGAAGACAGGCTAATACATGCATTGTGCAAGAAGGAGAATCCGCCCCATGACAGCCCCAAGCTACGGTGCTCAGAACACCACGCTGCCAGCTACAACACGGAAAAACCCTCTTATCAAATACTGAGGAAGGGGCTTTGTGGTGCTCTCCGTAGTGGATTCAGCATGTTGAGGGAAGAAGTTCCACAAGGAACGGCATGACATCTTAAAAAAGTTATAGTAACATACATAATTTTTATTTTAATGTAGTTTTCTTCTTATGTAAGAATAAAGTTGAAAAAGATTCCTTCTTGGGTTAGTTTTGTGGGTTTTTTTAAAGCACAAAGGCAAGCAAAAAAACCCCACAATATCTCAGCACAAATCCAAGCATTCTATTGTAATAAACAGCACAGAAGACAGTTGTACAGCAAACAACAATATTTTCTCACTTATGAAGATTATCAGAATTGCCACCAAGAATGTGGAGGATGGAGGGGATTTACCAGAGCTATGAATGGATCTGTACTGCTCTGGAGCCCTCAAAGGTAAAATATGAAATTAAAGCAACTAGAATGGGGTTTTTTAATAGCCTTGCCTTTGTGGATTTTCAGATACCTTTATATAAAAAACATATTCAGGCACTCAGAGCCAGACTACAACACAGAATTACATAGCTGAAAAATTAAACCTCAGGTTGTCTGCTTTTCTACAGCTTAGATTCAACCTCACAGGAATAGGGATGACCAAAAGCAACAAAAGACCCTCCACTTCTTCCTCTCCTCTGCTATGCAGTCAATAAACTCACATAAAACAAGCACCACAAATGGAATAATTATCTGAATTCAAATACAACTGTGGCCACTTCTAGAGTTATTCTTTTCTGTGGTATATAACTGTGTCACAACCAGTCCTCTCCATAAATCTCCAAGTCAAGTTTTCAAAAAATCAAAACATAAACCCCAAATAATTCTAGCTGACCTTCATTATTTAGGCCTGTGTGCCAGGTCTAATCAGTTCTCACAAGCACATTCCACTTTTTAAAAACAGACTGTAGAACTACATTTTTCAAATGAAAAGGAACCGAATGCATTGTTTTGATGCTACAGCCTGGGGCCCTTTATCCGAGTTTTATCAAAGTATACTCTATCACTGATCAAAGCAGCAATGACAACTTAATGCTCTTTAAAGTTATATATTGCTACATAAACTTCCCACTTTTGTCTTGTGGCCTCCGGCTCAGCATGTCATTGGGAGTATATTCAAAGGTCAAGAGACTTTCCTTCAGAAGCCCTCTGTTCCCAAGTGGCAGCTCTAATGATTGCAGGAGTGGAGAGTAGAGCTCGGCAGACTAATTCCATCAGGGCTCTGTTCTCACATACCCTAGAAAATTCAGGTTTTAATTTCTACTGTCAGATGTTTGAAAGACTACTTTGTACCTTACTGTATGAACTATTTGTATGTGGCAGCAGCATTTCCATGTTACCCTGTTCCCGATTTTATTATCATCTGAAGACCTGTTCTCACTCTAGTACTGAAAGCAGTATCTCATTTTAAAATCCTTTCAGTTTAGCATTTTGCATATGCCATGTCACTGGCTGAGTTTTTGAAGGAAGGTTTGCCAGACTTACTTTATATTAAAAAAACAAACATGAATTTTAATAACTTACTGAAATATCAAATAGAATTTAGTAGAGAAATATTATGCAATTTTATTTTTAATAAACTGTGCTGAAATTACTTGTACTTCATATTCCTTATTTAATAAAAAGGCCTGAAAACATACAACATAATTACCATGCTTCTCCAGTTATACTTAAGAGCTCCAACATCTCCATAAAGTTTTAAACTTCAGATGAATGCTTGTCATGATTACTTAAAGCACTCTCAACACCTTCAAAATTCTTGTTCACCCCCCACAGACAAGAGGAAAACCCCTGGAGAAACAAGGCTTAGTGACTAAAGAAATCCAGCACTGTCAAATAGAAGGAGCCAGGATTCAAGAGAGAGTACCAAATCTCTTCACAATGGAGAATCCAATTACATCTGCTCCCATATGCTCAGGAATGCACAGATCATCCAAGGACCTCACCATCAGAAGCAGCACTCAAACTCCTTTATCTCGTATCTACAAGCCCTTGGGGGGTTCAGCTAGCGGGGGAAAGCCCATGGCCCAGAGCTTAGAAAACATACGTGTTCCTGCAAAGGCTTGGATTTTCACAAGTGGAGCACAGCAAAGCCAGAAGCGGAGCACCACAGGCTTGAGAGCACCACTGGTAGTAACTAGGTTGGCTCTTCTCTGCTCTGTCTTCACCTACACCTCAGCAGCTTTCTTAGAAATTCCTTTTCAGAGAAGGAAAGGAAGAGCTAGAGGGGTGGGGACTATGAGTATGGGGCCGGTGGGACCCCTGCAGCTTTGATGTTACTTTCACAAGGATCTCATGTGGAATATCAGGAAACAAATGGCAACACTGATCCCTTCTCAGAAACTAGTTTCAAAGCACTCAAACCAGGTGTCCAGGACTTTGATGCTTCAGAAGAGATCAAAATTGAAAATAAAAAACTGGGCAACAGCAGTTCACAGAAAGCCTTTGCTGACAGATTCTTACCCTTTAAAACCATGTTTGTTCTACCAGAAATACACTGTAATTAGAAAAGGTATTTTAGTGATTAGAACTCACATGGTGTCACTCTGACAGACAGAATCATAGAACTGTTCTAGTTGGAGACGACCTTTAAGATCATGAAGTGCAATCATCATCTAACTCCGCCAAGCCTGGAGATAAACCATGTCCCTCAGTAGTAGATGCATGCATCTTTTAAAACACCTCCAGGGATGGCAATTCAACCACCTCCCTGAAGACCCTGCTTCAATCTTTGAGAACCCTTCCAATGAAGAAGTTTCTTCAAATATCTAACCTAAACTTTCCCTGGCACAACTTGAGGTCATTTCCTCTCACCCTATCATTTGTCACTACAGGGGAACATACTACCATGCGCCTCAATACAACCTCCTTTCAAGGAGCTGTATAGAGCGAGGTGGTCTCCCCTTCTCCAGAGTGAAAAACCCCAGCTCCCTCAGCTGCTCCTCTGAAGACCTGTTGCCCAGACCCTCCACCAACTTCATTGTTCTTCTCAAGACAAGTTCTTTGAGATGCTCTCAAAGCCTTTCTTGTAGTGAGAATGTAGTGAGATGTCTCTTTCTAGACATGTGATTGCAACGTTACTTTCATCAAGACTCTGTGGCCAGCAAAAATATCACATAAAAAGGAGACCTTTAAAGGTCAAATTCTGCCCAGACCATGCAAGGAATTCCAATGAATTGAACAGGGTCTGAAACACTGATTCACAGGACCCTTTAATATTTCAAATTAAATCACAAAAAATCAAATTAGGGACCTAGGAAAAAGTGTGATTGATCCAAAAATCACTATTGCTTTGCTAAAACAGGTAAGAAAGGAAGGAAAAAAAAAATCAGTAAAGTTATGTTAGAATTTTGAGAAACTTTCACAGTATTTAAGACTACTATTAGAAAACTCACTTGGTCGTTTTGGGCTTTTGCTTCAATAGGATTTTATCCTTCAATTTATTGACATGAAGCATCAACGCCAGTTTCAGTCTGTCCTGGATGATTCTCCCAGACAGGTAATGACCACAAAAGTTGTTTTAAGGTCTGTGTTTTATAAAAATGCAGGTACTTGGAAAGATGATGCACTGAGCCATATCACAATTCTCTTTTTGAACTAAACCCATGCTCATTAAAAGAGCTTCATTTCCAAATACTTTCCCAGTGATTGCAATAAATCAGAACAGCAAATTTTAAGATGGAAATTTCTAGTCCAATAAACCCAGCACACAAAACAATATTTGAATATGGAATTTCAGCATTACAATGAAAGACACTGATGGCTTCCTCCAACTGTTTCCTAATTAGTGCTCAGATTAATGAATTACAACAATACTCAGCACATGCATTTTTGAAAACCTGCTGTGCATCACCATAATGAGGAATACCACAGGCCACTGTTGAAAGAGAGAGTTTTCTTGGGTTGGTTTGTTTCTTAACGTCACTCCTGCTACAGTTATGGAAATATTTCAGGTCCAGTATATCCAGTAGAAGCCTGTCTGGAATAACTGTTGGAACAAAAGCATACATTAGAGCAAAATTTTAAGCTTCCAATATAGCTCTAGATTTTTTTCTCTGTTTATACTACAGTGTTTGCCACCAGCATTCAGTGACATTATGAACCTTCCATGGGATACTGAAAAATGTTGTATGAGACTAACAAAGAGGCTTTGAGAAGCCCCCAACAAGGGGAGAAGTGGAAAAAAAAAATAAGTGTATGAAGACAAAGAAAGAATAGTGAGCAGCTCTGTATACGAGATGACTCACTCTGACACACTACACAGGTGAGGATATATAGGAAAAATATCAGCTAAAAAAAAATTTCCAGGGTTTTTTTTTTTTTGTGTTTTTTTTTTTTTTTTTTTTTTTAACTCCCTGTCCTCACTTCTCTCCCATAAATTTAAGGCACTCAGAAGTACTAGTAGTCCTCCTGAGAATTTAACCCAAACCAAATGCCTGAGGAAGGCAGACTGTTATAAAGTGTCACAGAACCAACATCCTTTAATTAAATAGGTGCCACCATGTTTGGACATGCATGAAAGCTAAGCTGTAAGGAATACCACTTGTACAATAGACTACCTCAGGCTTTGGTCACCTCTATTTAGGTCACAAAGTCCAACAACAAGCAGTAAGTATCCACATTACCACTTTCTCACTCTTCAAAGGTGACTCTGCTATGATTTTGCAGGGGATATTTTGCATATTAAAAATTTCACTCCTTACTGGCTCTCAGGACAAGGCTGTTTATGCAAGATCGAAACATGTAAAAATCTTTTCCTCCTGGAAATCCAAAGAATGTCTCAAAGATGCTATCAGGTATTTTTATTATTCTCCCACATCCATACAACAGAATTACTGAAGCCTTACAAATCCAAATATAAGAAAATCCACCACTTTATCAGGCAAGCACTAGTAAGTTTTGAATCAACACTGGTAAACAATAAATAAAATATATATTTGTTGTTGTTGAACCTAAGAGCTAATGTAAACAAATATAGTGACTCTTGTTTTTATTCTGTGAACGGAATATAGAAATTAATTATTAAACAAAGCATATACTTTACAGATCTGGGCAAAGAAAAACTTGTTTTTAATACTGAGGCATTAAGCTACTTCAAGGAAAATGACACATTATGGTAATAACCAAAAGATGTATTTATTTAGGAGCCTATGTTCCTTTAAATAGTCACATACTTACAGAGTGCAAAGCTCATGCAACCTAATCTATGTTTTCCTCAAATCCCCACAAGTCCATTTACTTAACACCACCACACTCCTGGATGGGTGCCTGGCGTACCAAACCTGTCCCGTCGTGCATATTTTTACACACGTTACTAAATTAGGAAAGCAGAGTGGACTAAGGTTATGCCAGCTCTGAAGAGAAGAACAGGCTCTGCACCAGTTTGTGCCTTTGCTTTTAAAGTCACAATCGTTATAAAAAAGATTTGATCTTTATTTAAATGTCAAAAGTGACCTACTCTAATAAGACAGTAATAAGAGTAGAAGGGAAGTAAACACAAGGAGGGGGCGGGGGGGGGGGGGGAGAGGCAGCCAAATTAGTTTCCCCCCATTTTGAAGGCTCTAAATCAAAACATGGAAAAGCAGTTTAAAAATTGAGTTAGGACTACATATTTTAATGCCAGGGTCTAGAATTAGAATAGAATTATTGGCATGCTGTCGCCATGATCAGTGGAAATCTACTGTGAAAAGGAGGTAGGGAAGAAGTTGTGTTTATATGCCTTTAATTAAGACTTACTGAAATACCTTATATTGAGCTCTATTCAGAATAACTAAGTTGTGTATTCAAGAAGTCTTTAGCAGTGAAATACAGGTATGAATAGTAAATACAGATATTGTGTTTTATAGCAACTTTAAAAAAATGAGAGCAATGAATATGCAGTTTTCATGTCTCAAGGTTTCTCTTGCCCCCAATTAGCAAAGCAAATTCCTAAGTAAAGCAGACTTAGCAATAATGAATTAACATTCTGAGGGTTACTTTATAAATAGACAAAGCAGTAATCAACATGTTATTAACATTATAAATTGAACTACAACTGAACCTTTTTTGTCATTACTACTGAAGGTATCTATGCAAGAAAAAAAAAAGATCTAGTATTTATCTCCATGAACTTTTACAGCCTTCTGGAAGCACAAGTTGTTTCACTTATAAAACCTCACTGATCTTACTGCTATTAATTTCCTATTAACTTAGAGGGCTATTAGTTATGGAGAGATAATTATTAATTTGCTAATAATGGGGAGAAAGACTAGATCCTCCCCCATGTTAAATATGATCCACCTCAAAAAGGTGTGGTCTTAACAAATGGAATGGGAACACCCAAGTTCTATTTCTGGCTAACACTGACTCCTGCTGTGGCCTGGAGCAAATCACTTCTGTTAAAAACACTTTTTTCCATTCTGTAAAATGAGGATAACACTCCCTTATCAGCTTCACAGGATCTTTCTCAAATGCTTTGAAGATGGAGTTTTATAAGCCTATGAACGTATTTTAATGAGGCTTAAACAGAGTATATTTCTAAAACATTTTGCCTTAAAAAGGAAGATTTGACCAGAAATTAAATTAAGAGTACATGTGCTATTAACCTCTCCTAAATATGGTTGCAGTTTGATCTTTCAAAACACCAAAGACAGATGAATAGATTTTCCCTTGAATTTTATGTAAGTGAAGCAAAATGGCAACAAGTGGATGCAATAAGCGGAAGTCTCAAAAGACAACACAGAAATGTCAGGCTGGAATGGAAGCCATGCATTTCCTCCTGTGGGGAAGAAAGGGCATTTGCTAAACCTAAACCTGCCATTGACTCTTGCAGAGATCTGTACTCCAGCAACAGCAGCTGCTGGTGCTCCCCAGTCACCTGCACTTTCACTTTACAGATTAAAGAAAAAGCATCCCACAGTTTACATGAGGTTTGGTATTATTTGACTGCATTTCATATTTTTGGCTGATCAGTGTGCTCAGCTCTTGCTTTTTGAAGTTCCATGACAACAAACGCAGAGGAAAACCTGGTCTAGCCCATGTACAGACAACTGCTGCTATTTTTTTTTCCCTTCTTAAAAAGATCTTTGCCAAAAGATGGGCTGAGATCATGCACCATACCCTATTCTTTGTTTAATTACTTAGCTTTTGCTCTTGACTTGGCAAAGCATTAAGCTTTTCATTTTAGTATATCTATAATTAACTCCAACATGTGCTGAGTAAACATAACCTCATTTTTAATTAAATCTTAGAACAAGATGCTACGACTTGCCATTTCTAAGGAGAACTCTCTCTCAAGTAATGTGCATTATAAAAAAAAAAAAAGGCCTAATCCTTGTCAAATAGAAAACTTAAATCCAACTTTGAGTATAACCCACTCTCTTATGTCATTTGTTGTCCAAAGGTGCACTAACTACATGACCAAAATGTAAATCTGAAGAGCAACCACTTTGCACCAGATGTTTCCAAGTCTAAAGGAAAATCATGTCTAAATGGTAGCACAGCAAAAGTGAGAAGTAACTTTGGCTTTAGGACTCCAAAAGGGAAGAAGATTTTTTCTAGTATATCTAGTACACTGATTTTTTTTTTTTCAAATGATGCAATAATTCTTAGACAAAGAGACAATAAATATTATTTCTCAAGAATGAAAGGACTTGAAATATCATATGCACTATAAATATCAGAAACAGCAGAGAACTTTCTAATTAGTCATTTGTGAGTGAGAAGATTCAGAAAACTACTTTTCACGGCACATTCAGATAGGACTAACTCTACAATTCTAAATTAGAATGAGACATCAGTTCTCTGAATAAAAGGAAATCTCTATAGTTAAGCTGCTATGAAAACATAATGTCAACTCTAAATCAAGCTTACACATGAACTAACAATCATATGAAATATTAACTATCTTTTGTTTACGTTGCAACTCTTAAGAGTTTTTCAAATAAGATCTCTGGTGTTAAATATTTCCAAATGGCCCTCAAGAATTTAAATTAAGTTAAATTAAGTTAGAGAACTACATATACCAGAGCCAAATAGAAGAACCTTAAAGTTGTTAGACAGAAGCTACAAGATTTACAGTTTGCAGAACAAAAAAGCCTGTGCATGTCAATGAAAAAAAGTACTCAAGAGAACTATATAATGTTACATCTCATCTTCACTCTCTCCATCAGCACTCCTCCCAAAGACAGTCCCTCAGTTACTGAGTCTGCATACCACAGAATCTAGATAACGATAACTACATTAAGCAGAAGGTGGACCACTTATTAACCCCCTCCAAAGTGTATCTGAAGCATGACTTGCATAGAATTTCACAAAGCTTTTTCTCTGGCTATTTTATATTGTATTTTAATTTCAACACCTTACTCTGAACAAATGTTTACCTTTACTTCTCACAATTTGACCCAGTCATCTTTCACCAATTCTCACATACATGATGGACGTCCCATTGTTTCCGTGGTGGTACACAATTAATCAAAGTCCTCTGCAGCCAAAGTACATGATCTTACCCATGAGTGCCACTGAGTTGGTTACACTTGCTAAGCACAGAATTATCATTTGCACAAGAGTGGCACAGCAGAGGAAGTGCTTTCTGATCTCCAAGGAACACAATTTCCATGATTCACCTAATGCCATTTTCCCCCTCATCAGTCCTGTATTGCCCAACTTCTTCAGGAAACCAAGGCTTATGTATTCATAGTGTTTGCAGGTATTTTCATCATTCTTCCCATCTCCTCCCTTAAATTAGCTTTTTAAAACTACTTGGGCAATAATCTCCAAACCCAAGAAAGAAGAGTGCACTTCACTGTTACATTCTCACAAATCCAATGAAAACAGTTGCTTGGAGACAAAAGTCTTGCCTATCACATTGAAGGTAAGCCATGGCAGAGGCTCAACCTTTATTAGAGTCCAAATGTCTACAGTCAGACTGAAGACATAAATCGTTATAGGGCTTCACCACACATACTTTTTCAGTTCCTTTTCATATTAGATATGCTAGATTCCTATAAGGCAAATCTTAAACACAAAAAAATGAGGGTTAAGAGCATAAATTTGTACACAACTATTACAAATGAACAATGAATCAACATATGCTATTAATTGCATTGGGTTTTTTGCTCAGTTCTAAATCATTCTTAAAATACAAAATGCAATTTTAAAAGTGTGGGTGTTTAGACACTTAATGGTAAACATTCACCATCCAACTGTCTGTAGTAGTAATGAAAACTATTTGTAGCAATTGATTAAAGATATTACTAAGTGTATCCTCCCAGATATCCATGTAGTTTCAATAAAAACTGAGGGTGGTTATCACACCAGACACTGGGAAGGGAGAGACAAGAAGGATGACAGGTCAGCAGCTCTAAAATAAGCTATTTATGTGATGACATCGTTATGCTGCAAGTTGGCCTATCTGGCTACACAAGGTGAATAATAATAATCAGTCTTTTCTCACTGGTGATAAACAGTTTGCTGACATTTGTGCGATATGTCCAGGACAAACTCTGGAAGAAAAGGGTCATAAAATGACCATAAATGACCATCACCTATACCTGAAAGATACTTTGTAATGCAGACCTTTAAATTCTGCACAAGCTGCACCAGTAGAAGGTAAATCATATCATAAATGGTTACTTCTTATAAATTAAGAGCAATTAAGAGCTGTCAGTTTCTCTAACAGTGCATCACAACGCAGTGTCTGATGTAAAGCTGTTAAGGCACAGGTAAAGGATGGACTGCAGCGAAATCACATCTCATCCTAGTTCATTTTATTAACTTTGCTAGCATTCCTGGTAGAATGCTACTTAACAATATCATGAAGATTCATGCTACCAAAAAGTAAGGATGAAACAATTCATCTCAACTTACTATTTTGTCCTTTTTTTTTTTTTTCCAACTGTTGAACATCAATTTTATTTTCAACAATTTTGGTGAAAAATTCAAAGATGACTTTGTAACATTTTACAAAGAAAACCTCTGAAAATATGCTTGGAAGCTCTCTTTAACAGTTTAGGAAACACTCAGTGCAGTAAATTAACTCTCCAGTGGGCAAACTCTGCAATGTAAGAGAAAGACTAATCCTGCTTGGACTGATAACACTTAAAGCTGTACGACATCCATCTTGTTGATAGCAACAGCATCCAAACAGACAGGATTAGCAATGATAGCGGTAATGGCACATGCATAAACTGATGGTACACTACTAGCAAAAACAGGAAGACCAGCCACCACTGGATTCTCTGATTCAAAAATAGGCAACAGCAGTACTATTTTCAAGCATGCAAAATTTTCACACACACACAAAACTAAATGCTCTTTGGGACATTGCTCAGTACTGAATTTTGTAAACTTCAGGAGACATGCAATGCACTGTTCCTAAGCAGCTGATACCAGTTCCTAATCAAATGTGGTAGACTCAAAATCAACTCTTCAGTAATGTAAATTATCCTTTTGAAAGTCTTTTTGGAACCTTTTTAAGTTAATGTGTGAAGTTTTGCAGAAAATGTGTCACTTTTTCTTTGAACAAGTCTTTCTTTCATGGTAGAGCACCATAAGGTAAATTATCTTTGAGGAACATAAAGCACACTCAAGTCACTCCTTTCTTTTGAATGTCTGTAGGACATCTGAAAATTGATGGAAATTTTATTGGCCTTGGGTCATAATGTTTAACAAGTTTATCTAATTTCATTCCAGAGCATTTACATAGTCATATAATTTTTTTTTCCTTTTTAATCACAATCATCCTTTGACACGTTCTTATTATGCTTAGAAAGCTTCTTTTCTAAGCTTATTATGCTTAGAAAAATACAAGGAAAGGACAGCTAGATTCCTGCACCGGAAACTTTAAGGAGCAATTGGAATCTATTTCTCAAAAATAAGCAATGTGAGCTTAAAAACACAAGAAGGTCATATTGGGAAGTTAGTTAAAATTAGAGCCAAAAGCTAATCCTGCTAGCTGAAGTTAGACCTGCTTTTGCAAAATGCTGGCCTTCGATTTTTATCATCTCTGCAGATCAGAAAATGCAAAAACAGCAAAGAAGGATTTCAAAGTAAAATCAAATAAATCTTAAAATCACCATCATCTAATCTGGAAAAATACAAGGGCAATGGCAGAAGAATAATCAGTTATGTCTGCTTATCAAAGTATTTAGAAGGAGAAAAAATAAATCATTCAAAATCTGCCTCTGGCCAACTTTCGCTGACTTTGTGTCACATTTACTTTGAATAAATTTTGGGGGTTTGTTATAAACTAGCCAGACAAACATTTGTTATTTACTGTCATAGTGAGGTAGAACTGCCATAGGCAAACCTACTAGACATGTGTCTTTTCAGAAAATACAAGAATGGGGCTGTTGGGCAAATAAAAAGCAGGGAAGGATAGGAACTCCTCACAGCCTGGAAAACAGGAAGAAACATAACTTTATCACAATGACACTTGTCATTGGCATTTTGTGTTTGTGTCTTCTCAAGGAAGTGCAATATTTTCTTCATACAATGGCAAAGACTGTTAAATGGATTTCCCCCCCCCCCGACTTCAGGAGCATTTTCCAAGACTTTTCCTTACCTCCAGTACACACAGCTTGGCTTTTTTCTAACTACAGCATATACTTAGTACAATATAAACAATAGCAGTCCCTGCTTGGTCTTTAAATGCAGGTTGCACCATGCTTCGACTGTAAGACACAAATAAACCTAGAGCAGATCACTATGCAAATTAAGTTCAACTGGCATTTGTCATTGCTGTAATCCCTCAGGCACTTGTACTTACCTGCAGGTAAGTATTTCAGCTGGTTGTTAGCCAAGCGAAGATGACGTAAAGACCTCAGGCGGCCAATCTCTGGACACACAATTTCGAGGGCATTATCACTTAGGTCCAGAAACTGCAGTTTAACGAGGGAGCCAATGGCTTTGTGAGAGAACAGATTAAAACATGAATGTGACCCAACAGTAACGTTAAAATCTTAATAGGACTTTGAGAGGATAAAAAGCCTTGGTACCCAACACCTATGTCTGAGCACATTCTGGTGTTTTAAAGCCGGTCTCACAACTGAATGACGTAACTTGTAGAAATGCTTGTCTATCTGACAAACAGTACTGCTGGCAGTGAGACAGGGAAGAAAACAAAGTGGGGTGTACAGAACACTCCCACTTCTAGATTCTCCTCAGACAGTTCTGCTCTGAAACCACTTTTTCCAGTCATTACTTTGAGTCTATCCAACTTATACATTCAGAAAGAGTTTAAAGTACTTCCCTGAAGTTGGGCACAAAACTCTACAATTAAGTCAAAGAAAAGGAACCTCTAAGATTTCTTGATACTTCAGGTTTCAAATGTGTCAGGACCTAAATCAGCAGAGTAACTGGCAACTGGCTGAAAGCAGAAGACACTCTGGATCAAGTGCCATTTAGCCTGTTGGCTTTCTGCAATTAGAACTGAAGCAAACAGCATTTAGGTGCATTTGAGAATTCATTAAAAGAATTTAAGATAGCATAAACAAGGATATTGTTGACTAAGAAATATATTGGTTGATTTTGTATGAAAATCTTTAATGTTTTATGGGAAAATAAAGGAAAAATAGGCCTCTTCAAAGAAGAAAAATTAATATTTTATGACTCCTGCCACTTATTGTAAGCTGGTGGATTACTTACCTTCAGGTACAACAACTATGTTATTTGAATGAAGGTACCTGGGGGAAGGAGAAAAAAGCAGAGAACACCACCTGTTACCCTCAAGGACTTCTGCTACATAATCAGTTTGCAAAATATCCAATTTCAGACTAAAAGAGCACCCTCCAAGCCATTCCTCTCTATGACCACAAAAGCTGTGGAAACTGTATAAATTGGCAATGGATAGGTACTTAAGTTTCACTCAGACTATTGCATAATTAACATAAAAATAAAAGAGAAGGACATACAATCATGCAAAACAATACATACATAATTACAATAATTATGGGCTTTGGTTCTGAGAGTCATAAGAGGAAAACAAAAAGAAAAAATAATAAAGCAGATGGAATAACCAGAGTGAGCCATTTTTGATCACCAGGTTATTCCACAAAAAATTACAGGCATGAAAAGAAAAAAATCCCCAACCCACCTAAGTTACACAATTATAGACATTCTCCCCTGCACAATCTCTTGCACGTTTATGGACTGAAGAAACAAGCACATGATCCAGTCACTGCAAGTGGGTTTTTCAAATCTAGAGTATATTTTCAAAAGAAAAACCCAGTCCTACACATGGTTATTCAGACACTGAGGGTGGCCAGATTTCTCACTAAGAATATTCAGCACCCTCTGCTGCAGCACTCCTAGTACTGCTAGTACCCTAAAAACTTAAGACTTGACACATTTTAGTCGTCAATAAGCACTGCTGCAAATGAACCAATGGGTCTTGTGGACAACAACATTTTCAAATACTGGTATCTCTAATTGTACAGGAATCATGAATATTCAATGTCCAATTGCTCAGGACACATGAAAATTACTTGCACAGTGTATTTTTTTCTAGCATATCCTCTTTAAACAACATTTCCTAAAGTAGAAGTCCATCTTTTGGGGAAGATAGAGGCAAAAGACATACGAACATTTCAAGTGCATGGAGCACCTGAGCCTTCTCTTTTTCTTTAAAAATTGCAGGTATTTAAAGTTTATTAACAATATAACAAAGATAGTGGATATGTTTGTAGAAATGGTTTCAGGATGAGAATTCTACCCCTTTCAGCTGCAGCTCCTGAAAATAGTTGTGAAATATTTTGCTCAAGCTGAAAAATAAAAAGGCTACTATGAGGCTCCACATCCAATATCCCAACATGAGGGACATGATGTACAAAAAACCCACAGATAGTAGTAAAGTTTTTAAAAACATATAATGAAATGGCTAAGGAAGTAGCTTTCAGGAAAATTAAAATCAGTTAAGTTTGTCTTTGAAAATGTGAAGCAACTGTAACAAATTATTCTTTCAATAAATCTTAATTTTGTTGTCTCTTCCCTGTCAACAAAAGACCTTACTGTCTGATCAAAATTAACTTGTACTATTGGAGCTGCACAAATCACAGGCTCACTGCAGTTCTCTGTAGACCATCAGGATGTGTGGGATAATGGTGGTGCAACTAAGCTTGCTGAACCCCAGTTAGGTTTGAATCCTACAATACAGTGTTTGTAAGAGACTACTTTAAGGTGTAACTTATACAAGTTTTCCTAACAGCACCATCAGATGACACAGATTTCCTGATGCCCCATGGCAAACCATTAAATACTAAGTACATGAAATACAAACATATTTATTTTACTGCTTCAGAGCATAAATATACTCTCAAGACTCAGGCTGCATGAGACAAGACTCTCTCTTAAGCAAGCTGAAGACTGCAGTGACCTACAAAACAGTTCAATTATGCTGTGGTCGAGTGTACCAGAAAGGTGTGGTTTCAAGGGCCAAATTATAATGATGAGATCAGACAGCTGAATGTACCAGGCTACTCAGACAGACACCTCCTCCTGCCTTCCATTAACAACAGGATCAATGGTCCACCAGTTACACAACTGAAAGGAAGCCAAATGAGTTAAAAGTGGAAAAGAGGGTGTCCTTCATAACTCTCTTGCAGCAAATTCTATCACACAAGGAAATCATAACCTTACTAGAAGGAGAAGCAAGAAAACATTGACTCTGAGGCTTACAGCTTAAAATTGATTGCCAAAACAATACAGTTCATGTGACATTCATTCCTTGGACAAGATTGGATAAACTACACTGCCTATAGCAGATGTCATTAAACAGTGACTAACCCTGCTTGCTCATTCCTGCTCCTGTTTGACAGTCTGTGACTCTGTTCCAAAAAATGTTATTACTACTGTCAGAAAGACTGAGATAATAGTAACTATGTAAGTGAGGTAGAAAGGAGCAACTAGGGATGGGCTGGAGGCAGTAACTTGTTACCCTGTCTCTGTCACAGCCATCTAACCATTTGGAGGCTCCAGTGTTTTATCAGGGCAACAACAGTCCACACAAGAGTTGGAAAGTTACACAATAAACAAGAAATTATAAATATATATTAGCATGAGACTGAATACAACTGAATATACCTCCTTTTAAAAAAAAGAGGACTCTTTTTTTCCCAAGAAAAACCCTACACACTTAAGAGGCAGTTATGTACAAGCAATGTGTTCTACAATTATTTTAAGATATGAAGAATCAGCATAATAAAAATGTATTAGAGCTCCTACACAAACTCACAATTCCACGAGGTTTGGAAGCTTCTGTGCAAGGTTTTCTGGCTGAAAAAGAGTTAGAGATTTTTTTAGGTTTCTAAACAAAACCCAGAAATACATACTGTGTACCCAAGTCATTTTAATAACCATACTAAAACGTGTCTACAACTAACTCACAGGAACAAAAATTAAAAAATCAACACAGAGTTGGTACACAGTACCCTGTCTCCACATCTGCACATTCCCCACCCCTGCAATCTGAGATACACCAAGGGTGAGCAGTCCTCTACCAAACAGAACTACAGCCTAGAAGTGACATTAATGTGTCCTCAACCAAATGACAGTCAGACTTCTGAAGCTAAGAAGATGGATTACCAAAACTTTACTTGGAAAATATATTAAAATATAACTGAGTTAGTTGAAGCCAAGAGACTGCTACAAAGCTACAGCCTTTACTGATTAAAGAACAAGAACTACATAAGACACGTCCATAGTGTATTTTATTCTGTAATGTTGCTAAACTGAGAAATGACCTACAAACTTTGTGTAGCTTAATCAATTCTAAGCCAGAAGTGCTGAATCCATGTAACTAGATTGCCATATTTCCATATTAACATGCATATAATTTTCTAAATGCTAACTGATCCCTGGTTGCAATTCTATTTCATGATGGCATTTATAACCATGAGCATGTATCACAGAATTGGCTTCATAAGTTTCAGATGTCATGTTGGCAACCATACTCAAAATTATTGTAGGTTAAATCAGTTTTATTGCTTAAGATATCTACCTAAAATAGATACATTTGATTGAAAAAAGGTTTTACAGTACATATAGATGCAGAAATTAATTTTAAAAGCTGCTCAATTTTATGAACAATTCCCTGCTCATAAACAACCTCACAATTTCCACTGTCATGTAAATTTAAGGTATATTATCATCTAAAAGGTAACTTTGTGTTTACAAATTTATTATGTAGGAATATGCTAATCTGAAAAATTAACCTTAGAATATTCTAATGCATCAAACACACCAGATCATAGATCTGAGTAAAAGGAGTAGCTTGGTTTTAACTGTGGTGTAGGAAATGATGGCTACAGAAGCAAATAGTTGACGTCATGACCCAACAACCGTAACTAATCCGTTGCTGCCACCTGCTGGAAGGTTTCCCATAGTACAGCTATCTTAGAAATTTTTTATGAAAGAGAAAAAAACCTTAAGCTGGGAAAATAGGCAAAAGCTGCAACATGCTCAAGCACAAAATACCCAAGAATTAATTAAAAAAAAAATAATAAGAAGGAACTTGAAAAAAAAAAAAAACCCACAACCAAACACCAAAAAAAACACCACCCTGAGCACTGCCATCCTTTGTTGGAGTAAGGACACTAACCTGAACCATGAACTATTTTCACATTATACATGAAGGTTATACTCCTCTTCTTGCTTTAACTGCTTCATATGTTAAGAGAGTGAAACTCAGGTGAGAAACGTTTTTACTTTAGCAAGTCTAGAATAGAAATTCTCTTTACCCTCTTGAGTACCCCAATAACAATGGGTCTGAGTCAAAGTTGTTTCATACAACATCCTACAGTGAAACTAAGATTAAAAAAAAAAAAATCCTTCAGTTGAGAGGTAAAGCTAACTCTGCTCTCTGCTGGTGACATGACAGCAGACAATCACAAATGAATTATCAATTCTGCCATCAGCTGAAGCTTCCATTGCCCTCACACCCCTGGGCATTTTTCCAAACATGACCCTGCTGGTCTGCCTGGACAGGACAGCATTGCATAGTCTGAGTTAGCAAATTAACAACTGTCCTTTCACATGGCTAGCTCGTGTTTCTGACAGTGCCATCAAGGCACACCAATATTTCCTTTAATAGATATGGAAATAAGATTACTGGAAGGCTAGTGTTATCAATCAAATATTACATGAGCAGAAGTTGGAAGACTCGGTGCTGGGATACATGTGTGCTATACAGCTTCTAGATCCATTCATTATGTCAGAGCCCTCTAGCATTTCCATCTTGTCAAGGAAAACAAAGATTGAATTATTCTTAGGCAAGGTATGCGTAAATTCCGTCAGTGTAACTACACCAGACATTTTCATAGGAGCTATCTGCCAGGGACTAGAGTCATTTGAGAAGAGCAAAAAAGGAAAAAAAAGTAACGTTGATTTAGTCAAGATTTTTCATAACTCTGAAGGAATGAGCCAGTGGGACAGAAGCACCACCTTACAGATTTAGTCTGCATGATTGCTAATAATTCATATGCAATTTCAAGTATTTATTGATAAGGTAATGCTCACCATCCTGCACAGAATCAAAAGAGCACAAGGCTGAACCAGACATTAAAATTACTGTTCTCAGACAAGATCACCCCTCAAAGGAACTGGTTCATTTTCTCTTTCAAAAGTCTCAGTGAACAGAACACAGAGTCCTTCAATAACCTGTTTCATTTTAGCTACTCTCAGATGAGAGTCCCTCCTCTGCCTCTCCCATGTAAGTAACTTACTGTTTCTTTACTGAAACTGAGTATTACTTGTCCTACCAGCTTAAAAAAACATTATGAAAATACTGCCTTGTAAATACAGTGATGACTTCTGCTCTCCCTCATTTTTCCTACTCCTCTTCTGTTGTTTTTTTTTTTTTTTTTTTTTGCTCTGCCTTTTCTTTTCGCAAGTGAAATTAACCTAAACCTCTCCACCTTCTCTCACAGGGCATGTTCTCTAAAAATCCCTTGTTACCGCTTTCTAGCTTCTTCACAATTTTCCTGGGGTGCTCATGAGCATGAAACCTCACACTCAATCTCTGCTCCAGCTTGTGCTTTAGCAGTATCCAGTAATTATTTCCCTCCACTGTTAATAGAGATTGTGAAACTTTCTACACTCCAAAAAGACATCCGCCTTTTTGTAACATGCTGCAGCCTTGATCTATTCCTGTCCACTGAAACTTCCAACACCTATTCTGCTGAACAGATGCTTGGTGAATTAGACCTGGTTTTGTTTGCCTAGGTCCCAGCTATAGTGCTGTGCACTTGAAGGAGATTCCATCAGTTATCCTGATCATTTTGAATCCTAGTGCTCTACTTCACACTGTTTACAAGTCATTCTGCCTAGCTATGATCTATGTATTTCAAGTGTTGCTTTGAGAAAAACAAAACCCAGACTCTAACACACACATGAAGAAAATGGATATTCAAAAGTCTCTTTATCATTGTTTTCGCTTTTGAGCGGCGCAAACTTCATAAAGCTTACACCATTAAGCATCACTGAATGTCACAGTGTCAAAGCAGGACTGTTTATGGTCCTTGGTTAAATTTTTAAAGCACCTTTAACTCGTAAGCATAATTCCTATCCTCCCATTGAATTACTAAGCAAAGGACTTGACCAAAACAACAAAGTGCCAAAATACTTCTCTACAGTACATGAAAACTTACAAGAATAAAAGGCATTACATCTTCAGATTAATTTCAGTTTTCCGCCCAAGAACTGAAACTTCTGTTGAGGAATTATAATGTGCCATTGTCAAAGCTTTAAACACTTTTCCTTAAACTGAAGTACTGGACTTTTTCTAGGAGGCACTCAAAAGGATATATACTACAGATAGTACAATACTGTAATTTTAGCAGTCAGGCCCTCAAGCTCCTCTTCTCTGGACGTTATTTTACCCATCACACCATGGAAGACCCCAAGGGAAAAAAAGAGTAAACATAAACAAGCGAATTAGCTGGAGACTTGAGCCTATGGACAGTGGTAAGTTTTGACTCTAAGAAATTTTAGTCATGTAACTAGCCCACATTGCATACTAAGGTCACATTCATTGAGGGTGAGAAATTATTCAATTCAGGTTAAAAAAAAAGGAAATAAATAAGAGGCACAAACCCCTCACAATCCTGAAACTGTTTGTTCTAGCAGCAGCATCCCACAGATACAGGTTATTGCTGGCATTTTAACAGCATGCTCTGAATTAGGCCCCGAGATTGACAACACCTTTAAAATAAGGCACACACCAAGGTAGAAGTTGTTAGGGTTATGAAGGAAAGTAGACTTGACTTGCATAGCATCACCCAACAGTTGAAAGGCCCGACTACAGACGTGAGCAAAATTTATAGCACTTGAAAGACCCCCAAACAACAAATCTCACAATAAACTCCCAGCAGATCTTCACAGAGTCTTTGAGAGGGCAACCAAATATGTCATAAATGTTCATTTATTATACTCTACATTACTTATGTAAATTCAAACAATAACACAACTAAATACCCATATCTCACAACATATTACATCATTCAGGATCAGATTTGCTACAAGACTATTACTTCTTTTTTTCATTATATTGGGGTTTTGCATTCCAAAAATCGGAACTCCTAAACATACAAACAGTAAACATTACAATAAAAAAGTTGTCGTACCAATGTGGTCAGGGAATTTCTTTTCATGTAAAGTCTCTCCAGGTACTGCAGCCCCTCATCTTTCAGTAACTCCAAAGGAAAGTGATGGAGATTTCGATAATTTAAGAACAAGTTCTTGTGCCTTTCCAACTTTGCTTCAGAGATTGTTTTACATAGTTCTGATGCCATGACTACTACTGTTACAAGCACCACATCTAGTGCATTGCATCTTCTGAAACCAGACCCATTTCTAGGAGACAAGAAGAAAAGAAAAAAACAACAAACCACAAAGAAGGCATTATCAAGGTGTACACCGTACATTCTTTTGCAGAAAGAGTTTGTTAAAACATACTACCTGATAATTTGTCTAAACACACTTGCTCCACTTAATCCGTAAATAAAGTACCCAGAACATCCACACCAGAAGGTATGTTAGAAGCAAGTCTTGGACTATTTTCTGGATGAAGTGTGTCTTTGGACTGGCAATAACAAAATCTTAAGGTATACATAATGCATTCTTTCATCCATTTTCCATGGACTCTTCAGATAATTCTGTCAAAGTTGCCACCACAAAGAAAAAAAGAAAGAAAGCACTCTCTGTTAACCACTGTTACCTACAGTTACCCTGCAAAGTATGCTAGAAGAATCCACAGATCATAAGTCTTCTTACCTTTAGATGACTAAAATGCTTTTAATTCAGGATGACAAAGCAAGGAAAGTTTGTTAATCTTTTCCATACAAAAGGATCAGAAGAATGTATCAGTTGGAAGAGATATTGTAGATGGGCAGCCAGTTAAGGTATTGTAAAATAATAAACTAATAAAAAGAGAAATCTGAAACTTACAGCAAGAAAATTTACAAAGAGCTAAATGTCAGAGCAGATTTTCAACTCTCATTGCTAAAAAGAAAACTAGAAAGAACTAAATGTCAAGCTTTAACTGACAACTTCCAAAATGCAAAACAAAAGCATGAAGACAAATTAAAAACTAACCCGTTCCTGGAACCAGACTTTCCTTAGCTTGTTTGTCAGGTATAACCAAAATTCTAGTCATTCTTATGTCACCTCTATTTAGGTGTAACAGCAATGCTACATACATCTTTTCAATCTTCTCCAAGTCAAGGAACATAACAATTCCAGACAATTAATTAAAAGTTATCCCTTTTCTACAGACTCATTGCATAAATTAATTTCCATTAATGGAAGACACAGAATTGTAACTCGCTTACATTAATACCATTTTCTGGTTTAGTTCATTCCTTTACTGAAGGAGAGATTTCTAATTATAACAAGTACTGGAAGTGAAGGTACTGAATTAGGAACAAGAGTCCTATCTGATTATATGGCAATCTGTGTAAACAAAATGCTTTACCCAGCTGAAGACTGACAACTGGATGATACCTGTAAATCAAACTACTTGATCAGTTTCAGCAATTCCCTCTATTTGCAGATCAGCTGCTTTTACCACCGATCTATGTCCTTTTAGAAGACCACAGCACTTTTCTTACATTTCCACACACTACTAATCAAAACTGAGGTGTAACACCCTGTACACCTTTTCTAATCTTGATTTATCCTCAGTTCAAGCCACGCAATGATCAGTTCTGCAAGCAGATAATTAGCCTTTGGAGAATTCTATGCAAGATTAGAAAGTATCAGTTCAGCTTTGGTTTAGCAATGTTCATGTGAGACGAACCACTGCTCCAGCATTTACTTTCTTCAGCTATCTTCAGGAGACAGGGTACACACACATCCGGCCTCCAGCACTAGCAACATAAAAAATCCCTTGGTTCAGCAAAGGAAATTAAGGCATTACAGTTTGTCCAGAGATCTTTTTAGGTGTTCTGCACTTACAGACTTCCCTTCAGAGTTGTGACTCCATACACCAACTGGACTACATTTAGCCACAGCACACATGAAGACACAGACATACGAGCCGACAAGTGCAAAGTTCAGCTTACTTCAGAGGAAAACTCTCCTACTCCCTTCCACCAGAAGTCAAACTTTCTAAACAGTCTTTTTCCAGAGATAAGAGCGATACCAAAAAGGACACAATCATGGTCTTTAACTAAAGGGAAAGGGAGAGTTAGGGCAAATAATACCCAATGACGATGGCCCTGTGAAAAGTCATCAGAGCAGAAAGCCGCCGCTGCACAGAGAATGCACAAACGAGCCCACACTGAGCACAGGCCAGGGAGTGGAGGCTGTGAAGGGTGACACTGGGAGGCTTAGGACACCCCCAGACCTCCAGGCCACCAAGCGGGACTGACTGGTGGGAAAAGCCACTGCAAACCTGTAGGAGCCGCAGGGCACGAGAGAAGGAGGCTCTGAAGGGGGCTGCACAAAGCCGCCCGACTCGATTCTCCTCGGGCCCTGAGGAGTGGTGGGTGCAGACGAACCGACCTATCCCGACTGTGCGGGGTGCGTGTGTGGGGACCGCCACAGGCGGAGGCTGGTGAGGGTTCAGGAGGCGGCGGGAGGCCGCCCTCACGGCTGAGGTGAGGAGGAAGGACCTCGGCCCGGTGAAGGATCACACCCCCACGGAGACGCAGCGGTGCCCCGGTGGGCGGACAGCAGAGGGCAGAGCAGTGAAGGCACTCACACACTCCCTCTGAACCCGATGCGCACCGCGCCACTATCCCACTCACGCCTCGGGTAAAAGCACTCACCGGCATGGGTGCCGCCGGGGCGGGGAGCGGCGACCAGCTCGGATGGGCTTTGCGCGGCGCCGACGCCGGCCCAAGTACCCGGGGGCGGAGCTGCCCACAGCCACGCGAGAACGCTGCCGCCACACGACTCTCGCGAGACACCGCCCTGCCTCGCGTCCCGCCACGACACCGCCCCGCCTTCGCGCGGTCCGCCTTCCAGCTCTCCAAACGGGCGTCCCGCCGGAGGCCGTGTGGGCGCGGGCTGCTCGCTCTTGTCGTCCTGTGATCTCCTTCCCTGGCATGGAATCATCGAATTATAGAATCATTAAGGTTGGAAAAGGCCTTTCAGATCATTGAGTCCAATCGTAACCAAACTATGGTGACTCCTAAACCGCATTCTGGAGCGCCGCATCCACAGCTTCTGGAACTTCAGCGATGGTGACTGCTGTGGGTTGCGTGTTCCAATGGCTTACCACTTGCCCAGTGAAGTGTTTCCTAACGTCCAATCTAAACCTCGCTGGCAAAACTTAAACCAATTTCCTTACCACCTATTGCTGGTTACTTGGAAGAGGAGACCAATACCAGCCTCAATCCACTGTCCTTTCAGGGAGTTGTAGAGAGCACCAAGATCTCCCCTTAGCCTTCTCCTCTCCAGACTAAACACCCTCAGCTTCCTCAGCTGTTCCTTGTATGCTGTGCCCTCCGAACCCCCCACCAGCCTCATTGCTCCTCTCTGGACGTGTTCCAGCACCTTGATGTCTTTCCTGTACTGTGGTGCCCAGGACTGACCACAGTACTCTGGCTCTGGCCTCACCAGGGCTGAGTACAGGGGCACAATGACTTCCTTACACCTGCTGGATGCACTGTGGATATGGCCAGGATGCTGTTGCCCTTCCTGGCCACACTGATGGCTTGTGTTCATCTGGTTGTTCACCAGCACCCCTAGATCATTTTCCACCTGGCTGCCACTCTTCCCCAAGCCTGTAGCATTTGCTTGGGATTGTTGTGACCAAAGTACAGGATCTGGCACTTGATCTTGTTAAACTTCATTCCACTGAGCATTGAAGAAAAATGTCATGTGCAGGTAAAAGTTGTGGTGACCAGAGATACCTTCCCAGCCAAACTGGGGGAGAACTAAGTACCTTTTATTTCTTTGTTAACAGCACACCGGAGACCCTTGAGCAATCCTGCCTACATCCCTAGCTTGCCCATCACATTCACTTTTATCCATGATAAGTTTGCCTGTTGAAACAGGTAAGGGAATTATGGAAGCTCAATTTACCTGTTGTTTATTCACTTGATTTTAATTTTACATATGTTCTCACGTACTGAGATGACCCAATACATAAATCCTGTCTTAGGGAAGGTTTTGTTAGCGTTATATCAGTACTAATTCCCTCATACTCAAAATATTTGATGTTGCTGGGTATTAGATGTCCTCCTTTGCTGAAGATTAGCCCTACCAGCTGCCTAAAAAGGAATCCTGGCTGCAGAAATCCTCTTTCTAGTTCCCACTGACTAATTAACATAAACTTGTCTTAACAAGGTTCACATAGTAGGTCTGCAGGGGAACCAGAAGCTGAAAGTAAAAGATTAATACCTTGGCAGAAGGCATTTCTTTATTCCTGTATATTAACAGAACTTTGATTTGAAGCAAAGTAACATGCAGGAAAAAAAAAAAAAGTTTTTTTTTCTTGAGGAGTCATTTCTCTCTTTTTCAGTTCTAATTAAAGCATAGCAATTCTTAATTGCTCATTTGTCATTTTCTTTCACTTCAAAGGCAATAATTGATTTTGACAGGTATACTTACTCAGTCTTTCTGCACTTGCAGTCTTTCTGAAGTTGTTTTTTCCAGTCAGATAGATTGGATTTTGTTGAAATGGTTGGAGATTAAATAATTTGCCTTTCAAAATTCAACGTTGATCTTCTGTATTTATCATATGATATCCTACTGCACACAGTATTTTTTACTGTGGTTGATAGTGCGTGTCTTAGCTGGATGTTAAATTCCAGGAAGTGGCCTGGTTGTATACCACCTCAGTTTTAAAAACAGCAGTTACATCACATGTCTTAATGTCTCTTTGGTCCCACATTATAAATAACTGAGAAATGAGAAGATAAGCATACTTCAAACTAGAGTAGAAGCTGAATATGAGCACAGTTAGCAACACATTCCTCAGAAAGAATTCAGAGATGTGTCAAACCAAATGTTTTCCAGGATATTGAGTTATTGATCAGGTCAGCAACTGTGTTCCTGCTTTCTTCCACTAAAGTACAGACAGGAAAGGTGAAGCTTTATACTTGGGAGACCTGCTCTTAACACAGCCAGGACATTTAAAGTGTTTCTTTGCTCATGTGTTGCAATGGTTTTGGTCTTTTGGTTTGGAATTTTTTTGAGCCAGTATAATGGAGGAGATAAGATTACTACAGTCTAGTATTTTTCAGAGCAAATTTTTGTCTGTTTCTTCTGCTCACACCAACAAAAGGTCTACAGAATTTAGAGCAATGCTAAAATTTCTTTGGTTCTGCCCTTACATGAATTATAAATGACACTGTACACATGGATTCAAGATAAACTGCAGGAGCAGTTTAGGACCACTGAAACTGTTTTTTTTTTTTCTGAATGAGTTTCTATTGGCAGTATGTGAATTGTCTTCTCCCTACTGATAATAATGCCTATGATTTGCTCCAGACTGCTTTTCAGCTGTCAGAAGAGTCTGTAGAACGGGATGTGCTCTTCTTTGCCAAGACAAAGAAACACCCTCACCTACCTCAACTGTATTACATTTTTCTTCCTTGTTGAGCTGTATCAGGTTCATACCAGCAAATAACAGTGGCAGTTAGCTCATAGCATTATGGTATCCACAATATTTCTAATGTGATTTGAATGTTCACACACCACTTTATCTTGTGTCTCTTTCCTGAAGCAGTCACTCAGGCTTATCACTTTATTGTCTTGCATAACCTGCAGTCATCACACTCATTCATTCTCAGCCTGATTTTTTTGCCCCTTAACCAACACCCTCACAATCTCCCAGGCTTGTGTCATCAAATTCTGCGCAGTGCTTCTGAAAAGCACTGCTGTCTCAGATCTGAAAGCTGATCTCTGAAGTGCTGATCCTGTGCAGCACAGGTGTACGGTCTTGCCTGTGTAGTCACGAGGCTAAAAATGATGAGCAGAGCAGGGGGCATTGGAATCTGATCTTCCTATAAGGAGAGTGCTTGCCTCATGGTTGACAAGTCATTCTCATTTAACAAGTGAGACTAGAGGGACATCCTTTGTTACATGGATTTCTACTGTTTGTTTACCCTATTTAATTCTAAGCTTTGTCTTGAAGACCTACGTGCATCAGTTGGTTTACTGCAAAAAATCCAATAACTGAAACTAATGGGCACAGCTCCACCAGTGATCCCTTGTTTGTGCCAAACTTACACAAGGCAGATGAATGTTGTGCGAATAAAAAGAGGTGATGATTTGTTATCAGATTTATTACACAAGGTGACTATTTATGACTAACAACTTTGAGAACATGCAATTGGAAATTTCTTTTGTAGTAAAGTTTTTGTGAAATAATTTTCTTCTGTTGTGCTGAGTGAAACATGAAGAAATTATTTTTAATTGAGGTTTTTGGGAGCTTGCTCTCAATTTTATAGAACTCTGAGATCTTACTTTTGATTTTGAGTTCCAAACATTGAGGCTCAGCCTTCCTAATAATCCTGGGTAAGTCTTTTCCACCCAGTACTGTGGATACCACTTATATTGAATCATGGGTATTAAATTAGACATTGTAAGTTTAGATTATGATCAAAATATTCACTGAGCAACTAAAGGTCAGTTTTTAGCAGCAGGAGACTTAAGTGTGGCTGATGTATGACAGGAAAAGAGTCCTTTAAGGTCATATAACTAGTAAATACTTTTCACTTTTTCTCTTTATTTAGTGTGTCAACTAGCAGTGCAAGATGGGCTTTCTTGGACATCACTGAGTAACCCAGTGGACTGTCCAATACCTCTGCCAGGTCTCACAGCCAGTGAACATCTTTCCATAGTCAGATGGGAGAAGACTCTGCTCCACACATGCTTGGCTTGTTTGACATGGCCTAGCAAAATGGCAGAGGTCTCACTCACAAGGAAGGATTTTAGTGTGGGGGCCTAATGGTTTAATGGTTTGTGCCTTTTGTCACAGTATCACAGTATCACAGTATTACCAAGGTTGGAAGAGACCTCGAAGATCATCGAGTCCAACCTGTAACCACAAACCTCACGACTAGACCATGGCACCAAGTGCCACATCCAATCCCCTCTTGAACGCCTCCAGGGACGGCGACTCAACCACCTCCCCGGGCAGCCCATTCCAATGACGAATCACTCTCTCGGTGAAGAACTTTTCCTCACCTCGAGCCTAAACTTCCCGTGGTGCAGCTTGAGACTGTGTCCCCTTGTTCTGGTGCTGGTTGCTAGGGAAAAGAGGCCAACCCCTTCCTGGCTACAACCACCTTTCAGGTAGTTGTAGAGAGCAATGAGGTCGCCCCTGAGCCTCCTCTTCTCCAGGCTAAACAACCCCAGCTCCCTCAGCCTCTCCTCATAGGGCTTGTGCTCAAGGCCTCTCCCCAGCCTTGTTGCCCTTCTCTGGACACGTTCAAGTGTCTCGATGTCCTTCTTAAACTGAGGGGCCCAGAACTGGACACAGCACTCAAGGTGCGGCCTAACCAAAGCAGAGTGCAGGGGCACAATGACCTCCCTGCTCCTGCTGGCCACACTATTCCTAATGCAGGCCAGAATGCAGTTGGCCTTCTTGGCCACCTGGGCACACTGCTGTCTTCCCCTTATTCCTAGAAAATGTATGTTGCCTAGAATTGTACAAGTTCTTACGCAGTTCAGCACACAAGTTTGTTCTTCTGCTCTTGCAGACTCTGAGGGTGGCTTTCTCACCTATCTGTGAGGACCACTGACTTAAATTTTTCTCCTGACAAGTGCTGAAGGCCACGAGTCATCACCAGAATATGCAAACTGAGGCTTTAAGAAGCACGCTTTCCTGCTTTGCTGGAGAGACAATGTATGCCATCGTGTGACTGTCACTGCTAAGCATTTTCTCAGCTGGCATCCTTCTTTCTAGATTTCAAATCTATCCATTCTAGTTACCCTTGGTTTCACTTTACAGTGGCTTACATAATGCCTGTCCAGTATATGCAGCTTTGATATACACAATGATGCAAGATCCCGATTGGCAAAAATTTCCATAATTTAGGATCAGTCCTTTCCATAGGAGGATTTTTTACATGACACGTACATTTATTGATTTTTCTCTCATAACAAGAAGAAATAAACTCAGTAAGGTGTTCTGGATTTACTGATGGAGAAAGAATCCACAAAGTCCTGGCTCTTCTTAGGTTTTTCCTGGCTTCCAGTTAGTAATTTTGGTGTAGTGACAAAGCTATTTTATTTGAGTGGAGTAATGTTGCAGTGACTCATCACAGTACTGCTAACTTCGATTCCACAATCTTTTTACTTCAGACTCTGGCTGCCGTAGCAGTACCAGAAACTGGAAAGCAGATGGAGCTCTTGCATGCTAAGTGACAACCGGACAGCTCTCCACCTTTGGCTTAAGTCTTTTTACTTTCAGTTTGTTACTGTTCTTGTTAAACTTGAATTAATTCCTGTTTTAACAGCACGGTAACGGTAATGACAAAGCGAATTTGAATAAAGGTCACTTGTACTGCCTTGTATGGTTCAAATCAATGTACAAAATAGAAGCTCATAAAACATTCTATCACAAATTTGGGCTGAACTCAGTTTTTGAAGGAAACTTCGTGGTAATCACATTGATTATTGCATAGAACAGATTTCCTCAGAAGTAATGGAGAGTACTAGCAACTCAGACAAACTGCAGTTGGGATGGAACCAACCCTAGCACAGAATAAGTGAGCAGTGGATTTTGGCCCTGATCATGCAGTTTCTGCTCATTCTAAATTCCCACTGATCTAATTAATCTCAGTTGGAAAAAGAACAATGCCTCTCTGCCCCAGAAACCAAATTCCTCAATTAATGCGCTAAGCAAATGTCACAGCATGCAGAGTCAACATTTCCGCCTCTGCTCCCTCAGGACGTCTCAATATGGAATCACCACAGAGGTAACAAATCAGCCATCAGCCACAGATTATTCACCTGTTAGCCCATCTTTCATGGATTCTGAAGGTGCACACAGCTGATATGGACATATTTTGTGTTAGCTCTTGTTGGTAACAAGGCTTTCAAATTTACTTCAATTAACTAAGTATTATTTTTCAACTTACCAACATGGCTACAAATGCATAAATAATGTTTCCTTCATCTTCTAGAATTCACTTTATGAAACTCCTTAATCTTGACTGATTTGGTTTGACTAAAGCCACTTAGACTATGATTTCCACTTTTGCTTCCCTTTAAGCCAGAAAAGTAATAAAACTTAAATAGCAAATTTAGGCAGCATGTGGACGTTTATTAGTTTCAGGCAACAAATGGCATGAAACATTCTTTGGTCTATTTTTACATGACCTCAATAGTATCCATTATTACCACCTCCCTCTGCTGTCATTGAGGGTTATGTCCCCATCTTTCTGCCTGCCCCAAGATCTCCTTTCTTTTTATCTCCACTGCACTTGCCTTAAGTTCAACCTGCAGATTTGCTGAATTTACAATAATGGTCAAAAGATTCCTGAGTATTTCTAATGATTCATTCATCTGAAAACTTGATCTGAAAACTTATTCTGAAGGAGTCCCTACTCCTGGTATGACTATTGCTGCCTAATGTAATTACCTTTCTCCTCTCTTAGCCATTTATTTTCCAAAGGAGAAGTTCTGTGCTATTCTGTAGGTCAGAATAAAATCATATTTTGTAGCAAGACTCCATATGGTCAGTAAAGCTCCATTGTTCTTATAAGCATACTTAATTTTTTTTGATAAAGTACTAATTCCTTATGCACCTGTCTGCACAGTTCTGTCATTTTAGTACCTGTAATTTTGAAATGGAAGTGTGTTGCATTCAATTCTTGGTGACAATACACATTCTCAAAATAACATTTTTGTCTATTTATAAGATGTTTGTTTCTTATGGAAAGATTCCAAGAGAAGTGCCAAGTATCTTGGTTGTGTAAGAGTGACCTTTTTTTGGTAATTTTATTCTGCCATTCACATCAGAAGGGTGTTAATTTTGTGGCCTGTTACATTATGATAGAATTGAGGCAGGTGGTGAGCTATTTTCCATTCCAAGTGAATATAAATAGTGAAGAGAAGTGTGGTGTGTACACAGCTCATTGATTTATGCAAGCATATTGTAGAACCTGTTTAGTGAAGTCAGATACAGAAATCTGCTGTTCCTGAGACCGGTAGATTTGCTTTTAGAGACCTTGCAGCGTTTCTCCCTTTCACATAAGCCATCCCTTTGGTTCCACCTGGTGTTTGACCTTTCTTTTTATTGGACATACTAGCAATAGCTTAAATATATGCCTGGATGTGCCACATGTTGGGGACTCAGGAAACTGCTTCCTGGTAAATGCAGGATTTGTAGGTTTGTGAGAGGAAATAGACTGGTGGCCAGCTTAGTTTCAGCAAAAGTAATTTTAGATTATCTCCTCCTCCTCCTCCTCTCTCCAGGATGTCCTAGCATGTGCAATTTGGACTGCCTTTGCCTGGTGGAGACTTCTTAGGTAAAGCTCAGTACCTTTTTAAAACCAGATTACTAATTAATTATCTTACTCTAACAGAGGTGCAAAGAATGCATGTAACTTACATGAAACATGTTGCGGTTTGGATATTGTTACTGTTTTATCCCCATTAGCTCCAAACAGCTACAAGTTGTTTGGTTGTTTGGTTTTATTTTGACATAATTTCCTTACTCTAGCTTGAGAATAGCTAGTGTGGTGAGAAATAGATCAGTCTGGATCTGGGAAACAGGTGGATGAATGCACCATGGTTTGGCCTCTACTTTTTGTTTTTTAAAAAATAGCTTAAATAGTTTCAATATAGTCTTCAATAAGTGGTGAAAGAGAGGAAACTGGTAACATGTTGTGATGTTATGACGTGGAGAAGCACACTTCCATGGAAGATTTATGTGGTATACTATGCCAGCATTTAGCAGCATATGTCAAGTTTGTATGGGTTGATGACAGGATAAATTTTATGTTGCTGAAGAAGGGGCTCAGCTCTCAATGGCTTAGCTGTCCCTGATGCAGAGAAGACTGTCCATGAAGCAAATAATTGTTCCTTTCTTCCACATGGAGGTGTTCCCTCCCTGACCTCTTCACCACACATACACAATTTTCAAAGCAATACAGGGGGAGTGGCAAATGTGTGTGAAAACTATCAAGTTCCTTAGGGGAAGGACAGTACTGAAAAAGCATGAAACAACTACTAAAGAGGCTTTTCCTTTCTGAAAAAGTCAAGAATAAATACATAACATCAATACTGAAAGATAATGGCAAAAAGGGAAAGGAACAAAGTTAAGTAGATAAAAGCATCACAACAGAAGTGCTTAGATGAGTCTCAGTGTTCTGACCTCTGCTGCTGTCATAAAATGTTTGTGTTTGTTAAATACCTGATAGGAAAAGAGTCCCAAGCCCACAGAAGGTGCAGGACATAAAGAGGAATTTCCTTGTTCAGTAAGGATGGAAGTTATGCCACAGGGGACAACCCTATTCAGACAGAAGCACCATCTTTCAGAGCAGTGTTTTAAAGCACATCCAGTGTTGTGGCTCCACATTAAGATACAGAAGTACTTTCCTTCCCCTTCAAGTTGTATATTGGAGTCTTTGTTGCAGATTATAAGGCAATGAGATAAACAATGTCAGTATGCATAGAACGTTGCATTTGTAACTTTGATTCCCTCAGAAAAGATAGTCTTACTAGTGACTTTTTGTTACCCCACAGAAGACAATCATCTTTGTGTCGTCAAGTCAAAGATTTGCAATATTTGAAGTTCCTGATTCATTTTGTGTTGTATTTCTGATGGAATATTGTTTTTTTCCTCAGGGCATCTTGGCAGCTTTCAGTGCTCTGTATAATCGGAGCCCTTGCTCTGTCTAAGCTGAGGCTTTTATGAGCACTGAGTTACCAGTGCTTGAAGTAACATAAAGAGCTACTTTGTGACAGGTCATAAAATATTGATAAAGCTTAGGTTTGTGTAACATCAAACTAACCATAAGTTTCAGTGCTGAAGCTGAAAAACATTGACCTGAGGGGCAGCACCATAATTTTTCCTACAACTAGCATGTTAAGTTATTTGATTTTTGTTGGAATTCAAGATTTATTTTTCTGCCTTAAATTCTGTCTGTGGTACAGACCTCAGCAATATACAAATATTGCAATAAAAACCTAGCACCACAGCTCAAGTGAGTAGCATTTCTTCATGCTCTGACACAAAGTTTGAAGAGGGGAGGATCTTTTAATTAAAAAATTAAACAAAAACAACAAAAATACAACTCCACAACCCCCAAAACAACTTCAGTCAGTAAAACTGAAAGATAAAAACAAAAATGGAAGGGGGCAGAGAACTGTGCAATTCACTTCATAATACTGCATTCCACAGTGCAGCTCTAAGTGTTACTGTAGCAAGTGCTCGGGCGGCTGTACAGACTCTCATCTCTCCAAGTTCAGTGATTTTGCTTTAATTATTATTTGGGGGGTGGTGTTGTGGCTGTTTTGGGGTTTGTTTGTTTGTTTGTTTAACTAGAGCTGTCCCTTCATCAAGTAACACCCTGCCCCTTCAACTTCTCTTCCAGCAAATCTGCAAAAGAGAGCTCTTGCTGATGGCTCTAAGTAGCTCTAGCTCTAGGCATCCACACAATTCTTCAGTATTGGGCTTGGGTACAAGTCTAATCCTCCCAAGAGAGGCAGGAATGAATCCATATATAGCCAGTACGGTGATCTGCATTTGGGCTCCAGACTAACACAGCAATATAGATAAACCCTGGATTAGCTCTGTATCATTTCTGGGACTGGATAAACATTTTAAAATGTCATACAACCAAAGTCAGATGCAGCAGTGCAGCTGATAAGGCCAGCAATATTTAATGACTGCAGTAGCATAGAAGTTCTCACTACAGGTTACTAGTCAGCTCTTTTCCCAGCAAACTGCAACTGTACATGTAAACCATCCACTTAAAAAATCTCAAGTGCTTTAATTTCCTGGAGATGTTTACAAATCTTAGAGTCCACAGAAGAAACAGCCTCAAAAGGGTAAGAAAAGCCACTGCTCTTACTGGAGGCAGAAAAGCCCTGTTGTGAGGTTGACTAAGGGAAGGGTGAAAAACTTGAAAACAACAGTCAGTTGTAGAGGATATTAAAAGGCATGTCTGGACTTTAATTACTTAATGTTGCTGGTGAGAAGGGAGCACACAGGTAAACCAGCTCTCAGAACATTCAGGGCTTATGGATTGTAATTGAGTGGTGCATATTTAGGTAGAACATGTTGTCAATTTCACCCATCTGAATTTCAGCTCATTTCTAAAGAAGTTTTAATGCTTATATATACTGGTAGTGGAAGGACAGGCATAGACGTCCCTTTGGAGGTGACTTACCAAGATACTCATGTGATCACAGCCTCTTCCTTAAGTCCTTAGAATGCAAGCACATTTTCTCCCAGTTCAAGGTTTTACAGGCTGTTGGCTAACAGCTCATACAGTTCAGATGACTGCAGAAACAGCTCTATTACTCAAATTTCACTGTTACTTTAAAATTTTTTTGCATTTCAACTCACCTGGATGCACAAAGAATTTAGAAAGGGGGAGACAATGGGCTACAGTCGTGTTATTTTCTGTTTTGCTGGCCTGGAAAATGCTGCTAACCTGAGGCAGCCTAGTCTTAGCAGCACAGCCAGGGTCAGCTGGTGTCAGACGTCCATGATGACACTACATCCCAGCACTGAAAAGCATTCCAGACTTTTGTCTTTTGTTTATAGCTCTTTCCATAAATGACATTAATCTGAAGTAGCACATGTGGCAAGAATACGTCGCTGTAAACCCTCAAAGGGTGATACCAGAAACAGAGCTGCACACAGGCAGCCTTCTTTGGAATTGTTTCCCTCTTTGCTTTTTAATGCTTGAGCCCCTTCCAGACCGTGTTCTTTAAAGAGCATTTGAGTACAGAGTCTGCACAACACATCAGGCACCAGGCAGAGACACACTGCTTTAGCTCTGCTGCTCTTCCTCAGGTTGCAGTTGTCACAGTTCTAATTGTACCAAATTTCAGTAGCAGATCCAGGCCATGTTCAGAGTTATTTGGGAATCAGTCCTGTTTGCTGCATACTCACCCCGTTTATATTTCATGCTTATGAATGTCATACTTTATGCTATGCAAAACACATCAGCACTTTCCTTACAATTTATTATATAAACGATGGTATTACAGTTTTATGGCACCTTTGATAGGACAATCTAATCACGTTTCATAAACACTGCTATGCCTGATGGGTTTTTTAAACTCGTTTGAGAGATGATTAAACTGGGATTCTGAATTTTGTAAAGAATGTCCCTAATAAGTAAGTGAAGATTCAGGAATAGAACCCAAAATCTCACATTTCTGTCCAGAAATATCATTGTGTAATACTAGGCAATGGTCAGAGGTTTAATATGGATCAGTTGGTTTAGTTGATTAGGTGGTGCTGGATGATGGGTTGGACACGATCTTGAAGGTCTCTTCCAACCTGGTCTGGTCTATTCTATTCCAATGCCATTAATGTTCAATCTCTTATCATCAAGTCAAGCACAAAAAAAAAAAAAGTTTCCATGGAAAAACCATCTATAGTGAATCACTTGCTTGTCACTCAATAAAATACAGATATTGAAATTAACAAAAGTTTAGTGTTTTCATAGAAAGCACTTTTATCATCTCCAAATCAAAACAGCTCAGTGGTTTGACCATTATGGCAGCTTCACTTTCAGTGTATGTATCTTGCGTGTTCCCTTAACAAAATATTATCCCTGTCTTCAAGTCCTATATTTGTGTTCACAATTCAATTATATGGCCATTTTGTTGGGAAAAAAAAATAATTAGATGCATGTGTACATTTTTTGCATCACTGAAGAACTAATAATGTCATCTTAGCATAGACCCCCTGAACATCTCTGAACTAAAATCCTAGTGACAGACAATGTCCAAATCAGTCAACCTGAATTTAACATCAAACTCCCTCAGGCTTGGTTAGAAAATGTCAGCCTAAAATAGAATATGCTTGAGTACAACAAACTAGAAAGGCACCTCTGATTTATATATTTGTGTGTACAAACAAATGTCATAAACAGAGTATCCCAGAAGAGCAACTAACCCCTTCTTCACAGAGCTGAATTACCACTTACTGAATTAAGATAACTATATGGATTTGCAGGAATAATGCTTGCACTTGTGTAGAGCCTGAACAAAATGAGGTAAAGAGCTCCTTAACTTCACCAGGTAGTGACTGCTGATCATAGGAAAGATTAAAATAGCTACCACTGAGGTACCAGTTACAGACCAGCCCAAATGCCAAGGGTTTAGAAAGTGAGCTAATGCTCTAAACAAGATTAAATATATTGGGTAACTTGTGGGTCAAGAACAGGATTTGATGCTACTCAATAATATGAACATAGTAGTAACAATTTGATTATTTGCTTTTGATCAGGACCAAGTTAAATGTTTCTTAGCTTCATTTTCAGTTAGAAAAATAGGATATAAAATGTAGATGCACAAATAATTTAATTACAAACAATTTTTTTAATGTCATTAAGCAAATGAAATGCATAAGCTACCCATACCTTTGCCAAAGTGGCATTTCAAACCTCCACTGGAAGCAAGTGCGAAGCTTGTTTAAAGTGTGCTGAAAAGTAAAGAAAGCATTTAACAGACCAGAGAAAACATATTTTCCTCCTTTCTCTAACCACCAGTTCCTAAACCTTTTAGTCACTGTTTCTCTCACAAAAAGCAACTGTGCTGCTTGAAAGAAGAGTCGGAAATTGGAATAGCTGCATACAGGGATCTTAGCCCAAGACAGAGAGGCGCCTGGAAGTGACAGAATGGGTAAAAGGGGAGACGAATACAGCCCACACGAAACCTAAGCAGGTACAATCATTAGTTTAAGAGCTGGCAATGTTATAAAGATTTTTTTTTGAGATAGGCAATTTATACCCTGGCAGATCTTACTCTGGCTGACTCTTTGTAATGTTCTTCATCCCAGTAACAGGAACTTGGCTCATCCAAGTCATCCGCAGAGCTAGGGAAGTGCAAAAGCAAGCAGTGAAGATAAATCCCATATTTGTAGTTGCTGCCGACCAGTTCTACAGGAGAATCTGACACTGGCATCTGCACACTATAACTCAGGAAAAAAGTTACAGCTTTCATCTTTGCTGCCTAATATTAATCTGTATCTAATTTATTTCTTAGCCTGTCAGCACTTCTGAAAACTTTGCTGTGGTAGGAGGCAGGTACTTTTCTCCAGTAGGGACACTGGACTTTATTATGAACTCCACTGTTTCCTACTTCCTTGTTGAGCATTGTGCATTGCGACAAGCAGGCATCAGCGTACAGGACTAAAAAACACCAGGCATAGAAGGATGTTCATCTGCTCAGATTCACAGCTCCTAATGAGCTATATGGTTTAAACAGAAATTTAACCATTACCTATTTCAGCCTAACTGACACTGTCATGTCTGTGAGCTGTAGAAGCTGAATAAGTTGTATGTCCCCTTCTGTTGCCCTTGATACAGTGCCAGCTAATTGTTGGCAGATAACTGGGGGCTATAATATTCTAAAGTGACAGACCCCATCTGCTAGAGCCCTCCTACACTCTTGAGAATTTGGCTGGTGGTTCACAGGCAGAGCTAATGGGAGTTTCCTTCCCTCTGCTCTTGCTGGCAGGAAGTGTTTTATTTATGATATCACCAAATATTTGCTCTGCTTCAAGACAAAAGGAGTTGTTACTGCTGGCTTCCCAAAAATCTTTTCAACCCTACTCCACTCAAAACAAATCCTAAAAGGAAGTCACCATGTTACATTGCTGTGGGTTTGATCATCTCTTGCATGGAATTCATGTCTCACTATTTGCTTTAATGATGCAGGATCAGGGCCTAACTCTTAGCCATTCTTTACAAAGCATACTATATTCCAGTAATTGCTAAGAAACACCACTTCTTCCCCGCCAGGTTTCCCAAGCTGAAAGTTATTTGTGCCAGGAGAAAAGAGAGATCAGTAAGCCAACAATGTATTGTCTGGCCTGCCAGCAACTCCTTTACATGAAACAATTATAATTTAGGAACTCAGTGATTTTAGTAATGAGCACACCCCTTCTAAGTTTCCAGAAAAGGGGAAACTAACATAATTATTACAGGATACTATGCTTCTGTTCTGACAGACAACTATATCCATTTAGGAATGCTAGCACAAGTTTTACTTATCTTTTTGTTTTTCCCTAGCGTTACTGTACACTTGAAGTGAACTCCCATGCTTCAAAAGAGGTTAATCTACTTTCAGCCACAAGTGTAACTAAACCATATTTGGTATCACAGAGAATCAACAGCAGATCTCTGGTTTACATTTTGTTATGCCAGTTTAACCTATTGCTATGTTACTTTTAATTGAATGGTGGCACCAAACACCATGTACAGTTATTAAAGAAAAAAGGGCTGTTACAAAACTTTCCTTTTAAGGAATTAAATGTATTTTGTTCATTTTCTTTAAGAGATGGCAAGAAATTAGCCTGCTTGGCCTCCCTGCTTTGGCAAGTTCAGCATTCAAAGTAACTATCACTTGCTGCAAACATTTCCTAGGAAAAATGAAAGCAGCTTGGTAGATTTTATCACAGTGCAGTTTTTTTACCTTATCTCAAACACAACTATAGCAGTCTAGCAGAGATATTATGGCTCACTTCAGAAAAAAAAAAAACAAAAACAGAACACTATTTTTTTTTCCCCTTCCAGATTACTTTGCTCTGAAGTTGACCTTCTCATTCTCCAGGAAAATTCTACTGTTCTAAAACAGTAGTCATTGAACAGTTCTGGTTGAAAAAGACCTTTAAGAGCATCAAGTCCAACCATTATCTAACTCTACCAAGTCTAATGCTAAACCATGTCCCTTAGCACCACGTCTATGTGCCTTTTAAACAAACTTCATCAACTTTCCAGAGAAAGGATTTTCAATGACAACTGTGCAAGCTGTTTCTTTGTAATAACACTCTAATACTGAATAGCAGCATCTAACAAAAACTTACAAAGCTGAACCCAAGCCACAGAAGTTGCCCAATTCAGAATTCAAAAAGCCAGGCCAGCAGTCTCTTAGCACAGGCTGGTTTTCTGGACTGTTTTAACCATCCATTCTGCATTATAACAGCAGCTGCAGGGGTAATTTCCATCATAGCTGTTTGGAAACCATTTCAAGAGAAGTTTTTCCAGATGTAGGTTCAAGTGTGCCAAATGGTCTGGCTCTTCAGTATAAAAAGCAAATTTGAAGTTGAGACTATGGTGCTTCAGTAGCAAGCAGCTTTAATCAATGCTCTGCTCAAAGAACCTGCCTGCTCTCAAAAATTTTAATGATTCTGCAGGGCTTCATTTAGAGAGTGATACAAAATCCATGTCAAATCCCCCTCCACCCCTTTGTATTTTTCACCTCTCAGTAATACAAATTGTCTACAAACTATATAATGTTCAAAAGATTACCGTTCAGCCTTCAGAAAACTGGAATTTATGCCCATAATACATAATGAAGCACCTGCTAGTGCTGTATGTTATGTATAATTACTCTCTCATACAAGAAAAGGTAGAGTAGCAGCTATCCAACCAAATTATATATTATATATTTTATATATTATAATGAGGTAGACAAAAAAAATTCTGCAAAGGCACAACTTGCCTATCAGAAAAGCATCTTGGTAACATTGCTGGTTCTTAGGTTATAGGAATTCTAAATTTTAACTCTTCTTCCTCTTAAAGAAACACTGATATTTAGTGCAGATCAAAGTATTATCTGAATTTAACACCTAATGTTAAAATTTAATATGCCATGTACCATTGTATACTACTTTATCTCAGTATGTCAGCAGCATACCTGTGTCCAGTGTAGCACTTCCTACTGCTGAATTAGAGTAGTTTTTTAATTGGATAAATTATCTCTTTTCAATTCTTTCACCTAATCCGGGATTCAGACTATTTCATTAGAGGATGACTTGCAGGGAGGAGAATATGCACATTCCATGGTGGTCTGTAGAATGTTTTTACCACACCCATTTCTAAACCCTCCTTTTCCTCTTCCTGCTTTCTCTCTCTCCTTTCCAAACCACTGCAGGTTCCTTAAATGTGCATCGTACCACCAACAGTCAGGTCAAAACCCACCTAATTTTTCAGATGCAGTTAACAGTTACCACCTATTAATGTCCATCTCTCACTGCCACTCAAAGTTTGTGGAGATGCTTCCAAATAATTTCAAGTTGTGAAATGAGATCTTGACGTTTAGAGCCAGAGGGCTGAAAGTATTCAGGTCTCCTTCCACTAGAGGAACAAGATCTACAATTGTATGAAGTATCACTGGCATTTGAAAGATGGATCTCTGGAAACTCCCAAGTTTTTAATCTAACCGATAACAGAAAAGAGTACCTGATAGTATTGCATTTAAAACCAACCATGAAACGACTTACTAAAAGTCAATTTCTTGTACTACTTGCTTCAAACGTGGATGAAGCTGGCTGTGTGTAAATAGCACTACATTATCTTTGACTATGGGTATAATATCCAGCACATGCTGCATTCAACAAAAGAGCATCACATAAATGAGAATAAATATCTTTATTGGTCTCCCAAGAACAGGAAAGAACCTTGTACCTGCATGAATTTGTCTGGAAAGCTTTGGGGTTTATTTTCTTCAATCTTTACTTTCAGATGTAGTAAAAACACAATCTTAAAACCTTCACCCTTAGAACTCTCTTCTACACCCCAACTCACTAAGGATTAGTACTGTGACCCTAGATTATTCATTTGCTCTAAACACTCTTAGGCTTGAATGAAACTGCTATATTATGTGAAGGAAAAGAAAGACAGCAGTTTATAGGTTCAAATGAAGAAAAAAAAAAAAAAACAAAAAACCAAAACAACAAACAACCAAACCCAAACATGGTAGTAAGTAATATTGTTAACTTACTGAAAATGAGTAAGTTACTAATGTTCAGAGTTCTTTTCTTGGCTTTGTTTGGTTATCTGAGGATTTCACAGAAGTTTATTCAAAAAATCCGAATGTAGACTTCTAGGGCTCTGCTATAAGGGCAATTTTCTTTGCTGGAACAAAATATAAGAGCTTTTGGCCAAGCTCTCACCAAACCCCCTTGCTGAACAAAACCTGATCTGCACTATCAGGGATAGCTAAGTAACAACCAGTATTTATGTAACTGTTCACCACTGCATAGTCAAATACTTCTGAAATAAATACATCTTTACTTCCCAGCAATGTGAGAGCAAATACAAAGAGATCATAATCAGACTCGAGCCTCCAAAAGCAATGTTTTAAAGCAAGCTGAGAGGTTTAATGGAATTAAACTAAATAAAGATAGAGTTGACTGTCACAGGACTGGTTTCGCCACATAAACAGTATTTTTCAATACGCCTGCATATACTAGTGGAAAATAATGGTACTTTCATCTCCAGGGAGAGTCTAATACAAGTGTATCACTGAATTATATGCTATACTACCTTCACTTACAAATCTCATTTGGCACCCACAATTGAAAAAAGGATTGATAGCAATTCAAGAAACTGCTGACACATTCGGAGTGAGTTTTTAATTAGATCTCTTCTTGGCTGAGCATCTTTTTGTATCTTGTTAGAATCTATGTTCCTTTGCACTTCTCAGAGATACTTAGGCACAAGAGTCACACAAGTGCCTGATGGAAAAGACAGATGAGTCAGACTGTTGGAAAGTGCCCAGGGCAGCAGTTCAGATCACTAACTCTTCAGACTTTTTCCTCTGCTAAATGTCAGATGTGTCACTGATTTAACAGCCATTGCCTGAAGATATTTGATTGTGTGCCACCATCAACCCTCTTAATTACTCAAAGCAGCAAGTGGAAAATAAGAGGAGAATATGTTCACTTTCAATTTTATTCCTAACTTAAAGGAAGAAAATCAGTAATTCTTTTTGTTAACCTCTCTGCTTAAGTGATAATAGTAAATAGAGACAGAGGTGGTATACAGTATCTCATTGTTTCCACAGGATGATACAAAAACATTAAGTGAAATAAAAGCCAGAATTATGCAAAAGGTCAAGCAAGTGAAAGCAGCAGTTTCTAATGACAAAGACCATTTGCCTTTTTACAGGGCTGTATGAAAGAGCTGCGTATCTTTTAAGTGTACATTCTCTGTAACACAAAATTAAAATGGTAACATTGACCTGAAAATAAACTACAACATCTATCTCCCTGCCTGTTTCTCAGGGTCAAAAAAAGAGATGACAAAACAAAAGATCACATAAAATAGAACAACACACTCAAGATCAATCCATCATGAGTCCCCTTCCGACTATTGTCCCAAAGCTGTCAGTAAACAAGGCCAGTTTGACAGGCTTCTCATTCTCTACAAGGATGAATCACTTGGTCCCATTTGCCCTATCCATCATGAAAACTCAGTGTCCCTTCTTTGCATGAAATACTGAAAAAGAAATTTTCCTGAAGACAGATTGGTTACACAGATGAGTACAGAAATAAAACTAATACAGATAAGCATATTTCTTACACTGTCTTTTCAGACTGTTAGTCACTGCCTGTAGGAAAGGAAAAAAGGAAATTCAGTACAGAGGCAGTAAAGTAAAGAGAATTCAGGCATCCATATCTGTTTGTGGATTACATATCAGATTGTTAACTTCCTCTATACAGCTAGATTTTAGTTTTCTAGTTGATTATGATTGTTGTAAGTAAAAGGAAAGAAATTTTAGCCTATCAGAAGCATTTTGGTTAAAACATACTGCTTTTCTTATTGGGTCTCTAAAACCTGAAACAAACTCTAACTAGCAGTAGGGTTCAGCATATTTTTAACTTTCTCACCAAAAAAAAACCCACAATCAAACCAACAACCAACCACCAAACCACAACCACCCAACAAATAGAAAAACAACCCTGAAGTGCATGTAGTTGAACAAAGCAGGCTTGATTTTGGCTGTAAATTCCTGCCACACCCACTTCACATCATCATTTGGAAATGAGAAGCAAAACCAATACTGCAATATTGGTGGTCTGCATTAACCCAACATCTGGAGATAACATCTTTCAAAAGCTGGAGTTTACCCTTAAGAAAAAGCACCTTTTCCTTGTTCATTGGGCACATTGCTCGTTATTTTGCTCACATTTGGTTGCAGGGAGGCATCAGGAAAACACACTTTTACCATTGAAGTTTTGAATTTGGAGTATGAATAATCACTTGGGCTCCCCCCCACACTTAATTTCAAGCATTCCTTTCTAGAATTTAACATTGAGATCCCCCAGTTTTCATGGCATCTTTAAAAGGTTACCACAAGTGATAGAGCGTGTCACAGTCAGGAAACTGAAAACACATCTCAAACAGTGTTAAACACCAACCTACTGTGAGTCCCATTCCTTACTATTCAGAGACACGCTTCAAGTTTCAGAGAAACCAGATCTTCACCATTGATACTTCAAAGAGCAATACTACTAAACTTAGTAAATGAAGGCTGAAAACATGTTTTTCTGGCAGAGGCCAGTTTCAGTGGAATCTATTTGGCTGAGGACTTAACCACCTTCAGAATATACTGTGATTTAGTCAGTAGCTTTAGATACTGTTTTTCAGGAAATGGAGAACTATGTTTCTTCTCAGTGTATTAAAAAATTCATTTCTTCTGAAAGTCTCCCTTTCTCACACTAAAGACTTGCTGTGACCCATTTCTTCAACCAAGAGAAACTTGAGATAGAGGCAAGGTATTTTCTTCATTACAAATAAACTATGTAGTTAAACAGATAAATAAACTTCACAATATAGAGAGGTACCATTTAAAAAATAAATATACACACACACACACCTCCTTCAGGAGGTATAAACGTACATGAAAAGGTTTTAGGCTAGAAAAGAGCCTAAGTTAAGACTTACCTTTGGCAAATCCCAGGATCCAAGGAAGACTATGATGCTGGGAACTTCAAGAGTCATCTATGTTCTTCATATTCTGCCTCTTCTACTACCTGCTGTTGAACTCAAGAACCATTGCATGTCCACCCATGTTGTGTGCAGTTGTAATCAAGCATAGGCTGCTTTACCATCATTTCTATTACCAATGTGAAAGAGGTACAACTTTGCTGGAATGAAAAATGATGTTCATTCTTTGAACCAAAGTTAACTTATCGGTTTGAGATTTATAGGCATGACATCCCTTTTCTTGGATAATGCAACCTTAAAACCATCAGACAGGAAGAAAGAGAAACATCTGCATTGATTTTGCTTGTTTAATACTCAAGAGTGAAAAAGTGTAAAATCACAAAGCTTATACCACCACAAAAATGCAGTTTCATTGCAAATGACCAACACACAAGCTGCCTGCAAAGTTTCACACAGCTGACATCAACAAACCCAGGTTCAACATTCTTACCATCTTTTTCAACACCTGCTATTCACAAACATCAATCAATACAGAGCCCCAGGCCTCTCACACATTCTTCTTTCTATTCTATGCCATATTTGCTTTCTAGACCAGTGGTTTACACAGTTGGAAAACAGTGCCCCACTTCTGATCTATATCAGCATATAAATACATTGGTTTTAACCTCTCTCCCCCCCCCCCCAGTTACTAATTATATATTAAAAGCACTTTGTTTAATCCAAACCCAGCAGTAAAGTTCTTCTCTGTGTTTAATGAAAAGCACAACTTAAATGAGTAAGCTTCAGAAGTACATGCTGACTGAGGTTACACCACCAATCCTTTCAGCCACAGGTTATAATTCCTATGCAGAAAAGTGCTCATACAGGGTAAGCACATCAGGCATTAGATTATATCTGCTCTTACTAGTAATCCATGTACCTATGGCCCTGACTCTGCATATATAACTATTAGGCCAGCAGGATGCAACTACTGTCCTAACTACATTTTTTGCCTGAAGGTAATGATAGTTGTTGAATAGTACTATGTCAAAATGTCCCAAATGAATGAGAACTAAATGGAAAATGGACTGCATACACCAAGATTTTTGAAAACTTTAACCCTTTTCACATGAGAGAGCTTTTTTTCCACAGCCTGAAAGTACTCACACAAAGGAACTGTGCATGTCTAAGTGTTACGCTAAGGCACATTTCCAGTTCCCTGCAATAAGCTAACTTTCCAACAGTTGATCCTGATCTTAAATAGAACTGAAGTAACACAGGAGAAATTTTTTCCTCCAGGCAATTAAAACAGAAATATATCTTGGTATAACCTACTACACCTGACAGTGGTCTGTAAAGGAGTTTTTAAAGACCTGTTGCTGCCTCAGTAGAAACAGTACTAATTTCATTCCTTTTTCCTCAATGCTAAGGCCATCTACATTTTATGATTCACTTGCTCCTTACTGGTTTATTCCTTCATCTGACATAATTCACTAAGCAGGTGAAGATAAATACAATAATGTTGGTATAGTTGTTCCTGAGGAGAACTTTTGTCAGATTCCACAAGGAACTGGGGTTGGACAAGATGACCTTTGAGATGTCCCTTCCAACCTGATGCAATCTGTGAATCTGTATCAAATGGGTTAAGCCTTGTAAATGGCTTTTTCTGGGTCACAAAATTTTTCTCTAGAAATTCTTCTAAATGCTTTACAGAGAATGTTTAATTTCCAGCTGAGAAAACTTACGCCTGAGTATTTTTTAATTCTGTTGCTTATTAGAGCCTTTATTTCTTCCTCGATGCAGTTACTTAATACCTGAAGTACAGAATCTGATTGATGGCATTATCATCTTCAGAATCCTAAGGTCAGCTAAAGAAACCAAAAGTATAAAAATATTACAACTAATATCATCTTCTTCATAAATGGAAGCACAAGATCTTTTCTGAGCACATATGAATGATTTGGGGAAAGAAGTATTCATTGCACAGTGACCAGTATCAAAAAGCTTAGCATACATGCCTTTAGTGCTTCCACATAACTCAGTTTTCTATACATTTTTCCAGCTGTTGGTTACACTTCCAATTGCCACAAACAATTTCCTAGTACCTGGCCAAAAAATAACCAATCCCAGGTACATTGGTGCTCATACTTATGCAAGATGAGGAAAACGGACAGAAAATTGTGTAGCGCAGACAAAACTCGTGAGTTAATCTCTGGCACATTAAGAGCTTTGTACAGTTTCAAACTTAGTTACTGAGGCACACAACCATTACTCTGTCTCCTATCTGATACAGCAGGATATGTCAGTCAGCATGGAGCTTCTCTTCAGCCTGTTTATATTCATATCATAAAGCAGCAGTCAGTTTTGAAAAATCTAGCTTCTGTTAATATTAAGGACTCTGAAAAGTGGCTAGCCACGCCAGACTAAAATAGTTTCACTGGATTCTAGAAGGGCTTAGCACACACAAAACAAGGCTTGCTTAACCATGGGAAAAAGTTCTGAGTCAGCAATCACTATGGCACAACAGCCATAGGGACACAGGTGTGTTTTACTCTGCAGAGGTGTGAGAGAGAGTGAGAGTCAATGTGTGTATGTGTGTGCATGGAAAAACAGCAGCTTCTCATCTGTGTATCTCATTTCTCATGCGTGGCCAATACGGCATCTTCTTACCCCAGTAACAGAAATACTTTGGCTGCTATTTCTGCTTCTGTTAGCACTGCACAGTTTAGTGCAGTTAGTGGGGCTGGCTTCTGACCTGACTTTGAAGTCACTGAACTATCATTGTAAAGTTAAAGTATGTCTTTCATTTAACCAATGTGCAATCCAAGTGAAATCGGCTTATTCTCAAATTATTTAAGTAGAAACTAACTTTTGCCTCAGGCAAATGTTACAACCAGGGAGAAAGAAAAAACCAACAACCAAACACAAAAAGAAAATACAATTAAAATTTGAGATTGAATTTGCAGGGCTAGTAATGGAAAAGGCCATCTTCACATTTGTAAACAAAGAAAGGATTCTCTGGAAATTACTTGACACACAATGATCCTAAGTGTCATCGATACCATTTGCACAGGTTTCCTTCAGAACAGAAACCATACAAGCTAATTGCCCTCAGGCATTATGTAATAGTGCTTGACACTTCACACTTACCTTTAGCAATACCTAGCATCAAGGCAACCCATATACTTCAAAAGAGTTCATGTTACTAATATACATAGCCACTGAAGCTATCAAGAGTTCTCCTTACTTTAGCAGAAATACTAACGTCTTTAACTTTGTTTTCTTTTAAGAGATATTAAATGGGCTGCTGTCTAATCATAAAATTCACTATTACTTATTAAGAATACTGTGAAAAATCCTTGCTTCAGTGTTACCTCTTTCTTTTTTTTTCCACTGCATTCTAGCTATGCAAATAATATCCTTTTTGTCAATTCCTGTTGGGCTTATCTTGATCCTACAGAATTGTATTGATTTGTCATAGCTATAATAACTCTATCTCAAAATGTTTTAATTAGGTATTGCATATAAGAATACAGAACTGGAACTGAAAATCAGCTACGTAACACACTCTAATGTCTTAGAAACTGTTGTATTGTTGGTTAGTAGCTTGAGATATTTAAATAGAATTGCTGGATATTTTAGTAACCAAGTACAATACAGTATTTTAAAAAATAAAATGGAAAAGTCCTATTCAGGTACACATTTGACAGACCTGCTATGGAACAAACATAAAATACAATCCTCTGAAGTACCCAGTCACAAATTCCCATCTCTACAGGTGGAAAAACCTGACGTGACTGGACACAGGTCTCTGAGGGAAACACACTGCTAGTACGATTTCTTCACAAAATAAAATTTCCAATGAAGTAAAAAGTGTGCCAAATAGGTAGAAGCTCAGATTCAATACTTCTCAGTCCACTATCAATAATCTCAATATTTTGAGTGCTTCCTCATCCTTTCTTCTTTTTTAGAAAAAGGATAATAAAAAATATGCATAAATTACTGGGTAGACTTCACTAAAGAGTCCTTTCAGAACCACTGTCCATCATTATCATCATCTTCCTCCTCATGGTCCAGATAGAGAAGAGCAACTTTCTTTTCATCAGAAATTACTGACCTTTGGTCTACCATTCTTTGCATCTGTACACTTTGATCAAAATATGACTTTTCCACTACATTTTCACCGTGGTCTTGAGTAAAACTGGAGAGAACATAGCCACCACTTCTGTTTTCACTTTCTACAATCTGGTCGCTTGCAACTAAAATCTGTGGCTGACCAACAGAAGGGTCTTGCTTTTGGGTTACAAGCATTCTTGCTTGCTCTCCACATTCTACTGTGGATATTCCACCCATATTGGAAACATCCATTTGAAAAGTAAAAGATCCTTCCTTGGATCCTACTTTAATATGCTTTACAGACTTACTGCTCTCAGATGACTCTTCTATTTGTGGAAGATCTGTGTGTTCAGAGATGGGCCCCTGGTAGATGATTTTTTCAGCTGTCATAAACTCTTGGGGACCCAGCTGAATGTGTCTGATTGAACTTTCCGTTTGTGAGAAGTCTCTAGTGTCACTGACTTCCACTTTGCCAGAAATTGGTCCTTGAAAGATAACTTGCTCAGTACGAATCTCTTTTGGACCTAATCTGAAGTGCTTCATTGATCTGCTGATATCCACAGACCCTTCTGCCTGAGAAAGATTACCTGAGCTATTGAGCTCCACAGAGCCTGAAACAGGCCCTTCAAAAGAAACTTCTTCAGTTATTTGTCTTGATCCTACTGTGACACGTCTTGTGGACCTGTTGAAGTCTGTTGAAAATTTCTGGGAAAGACTTCCAGAATCAATCTCTTCTACAGTGGTAGTAATAGGGCCTGTAAAAATTACTTCTTCTGTGGTTTGGATTTCGTTAGGACCCAATTTATAATGCCTCACAGATCGGCTAAACTCTGACGAGCCTTCTGTCTGGACAACGTCTTCTGCAGCACTGAGCTCCAGAGGTTCGGAACCAGGCCCTTCATACACGATCTGCTCAAATCTCTGAGCTTCTGCTGGACCAACCTGAATATGCCTTACAGATGTGGTCTCATCAGCTGATTGTGCTGAGTGAGAGAATTCCCCAAAATCTGCAGCTTCCAAAACAGAACTGTCATAAATGACTTTTTCAGAGGCATGATACCCTGCACCACCACTCCTCCTCAGTGTAGATGAGTTATAGATTTCTTGGTCAGCCAAAGGAGCGTATTTATCACTGCGGGACGAAACACTGATGTCACCTCTACCATCCACAACTCTCTCCAAGCTCTCTTTTGTCATGGAGTGCAGTGTTGCCTTCTCCTTCTCACCTGCAATCACTTCATCAAGTTGAGCTACATCAAGTTTATCAGTATTAAGGGTCTGTGACAGATTGACTTCAGCAACAATTGTCACCATGCCACCCTCCTCTTTCTGATCAACCTTTTTGATATCAAATTCTAAGCTGCTAGAGTCAGCCTGATTTTGTTTTGTCAATGCAGACAACTCTTCTTTCACACTTTCTGGGAGACTGCCCTCTAGCTTCTCCAAAGCTTCCTTCAACTGATGTTTAGGGTCCTTCGTTTCCTTTGATAAAAGCCCTTTTATTGAAGTCTGAAATTCATGAGGAATTTTAATTTCTTTTTCAATAACAACAGATTCAATGTGGGATGTTTCGCCTTCAGGATGCTCTTTTAAAATATGGGCACTTGCTTCCTCCCCTACTACTTGGTATGTTTCTTCTTCCTCACCTGTCTTACTTTGTGTACCTTGCAAAAATTCATCTTGCCAAGAATATTTAATAGTTGACTCTTCTTCTATATGAATTTGCCCATACACCGAGTTGTCATCTTTTTCATCAGTAACAGGATAATCATCGGGAACGGATACAAAATACTTCTGTTCAGTAGGCGAGTCATCTTCCCCGGTTACTTCTTCCACACGAGTGAAGCTCTCATGGCGTTGTTTCTTCTTTGTAACATCTTTGTATGTAAATGCTACTTCCTCCTCGTCACTGTAACACCTCTCTCTCTCACGGTACGTTTCTTCCACTTCTTCTACTTCAAAAGGCGTTGAAAATTCAGTCCTTTCATCGGTGGTATCATCAAGCATCTCCTCTACAATCTCAACCTTCACAGACACATTCTTTCCGCCCTCATTTCCTTTCAGGCCATGATGTACTATATCTTCTATCTCCTCTTTGGAAGGAGTTCCCACAACACCCTCTCGAATCACCTTTCTAACATCCTGGTTTGATAGACCTCCTACATCACCTTTATCAGAAATATCTATGTTTTCCTGAACTTGAGACTGCACTGTGATCTCAGTCTTCATTTTCCCATCATCTGGTTGTTCTTTCTTATTAAAATAGGTCACTTTGGTGTCTGTTGAGATTTGTGAACTAGAAGACTGTGTAAAACTTTTAAGAATGTCAGCAACAATATTCTCTGCTATGTTGTCAGTTGATTGGGTTCCCATTTTATGACTGCTCTCAGTAATTTCCTCTTCATCTTTCAGACTGGATTCTGCTTCTGAAACACTCACTTTGGGAATTTCAGCAGGCTTAGTTGTGAGCTCATCTGTTTCTCTTCCCATGGAAGTTTTAACACCTTGTAACCTCATTTCTTTATTACTCTCAGATTCTTGGTGGGGAGCAGGCTTTTCAAGACTGATGGGTATCTCAATGCCTTCTTTGCTTCTTGTGTCCAAGGTCACATGTTTATCTTTTTTGTTTGATTTGCTTTTTGAAGTTTCTGCATGAGAAATGCCACTCTCTGTTAACTTCTGGTTAATGACTTCCTCATGGATATACTTTTTCTGCTCAGTCTTCCTTCCAAAATCAGTATTTCTTTCTTCTATCAAAGATCTCTCATCCATTTTCTTTTTCTCTTCCCTTGTTTGTTTCTCTAGCTTATCTTTTTCTTTCAGCAGAGATGTTTTCTCTTCAAATGGTTTGCTTCCTTCTCTTATTTCTCTTATTGTGGTCTGAGTTTCAGTTATGGTTTCTTCATATTTAGATGGTTTAAAACTGGTACTCAGCTCATAAACTGGAAATCTAGTAAAGTTTGTTTTTGTTGTACCTCCAGAAATCCCTGGCTTTGTGTCAGGCTTGTGGTCTTTGTCTGCTCTTCCAGCAGAGCCTTTTGAAAATGATACTGTGGATGAAGTTGTGATTTCTGTTTTCTTTCTTTCTGGAATTGTCTTCTGCTGCATTTCAGTGCTCTTCCAGCTACTGGAGGCTGGAGTAAATGTTCTGAATTCTTTGTGGTCTGTTACAATCCTTTCATCCTTTTTAACAGTCGTTGAGGGACGAAATCCTGAACCAAGTACATCTCTTCCAGGAGCTCTTCCACTAGCTGTTGTCTGGTATCCAGCCTGTGTTGATTGAACTGAATAACGTGCAGAACTGCTAGTGTTTGTCAATGGCATCCTATGTCTTGTATCAGTGGTCCTGATAGCCGGTGAAGCTTTATTTCTATTTCTTTCTTGGTAAGCAGAGTGAATATCAGTGTAGTTATATGAAGTGTTTATAATATCTGCAGAAAGAGCATAGGTAACATTAAAATAATGGCTTGTACTGCAAATACTATGAAATAAAGGGCATGAACTAAGGAATTTTATACTAAGTGTTTGAAGGAAAAAATGGCTTCATTTTCAGTGGAGCTTTGTAGAGGCATTCCTGCAGGTTCTCCATGATAATTAAGTCCATGCATAAATTATATTAAAACTACAAGCAAAGCTTTTTGAAAAGTTGCAAATTCTTGCTAATTTTACCATTTGTGTGTTCCTGGCTATTACAGCCTTTACTTAAGAATTACACCTTTTGTATTTATACTAATGGTCATTTACATTTATAGCTTCCTATTAAATAAAGTATGCTAATATCCTAAGCTTGGGTTTTTTGCTTCATTAGTTAAAGTGGCCTGAAGTTTCTCAGTTCCTATTGAGAATTAGTGGCATACATGCCACCACATCCTGGAAACACAAATGCAACCCTTCAAAACTACAAGATACAACGAGGTTAAAAAATAAAGAACCTTTTAGGCTGTTCTAATAAAACATACCCAGAATCACTGTCTGGCTCTCAGACCAACCAGCTCCGCACAACTCAAATCTCCTCTGACTTTTGATATTATTTCCTGGTCTGTGGTAACCACACACTGTTAAACTCAAAGGCATTATTAAGACCAGTTCTGCTATTAATAACGATGGCCCTAGCAGTCAGATCAAAGGCCCATCCTTTCTAGCATCCTGTGTACAGTAGCCAACATAGATACATAGGGAAGAGTATGTAAGAACAGGGCAAGTAAATAGTGATACTTCCCTGGTATACTCTCACAGCCTCCAGAGACTTGCAGCTCCTAAGATAGAAATGGTATCTTTACGTTCAGTATGTCTTTGCTTTTTCTTTCATTACTCTGCTACATTTTCACTTCATACCCAGGTAAACTTTTTAACACTCACAATGGCTCACGATGAATTCCACAGTTTCAACTACATGTTTTGTTAAATATCTCTTGCTTATACTTCAAAACTCTCTTAATATCTATGGGCATCTGAAAGTTCTTGCACTATGAGAGCTAGGAAACATCCCAACTTACCTTCTCCACCTGAGCTATGACTTTATAAATCATCTCATATAAAATAGCACTGTGTTGATTTAAAACATTAACACTCAAAACCACTTTGCAATACACATATAAGAAGTATTCTTCAGGAGTGTTTATAACACAATAGTTTGCAGTTATATTTAATTTCATTCAACATCCATTTTTTTACCTTGAGGTAATTTCCTTTCATACGGATCTCTCCGTGTAATAACCCACTGGTTGCTCTCCCTTCTAACAAAGCTCTGCAAAACACATAAAAGGGCATTCCATTAAAATACTGGGAAGAATAATCATAATATTTGACATTCATAAGCCTTAGAAATTGAAATAATTATCCTGCAGTTGGGTCAGATCTTGAGTAATTTTCACACCCCATGTTATTTTATCACTGGGAATGAGAAACCCTTATCTTCCAGTTTGTGAGATCAAGGCAATAGACTTATAGGAGCTGATAGCAGCAAGTACAGTACAGTGAGATCAAATCAAACAGATATTCAGTAAAGCTTTCTCAGAGAAACACATGGAGATGTTTTCATAAAGAAAAAGCAAAAATGAAAATAATAAGATACCTGCAAGCAAACAGTCAACAGCTTTCCTGCTGGTAATATGGTACCAGAGAGCTGTGACAGCTAGGATTTGTAAGCTCTGTGCTTTTCAAATGGGAACTGAAGTATTAATTCTACTGTCAAACACTGGCTAATGCTGGAGGAAAACCTTACAGTATTAAAGTAACTATTCCAAACTCTATTCAGTTGGCAATCAAGACAACAGATCTTAAAACAAAAGACTCGAAAATTCTTTGTAACAGAAACTGCTTGGTTTCTTTCAATGACATCTCTTATTTGTCCCCTGTTTCTCAGCCTTCCATTCTTGCTTTTATTGTAGTGCTGGAAGATACTCCCAAGGTACATTTCCCACAGAGATTAGCATAACTGAGGGGCAAAACACTTTTAGGAGTGATTGCTGTGCATGAAGAATAATCAAATACACACAGAGCATACTTCTGTCCTTTGGGGGGAAGGGAGAAAGTGCATTCTCTAGGATTAGTCAACTGCTCTTAAAACAAAACAAAACAACCCAAAACAAAAAACACCCACCAAAAAACCCCACAACAAAACTGATAGCTTCTTCCATATACCATGTACAAAAAGTAGACATCAGGGTGATCTTAATGAATTGTAGAGGTTTTAGAGTCAGTTATCCGAATTACTGATAAACTCTTCCTCCCTTCTCTCTGGCTGTGTATGTGCTTGTACTGTCTGCTCAGCCTTTTATCAAAGCAGGAAGAGAAAAAAAGAAGGCAGTTTATTCTTTTTTCTGCTTTCACAGGGACAATCTATGTTATCCCAAAACATGCTGCGCAACTGCAGCATTCTGGTGCTACAGCCTAAAAATTTTATGGCAGGTTCTACCATATGCAATGGAATGCTGTAAACCCTACAGTGACTTTGTTGGGCTTATATTCACTTCTGCTAGTGAGACAGCCATTTCAGCATTTCCCCCTTTGAAAAAAACCCAGATGTTTTGCACTGATAACACGCAGCTGCAACACCACAGTTGTCAAGAGTAAAGCTGGAGGATTATGATAACCAAGGCTGCCGACTCCCTTGGGCCAGTTGTTGAAAGCAATGTAGGATTGCCAGGGAGGTTTAGGCTGGATGTTAGGAAGAAGTTTTTGCAGAGAGAGTGATTGCCCATTGGAATGGGCTGCCCAGGGAGGTGGTGGAGTCACCTTCATTGGAGGTGTTCGGGAGGAGACTTGATGGGGTGCTTGGTGCCATGGTTTAGTTGTTTAGGTGGGTTGGATTGGTTGATGGGTTGGACGCAGTGATCTTGAAGGTCTCTTCCAACCTGGTTTATTCTATTGTATTGTGGTATAAACATATTTGGCTGGGCATTGCTGTCCGAGTTAACAAAGCAGGCATTTTAAATGCAGATGAAATATTCTATAAGCAATTGGAGGCTGTCTCAAGATCATCAGATCTTGTCCTTGTAGGTGACTTTAACCTGCCAGATATCTGCTGGGAACTTAATTCAGCAAAGAGAAGGCAGTCCAGAAGATTCCTGGAGCACATAGAGAACAACTTCCTGAGGCAGCTGTTAAGTAAGCATACCAGGGGTCAGGCTTTGCTTGACCTGCTGCTCTCCAATAGGGAAGGGCTGGTGGGAGATGAGATGGTGGGAGGCTGTCTAGGGTGCAGTGATCATGAGATAGTGAAGCTTTCAATGCGCAGGGAAATAGGGACAAGCACTAACAGAACCTTCACCTTGGACTTCCGGAGGGCAAACTTCAGCATGTTTAAGAAACTTATTTGCAAAGTTCCCTGGGTAGCAGCCCTCAAGAACCGAGGGGTCCAGGAGGGTTGGACCTACTTCAAACAGGAGCTCTTGAAGGCACAGGACCTGGCGGTTCCCATGTGCCGAAAGATGAGCCGGCGGGGAAGGCGACCGGCCTGGATGAGCAAGCAGCTCCTGCAGGAACTAAGGGGAAAAAAGAGGCTGTATCACCTTTGGAAGGAGGGGAAGGCTTCTCCTGATGTGTTTAAGGATGTTGTTAGATTATGTAGGAGAAAAATTCGAGAGGCAAAGGCCCAGTTGGAACTGAAGCTGAACACCTCTGTGAAAGATAATAAAAAGCATTTTTACAAATATATTAACACTAAAAAGGAGGGCAAGAAGAACCTGCACTCCATATTGGAGCTGGAGGGGAACACTATAACTGAAGATGAGGAAAAGGCTGAGGTCCTGAACACTTTCTTTGCCTCAATCTTTAACAGCAAGGCAGGAGGAGTTCAGGACAAGTGGCCTCCTGAGCTGAGTGATGGGGTCAGGGAGCAGTGTAATGCCCCAGAAATCCATGAGGAATTAGTTTGGGACCTGCTGAGCCACTTGGACACCCACAAGTCCATGGGACCGGATGGGATCCATCCTAGGGTGCCGAGAGAGCTGGCAGGTGAGCTGGCCAAGCCGCTCTCCATCATTTTCCTCCAGTCCTGGCTCACCAGTGAGGTCCCATCTGACTGGAAACTGGCCAGTGTGATCCCCATCCACAAGAAGGGTTAGATGGAGGAACCTGGAAACTATAGGCCAGTCAGCCTGACCTCAGTGCCAGGGAAAATGATGGAGCAGATTATCCTGGCGGCAATAACTGCACACCTGCAGGATGGCCAAGGGCTCAGGTCCAGCCAACATGGATTTAGGAAGGGCAGGTCCTGCCTCTCCAACCTGATCTCCTTCTATGATCAGGTGACCCATCTGGTGGATGTGGGGAGGCCTGTGGATGTGGTCTACCTGGACTTCAGCAAGGCCTTTGACACCGTCCCCCACAGCAAACTCCTGGCCAAGCTGTCAGCCCATGGCTTGGACAGCAGCACTCTGAGCTGGGTTAGGAACTGGCTGGAGGGCTGAGCCCAGAGAGTGGTGGTGAATGGTGCCACATCCAGCTGGCAGCCAGGCACCAGTGGTGTGCCCCAGGGATCAGTGCTGGGGCCCATCCTCTTTGGTATCTTCTGTCTTCATCTGTTGTATCTACATCATCTTCTATCTTCATCTATTGATGATCTAGATAAGGGCATTGAGTCAGTCATCAGCAAATTTGCAGATGACACCAAGTTGGGAGCAGATGTTGGTCAGTTAGAGGGCAGAAGGGCTCTGCAGAGGGACCTTGACCGGCTGGACAGATGGGCAGAGTCCAACAGGATGGCATTCAACACATCCAAGTGCCAGGTGCTGCACTTTGGCCACAGCAACCCCATGCAGAGCTACAGGCTGGGGTCAGAGTGGCTGGAGAGCTGCCAAACAGAGAGGGACCTGGGGGTGCTGATTGACAGCCACCTAAACATGAGCCAGCAGTGTGCCCAGGTGGACAAGAAGGCCAATGGCATCCTGGCCTGCATAAGGAATAGTGTGGCCAGCAGGAGCAGGGAGGTCATTGTGCCCCTGTACTCTGCATTGGTTAGGCCACACCTTGAGTACTGTGTCCAGTTCTGGGCCCCTCAGTTTAAGAAGGACATCGAGACACTTGAACGTGTCCAGAGAAGGGCAACAAGGCTGGGGAGAGGCCTTGAGCACAAGCCCTATGAGGAGAGGCTGAGGGAGCTGGGGCTGTTTAGCCTGGAGAAGAGGAGGCTCAGGGGCGACCTCATTGCTCTCTGCAACTACCTGAAGGGTGGTTGTAGCCAGGAAGGAATTGGCCTCTTCTCTCTAGCAACCAGCACCAGAACAAGGCGGGACAGTCTCAAGCTGCACCAGGGGAAGTTTAGGCTCGAGGTGAGGAGAAAGTTCTTCACCGAGTCATTTGCCATTGGAATGTGCTGCCCAGGGAGATGGTGGAGTCACCGTCCCTGGAGGTGTTCAAGAGGGGACTGGACGTGGCACTTGGTGCCATGGTTTAGTCATGGGGTCTGTGGTGACAGGTTGGACTTGATGACCTTTGAGGTCTCTTCCAACCTTGGTGATTCTGTGATTCTGTGAAATGTCACCTGTAATTTAACACTCCACATAGGTGGACGCTTTGGAAGATTTTATGCTTCTTTTGATTTCTAACGAGCTCTAGATTCAGGAGCACAATGCTACATCAGCAAAGCATCATTACTAAGCTTTTCTTTGTGATCATGGATTTGCTTAGGTTCAGAAGAAAAGCCAGGTTAGAATTACCTAATGTATTTACAGGTCACTATCCCACTTAAAACAGGCTCCAATGGACACCTCCACTTGTCTCTCTTTTTTTTATATTACACTAACAAAAGTAAAAGCAATTTATCTTGTTCCCTGTTAAAAGAGGCTTCACAGGAATTAGATGACTACAAAACATACAATTGGTCCCAAGACCAAATATCTGATCTCTTGAAGTTCTTGAGGACCACACAAATTGCTCTGACAGACATGCTCTAGAGACTAGCAGACTCTTAAGGAGACTGCAGAAACTTAAGGAGCTGGCAATGAAAGTGTTAATGATGACGAAGGAAATTAGGAATGTGGGAAGTCTGACTAAGGATTTCTGGCTGCAGTTAAAACAACAGTTGTTCAGTTGCTGCAGCAACGTATGATGTCACTAAAAATAAGCTCCAAGAGCTAACTGTATATGGCAAAGGGCAACAGGACACAGAGAAGCTGGATCTGACATATTACTACTGAAAATACACTCTTGGAAAATGAAAGGCAAAGCTTTGTGGAACCTCTATGAAACTGAACCAGTGTTACACCGTACAATGGGCTATGCTATGTATGATTTTAGGCTTACCAGATAAGAAAACGTGATGCTGACTGAGGCTTAATAAACTAGCATGATAAACTGTAATGTGCTGAGCTGGCTTGGAAGTCAGGAAACTCAGGTGACATTCCATAGCTTCAGTTTATGCAAGCCATTTTGCTTCTCTGTTCCTTTACATCCTTTCCTATTACTAAGCATTTAAAGTATAACCTCCTTGGGGGTGAGGACTGTTTCTAAACTTAGCCTGCCTGAAGAACAGGGTATTAATCTCAACTGTGTGAACTCAAGTATTCACAGCAAAACCAAAAAGCATTCCTCCAGGCAGCACTCTTAAAGAAGAAAAAAGCCATGTCAGCTACTTCTTGGGAATCAGATCCCAAATGACATACACAGACATTGTCCAGATATTTGGTGTAAGCATTGCCAGAAAACACTCCAACTGCTCTCCTACACCTTTAACTCATCTCATTATTAATGTCATTTATCTAAAGTTAGCAGTGACATGCTACACAGCCTGAAGCCCAGCAGTGTGCCAGATGACAACAGAAATCACCAGTTTATGGAAGCACATAGATGAGATAAAGTAGTTGGGGTGGGGAGAGAGACGTTATCAAAGGAAAAAGAGATGCAGTGCAAATATTACCATGGTCATTCACAACAGCAATGACTTTGTTTCAACTACAGAAAAAAAACCCACCACCACTCTCTTTATTCTGGGTAAGGAGCTATAAAACAAACCAACCAACCCTAACAACACTCTCAGCAGAAAGCAGAACGGAGGAAGCGCTTTTAGGAGTACAGGCCACTCCACCACAGGATGGGAGGACAATGCCTCTGCCAAGAATAACAGGTAACTGTTATTCTCTACATGTAGAAAACTCAGAATGTTCTCAAAATAAAAAAAAATGGTACAAATGGTATTGGATAGTAAAAGTTGTAAAAAGGAAATAAACAAACTGACTGGAAAAGCTGTGGGGGGTAGCTGAGAAGGCCTTAATGCTGATGATGACTTCTTGAGTGAAAGGCATGGAAAGGGTCAGAAGAAGTGCTGATGGAGAAAACCAGTAGAAAGCAGCTTAGGAAGTATGCCTGACAAGCGTGCTAAGAGATTCTAACAATGACCATGACAACAACAACAACAACAACAACATCATCAACAACGAGGGGCAGGGAAAAATGCGTTTTTTTAGTCTCCACTGCTTCAAAATGCATAGTGGTAATCTGGAAAGGAAATTCCATGACACTTGGATTTCAAAGTAAAATTCTCTACCCTTCAACAACAACGTATTTTAGAGAGGGCAGAAAAATTACTTAACCTATGTCAGAGGATCTGGGCAGCCTCTACTATTTGAAGAGAGGAAGCTTCTGATAAATGAGAACAGTTTGATAGCAATTCTGATCCTAGGCAGATTTTCATCTCCTTTTAAATTTGAGAGTCTGACACAGTGATTTTTTTTCACCACTTCTCACTGGAAATAAGCACAGTCTAAGTACTGTGGTTTTGCAGGGCTCCAAAAGCATAGAACAAAACTGCAGGACACTGGATAAATACTTATTTCCACACTGACAAAGAATTGGGAATGAAGATTCCCCATGAGGTATAACTTCATGAAGCCACATAAGATATATATTCCACTTCCTGAGTGAGCCTCAGCTCCCACAGCAGGAAGGGTGAGCAAAATCAGAGAGGAAGTACATTTGGTCCTAAGGGAAGGGTGTTCCTTGCAACGATTGATTCTCCTTGTAATCCAAGAGCAGTGTTGACTAATGGAAAGAAGTGGCTTTAAAAGAGGACTGTAGGAGTTATAAAACAGAGAAAATGCAGTTTGGGAGGTACAATGAAAGCTCCAACAAGCAGACCTAATACCACACCCTTAACCTATAACACCAGGAAGAAAGCAGATGTCAAGACCCTTGTGGAAACTTCTCAATGGAAAGTTCAAGATGTTGAATTAAGTGTGAATAGCCTTTTGTTTCCAATATGCATAAGCAAGGGCATGTGCCAGCATCCTTCTTGAAAACATGGCTTCACATGCCCTAGTTATCACAGATAGAAAGGTCTGGGAGAGTAAGAAGATTTGAGAAAGCACATAGATAAGCAGTGCAGAATTCTTTTAATAGCTTACTGACTGGATGCAGAGTGACTCCCTCCCCCAGCAGTGCTATAAGGGCATACCATAGGGAAAGCATTTTCTGAAGTGAGAAGAAAAAGAGAGGGATAGGTAAAACTCTGTAAATGTAAACACAAATCCAAACAATCACTTTTCAGCTTCTGATATTTAAAAGAATTATTTTTTGCAGGCATTAGCTAGCATATTTTCTGGTTTGCAGCAAGGTCCATTGCTCTATTTACATCTGTAGATTTTTTTCAGTAGGTAGATGCTCCTTTGTCCACTGAAGTCTGCCTTGCCAATAGAATCAGGGGTACAGGTTGCATTCACTACAATCAGATGAAAAAGTCCGACAGGTTAAGGAACTTCTTAACTGGACAACAAAAACATGGTGAAGTGATGCTAAATTGTTCTTCCTTCATTAATGAGGACAGGGAATCCTTAGACAAAAGAACAATGCTTAAATAATCAGTGATATAATCCCACTCCACTGTCAAATATCCCAGTACTGTCACTCACCAGTTGATTGCAAATTATTTGTCCTACACACTGCTTGTCATTTCATCTCACCCAGAAGCCATTCTTGGCCTGTATCTTACAGCACACAACACTCAAAGAATCCTGAACAGATAATTTTTCCTCTTTGACAAACTACAGGCATCCTTTGTTCACTAGTCTGTTGTCAAGCTACTTGAGAAGTTAGTCTTTCAAACCTTCTAATTTCCACTTATGTAAGTGCAATTGAATTTTGTATTTCTCAATGGATTGTGTCAGTCGACACATTTCACCCATAATTCAGCTGCTGCCATCTTTATCTAGATGCTTATTGGTTCATGACAACATGACAGCCTGAGAACACAGCACTAACACTTCAGGACACTGAAGCATGTATCATGCACAACTGGTAATACCACTGCCTGTTTAAGCAGGTGGAATATAAATAATGCACACAATATAGACAAGCTAATGACTGAGGCATAGTTCTTAAAAAGAATACAAAAATAGGCTGACATTCCATTTTTACAAATTATTACTTTGGTCAGTAAGAATTGCACTTCTCTGCATTGGAAGATCAATATCTAAGTGACATTTATTGAAAATACTGTGCTAGCTGTAGGAAAAAAATGTGATCTTTACAGTAAAGTAGTATCTTTCTCCAGTTCAAAGGGTTTGATTTGTTAGTCTGTTGGGGTTTTCTTCCTTCCAAATCGCTTTTATGCCTTGTACCAACTGATACATTTTGATTCCTCAGACAGGAGCATTACTCTAGCTTTTCAACCCCACAGCTACCAAGTGACTGGAGATACACAGTACTGAAGATTCATTAGCAGAGATGTTCTTTGCTGTTATCTAATATTTGATCCAAACATGTTTCCATAGCAAACTAAGGATGGAGGAAGCCAGGGCTTAATCAGACTTATCTTCCTACTATCATACAACTGAAATAAGAAAGGGGAACTCACTACTTAATCAGTGCTGCAAGCAGACACAGATTTGCACAAAGTTAATAGGATTCCTATGGATTATATTGGCTTCTCTAATACATAGTTCTGGGGACAGAGGAACAGAATTACTACTAGAGTTTTGCTCACATCAAGTTCCAGTCAGCTCTGCCCACTGGTAACTCTTATCGTCATTACTAATAACAGTATTTTACTAGTCTTACAGTTTTCCCAGAGACATCACAGCTCCACACCTATTGACAGCCTTCTGAAGGGGTGTTACCCTCCTGACACAGCACAGTCAGGCACAGAATGGCATGGTGACCCCTGTCACAGAACAAGCTAATAACTGATATTAGAGGTCTGAGCACTAACAAATGGCAATAGATACAAGAAGTCTTGATCCAAGACTCTAAAGGTAGCTGTCTGTATTTTAAATGCTGAAAAGAGGACGAATAGAGCTCCTCTGTCTATAAAAAGGCATTTAAATTGCCCACTGATGAGACAACTGAGTGTAACAGCAATTCTTACCTGTAGGTTTCAATTTCAAGGATGAGGCCTGCTTTCACCTGCAGTAGTTCTTGATAGTCTTTCAGGTAATCTGTGATTGACATAGTCAGGAACTGCTTTTCCTCTTCTAGGGCATCAATTATCCTCTAAATGGAAATAATTAATTTTAGTTTTGAAGTAACATGAAAATATGTACATTTGTGAGTCTAATATCTTAAAACATTGAATTAAAATAATCTGAGAACAATAAATCAGTATGTTCTATCACTTCAAAACCCAGAACAAATCAGCTCTATCACCTCCCCATAGGCAATCTGAAATACATCGCTACTGAAGCAGAGTTCTATGGTAAGATCTCAGTTTATGCCTTCCTAAGCTAGTTAGGTATTTCAGTAAAACACATTCAGATGTCTTGCACAAAGTTACCAAGTACATACAGCAAGGAATGTACACCCCTGTATGAATGTGACGTAAACGGGACTCAATGTCATTTTGGGAGCACAGATAATACAATAATACAATACACCAGGTTGGAAGAGACCTTCAAGATCATCGCGTCCAACCCATCAACCAATCCGACCCACCCAACAACTAGACCATACAGCCAAGCACCCCATCAAGTCTTCTCCTGAACACCTCCAATGAAGGTGACTCCACCACCTCCACGGGTAGCCGATTCCAATGGGCAATCACTCTCTCCGTGTAGAACTTCTTCCTAACATCCAGCCTAAACCTGCCCTGGCACAGCCTGAGACTGTGTCCTCTTGTTCTGGTGCTGGCTGCCTGGGAGAAGAGGCCAACCTCTGCCTGGCTACAACCTCCCTTCAGGTAGTTGTAGAGAGCAATAAGGTCACCCCTCAGACATACATGCTTCAGTCATACTTGGGACCAGGAATTTTGGCAATTCCACTACCACCAGAACCATACTTTACCAGTATTTTCAGTTGCATAGACATGAGTCCAAATCAGTTTTTTAATTCTGGCACCTGGAAATATTCATAGTGTCTAGGAGGTGAAGAATGAACTCTGGCCTGCCCACTTTTATTTAACGTGTTTTGGAAACAGAGAAAGGGACTGAGGAGCAAAAAAAACCACCAAAATCCAAAATTATCTGAATTTTAACATGCTCTGAAATACCGAGGATTAAATACTGAATGACTGCCCAGAACAGAAAAAGCAATGAAGATTTATGCAACAGAATACTGAGATTTGAAAGTCTCCTTCTCTGGACATACTCAAAACCCATCTGGATGCATTCCTGGGCAGCCTGCCCTAGGTGATCCTGCTTTGGCTGGGAGGAATTTGACTCAGCGATCTCTAGAGGTCCCTTCCAAACCCTAATGTTCTGTGATTTGATTTAAACAAAGACAACTGACTCTCATGTTCTCCAAAGGAACATCACAGAAAGCAAGTGCTTCAGTCACTGGTGTTACCTCTCACACAAAGGGCAAATTGTTATCTTCTGGAAAAGAAGTCCTTGCCTGATAACTGAAAAGAGCTTGTTCAGTACAGACACAGACTGGAACCGGAAGCATCAGCATTAGTTGTTCAGTGTGGTCCTTTCCTCACTGTCAATAGAATCTACTAACTCAGATCAATCCTCCTCTGCCAGCAGATTGATGCTAACCAAAATGCTACAGATGACACTGTTGTGGGGGCTGAGAACACAGAAATTAAACTCAGCAAAGGCCTGATTCTGTTTTGTTCACATCACTCTGTACTATGCAAGGACACTGAACTGTCACTTACAGAGTAAAACTTCATACACAAGTACAATGCTGAACAGGAATTCATGACAGCCTATTTTAGCTTGCATCCCACTAATGCATTGCAATACAAACTGGAAAATCCAGACACTGATAGTCGAGTTTAAAAGACCTCAAAATGCTTCATTTATATACAGCAAGCGTTTAGGTATCACAGTATGAGCAGAAGCATATATATGAAGATAGAGCAGAGGACTCTCCAGGTTAATTAATGCCAGTATGATATCCTAGGCAGGAGTAAGGTCTAAGAAGTATGATTATAGAGTGTTGGCATTTCAAATATTAAAAAAAAAAAAAAAAAAAAAGAAAATGCTATTAATAAGTAAAGTCAAAGTAAAAAAATCAAGCTTTATGAAGTAGGCTGCCTGTATCTTCACAGACATGTGAGTATATCTCTCTATATAACACATGAATCTATTTCTTGATTTGCAGCTGTTTTCTTAGACATGACAAATCCTACCTATAGTCTTCAGTGTACCTAAAATTCCTTTTACGGCAGAAGCCAGATCATACCTGAAAAAGCACTATCAACCATCTGACAGCCACCTCCAGAGTGCAGCAGACGTATCATCCTGTCTGGTCACACACAGCAGTAAGCAGAACCACTGGCCTTTGCAGCTCTGAAACAACAACCCTGTTCAAGAGCTGCCACAATAGAACACCCCAAGATCAGAAGCAAAGTGCCAGAGCCTGCTATAAAAAGGAAAAGCCTATCAAGCAAGAGTGGACAGGGTGATAACAGAACCAGAGAAGTCAGCAAAAGCCAGGAAAGACTGGGTCTTTATGGGACCAACCACTAAAGGTGGTAAGAGTTCCAACACAAAACATGAAGTGATTCTGGTGTTTGCTACCTACTCAGTTAAACATGGGGAACTAACCTATAGATGTGCATGCATATGGTAAAGAGAGCTTCACAACACACAAGTCTTGCTGCAGTCCCAGAAGAATCCACATAGTGGACTACAGAGTGTGTGGATTTCTGAAGACCACACATCTATCACACCTATCTAAAGGCATAGGAACATCAGTCCTTCACGCCCAGCTTCTGCAGTCTGAGTTTGAAAAGCCACCATGATTCCACCCAGTGGATCTAGAGTGCACTCAGGATCCAAAAGTCTGAGTTAATGATTACCATAAGGGGCTACATAACTGTCACCTGTGTAATAGCTCCAAAGGAATTCATTCCAGCAGGAGCAGACACTATATAGGCTGGATGGCAGACAGCCATTCATCTGGCCTTCCAGTCACTGATGCTTAAACATTATGCAGAAGACAACTGGTTGTAAGTCCCATTTCCAAGCATGCCAAAAACACATAAACCATTTTGGCAAAATTCAGGAGGTTGCAAGCTGACAAACCTACATTTTGCAGAAGATAACCTATATTGGTGCAGGTCTGTTTGCTTCACATAGGGCTCTCCTGGAAAGATTTGTGGCTCTACCACATCATTCCCATGCCCCCCAAATCCCAGTGATGTCCTGATAGAACTAACTGAATAGAAGTGATTTTCTCACTCTTCAGACGTTTCTTTCCAGGCAGCAGTGGGAAATTTTAGGAGGGCAATAAAGGAAAAAGAATTTACTTGGGCGGTCCAAGCTGCAGCTACTCAGGGAGTAAAGAGGGGAATCCAGGCTCCAGCCCTTTCCCTATGGTACTATTTACCAACTCCATATTTTATTCCACAGCTCAGCATGGGGGAACTGACACTCTTCTGCATTTTGCCAGCTAGAAACCAGTACACACACAAAAAAAAAAAGAAGGGCATTTTACATATTAATATTATATTTTCATTTGACAAAATTCTATTCTTCTTCTCTGGAACTCACAATACTGACAAAGGAACAGATCCTAAATCCACTATATTAATGAAAAGTATCTGCCTCATTTCACAGCAGCAGGATGAGCCATGACCACTTTTACATCCCAAAATTCAAGGCTTTCTCCAATCACTGATAGTTTTTGCACAAGTATTGTCACAGCACATGGCTAAAATCAGGGAAATAAGAGGACTGCTGAATTCAGGACCAGTGAAAACTTTCCAAACAATGCATGATTTACAGCTTGCATAGTTCAGCTGAATTGTAACTCCAAACACAATTCCGTGCAACACTGCTGAAAGCTCTAGTAAGGATAAGGAGAGTGCAGGAGAGAAAGAGGGACATATAAGGAGAGTGGATGATATATGGAAAATATGAATAAATCTAATTGCTATAGCAGCTGCAATGAACAAGAATCACTCGACTTAAATCTGCACACACATAATTTCTCTGTGACACTTTACAGTAAATAAGCACGAAATAGATGCTCTTTAAAGAGCAGCTTAAAACCCATGCTGAACATACTTGGACCGATAAAAGAAATAATGAAGAAGAATGGCTTTGCTCACAAGACCGAGACCTGAAATAGAAAATTATCTTCTGCTCACATCCAGAAAGAAAAATGTGTAGAATTAGCTTTCTCATCTAGAGCAGACTGGCTACTAGAAAAGACCTTTCTCATTAAAAACCAAACATTTTAAATATGAAACTATTCAGAATTTATAAACCATGATATAATTTTCACCAGCATTTAAATATTCTCTAGATATATGTTCAAAGATAAGGCAGCTCACATAGTTTCAGGCTGGCTATCAAAGCACCTTTTCCTTCTTGCATTACTAGGGTTTGTTCCTGTAAAATCCAAAGCATGCCAAACGCTCATGAGAGTACAAGTTTGGTACATTGGTATCAAAGTAACAATCCATTTTTAAGTATTGAACCAGGGCAATTCAAGGGCACGCATTGATTTTCATCATCTGATTTATACAACAGGTCACGCTCTCTCCACTTGCTCTTCTGAATAAAATTCTTCAAAAGTACAGGCTCAGAGACATACACTGGTACAAAAACACCTTGCTAAGTTCTAAAGAGAGTGAGGTGTCTGAACACACCCATTCTAACTGGCTTTAGAAGAAAAACTTGCAGCATTGACAGTGAGCTCTGCACACTGCTCTTATTAAAGTATCACCTTTAAATAAGGTTCACATTTGAGCAGTGCTGATGGAAGACCAATGAAGTTTTCATTACAAATGACAAATGAGAAACATAGGCAGCAAGGAGGACTTAATTTGGAAGCCAAAGAAACTGTAAATATTAGTAGGTTTAAGTACATTTATATAAACTTATATACCTTAATACATGTAAAATAAATGAAGAACGGGTTTTTTTTCTTCTTTGTGTTTTCACCTGGCCTTGACTCATGGACAGATTTAATTAATGAGATTCACACATAACCTCTCCTAGAGCTTTGGAAGCCTTTACATATATCATTGGAAAAATGAATTGCCCTGTCAAAAATTAAAACAAAATGTTTATTTAAAAGTTAAAAGCCTTTCTGATTACTTCTTACATACCTATTCTGCCTCAGTTCACAGCATCTGCAAACTATGCAGCTTGCAAACAATCCAGCCAATTACAAAAGCCAGGCACACACAGAGCAACAGGTCCTGGTCCTCTCCCAGCTGCCAGCACCTCCATAATCTACCAGGGCTGTTGGACACAATGTGATCATTAGCACATGGGGTTCAGACAAACACCAAGCTCCAGCACAGTGTTAATAAAAGGTCTAACAATAAACAAAAGAAATGTTGCCCTCAGGAAATCGATCGATGGCCTGGATGATCTAATGTGTGCTCTCCACTCTAACTGCGCAGGGTGATTACACGTCGCTATACCGAACGTTTTCCTGACAGCAAGCAAATCCTCAGCTAAAGATGCTGTAACCTTCTACTCAACACCGAACAGCCACCTCGAACAGATACCAATCACCTACATCATTAGTTTCACTCCCTCTCTACTCAATTGTCTGTAGCACAGCAAGAACCCTTCCCGCCTTGAAGCAACTCAAAGTTTCCTTAACTACACTGGGGCCACAAGCTCTTCTCTAGGCACATGTGTAAAGCAGGAAGAAAACTCAGATAATTTCTCTGATCAAGACAGGTCAGCCTCAAGTCTCAGGCTAGAAGAGAAACTTCATGTCCCATCACACAGGGACTCGGTTCACCTTCTCCCAGGGACTGCTCCATCACCCATGTGCTCATGCCAAGCCTGGCAAGCCTGTGTGCCAGCTCCATGCTCTAGGCTACTTCGGGAAGTGAGCACCTGTCACCAGAAAGATGTCCGTAAGGTCACCCTCTCCCTTTTGCTCCCCCTCGCCGCACCCAGCTCTTCTCGAGCGAAGCAGTGTGTCTCAAAGGGACTCCGTGCTCCACCCAGAGAAGAGCTCAGCAGCAACAAGCCTTTGCTGGACGATCTCTTCTTCTACCTTAGGGAAATCCTAGTGCAAGAAGGCAAAGTAGGGCGAGAAGTCAGAGGTCCGTCCCGCAGCAGAGGGAGCAGGAAGGACAGAAGTTCAAGGGAGTGGCGGGAAACGGGCTCACATCTCCCGATGGGCCAAACCTGAAGGGGAAAAGCCAGTTGGGAGAGTGGAAGACTCAGAGGAGCACCAAATAAGCGGCACGGCTAGAAAGCTCCGCGAGAGGGCCAAGAGAGACCCGGGACCGTCCCGACGCCGCGGCCGGGCCCCGGCACGCACCTGGTACTCCTCCACCTCGGCACCGTGGCGGTCCTGCAAGGCCAGCAGCTCCTGTTCCAGCCGCTCCCGGAGCTCGCACAGCTCCTGGCCCTGGCGGTGGAGATCCTCCAGGTGCTGGCGGCACTGCCGGCTCTCCTCCCGCAAGAGCTCCAGGTTCTCCTGGCTTCGCTGCGCCTCCTGCTCCTGCAGCACCTGCAACTGCTCCTGGTAGCGCAAGAGGGTCTCCCGGCAACTCTGACTGAGTAGCACCTCGTAGGTTTCCTCGAGCTCCTCCAGGCTCAGCCCGGCCAAAGGCGGTGGCAAAGCGGCCAGGTCCATCCGTAGCTCCCGCACCTCCACAGCCTCCCGCCTCTGCCGCTCCGCTAAGTGCCCATGCTCGGCCTGCAGCTGCAGTAGCAATTCCTCCAGGCCGACGCACTCGACCCTCAGCCGCTCCAGCAGCTGCCGTTGCCCGGCCAGCTCGGGCTCCAGCCGGCGCCGCATCGCCAGCACCTCGGCGCCCAGCAGCTGCAACTGCTCCAGCTCACGCCGCAGCCCGTCCCGCTCCATCTCCGCTTCCAGCTTCGCCCGACTCAGCTCCTCCAGCTGCATCCGCAGCCAGGCCAGCTCCTCCTCGGGCACCCGCAGCCCGATCAGCTCCTGCTCCCTCAGCTCCGCCAACTCCCGCGCCAGAAAGCGGTTCTCTTCCTCCAACTCCCGCACGCGGGACACGAACACCCGCAGCCGGGAGTTGAGGTCCTGCAGCTCCCTTTTCTCGTCATAGTCCACTTCCCAGCGCCGCCACATCTTGCCCGGGACTGCAAGGTGGGGACCGCGGAGGCCCCTGCGCTACCAGCCCTGCACAGCTGCCGCCTGCCCGCGGGACCCTGCGTGAGGCTCTGCGCGCCGCTCCCGCGGCCGGCCCCGCCCTACCGGGCCCGGGCCCCGCCCCGCCCCGCACTGCTGCCTTGCGGCGCCCCCTGACGGGATTTTAGCGCTTCCCGCCAAGCTGCTGCGAAAGGGAAAGACAGAACCCGACCCAGGGACGGAGCGCGGCCTAGGGACAGAGCCCCATCTAGGGGCAGAGCCCGGCCTAGGGAGCATAGGAACCCATCAGGATCATTGAGCCCAATTCCCACAAACTCCAGGGCAAAACCCGTGAGTTGACAGCACATTGGTTGAGGAACAGGCAAATAATCCTCATTAGCAATACTGCCTGGGGGATAAGGTGGTAGAAAGCAGCCCTGTGGAAAAGGACGTGGGAGTTCTGGTGGACAAGAAACTGGTCACAACCCAGCAGTGTGCACTTGCAGCCCAGGAGGTCAGTCACGTCCTAGGCTGCTTCAAAAGAAGCGTGGCCAGCAGATCCAGAGGGGGATTCTGCCGACTTACTCTGCTCTGGTAAGACCTCACCTGGAGTACTATATCCAGCTCTGGTGCCCTCCACACCGGAGATTAGAGAAGAGTAGATTCAGGTTGGATGTTAGGAGGAGGCTCTTTATCATGAGGGTGGTGGAGCATTGGAACAGGTTGCCCAGGGAGGTAGTTGAGGCCCCGTCCTTGCAGATATTCAAGGACAGGCTTGGGCAACCTGATCTAATGGAGGCTATCCCTAGTCACTGCAGGGGTCTTGGTCTAGATGGCCTTTGGAGGTCCCTTCCAACCCAAACCATTCTATGATTAGAAGTCATGAAGGGGCAGCATAGCTGTTCCACATGCAGGTTTTACGTGTCTGTCCTTGGATTTCCAGCGCTTGCTGCAGGCATCTTATATCTTCAGGTAGTTCCTTGAGAAGTGTCCCCCAGGTTACCAACAGAGACAGCTGCAGCGCGCCAGGCTTTTAGTGTTATCAGCGTGGGGATAAAAAGCTATGATCTTTGTAAAAGAAATCTTGGCCCTTCTGAAGCACCACTCTTTCCATACCCTTTCCATGGCATCCTTGTCCTCCCCTTCCCCAGCATGGGGCTGTACTGGGTGAGGCTCAGTCCACTTTCTCAGCTCTGTGCTGTGGGAACTCTGCTCCCCAGGAGGCATTCACTCAGTTTGTGATCCATCCATTGCCGTTACTGTACCATGGCCAAGCTTCAGTTAATACAAAGTGTCAAATGCCATTTTAAAATGCCACTTTTAAGTTGAGGAAGCCACTGAAATGCCTCCAATTTTGAGCTTGTGTCACAACTCATCAAATCTTTGCAGGACAGAAACACATCCCAAAACACATCCCACCTCCAGGCTCAGTGCACAGCAGGAGCGCCTGCAGCCAGTGCATCCCTGAGCCTGCTTCTCCTCTGCTTCATTTTGCACCATATATGGGCTGGATCCAGAGAGGTCCTTTCATTGACTGCACTGCAACTGGCTCTGCCTGTGCACGAGCTACTTGGCAAGGAGGCAGTGAAGCATCACACCCTGTATTATCTACCAAATTAGACAAAAAGACGTGAGTGACTCATTTCAACCTTTTTCATCTCCTCAGGCATTCTTCCTCCCTCTCTTAGACACACACACACACACATTTAAATTTCACCCAGTGCTGCCACACTGGAAGTTTTGCAGAGATTTGCTGCTTTACATGAGGCAGTACATCTCCCACCCCTGCATTTGCTCCTCAGGACCATTCCCAACTAAAACTCATACAGGGAAAAGACTGGAAATTGGCACAAGCCCTGCAAAGCTGGGATCCAGGCACAGCTCTACCACATCAATCTGCTCTGGGCACTGTACACCTTCCTCTGCTTTGTACCACCTTTCTCAAAGCCTTTCTGGGGTCAGAGTGGCTGGAGAGCGGTCAGGCAGAAAGGGACCTGGGGGTACTGGTTGATAGCAGGCTGAACATGAGCCAGCAGTGTGCCCAGGTGGCCAAGAAGGCCAATGGCATCCTGGCCTGCATCAGGAACAGCATGGCCAGCAGGAGCAGGGAAGTCATTCTGCCCTGTGCTCAGCACTGGTTAGGCCACACCTTGAATCTTGTGTCCGGTTCTGGGCCCCTCAGTTTAGGAAAGATGTTGAGTTGCTGGAACGTGTCCAGAGAAGGGCAACAGAGCTGGGGAGGGGTCTGGAGCACAGCCCTGTGAGGAGAGGCTGAGGGAGCTGGGGCTGCTCAACCTGGAGAAGAGGAGGCTCAGGGGAGACCTTATTGCTCTCTACAACTACCTGAAGGGAGGTTGTAGCCAGGTGGGGGTTGGTCTCTTCTCTCAGGCAACCAGCACCAGAACAAGAGGACACAGTCTCAAGCTGTGCCAGAGGAGGTTCAGGCTGGATGTTAGGAAGAAATTCTTCCCAGAAAGAGAGATTGGCCATTGGAATGTGCTGCCCAGGGAGGTGGTGGAGTCACCATCACAGGAGGTGTTTAAGAAGAGGCTGGGTGAGGCACTTGGTGCCTTGGTTTAGTTGATTAGATGGTGTTGGGTGATAGGTTGGACTTGATGATCTCAAAGCTCTTTTCCAACCTGGTTAATTCTATGCTATGCTATGCTATGCTATGCTATGCTATGCTATGTTATGCTATGCTATTCTATCTCAGCACCCATCTCCCCACTGTCAGAAAGACCAAATTTTGGCTGTATCTTTGCTCTCTGCTGAGTAAGTTTCCTTCTAATCTCAATAAAGCTTCCAGGATTTGAGCCCAACCAACACAGATAAATCATTTGCTTTGGCCTACAAGTCAGCCAATTTAGCCTTGGCAGATTTTCTCCCTCAGAGGTCACTGAGAAGCTGAGATTTACTAAAGAGACTTGCTTTTTCTTGGCTTTGTGGTCAGAATCAAGTCCCTGGGTGACACTCTAACACCTGCTGTTCTTTTATGAGGGAAACCACTATGCTTCTGGGAAAAGGTAAGTTCCTGTGGTTTACAAGGCTCTTTCTGCCTCTGGTGTCACTGTTATCCTTACCAACCCAAGTAAAGAGTGGACTGACAACCAGCATTCTGCAAAGAGCACGGCAGCTGGTTTGAACAAGCTTTCTAGGCTTCACTGTGGATGTCCTGCCAAACATCAAGCCATCACTCACTTGTCTTTTCCTGTTGATAATTTGACTAATTTTGCACTGCAACTGTGTTCAGAAATAGTTATGATTCCATTGCTGAAAACACAATAGGTAGTCGACCTTTGCCTTTGTCTCACCTGAAAAACCACTATAAACCTCTCTCTAGATGTTGGGTGGCTTTCCAGGATGGGGGGTCTACTTCTCTATTCAAGTTGTTTGTGATGATGTCTGATAAACAGCCTGCAGTTAATTCCTGGCCCTGGGCAAGGAATTTGTGGTCTAGGATAGGGAATACCTGAACTGGGCAAAGTCCAGGCAAGCCCTTTCTCAAACAGATCACAGACTCACAGAATGTTAGGGGTTGGAAGGGACCTCAAAAGATCATCTAACCCAAGTGCCCTGTCAGAGCAGGAGGTCTTGTTAACTGGGTTCCCACACTCAACAGACCACTGAGAATTTCCTGACCAATACAGTTATGCGAAGACCTGAAATGCGAATGAGTCATTTGCGTTCTCCCTGAAGACTTTATGATTTGACCTGCACCTGCAGAAAAAGGAAAGAAATGTGATGTGCTCTACTGATGATGGGCAAATGAAAACACCCAGAAGCTTTTGCTGTCACAGCTGTTTCTTTCTTTGTAGGAAGATGTGTGGTGGAGCCACAACTTTGTGCTGTCATTGACACTGAAGGTGGCTGCAGGAGAGCCTGACAAGAGAAAGGAAAGCAGCAGAATTTTAGAACAGCCAAGACAAGTATGATATACGGAGCATCCATTTCCCCCAGGTAAATCCCTGGTGCCAAGGGACACATCCTGCCCCTTGGAAGTCAGCTGCAGCTCACAGGCAATAGTAGCAAATATGTAGGGAGGTTGGGAGCAGGAGGAATTTACAATGCTCAGTGCCACTTCAGTGACAGCAGAGGTAATTTGGGTGTCTGTGGTCTCTTCAGCTCCAGTGAAGGTCTTGTGCTCTTGAGAGGCTCATTGTCAGCATCCTACAAACTACGAAGTGTCACCCTGGTAACTCTTAATCCTGCTTCAGCACAGATTGTTCTGCGTGCTCTCTCATCTGCAGTTTTAAGGATGAAGCTGTCACTGGGGAAATGTTCTGATTCTAACACTCTTTAGAGAGATTGACACAAAGAAAACATGGTTTATAAAAATGGTGCAAGATGTTGTGATTCCTATTTGTATGGGAGTTTAAAAACAGATGTTTGTTTACAGACAGTTGCTGCAATTAGATCAGTGTAGGAACGCTCCCCCATGGTGGGTGGAGGAGTGCAAAGTGTGGTATTTCCTGTCTTCACCTTCTGGCTTTCCTGGCTTCTGTGCATTTAAATAAACCTAATAAAGTGAACATCAACTATTTGTTATTTTAATGAAGATCAGACACTTCTTCAATAATAGGGAAAGCTGGATTTAGGCTTTCTGCAGCCCATTGCTGGGCTCTACAAAGCTTGGAAAACATCAAAAAAAGCTGAAAATGTCAGCAAGGGAGAGAATGTGGAGTGGAACTCAGGATCCTCCCTCTGCTTCCAGACCACAGGGGGATGCTTTGCTGCTCCCACACTCCCTGCAGTGTCTCCACTGTCCTTGCTGACTTCAGCAGGACTTTGACGGTTTATGGATTTCTTCTTCAAGAGATACCTAGGAAGATCAGCTTCCTACATGCCATCCTGCCATATTTGCACTCCTTTGGACAAATCTCTGCAGATCTATAACCTCTCTCTGCAGAGGCATTTGTGCTGTCCATACTTGCCACAGCCCCCAAGTGGGCACCCTCCTTTTGTGACCTTTGTCGCTGCATGAGCCATAACCTGGTTTTCTTTTCAAAGGGCCTTTGATAACAGGAGCTTTACTTGACATGGTACAGAAGTGCCTTTTTCAGAAACTTCCTCAGAAATATTTATTTCAAAGAATTCAAAGGTTCTGATTAAGGTATTTTTGCAGCTTCTGTTGAGGTAAGTTTTCTTCTTTTCTGTGAGTGGTTTAATATTTTTTGTCTGCAGGGTTTTTTTTGAGGAGCACTTGCAGAAGTGGTGTCCACCTCTAGATGGTGTGTTTTACTCAGCAGAACTTTATGCCTGGGCCTTTACGTAACTTTTACTCACTTGTCTGAGGTTACTAACAGTCTCCAACCAAAATCACACAGAGTTTAGTATTTCCTGGTTTTCCTAACATGAAAGTCGAGCTGCAGTGCAGTGCAAAACTGATAAAAATAAATTATTTAAATGCCTAAAGAAGGTGCATTATAGGGCAGGTGTGGTTGGACATGTGAGGTATCTACCATGTAACATATCTACTGTGTAACTGATAGCATTGCATGTCTGGGGTCAGTCCGGTGCCAACTGAATCAAAACAGAATCAGTTTTTTCTAATACAATGTCTCTCTCTTGTACCCGAATGTAAAGAAAGAGGGGAGGAGCAAAGATGGGTAATACCACAGGGCTGAAATGGTGGTGGTGTTGCAATAACTTACTCCAACCACAGTACTTACACATCTTTTCTCTGGGCCGCATAGGATGGGGCAAGAAATATTTGGGAACGGCGGGTGGAATATTTTAGCAAGTGTGTAACATTCCTACAAACTTCTCAAGCTCTTTGAGAGCTGCAGGCTGCTTGGACAGGTGATTCCTGACTGGTTTAAGATAGTTTCTGTGGGGCATGTTGCCGAAAACCATAATGAAGTCTTTCCAAATCTTGATCAATTAAGATTTAAGACTTTCTATGACACAGATTAAGTGATTCTGCTATGGTCTTCACATCCCAGGCTCCTTTCAGGACATCATCACAGCTGCCCTAAATATGTAGTATGACAGTTCAGGACAGGCAGTAAAGAAGATGACTATCAGATCTGTTTCAAGGAGGAAGATCACAACTCCCTGCAGGCTGAATATGTATCTTAGCAGGCACAGCTCTTACCTTGACGGTAAGAGAACAGGAGGCAGAGATTTGCTTTGCTATGGGATGTGCAATAACCAGGGACTTTCACATCACGTGTGTAGGGCTCTACTGGGCTGTAGTACAGACCTTGTAGAATTGCTCTGTGGAAATGTCTTGGAAGAATCAAAATCTGATCTAGCATTGGACTCGTGATTTTATTTTTTACCTGTTTTTTTGATAGTCTGTTTGAGAATGGGCATCACAGCTGATGTGAATGTGTTTTAATTCTCTAATATTTACTTTCCTGATACCCAGGACTGTAAGTAATTTATGTGCTCTGGTTAACCAAAGAGCCAAGATGCAGTTTGCGACTTACTTGAAATAGAGAGTGGTTTCTTTCTGAATGTCAGCATTGCCCTGCTTGAAGGAGCAACACGAGATCATTTAACCCCTCAGTTTTGGTCACTTTGGAAAAGAGACAAGGAGAATACAGAGAATTAATATCTCTAGTTTGGGGCTATGGATACTGGTGAATTGGTTTTGCTGGGTTTTGGGTTGTTTGCTGGTTTCTTCTTTGGTTGGGTTTTTTGTGTTTTGGTTTGGTTTGGGTGTTTTGTTGTTTTGTTTTAAGGAAATTGGAAGAACATTTAGTTGTCTTCACTGTTCTTGGGCATAGGAATGGTACAGTGAAACTACCTAGGAGCAGAAAAGAAAGAACCTGCTTGCCCTGCCCAACTAAAAGGTACAGAAAGTAATCAAATATAATAAACGCTAAAGAAATTAGATCAAAAAAATCTGCTGGGCTTTCATACGCTGGTGCGTTCTTCATAACACAGGTAAGGAAATTGCTTGTGCTGACTTCAATGGGTCCAAGATTTTCTCCATGATTTCTAACATGAAATTGCTGCTTCTAGAAGTTTTAAAAAAGGCCTTATATGCAATCAACTGTTCTAGTGCATTATGAGTAATATCTCCTGCTTTTATTTTACATCTCAGCTTAGCGATAGAACTTCCTTGTAAATAAGGGTTATTTCCACTAAAAGGCTATTATGAAGTTATTTCTGATGCTGAGGCTACAGCCCCAGCTCCCAGGCGTGAAAGAACACTTTAGGATATAAACAGCTTTGTTATGTCTGCTTAAACGCCCTGTCTTCTGCAGGAGCAGCCCAGGGAGGAGTGAGAATGCAACCTGGCTGCTTCCCTGTGGTGTGAGACATTTCACACTCCACTGGTGGGTCCCTGACAAAAGGCCACCAGACAGGAATTAGGCTTTCATGTGGTTATCACAGGGTGTTGCTAGAGGGTTTCATTTCACTTTTTACTAGGAGATTTTTCTTCCCAGTTGCTGAGAGGCCCATAAATGCCATCAGAAGTACCTCTCCTGCAGAGGCCCTCTCTGGTTTTGCTTGATGTGAGTGGGGCTGAGCAGCCACATGATAACTGCTGGGTCCTGATTTGATGCAATGTTCTCCTTCACTGGTTTCAGAAGCTGGAGGTGGGTGTTGAGATTCATTCTTACATCATTTGGGTTTTTCATTTTTCCAATTTATATCCCCCAATTTTAGCATGGATGACAGACATTCCTTGCCACAACATAGGAGCCATTGGGAAACTGCACTCAAAGCCTTCTGGGAGAGCAACTCTGTCCCACTCCCTCTTCCTTCTTGGCCTCCTGGTCTTCTTCCACCTCCTACTCTATGCTGCCCTCCTACTCCCTAACAGCCTCCTCCACTTTTGGTCCTTCTGTTCACTCTCTTTGGGACCTGAACGCTTTCTGGCCTCTAACTGTTTTGCAGCCATCACTGCATCCAGGCCTCTATTTTTTTGATTCCCACCTCTTTTTGGCTCTCTGACATCCCAGTTCCCTTTTCTGTCCTCCCACCCTACTATTCAGCCCCCCACCCACCACCACGATTTTCCAACTCCTTCTGTGCCTCCCAAACTCCCACCCTGTTTTGGACCTGCCATGCTTGTTTTCAGCTGGCTACCCCTCTGCTAACCTCCCATACCTTTCTGAACTTCCCTCCCTTTTGGACGTCTCTCCCCATCTGGGCTTGCTATCTTGTTTTCAGTCTACAATCTTATTTTTCTGCCTGCAACCCGGTTTTCAGCCTGGCACCCCTCTTCCACCCCTGTTTCAACCCTTTTCCATCCTCTCACCCCTGTTCAGCCTCTCATATTTTTTTAGCCTTCTACCCCTTCTTGGCTTCTAACCTCCTCTTGGCCTCCCACCCATGTTTTGGAGTTTTGTGAAGGGCATCACTGCAGCTGGGCTATTTTAGATTCTGGAAAACACACCTGAGAGGCTGTTGATCACATTTTTAAACAGCAGGTTGTTTGCAAGGAAACTGCTGAGAGCGTTTGCACTTGGAATTTAATCAGGCCCAAAATATTCAGAAATGCCACAGCAACAGCATTCTTCTTCTCCTCGTCTGTCAGCCGGATGTCTGTGCAGGCAAACGTGGGGAGAAGTGGTAGATCTGCTCACACAGAAACATCCCCTCTGCCTTATCATCTTGCTTTCCTGTGTCCCCACAACCTTTTGGCCATGGCTTAGCATTAGCTATAATTGTTATTTAAGATTAAAAGCTCTTGTGCTCTTGGGAGAGGGTGGTACCTCCCGCATTGGCGGTTCTGCGTCACCTGGAGTGGTGACACAGGGCAAGGGGAGCCCAGTAATGGCAGCTTGCAGTGGTCAGGCTCCTCAAAACCTTGGCAGCTTGGGTTAAACCTTCAAAAGGGATGCTTTCAGGCCAAGTGTTGATGCAACATCTTCTGCCCTAAATCCTCCACACATCATTCACAGCTCTTTGCATCACTTTGCCTGGGAACACATTGGCTGTTTTCACCTAGAAGACATTTTAAGTTTCTTCATGCACAAAGAAATGCATTTTCCAAGCCATGCAATGATTGTCAGCTTTCTAAAAAGGCAGTGGTGGGACAAACTGTCTCAGATCTACCCCAGTTTTATCTCAGACTTGTATAAATTTCAAGCAATTAGATTTGCAGGACAAAGCTTAATGTTCTTCCTTCTGTGCCCTCACCTATTGTGACAGCTAAAGGAGGTGAGTTTAATTTGTTATTCCAGCAATACTGACCATTAACCTTGGATCCTCATTTAGGACAATATTTAATTACAAGCTTGAAAAAAGACATGAAAAGAATATTTTGTTATCAGTGATGATCTGAGCCATTTGTCCTACTCAAGACCTTGGGAATCAACAACAAAAAATACAAATATCACTTTTTTTTTAATAGACCCCTACCATTAAATTGTATTGTGATGTTTTTGGCGATCTCAGTGCTTATTGTGTGTGTTACACTCATTTCTAATAATCTGTCTGGCCTATTCATTGACTTACTGGTGCTCATTGGATTTAGCTCTGGTTTGGTACTGGAAAGCCTATGAAGCAGGCTGGATCTACCATTCTAATTATTCCAATTCAATGGATTAAACAAACCTGAATTAGGAACTAACATTTAGCTGCGTCAGAGTGATTAATTCTTGTTATTTAGAGGAATTTATACATGCAATTATTTTGTCTTTTCTGGTTTTATTGTCCCAGTCCAAAAGATGTTTTTTGTCCTGGAACCGTGTTCTCCTATATTAAGTCTGTCACAGATAAAAAGTCATGTGGCCCTTAACCTTTATCACTGTCTCTGAATCAACACTGCAGCACAGTTACTTTAGGAATCAAAATTCTGACCACCGGGGTTCTACTCCGGGCTCTTTTCTAACACTGGAGGTCTCAACCTCCCTCTTCCCTGGAGAGGAGCCTCAGCTTTGCTGGTGAAGGCTGCAGTGCTGTGGTTGAAAGGTGCAGAACTGAAACCCCAGGAACTCAGCCCTGTTCGCAGCGGATTTGAGGACAAGCAGAGCAGCTAGCTCTGGACAGACCAGTGCAAAGGGAAGAAGCATGAAGATATGATATTTGGGTGAGATGCAGTTGCTCCTACAGCCTGAGGGCATCTGCATCCTCAGTCATGCAGCCAAGATGGCTTGTGCAGGGAATGTGGTTCCTTTATTTCCCTACTATAGGGTTCTTGGGGTTTTCCTCACTAGACAATGTCAAAATGAGACAGGCATGGGCTGAAAGTCCTTGAAGAAGTGTGTGAGGTGATGCCAGAGGTCTCACAGGTGACACTTGTTATTTCTGAGCAAGAGTGGATGTGGTGTTGGGGAAGGGCATTGTGTTGTGCTCTCTCAGGTGAGTTGAGAAAGGAAGGTCATTAGAAAAGCTGTGTGACTTGGTGCTTCAGCAGAGCTGTGTGTTGCAGCACACAGAAGGTTTTAAAGCTAAGCTGCATGCACAGCTCCTCAGCCTCACCTGGACTTTCTTGTTCTTGCAAATTAAGAAGCTTCATGCAAACCATCATTTCTCAGAGGACCTGGATCAGGTGCTTGCTCAGGAGGATTCAGTAATTCGTTTTTCAGGCATCTGACCAAAAAGAGAGAGTTATACAAATAAGTTCCTTAGCAGAAAGGTCTTTTCCCAGACAGACTTCCTTTCACCCTCCTTGGTCTCCATCTCCCAGCAGGCGAGCACTGCGCTGCCACTCCCTTGGCATTTTGGAGGGGTGGGCTGATTCCTGCTGCTGTTAAGGGTGAGGGCTGTGCTTCGGTCCCCATGGAAACAATTTGGAGAGTTTTAGAGCTTGTGTAGCGTTGCTGTGCTGTGCTGTGTTTTGCCTTCCTTTTCACTTCCATCAGGAGGGCTGCAAAGCTTCAATTCATTAATGTTTGAAAAGCACTTTGAGGTCCTTGAAGAAGGTGCTACAGAGCAGCAAAGTGTTATTACCTCAGATTAACTGTTTCTGTTTTGCCCTGGAGTCACAGCTGTGAGTGCTCCTGTGCTTGGTGGAAGCCAGAATAAAGGAGAGAGGTCTTGTAACGATGGCCTCCTAGAGAGCTCTCCTGCTAGCATGGTCTGTAGCAAGTGACCTCGCCACCGACGGGAAGTCTAAGTGAAACTTCGGCAACTGCAGTCAGCCAGGGAATACATTGTGGAAAGCTCAGCAGCCTGATTTACGTCGGCAAAATGGATGGAATTCCTGAGAGGAAATGGCACTGCCTGGTTCCTCCGCTCTGGTGCATATCTAGACATGGCAGCCAGCGGGACAGGGTGAGAGCTTACAGTACTCTGCAGAGCAAGGGAAATGGGGAGTCTCTGCTGCCTTGGATGTGAGGCTCACCTCCAAAAGCTCTGTTAGAAGACACTATTCTCTGTTATTAGAAAATTGAGTCACTTCAGTGGTGTATATCCACTTAATCCAGGAGGCAAATTTCTTCTCCTGACTTTGGTGGAATGCAGAGCTCTCTAGTATGACTTGGAGCAGATTGCACCCCGATGCTGTGGCAGGGTAATATGACATACTTGTCTGTAATTCAGGAATGTAACAAGCTACAGCCTAAGGGATTTTACATTTCTGTTCCCTACCAAATGTCTCAGCACTTTTCAGATATCTGCTGCTCTCCAGCCACAGCTACACTCCTGCTAAACCCATTTGCACTTGGGATTCACTGCATAGCTCTGGGTACTTCTGCAATAATGAATGGGGCTCCAGTTTCCCCATCCCTCACTCCTTTCTCTGCTTCATTGTGGGGGAAACTCCATAGGGTGGGTTTCCTGCAAAATCATCTTCAGCTTGTAGACCCATTGGCCTCTCCAGCTCTCGGAGAGGAGCTTGCAGCTGCTGACTGGGTTTCCTGAGGAGCCTGCCAATGTCTATTTTGTCTGGAATAGCCTTTTCTTTCTTCAGTTCTGCCTTTGTTTTCAGGAGATGGTGCTGTTGGCTTTATTTATTTATTTTCTTTTCAATTAGTTGTGCTTTTTTTCTGGAAGTTGCAATTAATAAACACAAGCTAAATATGTACTGCCTGCCTTGTTATAGGTACAAAGAGCCAGGACCACATTGCCCCATCTCTACTCTCAGTTCCAGCAACAATTACAAAAGCCACTTGTAAACTGTTTATCATTTAAAACAAATCTCTTTCCATACATACTTTTTCCAGTTTGGAGAGATCAGCTGGAATCCAACCATACCAAAAAATGAAGGCATTGATTTCTATCTTGGTCAGGTTCTCTCCTGCAAGGCTATTCAGGCCCCAGGCAAGGGAGAAGAAATGGGACACAAGCAGGGTGCATGCAGCCAGGAGGGGCCCTTTCTGTCACAGCAGTCTTAGGTCAGCTTGAGTCACCCACAAGTACACCCTCACTTCATACGCCTCCTCCCTGGGGATGTCCCATCCCCTTCCAGCCTCTCCCCTTGCTCCTCCACAGCAGGCACCAGGCTGCACTTTTATGCTCATTCAGTCTGAGATTCCCCTTCCCCCTTCTGTACATCCTCTTGCTGCTGTTGCTGTGATTCATTAATGCTTCAGATATACCAGTGAAAGGAAAAAAACTAACCAAACATCAGGTTGTGCTGCTCTGTACATTTTCTGTAGTGACTCACAAGTCTGACCAGATAACTCCCCTCTCACTTAGTCACTCTCTCCCTCCCAGATAGACTTGTCTGACTCCTCACTTTACTCCTGGCTTATAATTACTCTCTTTTCTTTGCCATTCCCTCTCCAGCCCTTGCTCTATGGGAGAGCTTCAGGATGTGAAGTTCTCCCTCCCTGACCTGTTGCATACAATTGAAGAGCAAAGGAAAACACTGACTGCAGCAAGTTTGCTTATGGAGAAACCATAAAGCAGAACTGCACTCTCCCCCCAACTCCCCACTCCCCCCCCCCCCCCCCCTTTCTCCACTTGGGCTAGGCACAAATTACTGTGTCATTGTGGTGAAACAAATAAGGCTTCATTATCATTACCATCCTGATGGGAGTAAACAAGTTTATTTACACTTGAGCACTGCTGAAGAATAAAGTCCTAGAGAAAAGTTCAGGGTAGGTGGCCTGTCTTTGTCGTTAAGGACGGCTTACACAAAATCACTGCCCGCTCTGCCAGACCGGCTGCTATTCAGGCAGGCCCGGGTTAATCAAAGTACGGTGTGTGCTTGTTAAAAGGAGGACTACAACACTTGTAATCATGGGTGGTCACATTTTTATTTAATGATACGTATCCTTCCTTTCTCCAGCATCTGCTTGTAACCCTTCGCCTCCCACTCGCTTGTCCTCATGCAATGACTAATTATGACTCTCCAAGGCAAATCTGATACCAGGTCCAAATGAGCCTAAACCCACTTAACAAGTCATTTTTATTTTTAAAGAATCTTTTATTAACAGCCTTGAGATTCCAACAAAGCAAAAAGACCTCAAAGCATGAAGGGCCCCACATGTGTAATCGCTGGAGTTAAAATCATAATAAAAGGACATCTGCAAACAAACTTGTGGGAAGAAAGGGCTGCAAAGCAGAACGGCTTCCTTGCTTTCAAGGCCTTTGTGTGGCCCCAGTGATAAATCTGTTGCGACAAGGATACTTCAAAGGCAGAGGTCGAACTCTGCTCTTTCCTGTGTGAGTCTCACGACTCATATCAATAGAGTTACATCCAGGCAGGAGGCTCAGACCTGCTGCTCTGCTCTCACAAGTGCAATGAAAGACAAAGCCAGCCATGACAGGGAAAACTATCTATTTATCTAGGAGATGACCTTGCTGCAATCATGCTACATCAGGAAACATCAATGCCTCTCAGCTTTCCTGCTATTTCTTATAACTAGCCAGTCTGAAGTGCTCATAGCTGGATTATGAGGAAGTTCAAGCTCAGATGTTTTAAATTACCCCACTCCCCTACCCCCATCTACTGGGTGTAATAAAGAGCTGGCAAAAAGGCACAACTGGCACAGCTGACACAGAGGCAGAATTCACCATTGTTCCCCCAACACTTTCACCTGCCTATTGTAAGCTGTTACTTCTTTCTGTGGTCACACATGGAAAGTTTCTCTGCCTGTCTACCAGCACCACTCCCCCACCTCATTTTTGAGTTTATCATCAACTGACACCCTGAAACCCTTCTCCTTGAGACCACTCATCCAGCCTATATTTGTGCTTGGGATTGCTGTGACCCGTGGTGGTTAACACCAGTCACCTCGTCTTCATTTTCTGTCTGCCTCAGCAAGGTCTTCAGAAGGATCTGCTCCATGATCTTGCCAGGCCTATAGTTTCCAGGGTCTTCCTTTCCTTCCCTTTTTGAGGATGTGGGCTATGTTTTCCCTTTTCCAGTCAGCAGGGACTTCACCAGATTGCCATGACTTTTTGAATGCGACGGACAGTTGTTTGGCAACTTTATCTGCCAGTTCTCTCAGGACCTGTGGGCGGATCTCATTGAGCCCCATGGACTTTTGCACCTTCAGGTTCCTTAGATGGTCATTAGATTAGCTGCAACCCATCTCTTTGGTTTCCTTGTCAGGTCAGAGAAGACATTCTCCTGCCCTGCTGTCATCTCATGCTTCCTGCACCTAAAAAGGGCTAAAACAGTCTATCCTCACATCCCCATCTAAGGCCCAGGGCAGCACTATAGCAGGAAGAGCTCTCACTGATACAGGAGGAGAAGGAGCCACATGAACATGTCACTGCCTGCCCTGGTGCTCCCAGCACTCCCTGCCCCTATTTTAACCTCTGTTTCTAGGTATATTTATTATTCCAGAGGAAACAGCCTGTTGGCTCCATGAGTTATGATAAGAGGGAGAATGATGGACTTTCAAACTTGCAGCAGCCAGGTTCAGCAAAGAGAACTCGGCTAGCTAAAGGCATAATTCAGCACTGTTGTCACAAGTCTGTGGGAAATAACTTCAGCCAGGCTCCCATAGCTCCTGGGGAAAGGCTGCACAGGAACCAAGCTGAGAGGCCACTGGAGACTGTCAGGAAGCTTGGCAATAGCCACAGGGCAAGCCACCCTCCTAGAGAAATGACCAACAACCTCCTCCCCTTATTCTGCACGAAGCCCTAGATGAAAATGGCTTTTATATTTTCCTTCAAAGCTAAATACACTCTTAAGAGCACGGGAACATTGGCAGCGATTAGCATCGCTGAGGGGTTTGGTGGAGCAGTGAGATTGTGCCTTTGGCCCCAGAGCTTCAAGGTGCCAAGGAGGTGCAGGAAACCTGACAGGGTGCCTGTGCTGCACACAACTGCTCTCCACACACCTCATCACCAACGTGCATGTGAAGACGTGTGTTAGTCAGGGGAAGTCTGCACAAATAAGGAGAGCGGGTGGAGCATCACGCTGCAGGACGGTGAACGGGAAGCATTGCTGAGGCTGCAGGTGACAAACAGGAACATTGCCTCTGAAGCAGAGGATACAGATCTATTACTTAAATAAATATGGTAAGATAACAGGCAGTGCTGAAGCAATGTGCATTACTAATACTCGTTGCTTGAAAACCATTAACCTCTCCAAGTGTTTTACACGTATTAGCAAGCAACCCATGGAGCCCTGCTGCTGTATCCTGTGGGAGGCAAACCAAAATGCAGAGAGAGAAAGATCTCATTTCCAGATGATGTCTCTGAATTTGGGAGGCCACTATGAGCCCCTCTAAACTACAGGGAAAGCTTTGGAAAAAAAAAGGAGATGAATTTTTTTTTTTTTTTAATGCAGAGTCCAAAGAATCATATAACAGAATCACAGAATGCCGGGTTGGAAGGGGCCTCAAGGATCATATGGCCCAACCTTTCTAGGCAACAGTATAGTTTAAATGAGATGGCCCAGCACCCTGTCAAACTGAGTCTTAAAACTGTCCAGTAAGGACTGTGTGTCTGTGCACACACAGAATGAAATCAGATTAAGAAAACTGAAAGTGAATATGGGAACCTCTCACCTTCCTTGCTTCTCTGTGTTCAGAGGCAGGAACAAACACAAGCCGGAAACCAGCAACAGCATGGCACTCCTCTGAGCTCTGTGCTCACTAAAGGGATCTCTTGGAATGTCTTGCTTCACCTTTTCCTCTTTCTTTTCTGTCCTTTTCCCTGTCAGAAGGAAGGAGACAGGGAGACCCTGGTGGTGCAAGGGCTAGTGAATGAAAGCTTGCACCTTGCTACAGTAAGACAGAGACTTATGAGTCTTCATGCTGTCACCAAGGTGTTGCTGAGCTTACACTACATGAAAGATCCCCTAACTCCTGCAAACTGTGGGATTTGAATTCACAAGCTATAATTACAGAGTCTCCAGCACCCTCCCACACTTTGCAATGCCTCCACAAGAGAGAGCAGCAAAAACACCTGTCCCAGGCTCCTGTGGGCTTGTAGGCCCTTGCCCACAGCCAGGCAGGGCTGGTTCCCTGGCAGGCAGCCGGGGCTGCAGGCTGACTGCTTCCAGCAAAGCTCCTGCCTGACAAGGACTGTGGGGTGGGAGTTGGAGTTCTCTTGGCTCCATTTAGGATACAACTTCAATGTGGAGTCACAGCAGTCATAGTTACAAACAGGTACTCACAGCCAGGTTAATTTGATGCCATTTTGCAGTCAGCTTGATAATTAACATAAGCACAAGGCTGGGAAGACTTGGAGAGCAAAGAGCAGGAAAACAGCCTTCCTGGCTTCTGCCTGTGTGAGGACTCGCAGCAACGTTACTGAGGTTCTTTTGGACTTCCCCAGACCAACATCAGCACAGTGGAATTGATACACGCCTGCTTCCCAGGGTGGGGGCCAGTTCTGGCCTTGGCTGCTGCTGTGTAAATCAGGTACATGAGAGAGTGGTTAAATTGATATAAAATGCCCAGTTATCAAAAGGGCAGTCCCATGGTACTTCAAGCTTATGTTAGGCCAGTATTGCACAAGAAGAAACCCACCTCCTCCACCTCTGCTTTGAGGCAGAGCATAGAGGCCCTCAAAGTTTCACCTGGGCCAGGCTGCCTCTGGTTTGCAGCATGTCTCCTCCATGGCTGGGAGCAGGTTCCCTCTGTGATGTATGCCAGGGTCTCTTCCAGTATGTTGTGAAGCCAGTTGTGAGCTGATGTCATGAGAGGCTCTGCCCAGACTGGCATAGGCAGGCTTCTGCACAGAGGTGGTTCTCTCTGCCTCCCAGGCACTTTTTGGAGAGCCCTTCATCGGCATCCTCCCTTCCCTGCCCCCACAGCCAAGCAGCAAGGTGAGGAAGAGAGCTTCCTTCCTCTTGCGCTTCAAGTTACAGCAATGCTAATGGCAGAGCCAGCAGAGTCAGCTGGCCTCTGGGAAGCTCCCCAGGACCTCACTGGGCAGCAACCGAATTGCCTGGGGAAAGGGAGAGCCCACAGCTCACACCCTGGGCCACCTCGGGAGCAGAGCAACAGCACCTACCCAACAAATCCCTGCCAAATGGGGTAACTGTGTAGGCTGGGGCTCTCAAGGCTCTCTACAGCCACCAGCAAACGCAGTAGCACCAGGAGCTGGTGGTGCCTTAGGCTGTGTAGAGACAGTAACACCTCCATTGTGTATGGTAACTGCACTGATGGTGAGAAAGCTCCTCAGTTTCTTCTATCTCTGTCCTCGTGCACTTACTCTTTTTGTTTATTTGTTTTTTAATCCTGTGCTGATGTTTATCTCATCCCATGGTAATATGGGAGGAGGTTTCTCATCATAGAGAGTTTGAGAGTTAATATTGGGTTCTCTGGTTTGTGGCTAAAGGTGCATTTAGTGCAGACATAGTGCAGCTATGCCCATGGCTCCAGCGTCTTCACACTTGAAATGAGCCTGTTTGCTCCTCAACATTCAACCTATCTCCTCCCTTCTGCCTGCAGTCATCTGCTTTCCTACTTGTTAGATGCTTCAGCCACAAGTCCTGGAGCTGCAGGAAGGACCCTGCACAACCCCTCCAGCACTGGTCTACACAAACATCCTCTGCATGCTGGAGAAGCAGAGGTAATTTTGAGCCTCCTCAGTGGGAGGGAGCAAGGGCTCTTTGTGGTCTCTGCTTCAGGGTCTGCTGGTGGGATATGTGCTGGGTCATCAGTGTGGCCAACTGCAACCCCTAAAGCAGCTCCTGCCTGAGCTTTCTACTGCTTGATTCTCTGATTCCACTCTGCCTGGATTTGGACTGACATTGGGCACCCCAAACACAACTCATTCACTGCTACCCTTTACCATTGCAGCTGCTACTATAGGAGTCCTTCACAGCTGGTACTCTGCTGTTTCACTCTGAGATGACTAATGCTAAATCTGATAAAGTGCACCTGATATGACTGTGAATAGCTGATGTAAACTTAGCAGACAGTCGTATGACATGCCATGTGGGCAAATTAACAGACCCTCCCCAGTAAATTCAGCATGTGTCCTATAATCCCACTTCAAGGGCATCTCTTACGTCAACATCGCTAAGTTAGCTACTGTGCTCCCCTGGGAACACAGCACTGGAACTTTTCGGGTCAGAGGGATTCCCCTCTCACCACTGCGAAATGCTTGTGCTGAGATGGAGACAAGATGTGTGTTAGAGCTTAGAAGGCAATTTCCACTCAACAGCTACAAGAGGAGCACAAATTAACTCACTAATTTCTTTGCAGTGCCCAGATTGAAACAGTTTCATGACTTAAAGTGCATCTCCCTGTGAGAACAGACTCACCTGAAAGGAGGCACCTTGTGCCTTGTAGCTACTCTTGGATTGTCCATGGCACTGCAGGAGTCAGGTTTGCATTGAAAGATTTGGGAGCTCAAAAGCAGATTGGTTTCCAGCTCAAAGGGTCTGGTTCTTGCAGGGTTGGACATCCCACCTGCCAATGAGGTGCTCAGGGAGAAGTGCACCATCATCTGCTCTCTACAACTACCTGAAGGGAGGTTGTAGCCAGGTGGGGGTTGGTCTCTTCTCCCAGGCAACCAGCACCAGAACAAGAGGACACAGTCTCAAGCTGCACCAGGGGAGGTTTAGGTTTGAGGTGAGGAGAAAGTTCTTCCCAGAAAGAGTAATTTACCATCGGAATGTGCTGCCCAGGGAGGTGGTGGAGTCACCATCCCTGGAGGTGTTCAAGAGGGGATTGGACGTGGCACTTGAAGCCATAGTTTAGTTAGTCATGAGGTATTGGGTGATAGGTTGGACTTGATGATCTTTGAGGTCTTTTCCAACCTTATTGATTCTATGATTCTATGTCTGTCATTTCTCATGGGTCACTCATCCATGCTGCTGAAAAGCTTTGATCTGCACAGCTCCTATACTGTGATCAAAGTGGTGTGAGACCCAGAGTGACCACAAGTGCCCTGGAAAGGTTTCCCAGCAGGAGCCCTGTGTGGCCTGTGCTCTGCACTGGAGGCTGTAGGGCTGCTGTGAAAGGGTGGCCCTGAGCCTTGCTGCACTGCTCAGGGTCTTGCCCGAGCACCCCGTTCTTCATCTATAGAAAAGGCATCCAATTCAGTGCGTGCTGGGGTGATGGCAGCATGCCCTCACGTCAGAGGTCAGACATGTTCCCCCTTCAAAATGGCTTGTTCCCCCAGATTCCCATTGGGACCAGCTATTTCAGTGATTATTTTGAACTTACCCAAATGAAAAAGGAAACAAAGGGATATGAAAAAGGCAGAAATAGAGAGGTTTGGCTTTCAGAAACCCCAAATCATCTGACTGAGGGACCAAAGCATTTAAAGCAGGATCCAAACCCATTCTGCATTTCTCATGGGACCAAGACAGCACTTCTCAAAGGGTTGCAAATTGCCATCACATCAGCCAGCAGCTTTACTGGCGAGCAGCACGATGCTGTGTCAGGGCAGCCAGAACCCCGCATGAGCTGCAGGCCACCCACAGAGCCTCTGCCTGCGTCACGCTCGCTCTGGAAGGCTGCATCCAGCCGTGGGTGTCCCAGCTGAGGTCCCTCAGGGGCAGCTCTGAGCTCTAAGGTTCTCTGCATAGCAACACCAGGGTCCCCCATTCAACACTTGCATCTTCCCCTGCACTCTGTGAGATCACCCCTGACTTCTCTTTTTTCCCTGGGCTGTCCTTCTGTAATCACAAAACCTCCCCATCGTCCTCCCTCTACTACTCTGCATCGTTCCCCCAGTGGATATTGGGAGGGCTTCATTAGTTTATCACACCAACATCACTTGTACACAGCTACAAATTAATTTAGTCAGTTTGCATTTTAGCTGACCTGATATTCATTATAGAAGGAGGAACCGGGGAACTACAGGCCAGTCAGTCTCACCTCTGTGCCCGGAAAGATCATGGAGCAGATCCTCCTGGAGGCACTAATGACTCAGAAGAACAGTGAAGAGGTGATTGGGAATAGTCAGCATGGCTTTGCCAAGGGCAAATCCTGCCTGACAAACCTGGTGGCCTTCTATGATCAGGTGACAGCATTAATAGATGAGGGGCGAGCAACTGATGTCGTTTCCCTGGACTTGAGCAAAGCCTTCGACACTGTCCCGCACCACCTCCTGGTCTCCAAGCTGGCAACACATGGGTTTGATGGATGGACCTCTAGATGGATAAAGAATTGGCTTGATGGCCGCACCCAAAGAGTGGCTGTCAACGGGTCCATGTCCCAGGGGAGGCCAGTGACAAGCGGAGTCCCTCAGGGATCAGTCCTGGGACCTGTCTTGTTCAACATCTTTGTGGGTGACATGGACAGTGGCATCGAGTGCACCCTCAGCAAGTTTGCTGATGACACCAAGCTGTGTGGTGCAGTGGACACCCTGGAGGGAAGGGATGCCATCCAGAGGGACCTGGACAGGCTGGAGAGGTGGGCACAAGCCAACCTCATGAGCTTCAACAAGACCAAGTGCAGGGTCCTGCATCTGGGTCGAGGCAATCCCAGGCACAAATCCAGGCTGGGCAGTGACTGGCTGGAGAGCAGCCCTGAGGAGAGAGACTTGGGGGTGCTGGTGGACGAGAAGCTCAACAGGAGCTCTCAATGTGCGCTTGCAGCCCGGAAAGCCAATCAGATCCTGGGCTGCATCAGGAGAAGTGTGACCAGCAGGGCAAGGGAGGTGCTTCTCCCCTCTACTCAGCTCTGGTGAGACCCCACCTGGAGTACTGCGTCCAGTTCTGGAGCCCATATTACAGGAGAGATGTGGACGTGCTGGAGCGTGTCCAGAGAAGGGCCACGAGGATGATCAGAGGGCTGGAGCACCTCTCCTATGAGGACAGACTGAAGGAGTTGGGGCTGTTCAGTCTGGAGAAGAGAAGGCTCCGAGGTGACCTCATTGTGGCTTTCCAGTATCTGAAGGGGGCCTACAGGAAGGCTGGGGAGGGACTTCTCAGGATCTCAGGTAGTGATAGGACTAGGGGGAATGGAATGAAGCTGGAAATGGGGAGATTCAGGCTGGATGTGAGGAAGAAGTTCTTTACCATGAGAGTGGTGAAGCCCTGGAATGGGTTGTCCAGGGAGGTGGTTGAGGCCCAGTCCCTGGAGGTGTTTAAGCCCAGGCTGGACGAGGCTCTGGCCAGCGTGATCTAGTGTAGGGTGTCCCTGCCCATGGCAGGGGGGTTGGAACTAGATGATCCTTGTGGTCCCTTCCAACCCTGACTGATTCTATGATTCTATGATTCTATGATTCTATGATATTCCAGTCAAGTGGCTGTGTTTTCTGTTTGATGGCTTGTTTCATGATAAGATATGTGGTCCAAAGTACTATACTTAGAAACAGAGGTAATATTTGCAGACACTCCATGCAAATACTGCAATTACCTGATTAATTATAGTCCTTGTCCTTGCATTCAGTTCTGCGAATTACACTCTTAGCCCTCCTTTCCCCCCCTCCCCCCCTTTCCTTGTTGTCTTATTTGTGCATAGTAGGTAGGAATAGTCTTTAGATCAGTATAAACAAAGCAAACTTGACGGGTTTAAAGCCTCAGCTCTCTGTGGTCACTCAGAGTCCCCCCATCTCTGCAGTGCTGTGGTGGCCTGCAGTGGATGGTAATGGCTGGGATGCCAGAGCATTACCAGTGCTGCATTTTAATAACAATCTCTGTCCTGGAGATTGGAAATTGGAGTGTAAACAGCCCTGAAGAAGGATGAAAAGGAAAGATGAGGGGGACTTGGAAATAGTGTTAAACATCCAGGAGTGACATAACTGTGGTTCTCCTGCACCACACAAAATAAGCAAGATGCAGCTGGTGCTCTGGGGACGGACAGACAGGCAACTGTACCAGGATACAGTACATGGATACTTCTCATCCCAGCAAGAACATCTGGCTTCCTTCTTGTGTGACACCAGCCTGCCCTTGTAACATCAATGAAGTTGCTCCTGATTTACACCAATTTAGGGCCTGTAGGTTAATCTTGTAACCCAAGTAATGGCTGAACTGTGCCATCTGGCTCAGGGTGGAGAATGGCATCAGCCTCATGGCAGCACAAATTTGACCTCAATGGAGAAGCCCAAAACAGATCTGTAGGATGTAAGTCTACTCTGAGCAGATGGCCATTGGTGTGCCATTGGGCAGATCAGCACTCCAGCAAACCCACAAATAGCTTAAAAGCCACAACTGGTCTGATGTGGCAGCGTTCCCCTCCCACTTCTCTCGAGTGCAAAGTACACCACCAGGACAGAACGGAGAAGAAGCGTGCCCCTAGTTTGACCATGTTTCAAACACTGCATGTGCTGGAGCCACGGGTCTCTTGTCCACTTAATGAAATGGATGTGTGTGATGGAAAGCAAAGCTGGACAGCTGGAAAGTGCTTTGAGCCAACTGGCAATGGTGTGTGAGCGGGATTTGCTCAAGAGACATCAACATGAAAAAGGAAGCAAAAGAAAGGAGCCTGTGAGCTTGAGCTGGTCCCATCGCCCAGCTCATCCTTTTTGTCTTGTGTAGGACTCCTTAAGCCTCCCTCTGCTATTTCACCCTCTTCTCACCTGGCTGGGGACTGCACATCATCAGCCTCTGCTGTTCCTCACCTACTCACAGGTACAACTCTTTCCTTCAGTCCCTTCCCATAATCTCTGCCAAATGCCATGCTTCCTGCCCCCTGCCAGGAGATTTCTTAAGGGCTTCTTTTGTGCTTAAGCACCTTGTAGTCAGGAACCCTACAGCAATGCAGTTTCATTATCTGCATGCCAAATCCATCAGTGAGGGGATCTCCGAGGTGACATAAAAACATGCATTACAAATGAAATGCGCCACTGCTCTCCTTTGCCTCCTGCCATCACCGGAGATCATTGTGGTTAGTTTTCAAGACAGCTCTTCGCTGCTAATTAACATTTGAAAGTCTTCCTCTGTCACCACCACACATGCTGAAACAGCCCAGGTTGTTTTTTGGTATAAACCGTCATTGGAGAAACATCAGAGAGCTCGTTGCAATCCCACAGACCTGTCCTGAAACTAAACCTGTCCTCCTGCATCTGATGCAGTAGTCTCTGCAAAGACTGGCTCAGGAGTTTGACCACATTTAACTCTTAGAAAACCCTTTTCCAAGCAGTGTGTGCCTGGTTTGACACACGGGTAGATAGTCTGGGGCAAAGAAAACCCTCTGATGCAAGTCTCACAGTGAAAAATCACTGAATACACTCATGTTTCCAAGTCTCCTGTTGAAATCCCACCCTTTCTTTGCACAGATCATAAGTAGCTGGAGAGAGATATTATCCTTTGCATATTTGCAGTGCTTAGTACAACAAGGGCCTAATTCCTCACAGCTTTGCTCTTGTTCTGCAAAACTCATAAGATACAATCCAGCTACATCTGCAGCTTCCCATGCAGGAGGAGAGTGGCCTGGAGGAGAGTGACTTGTTTCAAAAGTGGCCTGATGTGCCCCTGGGCATCAACATCAGGAGTACCCCCAGCCTGTCCCCATCCTGGCATCAAACCTGTACAATTCAGGAAATCCCATTCACTCCAACTCACATTCCATACCCTCAGGGTTTCAAACCATGATGACAGAGATACTCTCACTCTCTCTGTTTGTGGACCCCTGCAGCAGCAGTGAACTCCAGAGGTCTTAGCAGGTTTGGTCCCAATCTCTTTCCTCAATTGATGTTTCCACTGCCAGATGGAAGAGAGATTGGTTTTCCATGTAATCTAACTATCACTCAGCAAATGCTCCAGCCACAGATCCTGGTTGTGCTCAGGCTTTCTGCAAATGCTTCTCAGGTTTTGTTAGCAGCCACCAGTGGATTTTGTGCTCAGACCTGTTCTTTGTATAGTCAGGGGAAAAAGCCAAAGAGTGAATCTGCTTAGCAGTGGCTCAACCTTGGAGGAGCAGAAGAAGTATTGAATCAATGGCTGTTAACCTCTCTGGCCTAAACCAGCGGCTCCTTTTGTCCATACTATTGACATGACAGCAGGAGCACCCTGGGGCTCACTAGAGCAGTGCATCTCAGTTGGTTTGTCATGGGATGTGGCATGGGGCTTTGCAGGCAGGACCATGTGCTGCTCTGAAGGACTCTCTGTGCCACAGCATGTGCCATAAGTAGGCAACCATTACCTCCAAGACAGGGCTGGGGAGCAAGCCTCTCTTACTCTTGACTTGATATTTTTCAGTCTGGTTATTGGTTTGGCAACACTGACCTACAGCAAGATCCCCCTTGAAGACTATGGGACATAGCCTCGTAAATAGAGCACGATCCTCTGGGAGTGTCTGGCTGGCTCTGCTCAGGCACAGCATGTCCCATGGCCACTATCATGGGCTGTGTTTCCTGGACCAACAGCCCTTTCTGAGAAGTGGGACGAATGAGCCATCACATGAACCTGCTTGTAGCTACTCCTAATATCTCAGCACAAGACTGACCTGTGCCACGAAGACGACCAGGCTTTTTTATTATTCCACATACAGCTGGCAGCAGCGGGTTGCCACCCTGTAAGTTGGGCACCTATCAAATCCATGTGAAATCCTACTGGGATTATCGTGACCCCCTTTCATTCTGCTCCCTTTGTGCTTTCTCTCCATCTTTCACACAGTACTTTGAAATTGCAAATTGTGGGTGCCAGCTCTAGAGAATGCTGCCCTGTTTGCAGTTGTTTGGTATCTGTAGAAAGGGACAATGATGGGGATGAAGTTGCCCAGGCCCAAGGATGCACTGTGCTCGTTCTGTCAAGTGGATCTCCACCACTAAATAACAGGAAGCCAAGAAGTGAGTCACTGTTGAGGCTGTTGTAAAAACTCTTCTCTGCCTAGATGTTGCTCTGTGTGTGTGTGGCAATAGAAGAATGGGAAGTGTGGTGTCCTGCTTTCTTTTGCTAATGAGTAAAGACCTGGTTCCAACATTCCCACGAACAGCAATTACCAGGTTGCTTTGCAGCACAAAGTACCAGGAGACACAGGGATGAGCACCAATCATTATCTGCTCTATGAGCCTGAAGGGCAGGAGATGTGTGACCCAAGAGCTCCCTTGGAAGCCCTTGTCACAAAAAAACACCCAGCAGGAAAGTGTCTGTGCTGGTTTATAATGTCAAATGGCCTGTATAAGGAATTTTTTTTTTCCAATATAGCCTATGCTCTCAAACGTTAAGATGATGTGGTTTTGATTCAGGGCACTACAGAAGTATTTCAAAATAGTTCTTACTTCTCCAGGGCAGCTTTATGTGAAATGCTGGTGAGCTTTCCTCCTCAGATTCACTAGTAGTCATTGATATGTGCCAGCGGGCAGTCAGGGCTTCTCTCCAGACCCTGAAAGTAATTTTGGCTAAAAGCAACACTTAGGTGTTCTTTGATGTTTCGTTAATTCAAGCAGGTCAACAAATTATCTGCAGGCCCATTTGGGTATGTAACAGAGCATTTTCTATTTCTGCACATCAAACCCTAATCCTGATCCTGACCCTAACCCTAGCCCTGATGCTGTAAATCTAACCCTAAGCATGAGCCTATTGCTCCTGATCCTCAGTGGATAGGACCTTCACTGTTTGTCTCTCGAGACAGGGCTTTCAGACTATAAACTCTCAAAAAGCACTTCCTGGCTGAGCTTTTCTGGCTCTATCACATCAAAACTTCCATAACTGGAACTTTTCACATGAACATTTGATAACTGGCTCTGTGGTTTTCCAAAAAGCAGTCATCAAGACACACATGCCTGAGAGTGACAGTTCGAGGGATTATGCCTTTTCCACACTTTCCCCTCTGGCACCCTTTGCTAGAGGCTTTTGCATGGTCAGGTTGCTAGAGTTATCTGAGATTTTTGTTTCCACCTGCACTAATGCAGGTTTATACTGTAAAGCATGAATTTAATCTTCAAGCCTGAGCTGCCTGCAGAGCAGTGAGGGAACTTGTCCCATGGCCTGGGCTACATCCCATAGGTTTCCTGGCGTTTTCTTCCTCATAGTGGGGACCTGCTTGTTTTCCCAGGACATCTTTCTGCCCACCCCAGTAAGAGCAGGATCAGCCATTGTTGCCTTGGTTTAATTTTCTAAGGCAGGCAGGCTAAAGGACAGACACACTTTTAACAAACTCAAGCTGCAAAATAATTCACTGAACACTTTCTCAGGGCTGTTTATTTTGCTATCAGCCCATGACACCATCTTAATGGCACAATGAATTATAGCTGCTGGAGGATGGAGGAACATGTTAATAGCCCTTTTCCACAAGAAAGCTGTGTTTCTGAGAGACACTTTTCAGCTGCTATAATGTTCTATGTCTGAAGAGGAACAACAGCAAGTCATTTTATTGTTTTCTCATTGATAAAAGACTGCAGCTTACAGCTTGGAAACAACAGACACAGCACCCGAGCGTACAGCTCCAAAGGCAGGAATACCTAAATAGCCACAGGATTTAGGAAGAAAGAAACTGTGGCTTCTTGCTCCAATGCAAAACCAGGGGAAAGCATTTGGAGTGCTCTTTAACACACCAGTGCCTGTAATTATGGAAGTTTTACTCTCTGCATGCCCCAAAAATATATTGAAGCCAAGGAGAGGGCAGGAAATGCAGCTGCAAGCTCAAGGTAGGGAGAAGAGCCAGGTGATTGCAGTGCTGCGCACAGTTTGCTCAACCTTCATCTTGGACTTTTAGTAGGACCTTGGGGAAAATCATCTGCAAATGTTCTGCTGCTGCTGTTTCCAAACTGCAAAACAAGACTAATGCATTTATCACTCCCCTTATGATCTCACTGGGAAGCTCTTTGCGACAAGAGACCGTGTTTTGCTGGTGCATTTGCTCAGCACCCAGTGCATCACAGCTCAAATTCCAGCTGAGCCCTGAGCACCCTGGTGAGATACAATTTGGTTCTGCTTTCCTTTAACTAGGCAGTAGCATTGCCCTCCCTATAGCTTCCTGCTTACCTACATCTCCAAACAGCCACATGTTTTGGTGTAATCAGTGTGTGTGTGGGATGTTTCTAAGTGCTTGTTTGAAGGCTCCCACTATGAATGGTAAAAACTGCTCTTGCAGAAGACAGTCCTAGGTTCTGAGTCTTCACTCCTTGGCAGATGTTGCCCATTCGCATGCGCCCACCACCTCAGGTGATCTCCCTGGCAGCAGAGGATGCATCCCTTCTAACATGAGGTTTGTGTTATCACTTTCCCCTGTTTTTTCTTCCCTGCTTGTGTGTGATGGTGATGTCCCAGCCACTCTCCCCATGGCACTGGCAGGAGGACCTAGGACTGAACCCTAAAGGAGCTGGAAGGGATTGGAAAGGGATGAGGTGCCCTTTGCTTTGGATGATTTCAAGTTTTACAGACAAATCAGAATGTGGCACAAGGCTGTAAAGGCTCTGCCCTGGATAGGGCAGGAGGATCTGCTGTCGTGAGACTAGTTGGGAATGATACAATTAAAACCACCTGCAATGTGGGCAGAAAAAGGCTTGTGCTCCCCCTTGCTCAGCCTCTGCTCAGCAGGGCTCCCAGTGCTCTCATTTTCATTTACAACTGTGGAGAAGAGAGCCTAATCCTGTCTCATTCATGGTCTGTTGTGAACTGATATTTTGGATACTGGGTCTAAATGAGGTTTTAAAAATAGACCGGTGGTCTTTTTTTTCCCCCTTCCTTGTTATAAACAGAAATTATTATCTCATGGAAACATTTAACCTCCAATGGAACCTCATCTAATTTTTGCTGTGTTTATTATAGCCTGTGAAATACGAATGAGCATAGATGATACAACTCTATCTGATTATTGAGCTGTGATAGGCCAGCTGGAAAAGACTCAGCTGTCTGGATAAAGAACCAAAAGTTCTGATACCGTGCTGATCTTTATTTGAACAATCCCAGCCGCTGAGGCAGATAATATTGGCTGAGAAAGCTCTGGGAATTCTCCTTTCTCATTGTATTTTATTGTTTCTCACCCTGGTCATGGCAGCAATCAGGAAATGGAGGAGTCAATGGGAAAAATGCATAGCAGATCAAAAAGTCACTAGTTTGCTTGGGGGGAAAAGGAAGTGAATTAAACCCCACTAGTTTTACACTTCTTGTACTTTTCCAGATTATTAAAAATGTCTGCAATGCAGAATGTTAGTATTCACATTTCCCATTTTGATGCAAGCCTAGGTAATAGATTTATTTTATTGAATATAATGAATGTGTGAAATAGGATACATAAAATATTGTCCTGGTTTTGCTGGGACAGAATCTCTGACCAGCCACCAGCTACAGGGCATTAGCAATTTGGAGTCAACCAGGGCAGCTGACCTGATTTTGCCACAGGTGTATCCCAGCCCAGAAAGGTCCTGCTGAGTGTAAAGGGGGAAGGCTTTCTTGCTTAGCCTCCTGCTCTTGCCTGGGCTTCTGCTAATGCTGCTCTTCTTCTTTCTCCTGCTCTTGGGGACTGCCTTCCCATTTAGTGTGACCATTCTACCTTTGCTGGCCTGAGTATATCTTTATATGCTCTATATTGTCAGGGGATCAGTTTGGCTGTTTCGTTAATTCTGTTTTCATTTCAGTCCCAGGACTTTTTTCCTTCTCCTAATTCTCTGTCTCTGCTAGGGAGGGGTCAGCAGGTGATAGAGCGACTGCTACAGTTTAGGCCCATATATGGGGGCTAAATTTGGACAACTATATATGACACATGTAATACAAGTGTGACGGGGAGATTTTCACTGGCTGCACAGGAAAGTATCATTTTGTTTTAGTTTCATTTGAGCCAGTAGTTTTCCCATCACAAATTTAAAATTAAAATAACAGTTTAAGCAAATCTTTTCAATCCTGCAAACTGCTGTGATTTTTTTAGGTTGGGGAATTCAAGGATTATCCTTTTGGTTCTGAGTCTGTATAGCTTCTGGGACACTGGCATCACATTTCATAGCTGGGTTTTCCAGACATTATTCTAATAATCCTAATGACGGCTGCTGGTGCCATGGGAGGTCTGCATACAGGCATCTGAAGTGAAGTTTTCAGGACTCCTCACAGCTCAATTTATGCAATTTAAAAATAACTATGCTGATAAAGCTATACAAACTCAGTCTACTACACCTTCCCTTATTTTTATCAAGTGGAGCAGAGATATGCTTTCCTCCAGGATTGATTTTTTTTTTGAGGGTGGGGTAGACCTCTGCCACCACAAGAAGCACCACCGCTCTTTAACAACTGGTGTTTTGTAACGTGTTCAAAATCACTCCATTTTTAGTAGTACATTGCTGATCCACAGATTTACTTTGGGAGGATCCTTCACCATCACTGTAAGGCTCAGAAGGAACCTGCTTTCCAGTAGTGTCAGTACAACTGTAACAATGCTGATGGCCAGTCTTTTAACATTTCATTGATGGTCTTTTAATTAACCAGGGGTAGGTAGCTGTAGCCAAGTATGGAGGCTGGGTTGCCCCAGGCTTGGAGTCCTGGGCTCTTCCCTTGATTTGCCAAGCACTTAAGCATTTGCTGACTTGGGGTTAAGGAAGGTGGAGGCATCAAAAGAGCTTTATTGACTCATGATATTTTCCAGCCTAGCTTGTTTGTTTTCATTGTGCACACAAGTCCTGTATACCTGGATCAAAGATGGCAAAATCAACAGCACTATGCAGACAGGGACTTGCAAAATTCCTATTGAAGGCATGACTGTGCCCAGACCTGTAGCTCCTGCTCTTCTCCCCCATCCTCCTTCTCTCTGCCATTGCACATTGTTTCTGCCTTACCCTACCCATACTGAGTCCTGTTTACCAGGAAGCACCCCCAGCTGTTTGTCCCGAGAGTGGCAAAACAAAATCCCAGTTTACCTAGCAGGGACAGCAGCAGGAGATGGGAATAATGAGGTGTATGGGCACTGCAAGCTCCTCTTGCCCTGTGCATGGTGTGGCTGCCCTTATGATTTTCAGTCTTGCACTAACATCTCCTTGTCATGATTGCTGTAAAGAAGTGGCCATTTGAGTGTATTCCCTACTAACGGGCTTCCCTGGCAGAGAAGACTGATGTGAAGCCTACGTTCACTCTGCCAGTGTCTGCTCAGCTTTGAGAGTTAGGGAGAAGCAGAAAAAAAAATTAAGATAGTACTGAAATTCTCTAGGCTACAAGCAAGCCCCAAGCGAGTTTCTGCACAACCCCAGGAACAGCACCACTGAGATAAAGATCTGTCTGCCCCAGCCCCTGGAAAGCTTCTGAACATGCACTCCTCGGAGGAGCCATTGCAGACATCCAGAACGTGCCATAACAACAGTTACAACTGGAGTTATGCAAAATCCATCTGTTGCTTACAGGTGTGATGCAATGGCCCAGCCTCAAGCAGCTCTTGCACAGGTTCTTGCAGCAGTTGCAATACTGAGGAGCCAACCTTAAGCAACATAAGGGGACCTTCAGCAGTCCTGTCAGCCCTCAGGAATGAGACAAAAGGCATCGGAAATGCTGTTTTCTTTTAGAATGTCTTTGCTCCCTCTGTCTGATTTTAATTGTTTAAATTTTAAAGGCAAGGTAATTCTTTACTTTAGGTTTCTTCTGTCTGGCTGAAGCCTTCTCTCTCTGATCACAAGGGCAATTTTGTATGATGAAAGGCACTGAACAAAATTTTACTCATGTTAAGAAAGCCTTTGTTAACAGGATGCCCACCTGTGGTCTTCTCTCAAGACTTAACAACTGAAATGCCATGAAGAAACATTTGAAGATGCTTTTGGACTAATCCCCATTAACAGCCTACAAATTTTGTTTCCTCCTTCCTCAGCATCCCATAATTCCATCTATGAAAGCAAAACAAAAGAAGCAAGGCAAAGCCAGCTGTCATCAGCATAGGTAGCCAAGGTGGGGATAGTTAGCACCCAGCAAAATCTGCTTTGCCTTTTGGTGGTACAGTGAAGTAAATTGGTGTAAAGTAAAGTGGCCTCTATTTAGAGAGGAGCTGAGCCTGCCTGCAGGCTTTGCGGCTGTTTTTTTGTGTGTGTTTCCACCCCCCCCTTTGCTCTGGAGGAAAGAGTTTTTTTTTCAGTGAGGATCCAGGTTTGCTGAAGGGAAATCCACCCCACTTCTTGGCGTGCGCCCCCAGACAGTCCATGTCATGAGCAAAATATGTGGCGCCCTAAAAACCGGAGTGGAGTTTCACCCGGGTGGGATCGGGATCTGGAGGGAGACCTGTAGGTGCTGTGCATCCAGGGCAGCCCTAGAGCAAGGTGCTGGAGAAAACCACCCAGGTGGTTCCCACTGCCAACCCCCTGGCACCCCGTAGAAGATGGGCAGCACCGGGCGCCTCTCACCAGCACCCCCACCCTGAGCCGTTCCCTGATCGACCGAGGACCAGCCACGGGCGGGTGGCTGGGCGTTGGCTTGTAGCGCCCCGAAACAGCCAGGCTCTCCTAGTTCTGAGGTTGCACGTTCAGACACACACACAAGCAAAACGATTTCTGTGCCTCCACGGCTTCCATGGGATGTGGGTGGTCCCGGCGAGAGGAATGCGAGCAATCGGATCCACGTATCAGCTCGCTGCCGCTCAGCGCAGCGCGGAGACCTCCGGGGATTTTTCTGTAGGCGATTGACCCGGGGAGCATCCAAGCTCCAGCACGTTTTCCACGCACCTCTGATCACAACTACAAAGAAGAAATTGATTTCTCCCAGCGTAAACATCCCCACAATGACAAAAGGGTGTTTTTTTTTTGCCGCCCCCTCAACAGCAATAAAGGCGGAAAGAATAAAGTGTCAGTAAACCCCTCGGTGCCTCACCACGACACAGATTTACATCTCTGAGTCAGATCTTTGCAGCTCCCTGCATATGGTCCGCATGATATGCAGTTCCTGGCTAGTGACTCACTCAACACCAATATAAAGAAATCGTTTCAGACCGAGCAAGTAAACAGCCCGAATTTTGCCATCTCAGGCTCCCAGGAACAAGGGGAGACAGTCTGAGCTGGCCAAGCCCGGCTCAGTTCTAGCTGGGATGAACTGGGAGTGACTCTTTTGGAGTCCTGTCACATTTATTAAAAAGCTTCTTAAAATTGTCTTTCTGTCTGATTTTTTTTTGCTGTGGTCTAAAATAACGTCTAAGATTACTAAAACTGAAAGAGACAAGAAGAACAGGTTTATCTCATTCTTTCCAGGTTGTTTACTAGGTTCATTTGATATCACTCTGTGGAGCAGGTATTTGGTTTCAGCGTTTCCACTGTGGTCACTTTGGTAGTTTCCTTTTGTTCTTTATGTGGTGGGTTATTGTTTTGGTTTGCAGTTTTTGTTGTTTGTTCTGTGCGTGCGGTTGGTTGGTTGGTTCATTATAATGTAAAGAGAGTGAGAGGAGAAACCTTCTAAAATATGATGGTTAGAGCCACAAAAACTGGCAGGTGGACTCATACATGTAATTTCAGAGGAACGAAAACCAATCAGCTACTCATTAATAAAAGAAGGATTTATTGTGGAATTGATTAAATTTCCAGTGGACATTAAGCTAGGTGAGCTCACAGCCCAGATCTGTGGTGACATGTCGGCGTGACATTTTGTTTGCATTTCGTTTTTTTGGGATAGTTTCACATTTTAAAATCACTGTCACGACACTGAGCAATAATTTCAGGAGAGGAAAAAAGTCATGGTAGGGCAAGTTACTGATGTTACATCATCTAGAAATTTTCACAAAGATGGCTGTCAGAAGCCCCATAGAAACACTTCTCTTAGTTCTGTGGGCTGAGCTGGTTCCCTGCAGTTTTCCCTCTGCTTGTTCAGAATTCAGAACCTGGAAATACTTCCCCTCTGCAACCGAGCAAATACCCTTGAAAAAAAAATCAAAAAAATAACTCTCAGGAATCCAGAATTTATTCAAACAGCTATCTTGAGCCCTTCTTTGTTTGATTTAAAATAGCAATATGAAACCCAAAGCCATTTAATTAATTGGAAATTGTTACACTTAATCATGTACAGAAAGGATGATTCAAAGGGATGTTACAGCCATTAAATAATCAAATAGCAATACCATTAAGTAAGCAATTAGTATGGGCAATAAATGGCCAGACTTCGTTAATGAGCTCTCTCATATATCCCAAGTTGGGTCTGATTCTTTGCCCAGGAAAGATCACTGAGTGGTGGTGTTTTTCTGCTGAAGGATGAGAACACTTCCTTTCCTTTTCCACAATATTTCCTACATGAACAACATCTTCTAGCCAGCCTCAAGTACCAGAATTTGTGTTCTCAGCAGTCCTTCACCAAGGAAAGGGCTTCCAGAAAGTTCCTGAGAATTCTGAGTGAGAAAATCAGGATCATTTTTCCTTTAGAGCATTCTGAGGTGAAGTGCTTCCATACTCCCTGGTAGTGTAACTAGTTAAGCACCTGATTTCTGTGTTCAAGTGCCAAGCCATTGACTAGTACTGAAGAAGGAAGCAGCTCAGACCATACTCACCTGATGACTCTTCTGTAGCTGTATGCAGGAATATCTGGGGGAGTAGCAGGTGCTGACATAAGCAAGTATGACAGAGCATGGGAATAAAAGAACATTGAAAGAAAAAAAAAAAGCCAAAAAGCACGAGCTTGTTTTGACTGTAGCTAAGGTCTGAGGAAGAATTAATGGCAGCATTGAGAGAAGGATGCTTCAAATGGTACCCAGATGATATGGTCCTAAATCTCTTTAGACATATTAGCATGTGCTTGCGTTTACCCTGAGCTGCTGCAGGGCCTCGCTGTGCCTTGGCTCCTGTACAGATAAGTGCACCTGCAGAGCCTCAGGACCAGGAAAATTAAATTTGAGAGTATGAGCAAGGACAGAATTTTCTTGGCCAAGGTTGCCAAACAGGTCAAAAGGAACCTTAGCAATAAAATCCAGGACTTTGAAATGCTCCTCTGGAGATGGTTCCTTGGACCACTCTGCTTTCCACATGAGCAACCCCACAGAGGGAGGGAGGATAAATGATATTTTTTTTCTTATACCAGAACCTGGACCCCTCAATTTTGCAACAGAGCTGCCACAGGATCAGGCAAGACAACTTTTCTGTTCACCAGTAAAAGCAGCCCCCAAGAGAAGAGATTCAAAAGCAACCCAGCTCCATTTCCAAATGATTTCCTGATTTTGACTGCTTACAGTCTACCACCCTGGCTCTGGAAAAGTTAATCCAGGCTGTGCGCATTCCTGGGAGTGAATCCCACCAGACAATGCAACACTCTAATTGGGTAGTACCAAGGCAACTGTTTACAAGTCTCTTCCAAATGCCTCCCTTGCATTTGCACCCTCCTACTACAATGGCAATATTTAGTAGAAATGTCCTAGGTATAATTCTCCTGGGATTTATTCAAATGTCAGTCAGCTCAGCAGAAGTACACTGTGAAAATGGATGAAAACAAAAGAGGGTGAGCTGCTATCTTTCTTGGGAAGCAGAGTGTTTGTCAGTAGAAAGTTTCAAAGCATTAGTGAATATTCTCCAGTAGAGACTGACAGAAATAAAACATGAGCCCACTGTGCAAAGGGCAGCCCCGACACCCGTACTTCATTGCTCAGGCCATATTCACAGCAAAAATTCAGCTGACAGCCTGGTGGGACAGAAGTCCACACATCCCTGTGCCACCGGCCCCTTCTGAAATCAATAGTAGCTCCCCTGTGGGGTACCTTGGCTGCTTGGTTGTAACACCACATAAACAGAGGGTGGGAAAACACAGCCACCCTCATTAATGTTTCTCCTGCAGCTATAATTTACTGGTGTTTCTTGCTCTTGGAGAGGAAATAAGTTGTGCTGAGATGGGGTTGAAATGAAGCAGAAGATCTGATGGCTGAACTGCTTGGGGAGCACCACAAATGCTCCTGTCACTGCACATCCTGGCAAGAAGGAGTCAGCTGGTGATGGAGAGACATAAAAACTGTGCTATGGGAGGCTCAGAGTATGATAGATGAGGTTCTGCTGTGGCTGCCTGCAATATTGTCCTTTTTATCCACCTCACACCATATGCTCTTGGCAAAATAGCGATAGCATAAAGAAATCACTTCCATTGAAATGCAGCTGTGTTAGACTGCTCAACTGTAATCAATGAAAGAAAAATCCTCAGTGCCTTTTAAGCTGTAAGAGGAATTTACAGAGGCATAATGAAATTATTCAGTGTGAATAATTAGGGGGGACCATGTGGCTAAGTTGGTAGCACATAAGACTCTTACTGGGAAGGTTGTGAGTTCAAGCCTGCAGTGGGCAGGAGAGTTCTCTCTGGGCAAGCAATGTCCTCCCTCCTCAAGAGGGGACTGGACATGGTGCCATGCTCGAGTCATGGGGTCTGTGGTGACAGGTTGGACTCGATGATCTTCAAGGTCTCTTCCAACCTTGGTGATACTGTGATTAATTCAGCTGGGCTAGGAGAACAGGCAAAACCTTCCCTTCCAAATCCTGGAGAAGAACTTTATCCAGAAGTTGCTTTGGCTGTCTGTGATCACCAGATGAAAAATGACACAAAGAGGTCAAGGCTCAGCTGATATGACTGTGTCTGACTCAGAGCAGTGGAAACTACAGAGTATTGTCTGGGAGGGCTCCTGTGAGTTAATAAAAAGTTTCCTGGAATGATTTACAGATCTGTATTGCACAGAGGAATACAATGAAGGGAACTGAGGAAACTCAGGTTACACAAAGCACTGCAGAGCATTTGTGAAAGTCATTTTCTAGCAGTTGTGAGTAAGGAGTTGAGGTGTGTGAGTTCCTGGGATTTTGTACACTGCTAAGTACTTATTTGCCTTTATATCCAACATTCCAGTTACTAAGAGAAGTAGCTTCACCTTTCCATTGTTTGGGTTTTTTCCCCAAGCTTTCCTAAGTGTGTTTTCTCCCCAACCATCCTGTACTTTGTAGTCAGGCTGAGGCACCCTTTTACAGGAGAAGAGGGTTGAATTAAAGCTTCATTCCTGTCTTGAAAAGTTGACCATCCAAACACTACTTTGGGTATATCGTGGATGAGCTGAGGAGACAGTGGAAGAATAGAATAGTTGGTAAAATCATCATTGAACAACAGAATAATGATCCTAACACCTGGCTTGTAACTCTAATGCAAATAGCATGACAGTGAACCATGCCATCAAGTATTTACAATAGAATATCCAGGAAGATCATCGGACCTGTGACTTCAGTGGATCTCTGGTATTTTTTGCCAGCTGGGGATCTCCTCTTGTTTGCAACACAGGGAAGGGTTTATGGAGATAACATGCAGGTGTGGATGATGTGAAGAAAACCAGGCTAGAGGGATGAGCAGGAGGAAATAAGAGTAGATCAGTATGCATGTGATTAAGGAGGGAAGCAGGGGGTATTTCCATCTAGGACTGAACTATGAGAGGTACAGAGGATACCTAAAGTGACTATTTTTGCTTCATGGTGAATGTGAATGGCAGCTGAGGCCACAGAGGAGACATGGGTTGACCAGGGTGGGTGAGGACATGACTGAAGGGACAGGGCTGCTACCTAATGTGAAGCTGCACTTTTCCTCCTGGCACCTGTCTGCAATTATTTTGTTTTCCTCCCGCCATGGGGCCCCATAGCTCAGCTCAGGCTCTGACCCCTGGAAAATGGCTGTTATGCTGCTACCAGTAGGGTTCAATTGGGGATGAACTGGGCTCAGGGATTTTCCTGTGACTGAAGAGGCTTCAAAAGCTTCTTCTGCAGAGCCGTGGTTTTGGAAAGCATATGCCAGCTGCTCACCAAGTCCCTCCAGCAGAGCTGTACATATTCTCCTTCTCTAATCACTCAAATTCAAATAATATTCAGATAATAGCTGTAAAATATTAACCTGTTATACAACAGGTTCTGGGGAAGTAAGTCCAGGTATGAAGGTAATTTCTTCAGTGTTAGGCACTGGTGAGAGATGACTGGCTGAAAATTAAAAGAAAATTTAACCCCCCTGAAAGAATGGAGTGATACAGCTGGATCTTCTCCTTTGTTCAGGGGCAGGCAGCTGCCGTTGGACTATGCAGGAATCTGGAGTTACTACAGAAAAACCCTAATCAGCATGCATGGAAGTTTTTTCATGGGTTTGTGGTGACAAATTTATATAAGTTTATCTGGAAGATTTCTAAAACTAATAGCATTTGTCGTATGAACATTATACAATTAATGTCTGGCTGAAATACCAGCAGTCTGCTATTAATTTTAACATAAGAATGGGAACATTAACGTTATCTGAATTCCAATTACTGTGGGAAGGAGCAAAATACCACTAATGGGGAAAAAAGCTGTTCTTTACTATTCCATTCTGTCTGGTGCTCATTGCCCAGGTGCTGGGACACGTTTGCTATGAGAGAGCTGATTTAAGCCATTGGGAACCCAAAATGAAAGAGATTTTCTGGGCAAGATGCTCTCAGTTTGAAAATGTGATGACATTTAGTGTATCACAGACTTAATTTGTGTTAGCCTTGCATATGTGACAATTTATTATCAGAACGCGAATTTTCTGAAGTGGCAAGGCATTGTACAAACACTGCTACCATCACTTTCCACTGCCCTTCACATCCCTCTTCCTGTTGGCAAGTAAAGGATGTGTTACAGTTACAGTGCTGCTTCTTGCTCAGCCGCCCTGCCACAGAAGAGTAATTTCAAACCTGCTTTTCATAGGCACAATAGTGCTCTGTAAAACTGTGTGAGCAATTCGAGCTGAGCTTGGGTTTCTTGCAGTAGTGATCTTGGAAACATTCTCCATCAGGTTTTTTGGGGTTGGTTGGTTGTGGTGTTTCTTGGCTTTTATTTGTTTGGGGACTTTCTGGTGAGTCTTTCTACAGGAATCTTCGTGTAGACTTTCAGAAAAGAGACAAACCTGTGTGGGTTTGCACAGTGACAGGAGGCTGCTCTAGGCATGATGCTCCTGTGACTCCTACAGAGAGGCACAGGAATGCAAAGCCCAAAAGCAAGGCAATTTTTAACCTTAATTTCCAGCTATTCATAGAGAATAGATTGGAGGATAGAGAGATATTCTATTCTCTGGACCATCACAAAAATCCAGAGGCTGCAGAAGTGCTGAATGCCAAAGCTGTGGGGAGCATCATTCACATCTATATTTGGTGGGGAAGGGCTGTTGGCTAAACTGCAGTACAACTCCAAGCTTTTCTGTGTGAACATGGACAAACTGACTTCCAGGAGCGCTCTCACTGGGGCAGAAGGGAAATAAGTTATCAAAAATGTTGATTCCATCTGAAGGGTTGGGTACAACGCTCAAAGCTTCATTCACACTGTGAGGATGTGTTAGGTCACACTGGGCAACACTGGAGATGCTTCATGTCCTGACTTGGTGTTGAAGTGGGGAGGAGAGCTGGTTCTTAGAGAAGAAATCCTGGAGAGGTCTCCAGGAAGGACTGAAACTTATTCTGCAGTTGAAAACTTTTCTCTTCTAACTGCAATTTAGGTGATCACTAGGCAGCTAAAGGCTGAAATCACATCCTTGATTTCACCAGTGTCTGTGTGGAAAACTCAACTTCAGTCACAGTAACACCACCACAATCCCGAGCTGCATCACCCAGCAGAAGCCAAGCATATACACAGCAAAGAGAATAACATTTTTACAAGGGACTGGAAGTGCTGGAAATCACTCTCTGGTGTGCCAGAATTCAGGAGCAGCAGCACTGCTCATTATACAATATTAATAGTGTGATTTGGAGAAGCCAATGCTGCATTTGGGCTCTGAAGTTATATAGTGCCATAAGAGACTAAACACATAAAAATGTATTACCCTTTAAGATCTTGATTGTCTTCAGTTTATATGCCTGCTCTAGAGCGTTATGCTTTACAAGGGACAATATTACAGTATATGTGATAAAAATACTGTATCACTACAGCCAGAGTGGCTCATGCTGTGCTCCTAGGCGACAGGGGCACGTGTGGAAGCCAGGAGGCTCCAATGTTTACATGCCAGGAATAATACATAGGATTCGGGGCGGGGGAGGGAAGTGGCTATACATGTCTTCTCTTCTGGTTCTTCAGGAGCAATGTCACTCTGGAAAGCTAATATTCTTCAAATCTTCTTTGTGAGGTTTCTGTTCTTCAGACCTGCTAAAGTCAGAAGATGCCTCTTGGTGGTTTGTAAAATCTTCTCTTCATGCCAGGCTTCACACAAATATTCGTAGTGAGAAAACACTTCAGCTTGAACTGATGCAGAATGGTGTTTTGGACCACCAGCAGAAAAAGTTTAGAGAGAAAAAGGCTCCTCTATGGACCACATCTTCTGGCATTGCCTCTTCCATCTTTTGACTCCGAAAAACTTAGGGCTTTTTTATCCTGGACATTGTGTTCGGTTGTGTTCACGGTTCTGGCTTTGTCTAAGCAGCTGGTAGTTCTTTAATATACTTTATCAGTTAAATGGTATATTTAAGGTGCACAGGGCACCAAGTGGCACTGCTGAATAACACAGTCCAGCTGTCTGGCTCCTTGTAGGAAGACACTTTGTAGAAATCCCCTCTCAGACTCAGGGTAATCAGTCCTCTGCCCTGGTTTATCCTCAACAAAATGGACAAAGGTGCATCTTCTATGCACTTGTTCTTGATCCTTGAGACTGTGTTGCTAATCTTACATTAGAAATCTACTCTGAGGAGTCTACCTACAGAAGACAAAAATCTGTATTAAGAGCCATTTTTAAGAACCGACATTTGTGGCATGGTTTTATGTAAATTGTGAGTAATAGCTGCTACTATGAGTATCTGGAGTGGAGCAAAGGAGAAGACACCACCTGGGAAGGAAGAAAGGTAGAAAACAGCTTGAATCTCCCTGGCACCCCTGCCATGCAGCTTGCTTTCTCACCAGGACAGCTGTGTGATGGAACTGCCCCCGCTGCCTCCTCAGGAAAACTCCTGCAATTCTGTGTGTTGGCAAGTGAAAACAACGTGTCACAAACATACACAGGCAGTTCTACGCCAACTAGGAGCCAACAAGAGGATTTTTCAAAGGCTTATTAGACAGAGTACTTGGTACAACTAAATGCTCTGGAAGAATGCTTGGAGAACTTCAGCAGGTAACCACATGGCCTTGTCTCTATCTGGATCAGGAAGGTGGAGAAAGTAGCCAGAAATCTTCCTATCTCACTCAGCAGTTTATCTTGAATTTACATAAACTAATCTATGCCAAAGTCTCTGATAAGATCATGCCCCTATGATGATGGACACCCCTCTGCAAAATCTGCTCTCACCAGATTTTGCTGACAAATTGGAATCTCATGCCTTAACCCACACAGAAATTTTGCCTGGAGATGATAATGCTATTTTAATTTTTTTTTTACACTTACTGTAGCAAATACTACAGAATGCAAATCCTCTGGTATGAAGATACAGTTATGTAAGACCTTGTTCAGAAGTGTCTTATTTAATAATGAACTTAAGCATATGTTCAGTTTTCTATGACACATCCTAAAGAGTGAGGGTCTTAAAAATGTACCTGATAGTTTTCCTCCCCTCTCAGAGATTTAAGTAAAATAACCTCCAATGCAACAGAGCATTTTTCTCTGTAAGATGACTTAGCAGAAAGAGCATTTCTTCACACAAAATCACATCCCTTTTCAGGAGAGATTCTTTCTTGAATTACTTGCAATACATGGGTTTTCTTCAGTGATGTTTAAAAATCATTGAATAACAAATACTGGGTCATAAGAGAGAAAAAAAAAAGGGACTAAATGAATTCTTTTTTTTTAAGCCTCAAAAAAAAAAAAAGTGATCTTGGGCAGACAATCATTAAACAGGGGAAGTGTGAGCTCATGAGAACATTTCAGATATTCACACTGAGGTACAATGGCAAAAGCAGCTTTGCAAGACTAGCAGGTATTCTTTTTTCCCTACAATCTCTTGAAAAGACAGACTGACTCCTTTCCTAGGGACAGCAGAGAAGTGTATTATTCTTTGGTTCATTCCCTGCATTCAGCGAAGAAAGTTTTTGGGAAAGATGCCCAGATACTATGGACCAAGTTCAGCTCCAGCGTAAGCAGACAGAATTCCCACTGAAATCAATGGGAGTTGCACCTGCTGACTTTGGAGTTGAATATGGCCCAATATGTGGATACTATAAAGGTTCTGTTTCCAAAGTTGCTTCTGGCTTGTTTTCTGGGAATGCAGACCTGGCGCCAGGAGCGCCACAAGGCCAGTAAATTCTCTATGGGAACTTCCAGGCAAATGACAACTCTCTCACACAAAACAAATCCAGAAGCTCACACGACGCTGAAGGACAAATTGTCAGTGTTCCTCCAATTCATTTGCATGAATACCAGTTTGAAAAATGCTCTGAGAGAAGAAAATGGGGAGTGTGTGAATGGGAAAGATACAAGGAGAAATGCTTTGAGTGGTTTGTCCAAATTATTTGGATAAATATTTTCAGTGTCCCAAGTAGCTGTTAACTGGCAGCAATAGTGGTCCTCAGCCACTAAGGATGGTATCATACATGTATACCTTGTAAATACCCTCTGGAGGTACTCAAGACCCACCTGGATGAGTTCCTCTGTGGCCTGGTATAGGTGATCCAGCTTTGGCAGGGGGTTGGACTGGGTGATCCCTCAAGGTTCCTTCCAGCCCCTAACATTCTGTGATTCTGTGACAAATGCATATGAAATATATAAAAACATACAATCAATAAAGATAGAAATATAAGGCTATTTGATGGCTGGTCTCAAGAGCTGCTATGCTACATCTTCCCAATTTGGACTGAATTTTAGCTGTGACTGTCTCCAAGAGCAGAATAGAAGTACAGACAGGGCTAGAGGAGCCCATCCAGGAAAAAGCAATAGCTTGAACATATCCACGTGGTGTTGAATAGAGAGGAGTTAACAAAAACATTGTGTGAAGGAGACAGTTTGTCTCTGTTGGGGGTTATAATTGGCTGGTAACTGGGGTTTAAACAACTGAGATTCAGAGTCAGTTTTTTTGAGCAATTTCTCTATTATGGAACTAGTCTCCTCATGCAGCACATGTCTTCTTGGCAAGTTGTTTGTAGGTAGAGGAAGTACAGAAAGAGAAAATTAAGACTGCAATGTAAGAAATAATCTTGGAGTCCCCATGTTAAAAAGAAGAAGAAAGTCAGTTTTAATTCTTTTAAAATTCTGAACAAAACCAGCATTGGACCCATATCCTTTATTTTGATTTGACCTAAAGCTTGAAAAGATTTTAAGTTGATATTTCATGTTCAAGTTCATTTCATTAACACACAAAACAAGAGCCTTCTGTATCTTTGAGTTATTTGTTTAAATGCAGTAGTTTTCTAAATAACATATTGAGAAGGACACCTCATAGCATGGGCATCATACCCACCCTGAATGCTCATATGTGGTATAAAAACCAAGGGCAGAGGAACAGGGTGAAGGCAGGGAGTGCCCAGTGCTGAAGGGAAGGCATCTTTCAGAGGAGTGTTGCAGTTTTTGTATTTGGCATGCCCTGGAAAAGACTGGGTAGAAATTTTTTTCCCAAGCCGCTTATGATTAACAACCTTCTTTCCACGTCCTTCGTCTCTAGACCACTGAACCTATGTGAATCATCTGGTTTAAAATATGTGGTGGCCATACAGTACGCTACTGCGCGCGCACACAGAGTGGGTAAATTAGAGGGAAATTGATGTCAAGGCCTATCGAGTATGAAGGCCCTTTTAAAACCAACCTTCAGAATGTACTAATATTTACACATTCCCAAACCACCTGGAAGTATGTTCCAACTGCTTTAAAACATTTTTAATATCACTTAAATGTATATGCAGCTATTCACAGTTGTACAGTAAATTACCCTAAAATCTAATCATAATCTGAGTTCTTTGAAAAAACACCTGGCCCAATTCTCGCTTTTATAGAAAGTAAAAAATCCAATTTCAACCAAGGAGTCAGGTTTGGGTTTTTTCTTCACAGTTTTTGAAAACTTTTTCAGAGCTTTTTTTTTCCCCCCTCTTTTTATGCTGGAGATCCAATTTAATAGTTTTGAGGCTGCACTTTTCCATAATCTCCTGAAAGAAACATTTTTTTGCCTTCTTGCAACTTTTAAGGTAGTTTGGGTTTCATTAGGTTTGAAAGAGTTTTTATGCTACCATATAATGGAAACATGAATGAAGGAAAATATAATAAAAGTATTTAAAATATATTTAATAAATATAAAAATAGATTATAAAATATTTTGATATGCAGTATTCAGCTCTTTTTATTCCATATAGAATTCTACCAAGGATTTGTTCTAAATGAATATGTACAGCCCATGATTTAACCTACTATTGACATTATTTTGGGTTCCATTTATATGTTGTGTCAAACTAGAACAAATAATATTAATTTTCATATATCCAGCTCCATCTGGAGTCAACTGCAAGTACAGAGAGAAACAAGAAATTTAGTTTGAAATCTATTTTAAATAAATTATTGTATACTTGAGGTTTAAGAAAAAAAAACCCACAACACCAAAAACCCCAAACCTTAATAACCCCTGAGGTTTAAAAAACCCCAAGCCCCAGTAAGGGTGGTGAGACACTGGAATAGGTTGCCCACAGAGGTTGTGTATGCCCCTGCCCTGGAGATGTTCAAGGCCAGGTTGGATGAGGCCTTGAACAACCTGGTCTGGTGGAAGGTGTCCCTGCCCATGGCAAGGGGTTGGAACTGGATGATCTTTAAGGTCCCTTCCAACACAAACCATTCTATGAGTCCATGAAACCTAGAAGCATTTATGGTCCTTTTAATTTTGCAAGTAAAAGAGATGATCTTAAAGTCACTAGCGTCAATCTGTGCCTGTGTTTCTTCCTGCTAGCAATAATTATCCTCTTTAGGAATGAACTGTGACATTTAATTGCCTATAAACACATTTTAAGGTCTGAGGATGGTTGTTACTAGTCAATTGGAAAATGCAGCAAGTTTCTTTCACGTGCTGATCTGATTACAACCACTCTCACTGCCACAGCAACCCCATGCAGTGCTACAGGCTGGGGTCAGAGTGGCTGGAGAGCTCCCAAACAGAGAGGGACCTGGGGGTGCTGGTTGATGGGAGGCTGAACATGAGCCTGCAGTGTGCCCAGACAGCCAAGAGGGCCAACCACATCCTGGCCTGCACTAGGAATAGTGTGGCCAGCAGGAGCAGGGAGGTCATTGTGCCCCTGTACTCTGCATTGGTTAGGCCACACCTTGAGTGCTGTGTCCAGTTCTGGGCCCCTCAGTTTAAGAAGGACATCAAGACACTTGAACGTGTCCAGAGAAGGGCAACAAGGCTGGGGAGAGGCCTTGAGCACAGCCCTATGAGGAGAGGCTGAAGGAGCTGGGGCTGTTTAGCCTGGAGAAGAGGAGGCTCAGGGGTGACCTCATTGCTCTCTACAACTACCTGAAAGGTGGTTGTAGCCAGGAAGGGGTTGGCCTCTTCTCCCTGGCAGCCAGCACCAGAACAAGGGGACACAGTCTCAAGCTGCACCAGGGGAAGTTTAGGCTCGAGGTGAGGAGAAAGTTCTTCACTGAGAGAGTGATTCGTCATTGGAATGGGCTGCCTGGGGAGGTGGTTGAGTCGCCGTCCCTGGAGGCGTTCAAGAGGGGATTGGATGTGGCACTTGGTGCCATGGTCTAGTCGTGAGGTTTGTGGTTACAGGTTGGACTCGATGATCTTTGAGGTCTCTTCCAACCTTGGTAATACTGTAAAAAAAGGTTGGCATCACGCTGTCCCACAGAGCACCTGAGTGGGCCTGGTTTATGTTCTATTGGATTCATATAAATGAAAAGTTTTAGATGTGAAAACCTAAAAGTGCTCGGAGGAAAAAACAAACATAATATAATAGAGATAGATCCTTTCTGCCCACTACATGGGGTCAAATTCTGCTCCTTCTCCTGGCTAAGTTGGTGTAATTCTTGCTGGTAATATTACATATTGCAGTTAAAAAAATGTATGTTGCTTTGAAAGAGTTAATAGTACAAGATTAATAGATGTTAAAAGCACGTTGCAGATATCAGGAGTTTGTGTTATAAAATGTAATAAGCACATCAACAGATGGCCTGGTAGATGCTTATAAGCCATGGTTACAAGCATGCGATTGACCTGTTGGACTCTGTAACAATCTCCACAACTGACTAGCCATGTATTCAAACACCTCTCAGTCATTCATTAACTCTTTGTAAACTATTTACACACATGCCATTAATATACAGTGTGGTCATGTTGCCACCATCTGCAACAGGAGCAGGACAGAGCCCTAATTACTGACAACAGATTATTAATTCAATGCATTAACGGTAGGCACGTTTCCACAGCCGTGGTGCCGGAGCGTGGAAGCTGACAGATGCTGGAAGCAAGTGGCAGCTGTTCCCCTGCACCTATCGCTGGCTCGCGCCTCCGTGCTCACCTTTGAGGTATCTTTTCTGACTAATTTATCACATTTGGGAAGACCATCTGGGAGACAAAGGTGAGAAGGTGGAAGTTTGGGAGGGAAGTGAAACCGGCGTGGTTGCGCCACGCTGCGGAGGCTCGGTGTGATGGCAGAGTGCACCGCCAGCCTCCTAAAGCCCTGTCAGAAAGGCACAAACATCAGCATAATTTATTGGTGGCTATTTTAGGCAGGTGCACGGGAACTCTAAATATATGGCATTCACCGCTTGCCGCCGTTGCTATGGATATGATATCTCAAGCCTGTAACTAGGGTTATAAATGCTGTTGGGTGCTTATTATTGTTGTTATTAAAACATGAATTTTATAGTTATTCCTGCTAGGCTGCTGCTCTAAATTGTCCATGTAACTGCACACTTCTTTGTTTGAAGGAGGAACGTGTGTGGGAAAGAAGTAATAAACAACCCCCGTTTCCCTTTTGCCTTTTATTTGCTCCAGAAGGGACCAACATTGAGCCACTATTTGCAGTAGCATTAGGGCCAGGAGAATTAGAAATCACTCAGAGCCAGAGAAATGTACTTAACTTGGATCTGTCTGATCAGTAATTTGGTATTAAAGTCTTGTACACATCAAACATGTCCAATCTTTTTCTTTTCCTTCCCCCACATTTGTCTTAAGAGGTTGGTCTCCTGCAGCTGCATGAAATCTGCTCACCCTTCTCACTGTTACAGTGATAGGATTCCCTCTACCCAAACCATAGCATCATAGAATGGTTTGTGTTGGAAAGGACCTTTAGAGGCCACCTAGTCCAACCCCTCTGCAGTGACCAGGGACATCATTAGCTAGGTCAGATTGCTCAGAGCCCCACCCAATCTGACCTTAAATTTTTCCAGGGATGTGGGGCATCTATCACCTCTCTGGGCAACCTGTGCCACTGTTTCACCACACTCTCCATAAAAGAATTTATTCTTTATATCTAAATCCTGCCCAGTGCTGCAGAACTGGGAAAGAAAATATGGCTGGTGGATGGAGAGGTTCTACCAACAGCTCGACCACTGCAGAGGAGTCAACAGCAACCTGCCCACCCAGCATCCATCCAAGTATGTGCTGTGTTCCTGTCCCCTTGCCAAGAGACAGCATTTTCCTGCAGTTGGGAGCTTGTGAAGGTCATTGGTATGTGATGCAATTGACAGCAGAGCAAAAAGGGGCAAAATGTGGACAAGACAGTAAAAGTGGGCAACCTGCATTTTGCTTAATATGGAAAGGCTTGTTATGAGCCATTTTTAAGTAGAGATTTTGGGGCAAAAGGAGCAATGTCCAAGGACTGTATGCAACCTTAAGGTGTACATATCACACCCAAGCCGTGCAACAGATCTATCACTCACCCAGACAGAATTCCTGCACTTGCTTTCCCACACTTACCTACAACAAAAACATTCAGCCTGAAATGGAGCCTGAACATTGTGAGCTGGCAATATTAGGAGGAGAAGAGCAGGTGGCTGGATGTAGGTGCTTTCTGCTGCTGGAAGCATGGTAAAGGCTACACAAGGAGCTGCAGAGACCTTCAAAGAATCAGCACCTCAAGCAGACACAGGCAACGTTCCGCGACAGCTGACCTTCGTCCTGGGGAGCTGACATGGTTGGAGAAGGCAGGAGAATAAATTTCTACTACTCCCTTATGCTAGTAATACAAAATGTTCAGATGCTGAAAGGTTATGACAGGCTTGTGTCTGGGAAAGAGGTCAGTCTGCCCTGAAAGCATTGCAGAAGCCAAAATAAAGTCTAGTCAAGCCTATGTGGAGCATGAGCACTGAGGCAGGGAAAATAGTAAGGCCTCTTTCTCCCCAGTGGTGGCCTCTGAAAGCGGTGGTAAGGCTGCTGTTGAAGTTGAAATATGGCTGAGCATTAGGATATTTGCCTTGGGCAGATAGGTGTTTTGAGAGACCAGGGTCAGTGGCTGTTTTAACCACGTTGTTTCACCCCTCCTGCCACACTTCCTGAATTTTCCACTTAAGTGGCATTTTAAACAGGTCACAGGTATGCTGGTGGCATTTGGCATCACACCCAAGAGAGTAAAGTGTGTGTGTGTGTGTGTGTGTGTGTGTGTGTGAATTCATGTGTTTCTTTCTGTCCATCTGCCTATCTCAAGGACCATAAACAAGCAGTGGAAAAAGAGGAGGGCTGAAGCCCAGCACCAGCAGAGAGGAGGAATAATTGTAGGACCAATGGGACAGAGAAGAAAGTAATTTTCTACCACCAGGGAAGATCGAGTCATGACAAAATGATTTCTTACACTAATGAAAATTATAGACTTTAAAGAACAAAAGGAAACAGGGAAAACCTTTGCAGAAATCTAGATGCATGATACATATTGAACAGTGCTTACCTTATTTTTAAAATGGTCTACTTAGAATCAGTGGCCTCATGAAGGAGATATTGCCAAGGATTGGGACTCTGGTGAATTGCTGTGGGACTGCTTCAGTTTATAGCTGTGCTGTTGGGCAAGATGTGGCAGGCAGAACAAGGGCAATGTGGTCTAAGCTGAGAGAATGACTGACAAAATAAACAGGTTACAAAAAGAATTGAGGGGTGGTTTTGCCAAATCTCAGTCAAGACTGCAAATGGCTACAGCTTGAGAAGCCTTCTCCTAACACATCCTTAATGTGTTCAGATGACCTATAGGAACTTCACATTTTAACCACCTCATTTAATCCACTGGCTGAAAGGTTTTCCTTTTGGAATGGGTGTTTTTATATTTGGTCAGTTTTGTTTTAGAATCATAGAATCATAGAATTGTTAGGTTTGGAAGGGGCCTCAAGGATCGTCTAGTTCAAACGCCCCTGCCATGGGCAGGGACACCTCATTCATCAGGTTGCTCAGAGCCACATCCAGCCTGGCCTTGAAAACCTCCAGGGATGAGGCTTCTACCACTTCCCTGTGCAACCTGTGCCAGTCTCTCACCACCCTCATGGGAAAGAACTTCTTCCTAACATCCAATCTCAACCTACCAATTTCTATTTTTGTTCTGTTCCCCCTAGTCCTATCATTACCTGACACCCTAAAAAGTCCTCCACCAGCTTTCTTGAAGCCCCCTTAAGATACTGGAAGGACACAATTAGGTCTCCTCGGAGCCTTCTCCAGACTGAACAGCCCCAACTTCCTCAGTCTGTTGTCATAGAGGAGGTGCTCCAGCCCTCTGACCATCCTCGTGGCCCTTCTCTGGACACCGTCCAGCACACTCCAACAAAGCATTTTTAATAATTCTCAATCCAAAGAAAGGCTTAAGCCATTCAAGATGCTTTTAGGATCTGATATTGTTCAGTCTGGAATAGGATGCCAGATCCAGGTTCCTGATAAATAAAAAGCTTCACACCCTTTATACCAACCTCCTTCGCACAGGTCTGTAGATAAAAGCAGAGGCACATAGCATTGAAAAGAAAATAGATTTCACCACGAAGCACCTTTGCACATTACCATGAAGATTAACTTTGATTTGTCCAAATGATAACTCTTTAATTTTGAAATGGTGCATGCAGTACAGTTTATGTGAGGTTTTCATGGTCAAAGATATGACCGTGACACAGTGGTACATGCTGACAAGCCCTGACTTAAGTTTTTCACTGAAAGTAACAGGACCACTCTTGGAGGAAGATGCCAACATAGAGGAGCTGAATCTGATTAGAAGTGTGCACAGAAGCCGAGCATGCGTATGTGCACGGCTAGCACTGAAAGCTGCCGGACACGTGAAGGACAGGCAAACACCGGGCACAGCTCTCCTCTTGAGAGTACAGAGTTATGGGCATCTCAGCATTCACAGATAAACAGCTTTTTCCACATACCTCCAGAGCATAAAAGGTAAAGACATCCTGGCAGAATTCAGCCATATAATTCCAGTTTATGAATTTCACACTGTCAGCTCAGGAGGATGGGAAGCACTGTGAGTGCCTCCAGTTCAACACTGGCCTGTTATTATAAACGTTTTTGTTTGTTTTATTTTCCTTTTAAAAGAATCCAACAGATTCCAGACACAAACTATGTTATGACACCTGTACAACTGTGTTTATGAGACTGTAACATCTTTGGAGACACAGCACATTGTTCTGTTCTCTGCTTGTATGGCATCCAGTCCAACATGCTTGCCCATGACCTATCCTATTCATCAAAGTAATGAAAGAAAGGCTATTTTACCATAATAAAAGTTCTTTATGACAGCAGAATGATGATTGACACGCAGTTCCCATTTCAGCTGCCTTTGATTAGCAATATATTAATTTGTAAAGAAACCATTACAATTCTTGCTGCATCAAGACCATAACGCATACACAGATGACACTCGTTCTGCTCAAGGTCTGGCACTAGTATTAGCCACAGCTGTACACAGCAAAAGTATAAATTTACTGGACATGAAGATCTTTCTGGTCAAATGTAACTGAAGCCTTGAAAGCCTGTGTGCAGTTGATAAAGTCTATGGTAGCCACATGTATGGCAGTCTAGCACAGTCCCTATATGTGCATTTACATACCTTCTTAAACTGAATCTCAAAAGGCTTGTGCTGCCAACCAAATGGACGTGCACCTGTGCTCTGATTGTTATTATTGAATTATTGACATGATCCTGGACATGTGCATGTGTGACAACTCTGCCCTGTTGCACTCCATGATCATTTCCCCCTAACATCTGAGATGCAGAATAAAGCCTTTTCAACTTTCCTGAGGGGTATGAGAGCTAACGTGTAACTAAGACAACAATCCTTGGCCACTCTGATGAGTAAAGTGGTATAAAAACACTGAGAGAAGAAAAATACGTGTAAGGTTGTGGAAGATGATATAGTAACATAAATGAAGGTTATTGTAGTACACAATGCTTGGGATGAATTGAATGTAATTTTGACATTTGCATTAATAACGTGGAATTTACATGCTTCTTGATGTAGTGTAGTTTATTTTTTTAACGAAAACATAACTAGTGCTCACAGTTGTCTGCGGTCTTCTACTTCAGCATCATTCTGGTATCTCCCCATGCCAAAGTACTGCAACAAACCTGTGATTACTCAGGACACCCACATGCCGTACAGCAGGCTCCTAAGAGCTTGGGCGAAGCAGTGGGAACGCGGCCCACGTTTTCCGATCCCGAAAAGCCCAAACCTTTTCTCCTTTAGCTGATCCAGTCGCTCCCCACTTGGTGCTTGGGCAGACAGGGGGAAATAAGTGCGGAACTGGCAATGCTAGAGCGTTCGCTGCAGGCTGTGGGCACGGAAGGGCATATCCTCAGCCGTTTGTTGCCTCAGGTGCGCCAAGCCCTGGCATTCCCTTCCCTCCCCTCCCCCCCGCACAAGCCGAGGGCTCAGGCTCTGCCTGTGCTCTCCGGTGATCGGCCCAGAGTGACTGGATTTAAACGCAGTAAATAAATAAATAGACCACGTGAAAACAAAGCTCCGTGTTTATCCGTGCTCCTAACTCAGTCCCGTCACATATATATCTGTACATGTTTAATTTCAGGAGACAGGCGTGTTTCTTCTAGCAGGGGGTCGCTCGTCGGCTCTCTCGCCGTGCTTTCCTTCTGCGCCCCCAGCCCCCGGGGCTTTGCCGCCGCCTTTCTCTATTAGCTCGGACGCCGGAGACGGAGCAGATGCAGTAGGCCTGGCCCGGTATCAGCCCCTCGCCCACAGCAGCCCGCGCCGCCGAAGGCTTGCCGCTCCGCTCCGTGCTGCCGCCGCCGCCGCCTCTCCGGCTTTTACCTCACGCCCGCTCGCACTCCGCCGCCGCCGCCTCCGCGCGCGCCGCGGCCGCCGCCGCCTGGGCGAGGGGAGCCCGCGCGCGAGAGAGGGGGGTGGTGGAGGCGCGCGCCTGTGCGCGACAGAGGGAGCGTGCGTGCGCGCGCGGGAGCGCGAGAGGGCGGCCGCGAGCTCCGTCCCCGTGCGGCCGCAGAGAGGAGAAGCTGCGGCGGCAGGCGCGGCGGAGCGACGCCGAGGCTGTTGTTTACCAGCGTTCCTTCTCCGTCGTGCAAAGGGAGCCAGCGCGGAGGAGGAGGAAAAAGGGGGGCAGGACGCGGCAGCAGAGCGCCGCAAACCCTGTTGCAAGCGAGCGGCGAATTAACTGGGAGGAGCAGCAGACCCTTCCCCCCAACACACCCGCCGCCTTCCCTCCCAGGAGGAATTACAGACCCTTCGCAACAAGCGCTCCTGGGCTTTGACCTTCAGCAAACCGGATCGCCTTCCTCGTCCCCCCGCCGCTTCCCCCCCCACCCCCCCCGGCTTACACACGCCACACACACCTCTTCCCGGCTCCCCCTCCCCCTTCCTTGGGCTGGGCAGCGTGAGGGGAAGGTTTGCAGCGCGCGCACACCCAGAGGAGGAGGGAAAAGAGAAGGGGGGGGGGGGAAGGAAAAGGATTTACAAATTCTCTGGGTGATTTTTGTTGTTGTTGTTGTTGTTGTCGTCGTCGTCGTCGTCGTCGTCCTCCCCCACTTTTCCCCCCGCCCGCCCCCGGCGCGATGGCAAGGCGGCTCTCAGGGATGCGAGGAGAGCTGCGGGGGGAGGAGGCGGGGTGCTGAGCCGCTCCGCTCGCCCTGCTGCTGCTGCTGCTGCTTTGTGTGTGTGTCCTGGATTTTTTTTTTTCTTTTTTGGAGAAGGAGCCTGTGGCAGCGGCGCCGAGGAGAGGAAGAGGAGGAGTAGAGGGGGAAGCCTTTTTAATTCATTTTCGTTCCAAATTCCGCATTTCGACTCTGCAGCCGGACGGACTTGTGTTGTTGTTGTTGTGGGTGGTGGTTGTGCGTGGGGTGGTGGTTTTTTCCCCACCCCCTTCTCGCTGAGCGGGGAGAGGAGCCGAGGGGATTCCTACAGGGCAGCCCCGGGCCCGTGCCGAGGGACGGGGAAGCTGTTGTTGTTCTGTAATAAGATTGTCTGGGTCGCGCTCCCCGCCCCCCCCCCCCCCCCCTTTTTCCCCCGCAGCCCTCCCAGTTTTTGTGTCTGTGTGCGCGCTGCCTCTCTGTGCGGTGTTTGAAAATGGAGGTTGAAGATGCAGACTGCCAGCTCCGATGTGCCTCATGTTTGCGACTCCTGTGCACGATGTACCACTGCAGCCAGCGCTGAGGGGAGACGGCGGCGCCCCCGCCCCGGAGCCCGCCCCGCCGCCCCGGAGCCCGCGTCGCCCCGGGGCTTTCATGCCTTGTTGTTGCCGTTAATACATCTTGAATATCTGTGTATTTTTGGTGTGGTTGCTCCGGAAGATCAACACCCAGGGACCTCAGAAACCCTCCGGTTTGCCAGTCCGAAGGGTCTTGTTTTTTTTGGTGGTTTTTTTTTTTTTTTTCCATTTCATTTCTTGAGGCAACGTGGATTTATTTATCCTGCTTCTCCTTCGCCTTTTGCCTTCATTATTTTTAGAGAAAGGGGAAAGAAAAACGAACAGTTTTGGACTTTTTTGTTTTCGGAAAGGAAGATTTTGGCCAATTAAAGAGGAATGAAGTCTGGCGCTGGAGGAGGGTCCCTCGCCGTCGTCTGGGGGTTTCTGCTCATCTTCGCCGCACTTTGTCTGTGGCCAACAAATGGGGAAAGTGAGTACGGTGCGTTTCGGTCAGGGGTGGGGGGCAGATCGCCATAGGGCCCCTGGGGTGTGTGAGGGAGCCGCGGAGGGGTTCCCAGTGTGGGCGTGAGGGGTTGCCTCCGAGAGGGTGGGAGGGCTTCGGCTTCCTGTGTGATTGGGGGGTGTGTGTGTGGCTCCCCGCGGGCGTGTTTGTGAGGAGCGCCCTGCATGTGTGTGTTTGGGTGTATGTGTGTGAGAGGGGCTCCTCTCTGTGTGTTTAGGAGGGGGGGAGGTGCTTGTAAGGGGCTCTCTTGCGTGTGTGCTTGGGTGTGTGTGTGAGGGGCTCCCTTGTGTGTGTGTTTGGATGTTTTTGTGTTAGATGGTGTGTGTTTGAGGGGATCCCGGGGTGTTTAGGGGGTGCGTGTGTGAGGGGCTGCCGGCAGGCGCGCCGTTTCCCGCCGCGGTGAGCGGGATTCACCCCAGCCCGCGGGGAGCTGCGTGTTTTCCTTCTGTAACGCATCTGCTTCTCTGGCACGTTTATCAACCCGGGGCTGCACGTCTCCATCCCTTCTTTCTTTGGGCTGGTTTGACAAACGGGGTTGGCAGGGCCGCAACCCCCAACTTGAGGGCGGGCGGCCGTCCCTTCTTTTGTGTTTCCCCTACCTGACCCTCGTACTACTCCTAACCCCCTCCCTACCCCGGCGCAGTGTTTAGACCTCTGCAGCCAGGGCTGGGAGCTGCGTAGTAAACACTTGCAGGCTGGGAAGAGCTGTTCTTGCTTTCCCCGCATGGAAGGCGCTTGATCTTTGTCAATATTTGGAAGCTGTATGCAATAACCTGCCATAGTGAGTGAAGGTTTCCTGGAAATAAGCGCCTTGCCTTTTATTGCCGCTTTATTGCCGTGGAAGGGTTTCACTCGCCCTGCTTGGGGTACACAATTACGACAGCATCCCGCAATCTAAAGGTCACAGTCTGCTGTTACTATATATATATATATATATATATATAAAAAAATAAATGTATGGGTTAATAGTTTACGTTTGTGCGTAAATAGAAGCGTTTGATGCCCGGACGGGCTGTATTTTTAGAGGTGATTTTTGTTTTTTAAGCAGCTGCGTTGCACCCAGCAACAGGGTTTGTGCAGTTAGCAGCGTGCGGACAGCTTCCTCCGCGTGTGCGAGCGCAGCGTGCTTCGCGCTGTGCGGCCGAGTCCCTCTTGCCGTTCATCGTCGGCGGATCGCCTGGTCTGTCTGTCTGCTTTGCCTGGGAGTTGCCAAAGCTCCGAGTTTTGTTTTCGTGCCTTTCAAACCTGTGGTGATATTGCAGTACCCGCCCCCTTTGGGCACAGGGGAAAATAAAGAGGGTAGGGATGGCTGGCGCTGCGATTGATTAGACTGCAATCATCCAGGTGCTGATGGGTTTTCTTTCGCTGTGTCGGGCTCACGCTGGATTGAGGAGCTCTTGCTTGAAATTATCCTTCCCCTTGTTTTCTGGAGAGTCTCTGCAGACAGGGAACCCAACCATTTTAAAAACTGCTCCCTCTCCTTCGGTGTCTACAGAAGCAGGGATGTTTCTTTTTTGCATCTTGCTGCTTTATTTCGTCTGCCGTGTGTTTTTCAGTTTACTCCTTGAGCTGCTGTTGTGTGCACTCTCAAAAAGATACTTGTTGGAGGGAAGGAACAGAGGGATTAATTTTCTCCATTTTAAATGTAAAGAATTTAGGAGCTAGAAAGGCTTTTGTAGAAGTAGTGTCAAGCTGGAAAGAAAGGGAAGTGGTTTGGATGAGGCTAACTGCAAAAATAAAAAAATGTGCAAGAAGCTCATGGATAGAATCTGTAACGCATGTTGAGTAATACTGTGTTTCATTAGCCAGTGAATGCCAATTAACTCCTTGCAAATTAAGGCCCAATTTAGGCTTTGGAGTATTGGTATGGCCAGCTAGGGCTGGAGAGCCACAGTCTTATGTCCACGAGTTGAACTTTTGGCTAGAGTTGTTTTGAGAGAGATTTATCTCCGAGTTTAAAATCCCAGTGCTGTCCTTCGGGGAAGGGCTTACAAAGGAATCAGTAGCATGGAGAAACAGGAAAGAAGGAGGAGATAGGGCATGTCCTTAAGGTGCTAGGATACATGCTTGCAGCTTTTTTTCCCCCCTTCCTTGTCTTACCTGGTACAGAACACTTTGAAATAAAAATGCTTGCCCAGCTCTGTCAATAAAATAGCACAGGAACATAATGCTAGTATTTTAGGTTCCAGTCCTAAGTGTTTGTGGTTGCCACTTAGCTATAATGACCCATTTAAGAACCTCCCAACTGAAATTTCTTCTTCTGAAGATCTAGTCATTAAAACAGGGGAAGATATGCTGAAAAACTTGTCTTAGCTGAATACTGTCTCTAATAGATCGTCTTTGTAGTTTACAGTTTAATAGCCTTTGTTTTCACGAGTTATTGCTGAAAGAATTTTGCTGTTAGGGGGAAAAATGATCTTCAGAGCAGATGTTTCACATCTCTTCATATTCTTCTCTCTCCCCACAATAGTGGAAGGAAGATTAATCTTAATTTTTATTTGTTTTTCATATATACTGTGTCACAGCTAAAAGGCACTTCCATTTTCGGTCAAACAAGCAAGGCATTCCTAAATAGGAATACAAAGGAGTTACAACTGGAGGGGAGAGACCCATCCCTTTAATGTTAAATTATATATAATCTCTTCATGGTTATATGACAGAAACATCTTCAGAATTCAGGTAGCTTCAGTGGAAAGCTTCTGATTCAAAAGCGATCATGAAAAAATTCTGGGAATTCCCTGAGATTCTGTTACAACAGCCCAAAAATGAAAATAAGACCCTTCATTAAGTTAAAGTATGTGCTAGTCTAACAGTGCTTTTGATGTGTAAAGCTTCAACTGTTGGAGATTTTCATCCTGGAGGTGGGGTTAAGATGAAGCATAAACATGGTGTTTTCTTTCTTTGTTACCTTGAGCATGATGGGGTTTTGATTTTCACCTTTGTGTTGATCTATGAACGTACTGTGTGCATACAAAGGGAAAAGGTCAGGCATTCAGAAGAAAAATAATGAGTTAGGGTCTGATAATACTTCGTATATCTTGATTGATCTGTTCATGTTAGCTCTGAGTTTTTGTTTATCTGTCCAGGCTGTAAGTTATGTTTCTGATGTTAATAAACAGTAGCTCATGCTTGATGTTTAATTTCTCTACCGGGTTGCTTAGTAAAAACCCTCATGACCTCCTGAGCATTACACACACCTAGGCTTCACATCAGAGTTTTCATATACGCCTAGTGGTTAGTGAATGTTAAAGTACGAGTTGGATGATTCCCTCTCTCATTGAGGCTGTGAATAGAAAATGCCAGAGCGTTTAAGGAATTGGTGTCAGCTGGGTTCAACAGGAGGTGAGGAGCAAAGTGTTCAGGGAGTGATGGTGATTAGAGTCCATAGGAAAGAGTAGTGTACTTTGACTGTTTGATGATGTTAGATTGTGCTTTCAGATGATTTCCATAGCAGAACTGGAGCAAAGGCTTGCATGACTCAGAAACTGAAAGGGTGAGGAAATGGTAGTGACTTAGCTAATATCAGACAGAATGTGTTGAGAACGTGAGAGGACACAGGAATGGGTGTGGAAGGGAGTATTGGAAGTTTCAGTGCTGAACCAACATTTGAGAAAGAGAAATACTCTTTGCATGAAGGAAATTTAACTTAGTTCTTAAGTGTGTTGTGAGAAGTGAGGAAAGGAAGGGGCTGCAGAGATTGAGAAAACAAATCAATTTAATTTCAGTGCAGGAGAAGGCATGATTTATTTGGTTTGATAGAGAAAGTGCTCAGGTTGGATAAACTCTTGCGTTAGTTTTAATGGCAGCCTTTCCCTGACCAGTTGTTCCTTCAGTCTAATTCTAGAGTAGAGGTAAAGCATGACTCCACTGACACTGAAACTGTTTTCATCTGGAAATATGCATGCAAAATCTGGTGTTGAGGAATTTCCATGTGATGATTTTGGAATCTGTTTTCACTGATAAATAATTAATTTCTGTTGGCATACGTTACCTTGGGAAAAGTTGTTTCAAATCCTCTTTAATTTTCTGCCAAACTGACATGTACTGGGAGAATTTGGAGGAAAATGTTTTCATTGAGGAGATTTGAAAATTTTATTTGTTTTTAAAACCATCTAACATTTAGAATTAAAATATATTTTAGGGTTGAAACTGTTAGCTCGAAAGGACAATTTCAGTTCGTGTTTGATTGAAACTTTTTTCTCTGCCCCTGTATTTTTTGTTTCCTTTTTACTGCTGTGAGGTAGATTTTACTAGTGATCACTGAAACTATTAATTCAGTGAGACCAGAAGAGGCAGTTCTGTTAAATGATTAATTATACTGTGTGTATGTTCCATCTGTATGAATTGTGAGCTACTGCAGACTTCATCGGAGAGAAGTTTGTTTCCTGAAGTTTGAGAAAGAGAAAATGACACGTGTGGGAAACCTGTTTTTCTCACGTGATGTTAACTTTATGATCCCACACAGAAGACTTCTAGCTCATCACCTGTAATAGTCCTATAGTTCATAACTTACCAAATGTACCAAATTAAATGATACAATCTAGAGACGTTATCTATTTTTTGTGTGTAGTTAAATTCATGAACTTCAGAAGCATTACTTTCTTGAGAAGGTGATGACTGAGGAGCAGTGGTAACTTTCTGAAGGAGTTTTTTCAACTTTGGTTTATGAAATACAATATTTTTCAGATTTCATTGGAAAGCTTTGACATTTGGAAATGCTTTGTGGTGTTATCAAATTGCAACTGTTTATTTTTGTGCATGAGGGCACACATAGAAAGGGGTAAGCTGCAGTTTATTGCTGAAAACTATTGTGTATGCTAAACTCTTAAAAGAGCTGTAGTACAATTATGAGACTCCTGAGACAATTACTCAAAGTTGTCACAGATTTGTTTCAGTTTACTTAATGTCTTTCTGACGAAGTTGAGCTTTTAAGGTTTCTTAGCTTGGCTGCTAATGGAACATGCTGCCTTTGAGAGTTCCATGTTCAGAAAGATTTCAGGAGTGCAGTGATGTGTTTGAAAGGTAGAAATACTGTTTTAGTATTTTGATACGTTTGACGTGTATAATTTTTCTATCACTGTAAATTGTATAGACAGCTTCTTTGTGTAGGTGAGTTGGATTAGTTTTTATGATTTATGAAAGCCACTTAGTTTCAAACTTTTTTTATTGTATAAAAGCAGAACTCAACAAACAGGAGTTGATGAAGACACATTTGTGGTTGTTAGCCAGCCTGTCTTGTATGTGGCTTTTTTGGGTTGTTTTTTTTCCCTCTTAGCCAAGTCATGACAGGTACAATCTGGACTGATTTCTCTAGTGCTATATTTGTCTTTTTTGTGTCCAGAACTGTCTGAGACAAACTTTGAGACCAGCAAATGATTAGCAGCTCAGAGTTTTCATTCATCTATTTCTGCGCTCTGCAAACAGAGCTGTGTTTAGTCCTCAAACTCAAAAATGGGCTCTAGATCTTTTAGGCAGAGCTTGTTGTTGTTGCTAAATAAGTTTGCTAATATTTGCCGTATTAATTAAGGAGGTGCATTCTGGCAAAACTGATGTTAGCGTGGTGGTGTGTTACGAAGGTTTAACTTGCATTTATCACTCAAAGTTTTTCTTTTTAACCTTTGCAAATGCTAAATATGAGCAGTTCCCTTAGGATATCTTTCAAGACTCCAATTAACTTCCTCAGCGTTGATACCCTCAAGAAGATGCTGTTGTGGCACAAGATTATTTAAAATGTGCTGAAAGGCAAAACGTACTTCTTTATTTACATATTGATTTGCATATGACTTGTAAACTTTACTGTCATTTTGTTTGTTTATTAATTTTGGAATATCCAGGCATATACATTTCTATTACTGTTTTGTATTCTATTTGCTTTTGTTTTGTTTTTGTAAACTTGATGGTAGGAGCAGAAAGAATCGTCTGTATATTACAGAAGCTCCCCAGACAGTACTTTCTTGAGGTGTGAAGTCCTTTCTAACTGGGAAGGTCAAATCAGTCCACTTGCAAAAATGAAGATTATGTGTCTCAAGGAAAAAATCTGCTGGTAAATATTTTGGTAGAACAGTAAATGTATTGCTTTTGTAGCAGTATAGAGTAATTTGAGTAAAATCCTGAAGCAGTAATTCACATGATTGTCACTGAAGAAAAGTGCTAACGAGGTTGTGCTTTGAGAACTTGATGCTATGTTGTTGACTTAAATGTATGTTATACAGCTGAAAAACTTACTAAGCAGGAAATAGGTGAACTGCATGTGTAAGTGCTTTAATGGTTTAATAAATAGGTGTGTGTCCTTCTTTGTGAATACTAATTTTGTGAAGATGTGTATTTTGGGCAAGTCCAGTGACCTAATGAGCTCATTTGTGATGTTGCCAGTGAAGCACGTGTGGAAGTAGCTCTGTGCACAGTCAGGGCCAGTGTTATCTGCAAACCTCTTATTGGTGCCATTACATGCTGTAAAGATAGCTCTGTTTACTTGGAGGTGTGAGCATCAGCTCTGATCAAAACACTTTCTCTTAACAGGTGGGCTTTTTTTGGAGTTCTTTGCTGACCATACCTTCTCCCTGTGGAGGAGGAGCGGTGTGACAAAGGGATGATATCTGTTAAATGTAAATAATACTCAGACCTCTTCGAGAAAGAGGCAGATTTCACCTGCTTTTTTCCCCTGCTGTTTCATGGGTAGTAGGTCATTTTTACTAATTGTTTCCAGAAGCTTTGTAGTTTTTTTAAGAGTTCATATATTAATACAGTACTCATCTAAGCAGCTACTTAGAAAATGCTTAAAATAGCAGAGGGCTGGATTGGAAGGAGCAAAGAAGAGTTATTTGAAGTTCAGAACACATGAATACATGCTGAAGTAGTCAAAGATCTCTTGTACTTTACCAGAGAGCAGTCTGCTTGAATGAAAGGTACTGTACCTGCTGTTAAGTTTATAAGCTTGGTTTATACAGATTACTTTTTAAATTATTCATGATGCTACAATACAAGTGTATCTGACAGGTTTAAAATAAATGGCTTGATGGTAAGAAGGAGCATGCATAAATTAGAGCTAGGATAATGTGCTCTTTGAAGTATCTCTTCCATTTGTTACTGCTGGTATACAGTAGGTAGCTGCAGCTGAATGTGCGATTCTCAAGTATGGAGTACATCATTATCTTCAAACTGTGTTGTAGTGGCAGCTCTTATGTAAGACAGATGAGATGAAGTGGTGGGGAGGACCCAAGGTGCTCCCGTTGTATGTAGTTACACGTTTCTGCTAAAACATGGAGAGCATTTATGGGCTGAAACTTCTCTAAGCTTAGAAGTGGAAAGGATCTGCTAGTAGCTGTGGATAGCATCACATAGTTTTGTTTACTCTTTTGTGTTAGCATTGCTGTGGGTTTGTAAGAAGTGTTGTAGCAAGGTAGTAGTAGGTTTTCCCTTCTACTTGGCGGGACATTATTTGCTTTGCTTGTGGATCACAGCACTCAAATGGAGAATTATTGCTGATACTTAGGCACAGGAAGACTTCACAAGAGCTGAGCTGTTGTGTTTGAAAGAGGTTATTGGTGAGGAAAGATAATTCCACATCTCTAGAGTGCAAAACCAGCTTCCCCAAATATAAATAGATACAGTGCTGGTTTTTCTGATTTTGTCCACAGCTCATTATATTTGAGTAGCAAGCTTCTGAAATAGTTTATGATGTAGTGAAGAAACCCTGAAATGGTGTGGGATAGAGCAGCCCTCAAAGAGAATGTGAGGTTTCTCTGAAAGTGGAAGGTCTTTTTATAGAGATGGATAATTCACATCTTAAGTCTTAATCAAATGGGTGCAGCATTTTGGAGAAAGGTCTGTTCCTAGAAACAGTCTGTAACCAAGCTTTTAAAAGAGAATTGGCTTGGTCTTTGGAAGGGCTTTATCTCTGCATCTCACTGGGGTGATTTCCTCCTTATTTGTATTGGCTTCAGGTTAGAGTCATCTCCACATTTTCTCCTTCTAGAGATAAGTCATTTTGCTTCCCTGCTACATCCCTGTGAGTCCTTGTGTGTGAGAGTAGTATGTACCTGAAAGGCTTGAAAGCACATTGCAGACACCTTATGGGAGGAGTGCAGGGATCGGCACTGTAGTGTTGGAACAAATGTGTGTTTGCAGTGCTCAGCTGGTCTTGGAGTAAGATTTGGCTGTACAGTTAGAGGTGGAATCACAATGAAAATACCGTGTTTGTCCTATCCTCTGTGCCCTCTGCCAGTGCAGACATTAATCTTATTGTGGTGTTTCTGTGGCTTTCTCCTGGGGCTTTTGATGTGTGGTTAAATTGTTACTATTGCCTTCTTCAGTCAAATTTCATGTATCCCACTGGGGATTTGGTTTGTTTTTCAGAATACTGATGGAGTTGATTGTTCTTGGTAAGCTTTCAGGTATCTTCAGCTTTCTTTTAGCTGAGAACCAGTGTTAAGAGACACTTAACGTGGTGTTGGCACAAACTTTAAGAGTTCACAGATGCACTAATCCACTGGGATGGAGGGGGAGCCCACTGGAGTTGTGATCATGCCTGGCTGCTGGGACAGGATTTTCAGCTGCTGCTTCTCTTTGGTCCTGTATCCCCAGCAGGTGGAAGCAGCTTGTGGTTCTATATTGATGGCAGCTAATATTTTTCAGTTCATTGTGACTGAAATTTTTTCTTTGTATGTGCATTTTATTGGTCATGTGCAAATGCCATGTCTCCTTGGAAGTGTGGAGGGACTGAGCATCCAGCTGTGCTGAGATATGCATAGAAGTTGCTGTTACTGTGTGTGCTCTGTACTTCTTCAAGAGATGAGAGGTGCGGAGGCTGGGGGAAGGGAAGTTGCAAACAACAGGACCATCTGTGTGGGCAGGAGGATGCCAAAAGTTGAAGGAAGTCTTGCTGCTTATGTATCTTGGATACGAAGGTTTTCCTTCAATATCTTATATTTCTGTTCCCTTGCCAATCTTCAAGTGGCTACACTCGTGATGGAAGTTGTTTCTTTGCAGTTGTCACCGTCAAAGGGGCTTTTAGAAAACCACACTTATTCCAAACTTGAGTATTGCCTTGGTTTGAGACTGTGACCTCAGCCTGCCCAGGTCCTGTCTGGGGGTGACTGAAGGTTTTGATTGCTTGCCCATTTTCTTTGTGTGTGTGCTAATCAAGTGTTTGTATTTTTTTCACAATGGAGTAGGCTGACTACCTCGTTGATATTATGTCTCAGCAAGAGGCACATAACATCTATTTAATACTTAAATGAGGTTTTGAGAGTCCCTCTTAAAATTTGCACTTTTGTGTGCTTTGATGAGTTGTAGTTCTAAAACATGGCCAGGGTTACCAGTGAGGGAGCAAAAGTCCTTAAGTCCTTTCAAGTTGATTCAGTTGTTGCCCTACAGAAACAAGACCCAGACAGAGAAATACGTTTCAGTATGTCTGTATGGTTCCAGACTTCTGCAGAAACACATGTGAAATGAACATCTGTTTTTACATGGTTTGTGTTTTGTGTATCTCTTTTAGTACTTTGTTGTTTAAATAAACATCTTCCATTAGCCTTAAGGCTTTAGTGCCAAATGCCCACTGATGAGCTGTATTAGATTTTGCCATTCCCGTGCCGTACTGAGAAACAACAGCTTTGCAAGTGAGGAAGATTACAAAAAGAATTTGGAGTGGATCACCATCCCCACTTCAAAAGCAGTAACTTTTGAGTAACTGCTATAAGGCAGCGCAGCCCATGGAAAAAAACTGTCATCTTAACAGATGCAGTGTTATTTTGGAGATTCCACTGTATAAATACATGGACTGTGGTTAAATTGTGATGGCAACAGATGCAATCTCAGTTCTCGATTCTTTCATCTCTTTAATATTTAAAAATACCTCACAAAGTAACAGAAAAAAACCCAAAATGACAACATCAAGGCTGAAAATAGGCCTGCTGTAAATTGTTTGGACTGTACTTTTTGGGCCTCATTTCATATCAGATACATCACTACGGATTAGACTTGTGCAGAGTAAATGCTCATCTCTGCGAGGGAGTCTCTGCAAGTGCTGCTACTCAGGGCTTATTGTATCATTTGCATATGAATGGAATTATTCAGCTGTACTTAACAGATGTCAGCAAGATTGAAGTTAGAGTTGGTTAACCTGGCAAAAAGATATTTCCAGTATTTTTCATGAAAGGGAGTAATAGTATGAAGATAAGAATTACACATTCCACTGGGTAAGCTAACATTGTCTGAGGATTTTCTTGGTGGTTCTGTAGTTGATATCGGTGACTTTATTTTTAAAATTTTCTGCAGTACATTGCAGTGTTTGAGAGCAGGAGAATTGGATTGCAGGGATCAGATATTGTATTGTAATGCTACACAGTTGTGTTCACATGTGTTTTTCTTTCCAGATTTAGTTTGGGTTAAGTAACTGATTTGACAAGTGTCCATTGAGAGCAAGGGTCTTTTTAAAATGTTTTAAATTTTTTTTTTGGATGAACAGTAACTAAAATACAGCAAAAGACTACCAGTGCATTCACTTCTATCCATCCACAAATTGAGCATAACCCCCCTGGAGTTAAATACTGTAACTGGATTTTAAAAAGGGACGAGGTAATTTTAGTGAGCAACAGCATGGGTAGTCATGAATGCTAAAATAGGGAGTGATCACATCTCGTGCTTCAGAAGCTGACAGTGTGCAGGGGTTGGGAAGAAGTTGTATTCCTCCTCCAGGTGCGTGTATTTCCTACCCCATTTGTAAAACACAGAGAAATGCTGTCTTGAGGGGTGTCTAAAGACCTTTAGTTTTAGAACACCAATGTGACTTCTGCTGCTGGTGCGACTCTGGCATCTAGGTGAAGGCACTTTTTGCTGGGAAGCTGTGTGTTGTCAGGTATTCAGAAACTGTACTCCTAGCACGAGTATGAGGGCGTTGGAATCAGCTGGCTGATAGTATATTAGACTGAAAATAAACCCCAGATCTTCACAGGCCTGTGATTACCTGGTGTCACATGCAGTTAGAATGAAACAAAAGCTGTGGTTGTTAGAGCATTGTTTGGCCTCCCTAAAATGATGTGCTGTGATGCTGTTTGTTCCATGAGCCTTCTCTTTCATCAGGAGCAACTGCTCATGAAAACGTGCAGCTCTCCAGTGTTTCTTGCCTGCTTGCTTGTTGCATGTGTGCTTATTGCAAGGCCACAGACCTTGTTTACTGTGGTATCAAAATACTCTTCTGACCCCAGGATGGCTGCCACTGCTTGTAGCGTCTCATGCCTCTAGTTTAACATCCTTGCAACTTCGCCCAGACGTCCTGAGATGAGATGTGAATCTTGTTTTTAAAAGGGAAGTGGGAAGGGAAGAGCAGAGGGACTGAGGATGCAGTTGCAGTGTGCTCCGATTTTTGCAGGGGGAGAGGAAGGAATGCTTCATTTAATATGCCTGCATACCCTAGTTGGATATGTACCACTCTTCTTCTGCATTGATACTGAACCTTCTGATGGTGTCATATGCTCACTCTGAGGCTCCTTGATGCCTTGGCTGAAGAAGAGCGTGACTGCGAGGCTGGCTTTATTGGTGTTGAGCCTGGTGCCTGGAAAGTGATTAACATTGTTTTAGGCTATGTGTCTGTGAGATGCTGTGCACCATCGTAACTGCTGAGATATTCAGAGAGTGGAAGAGTATGTGTTCCTCTCATCTGATTTAACCAGAGAGTTACACTGGGTGTGACGAGAGCCTGAGGGGATGGGATTGTGTGGTTGAGAACAAGGCAAGGGAGAAGGAAAGGAATTTGTTGCTTTAGCACAGTTCTCCAATGAGCAGTACTTTTCCTGTCTGTGCCCTGAAAGGTGGTTTTGATGACGTAGCTGTGCACCATGCAGGATTCTGGGACTGGAAGGGGGAGCACTTCCTCTGGTTTAGGGAGCACTTGGTATGTGAATGAAAGGCGCTCTGCGTCGGCTCTGAGTTGCAGCATTGCAGCCCATCCCTTGCTGGAAAGGGACAGCTACCAGCAAAAGCAGGAGCTTCTTACTGACATGGCTGTGAATTTGTTTGTTACCATCCAGCCATTTTCTTCAGGTGTCTGGATTATTTTTACTGAAATATGAGGAGTTTGTTCAGCAAAGAGGCTTCAGTGAAAGCTGTAGAGGGCTAGATAATAGTTTTACAGAACTAGACAATTATTCCCCAGGACATTACAACTGTCTGTAGCTTTAACTTTCTGGTGGAAATGTTGTGAATTTTGGTCCATTTTGTCCTTCAGTTTGTTTATTCTTTGGTATGAAGGCCTCAGAGCACTATTAGCATATTACAATTTTTTTTTCCTTTCTTTGAGACAGAATGGTTTTCATAGTGATTAAGACAACAAGCAGGAAGAGCTGGCTTTAAATGCATAGTTTTAATTTTGCGTCATTTTAGCTGGATTTTTTTAATTGGTTAACAGCTGATAGAACACCTTGATTTGAGAAGACATCCTTTTTGGAAAGTAGAGGCTTTTGGGTCAAAGAATAGCATTTACCCTTTGTGCACCTTAATGCAAATACTTAGATGCCCTGGATACATTTGTTCAGAGCCTTAATGTTCAATCAAGAGAAAAATAGTTTGTGATTGTTTCTCAAAAGCTTACAGCTAATAGACCTTGCCCACTGACTGTGTCACAGGTTTGTATGCAAGAGCCCTTTTTAATTTGGGATTAAGTGCTTCTTGAACTGAACCGTTTGTGTACACTGAAATGAGGCACTTGCAGAAGCAGCTGTTGAATGTAAAAGCTATCTTAGCCTTGCAGCAAAGGGTGGCTCCAAGAGAGCACTAAGCACTAAATTCACCAGTCCAAACTTTTTTTGGTGTAAATTATATGCTTACTATTTTTATTTAAATTACAGTAGGCATTTGCCTTAACACACGCTGTGAACATTTGATGTGAGATTTGTAATTAAGTTTATTTTTAGGAGAATGTGTTTAAGTGGTTTGTAGAAAATGATTTTCTATTTTTGTAAATGAAATAATTATTTTTTATTGACTTTTAATTTCATGCAAGTGTGTTTTTTTGGCATGGAGGTTATGTAAGCAGAAAGAAATTAATGGTTAGAGAGTATTCTCATAAAGAATAGAAGATTCATTGTCACTTGCTAGGGGCACTGGTAGGCAGAGTTAACTCTTACTTAGATGTGTTCAAATTGAGTGACAGATGTTGCAGAATGCATGCAGTAGGTTGATGTAATTATACTTTTCAATTATTCTCCGTAACTAAGCTAAGCAAGCTCCATTGTAACTAAGTTGGGAATCTGCCAGGCAGATCAGGAAGATGGTCATAGTGTGGTGGTACGTCAAGGTACCTGAATACGTTGCAATCCATAGCCAATCCGAGGGACAACTGAGTGTTAAATGTGTGCAAGCAAGATTTGCTATTTTTAATTTGGCCTCGCTATCCTGTCTCTTCACAGACGAATCTGAAGGCTAAGGGAGTTGAGTGATGAGTCATTATTGAGTTAGCAAAATCACAATTGATCTCCATTTCCTGTTGATTCCAAAATTACCGAAGTGTGAAAGCCGAGAGTGACTGATGACTTCTTGGAGGGGAGTTTGAGGGTGGAATGTGGAAGTGACTCTATCTAAAGTAATTCAATGCTGCTCTGGGTGTTAGTACAAAAATGTCTATAGAGACAGGTGTATGTCTGAGATGGGGGCTCTGAAGAAAGTGTAATAGTCTAAGTTAAATTACCTAGAGGGAATGATCATCTGGGAACTAAAATATGCTCTGCAGCAAGGTGGAGGGAAGAGTTGCTACTGCCAGTTGCTACTGCTTGAGATTTCTCCTTAGTTGTCTCAGTATTGGAGATCTCTTCTGATCGACCTGTGTTTCTGTCACTGAGCTCAGAAGATGTTTATCTTGAAATCTCTCTGCTCCCAGGTAGTGTTTACCTTGAAAGTCTGGTGCTCTTCTGCAGCATGACTGCAGAATGACTATCAGGCTGCTCAGGCACAGAAAACAGGGTGCGGGGACAGCAGTGTTGTGTGAGAGAGAAATTCTTCAGTTTCTTGGTTATTGCTTATGACTGATTATATTGAATACAGAATTAACCAGGTTGGAAAAGACTCTCGAGATCAAGTCCAACCTGTTGATTCTGTTGATGAATCCTTGATCTTGGCATTCTGAATCTTTGTTCTTTTCTTGTGGTGAAATGGAATTAATGCACTTTTGACAGATACTAATTAGAAACACTGTGGTAACTTGTGCAGGTAAGATGGAGAATTTCTTTCCCTTCCCTGCTAGAACTTACTGTTAGAAACACCTTTTTTTTCTTAGGAACTATTAACTTACATTACATATATAAACTCTGCCCACATTGCTTATGTGAGAGCAGATTCTCCTGAAAGGGGATTTGTTGGAAGAAAGTAAATGGAGGTTATATACTGTTCCGAGTTATATTTGGAAGCAATCTATGAAGAAGCTTTCCAAGTATCACTTAAGGAAAAGTTAGTTTAGTTCCATGGAGGTGTGAGGTAAGGCTGTCCCTTATCGTATCCCTCACAAAATTCTCATGTAAAAGATCTTTTTTTTTTTTTTTTTTTCAAAAGTGTTTTGAAAGGTGAAAGATTCTGCTGACTTATGACTGTTCAGATGAATGTTCTAAGCTTCTCATGGATCTGCCTTCTGATGCGCTCTGTTAAAACAAATAATTAGGAGGAGGAGACTTTCTCCTTGGAAAATGTGTGCAAGTTTTTCCTAATGCTGCCATGTTTAGATTGTAGAAAACTGAGAAGGGTGCAAAAAAAGATGGTTCATCTTGTTGTCTGAGAACAACTTGATTTTCAACTTTTTAAACATTACAGGACAAAAACCTTCTGGGCTTCTTGGCTGGCTATGTGTATAGTTTTCACCTTCAGAAAAGCTGATTCAGTTGGTCTGGTGTTTGCAAGGGAACAACTAGAGAAGTAAATTACTGTGAGAGGATGTAAAGAACTTTTCTTCTAGAAAACGTTGGGCAAACGTGGAGCACTGATTTGATGAAGCATCGAAGGGACACTAATTTTCAGAGAAGCATGATGTTCCTTCAGGGTGTTGTGAATTCAGAATTAAGAGTTGCCACACACAAAAGACGTCTCAGTCTTACTGAAGGTAGTTATAGTTGCTGCAGGAGAGCTCGATTAGGAGTGATCATAGCAGTTCTCAAAGCTGTGTCTTGCAGAGCATCTTCCAATACTTGAAAGCCACATCTTCGTACCTTGCAGCTTGTCTGTTGCTATGCCCCAGTACAAAAGCACTTTGTTAAACCAATTAAATGCATAATATTTTTATAATACTTCTGTTTTAGAAAAACCAATATGACCAGTTTCCCTTTGAAATGACAGGAAGCCTGTTGTGCTGGCAAAGGAGAATGGGTTAGATTGTGGCGCTTTGTATCATCTCAAGAGTAAAGTGCTCTTGTTTTCTCCTAATCAGCAGGATGTTCTCCTGGATGTCAGATTTCTTAGTCAGTTTTCTGGTCTGTATCAGAGAAAAACGAGGGGAAAAATGTATCAGAGAAAAACGAGGGGAAAAATAGAGAAAGAGAGCAGGTTTAAATGAGGTCTGTAGCCCTTTGTTTATCTGTTTTACTAAAACTGGTAATCACCACATTAGTGTTGGACACTTTTTGTTTGTTTGTGTTTTAAACAGTAAATTAAGGAACAACTTGCCCTTCAGAAGAACATAATGCCTGGCCTGCTGAAATAGTCTGGATCATAAGGGATGTAATTAACCCTTTTCCCTTTAGCTTGGTTGTGTTTCAGAAGGCAATGCAAGATCTCCAAAACATGTGAAATTACTTATTTACCAGTTCAGTGAACTAAGGATTTTTCAAGTTGGTTGTCTGAAAATCAAACCTTTTTTCCTTCTCTCTGTTGCCTGTCCCTCCTTCCCTGGTCCCTGATCTGCACTTTCCACATTTCTGATAGGTCTAGTAGTGATTGCCTTTTTTTCCCCCCTTTCTTTTTTTTTTTTTAACTTAAAAGCAGCCATTGAGGAGAAAAGTTTATTTCCTGTCACTCTTGCTCAAGGCTATAGAAAATAGATCTTGAAAGTTTAGGCACTTGTTCAGGCCTTTCAGAGGAATTTATGAAAGATACTTTGATTTTTGATGCAGTGAAGGAAAGGCAACAACTTGAATGAACTGGCAAAACAACTGGGTTTTGGGCTTACTGTGTGGATGAAACCTTTTGCTGTGTTTTAGTGACTAGTTGTTCAAGTAGCACAAATTGGTACATTTGGTGGAAATGGGCTGAAAGGAGCTAGAACCTGAAATGCTTACAGCTTGTTGTTTCCATCTTGATTCTCCTTGAAGAATGTGAATTAGTTTGGGAAAGCGTCTGTAGCTCCCACTGGGTCAAACACGTTGAGAGAAAAATGCGTATCTCTGTGTGTATTGTCATATTGATCGTCATATGGTAAAGAAATTCCTTGCAAGTCTGATGTTTTACACTTCACTTGTAAGTTTTAAAGGTGCAGTTTTGCTGCTGGCTCTGTGTTCAGACCTGCTTTTTGTTCTTTGATGAATATCTTCTTCATTACATCCTTTTGACCAGCCTTTCTGTTCAGATAAAATGCTATCCTTTGAATTGGTTAATATGGCTGGAGCTCACGTAATCTGTTAGTTCACTAGCTACTATATTTTTCTTACGATATTTAATAAACTAATATTTTCCACAAAGACAGATTCCTGTCTCACCTCCTCCACCATGGGTGTGTGCATACACCAAAACAAAGATTACTTCAGAGTCTCTCTCTTTTTTTTTTTTTTTTTTTTTTTTTTTTTTTTTTTTTTTAAAGGCAAACCACCTGCTTTGTTTTCATCTCTTCCATGCATTGCATTTTAAGGAGGAACACTGACCTGTGGGTTACTTCAGATCATCTCTTTTTCTTTACTTTTTCCTTTTCCTGCATAACTTGTTCTAGTTGGGGTTTTTGGATTAATGTGTGAATTTCAAAGTATGACTTGGGGTTGGAGATGATGTTGTTCAGACTTTGGCAGCATAACTGAAGTGACTCTACTGCAATGCTTAGTTCTGTTGTGATTAACTTGTGCTGTCTTTTACTTTCCTCTTTGGTTTCACTTGACTCTGGCTATTTGAATAGAATAGAATTAACCAGGTTGAAAAAGACCTTTGAGATCGAGTCCAACCTATCACCCAGCACCATCTAATCAACTAAACCATGGCACCAAGTGCCTCATCCAGGCTCTTCCTAAACACCTCCAGTGATGGTGACTCCACCACCTCCCTGGGCAGCACATTCCAATGGCCAATCACTCTCTCTGTGTAGAACTTCTTCCTAACATCCAGCGTAAATCTCCCCTGGCACAGCTTGAGACTGTGTTCTCTTGTTCTGGTGCTGGTTGCCTGGGAGAAGAGACCAACCCCCACCTGGCTACAACCTCCCTTCAGGTAGTTGTAGAGAGCAATAAGGTCTCCCCTGAGCCTCCTCTTCTCCAGGCTGAGCAACCCCAGCTCCCTCAGCCTCTTCTCATAGGGCTTTTGCTCCAAACCCCTCCCCAGCTTTGTTGCCCTTCTCTGAACATGTTCAAGTGTCTCGATGTCCTTCCTAAATTGAGGAGCCCAGAACTGGACACAGTACTCAAGGTGTGGCCTAACCAGTGCTGAGTACAGAGCAGAATGACGTCCCTGCTCCTGCTGCCCACACTGTTCCTGATGCAGGCCAGGATGCCATTGGCCTTCTTGGCCACTTGGGCACACTGCTGGCTCATGTTCAGCCTACTATCAACCAGTACCCCCAGGTCCCTCTCTGCCTGGCTGCTCTCCAGCCACTCTGACCCCAGCCTGTAGCATTGCATGGGGTTGCTGTGGCCAGTGTGTAGAACCCAGCACTTAGGTGTGTTCAGTCTCCTGCCCTTGGACTCTGCCCATCTATCCAGCCTGGTCAAGGTCCCTCTGCAGAGCTCTCCTACCCTCTAACCAATCAACTGCTGCCCCCAGCTTGGAGTCATCTGCAAATTTACTGATGATGGACTCAATGTTCTCATCCAGATCATTAATAATGATATTGAACTGAGATTAAAGCATGACTCTTCAGTGTTGTTTGCAGGATGCTGCCGTCCGGTGTTCTCCATATCAAATGTAGGTTGGAAACACGTCTGTTTGTTACCTTGGTAGTTTGCAGCTTTTCTCATCTGAAGTGGGTAGTAGGTATGGGCTTTTACAAAGAAAGATGCTAGATGGAACTACAGTAGCTTGGGCAGTTTTGTTCTAATAAGGGGTGCACAAAAGTGTTTTACTCTGGTAGCTGCTGTGTTAAGGTGGGCTTGTGTCTTGGGCAAGTAGAAAGGAAAAAGAGAGTGAAAAGGATGGGCAGGCAGATATCTTCTGTCAGTCTGAGCACAGGAAGGGGATGATGGGGCAAATCTGCTTTTATTGTCTGTAGAGGGCAGCAGAGATGACTGTGGCTGTGGGGCCACCCCACACAGTCATTCCTGTCACTGGGGGACTCTGTTTTTCGAGTGCTCACCGTTTCTAGATCCAAGTAGACCATTCTCTGTTTGAGACAGTATGTGACCTTTCACAGATGTGGGGGTGGCCTGTGAGTTCAGGACTTTCTCTTGGTGTCCTAAATCACTGGTTAACTGTGACGGAAGTGAGACTAAGTCCTGGTTTCTGAATCCGAAGTTGAATGAAGCTGGCATGTGGTAAAGCAAAGCACGGTGTGCTCAGATGTGTTTTCTTAACATGGAACCACCTAGCCTTGCACAAATACCGTGGTTTTCTTTCACAACAGAAGCGAGAGGCCAGTAGAGCTGTCAGGAAAGCGAGGCAAGGCCAAGGACCGTCCCTGAGCTGTGTTATTCAGATGATTTTTGCATTCAAGCTGGCAGTTGGACAAGAGATTTTGTTTGGTTTTGTCTTCCGGTTCAGATCCATTTTACCTTTTGTTTTCTATTAATCTGTGTTTTAGACTTGGTTTAAAACTGCAGTGTAGCCATGTGTAAATACGTATGTGGCACTGTTACTCAGCGCAGTTATGCCATTGGACATCTGCTCCATAGGTGCAGTTTGTGTTGGCAGGGGCTGTTTGGCTGGTGTGGCTTAATGCTGTTTGGGTAGGCAAATCATAAATACAGGCAGGACAACTTTTTTTGGAGGCGGTGGGTGGCTTTCACAGCACATCCTGTGGCGTAGAGATAAGGTTTTCCTTTACAGGATTGACAGCTGGTTTTACTATACCCTAGTGGAGATTGGGTGAAGATGCACAATGCTGTAGTTATTTCTGGGTCCCAGCAAAGAGAGGTGCCTAAAACTGGAAGTCTCTCATGCATCCAGGTTTGATACTGCTGTTCGGTTTGCCTCTAAGTCTCATCCATAACTTCTTGGATCCCTTTCTTTAAGTGCCCCTCCCCACAGTTTTCACTCAGAAGGGGAGCAGAACAGGTAACCTCTGATGATGAGTTGCTGAATGAACTGTGCTGTGTTCTCTCACCCAGTTGGACCATGGGAGGGATTTCTTTAGAAATGCATTGGGATATCCTTTTGCATCCCAGACTGTACAGAAGTATCTGCCAGAGGATGGATAATAAGTCTCCAGCTTGCTCTGCAATTCCATCCCTCTTCTAATAAAAGTGGGTATTGTTACAATAATTGCAGTTGCTAACACTAGAACTCAGTTGGGCTAGGCTGATTAAATACCTAAACCCTTGAGTTAACTAGAATTGTCATGCTGTTCATCACCCACAGTGCTTACAGGCAGTGTCTGAATACTGTATGTAGGGTTGGAAATGCAGGGAAGGTCTTGGGCAATATTTAAATGTACAATGAAGAGTATGGGCTGACATGTCACCTTGAACTTAAAAGCCAACTGTGGACAAGCACTTGGGAATAAACCACTGTTGGGACTTTTTTGACAAGGTGTTATGTTGATTTTATGATTAAAAAAAATATATTTTCACTATTTGACAGTGAAGGTCAGTTAGTTCCTGAACAGAAGATCTGCAAGGACACATTGAAAGTTGTATATTTAGGATTGGAAGGCATTTTCCATCCTCAGAGAACAAAAATCTTGGAGTTCTGGTGGCTGAACTCCAAGGAGCACCTACAGGGGCTCAAGTTTTCCATGCTTAGCACTGTTTATCTGGTTGCCTCTCACCTGTGTGTATCAAGGGTGCTCTGGGGCAAGGCTCACCTTTATGGATGTCAGAACTCTGTGGGTCTTTGTTCCTTACTCCCCTGGTTGTTGTGCTGTGATTCCCTGTGTGAATGCTGCTGTTTGAAGCATAAAGGACAACCAGTTTTCCTTAGTTGTGCTGCATTTGTGACACTAAAACTGAGTTAAAAGCATGTGGTTGGCCAGAAGAATATGAGAACTCTACTGGTGTGGCTACTTTGGTTTATATTTGCCTTAAATGGTGCTCGGGTGCAACAGAACCGCCAGTCACCTTCTCTCTGGTGCCAACTCACGTGTTTTACCTTGTGTTTGCAGAGAAAGGTTCTTTTTTCAGTATAGTTAGCTCATTAACTGGAAAGCCCCACAGCACCTGCATATATGTAATTTAATACAACCCCTGAAAAGGGCTTTAAAAGTAAGTTGGTCGTATTTTAACTGCCTTGAGAAAGCAGGTTATAGCATGACTATGTGATTTTAAGCTGTGTAGCTGCCATGTAAAGGCAGGGGTGGGAGGTTTTCCTGTTCTGTTAAAGGAAGTTTGATAGCGCTGTTGTGGTGGGTTTTTTCCCCTTTTTTTCTTTTTTCTTCTGTGCATTTAGGTGATTTTTTTTTTTTTTCTTTTTACATTACCTTAAATCTCTGTTCAGGTGGAAGCACAGGATTAATGCAAGTCTTTGCTTTGTTTGTGAAAACAACCCTTAGTGCAGAAGACCAGAGTCTGTAGGATTTTTGCATTTGATCATGGAAGGGATGGTTAGTACAGGGTAGTAGGGCCATGTGTTGCATATTGTGATGAGTAATTGCATCAGACCTCTAATTTTTCTGTGCATATAACTTCCTGATGACTCTCTGTTAAATCCTTTTGCTGATCATTTTGTATGCAATTACACGTTATGATACTGTTTTGTCAGTTTGTTTGTAATGAAGGCTAAATGATGTGGCCTGGTTGGTCAGTCATTAAAAAACAAATGAAAAAAGAAGACTCCCCAAAGCCTTGAAAGAGCAGTGGCTTTCCTAGATTACTGCAGGATGGCAGCTCAGCAAGCAGCTAAAAGCATAGTGAAGCCTCCCTAAATGTGAGTTGCTGAGCCCAGCCACATGATGAATTTTCACTCTGGAAGAACTAGATTCTTATCCCAGCTACCTAAATGTATATCCCTTAGGTTTCTGTCAGCAATTGCTGAGTCACTTGGATATGTAGAGATCTCCTTTAAAAATAAATAAAATCATGCATACAACTGGTGTTTTGTAAAGGTGGAGAAGAACAGTCTCTGGGAGAGACAATTTCTGTTAAGCTCTATTGTCATCACAGATTGTGAAATATAAATTCAGTGTTATAAACAGCTTGCAATTTCAGTCTTCCCTTTTTGCTTTAGCAGGCATTAGACTGAAGCTACTGGAATAGGGTTGAAACATTACTATTATGGTTTAGAAATGTTTTGCTCTCCTATTATTGATAATAACACCTCACCTGCTCACATCTGTATTATCTATTTTGTATAGAACAACATACTTTTAATTTGTGGTGGTGTTAGAAAAGTGATGATGCAGCGTAAGGCAGTGCAGGGCTTGGAAGTGTGTCTTTCTTCCTGTGAGGGTGGAGCTTCTCTTTAGTGATAAAAGCATTACCTGCATGCTTCTGCAGGACTTTTGTTTGTTTGGCTGAGATGATTTTCTCCCAGGCTGGCACCCTTGACCACTCTGTGACTCTGAAGTGTGCAGGGTTGTTTATGGCATTGTTCTGGAGCTGCATTCAGCAGATGCTTCAAAGAGCTTTCCTTTCCTTGTAAATACACAGAAGCATCTTGCCAGAGGTTTTGAGTGCTCAGCTTCAATCATAATGCTCAAGCAATGGCTTTCAGTGTTTGACCTGTACTGGGCATTGATGGGTAAGGAATTTACTGTGGGTTTGATCTTTTTGTTGTTTGTGGTGGTCTTTTTTTTTTTTTTTTTCTCCCCTCTTTTCTTTTTTCTTCTCTGGTTGAGTTGCAGAGAATCTTGTAGACATTGTCCATAACCTAATTCTGATCTGCGGTGCCCAAAAGTTTGATGCTGTTTCGACTCAGTTTGATAGTTGGGGGCTCAGGTGTGATCATGCAAGCTTGGCCACTTGTATCTTACTAGCTCTACAATACCTTCTTCCATTTTTGCCCTGGATACACATGAGGATGAACAGAAATCCATGCCAACTGAGCCACTCACAGTATGCTATTTCAGTAGCAGGAGGTAATAGATGTGGCTTCAGAGGAACCCCTGAGGGATGTGTTGGGTCAGTGAAGTCTTGGTAAGAGCGGATTAATTTGAGGGATGACTTTGTCATGAGGATGTTTTCACGTGAGCTAGGCTAAATCTAGAGCCACTTGCTCTAGTGAGCTGTGTAGAGAAGGCGTCAATCAGTATTATTAAAGGGATTCAGTTCATTTTGTTGGCTCCGTTTTTTGCTAAGCTGCTGTTCCTGTTGACGTTCAAAGTAAAATGTTGGCAGAGAGAAAGCAAGTCAGATGAGGGACAGAAATGTAATTTATTCTGATTTTTTTTTTTTTTTTGGTATAAACTTATGGGGAAGTTGGAGGAAGTTCATGGAAAGCAGCAATGCCAGAGTTATCTTTAGCCAATGACATCTGAAATTGTAAGAGCAAAAAGGCAGAGCCAGTTTGAGTTTGTGATGTGGGTCATAGTCCTTCTGTGTGTTATTTTTGTGAGTGTCTTGTTCTGGTCAGCTTGGTAACACAGTGCCCCTTGGATTTGAAATATATAGTTAGTAGAGTGGTAGAAGAAAATGGAAGTAGGATGTGTGTCTTTTTCTGAGGGCTGTGGGAGATGAGAACATGTGCTCAGAGGGGGAATGTAATTGCTTTTTAAGGTGTTTGTGCCAAATTTGACTGGCTTTGTGTGACACCACTTTGTCCTTCCAAATCTGGGAGAGAGGAATTTGGTGAAAGATTGTTAGGAGTAGGAGTGACACAAGGTGAATTAATAGATTACCTTGTACTTTTCTCAGAATAGACATTATAATACTATCTCCAGTCCCTTGAGTGTTTAGAAGATCACAGTGGTCTGCCTTTGTCCTTAACTTGTAATTAAATGAAGAAGAACCCCAAGCCCTCTCCCCGGACCTTAGATGTGTAAACAAGAATGTTGTTAAGACTTAAATTCAAATGGAAACAGTTGTTTTTCATTTGGGTTAGAGTGTTCACTTTCGTGGTTTGCAAGTCAAAGATAGCAGCATTGTGTTAGTGCTAGAAATACAGACGATAACATTAAATTGTGGACTTCTTTGGCTGAAGCTAAAATGGTTGGCATTTTCTGGATATTGAGGTGCCTTTTATCTGTTCTCTTTCCCCTCCCATAGGGAGAGATACAACTTCATAAGGCCTTGGTAAATGTGAAGTGGTTTATGTAACGTATTTGATGAAATGGAATAGTTCAGTGGTTAGGGAGAGAGTTGGAATCATGTGGTGTACGTTCAGTTCCCTCCTTGTTACCGATTCTGACATCCCAAGAGGTAATACAGAAGCTGGCTTCCCCGGGAAGAGATCTAGTGATTGATGTGACACATGCAGGATAGGTGAGCTGAGAGAGTACAGAAATTTTGTGGGAGGCTGTGTAAGTACATTAAAGACACTAAAATATATATTTCATTCATAGTGTCACTATGAAGGCAAAACCAAGAGCTCAGTGGGTGGTGGAATTCTGTGTTAATGTAAAGTGTCATAAGCAATCTCTCCAACCACTGATTTCTGTGAACTCCACATTTAATTTCGTCTTTGCATAGTGTGCAATTAAAGAATCCTTAGACTTCTGTAGTGATTTTATTTTTTTTTTTTTTTTTTTTTTTTTTGTCCCCCCTGCGTCTGCAGATGGTGCAGCTATACTGGAACTCTTCATGGGCTTGAAAGGAAATTGTGGTTGCTAATCAATTCCTTCTCAGAATTTCTACCTTCCAAGTCTTGGAGTGAAACTACAGCAGCAAATTAGGCTTGAGAGCAGGCCATGGACTGCAGTATCTCACTGTTCAGTGATGACTGAGTAAGGAGAATGAAAGATTTTTCTTCTTTAGGGCTGTATGACAGTCCTGATGGTTTTCTTAAAACAAGCATAATACTTAACAGTAAGAGTGAAGAGAGAGGTTAGGGTCAAGTTTTACTTCTCCCTGTTTATAATCTGTATGGGGTAATGTTTTCAGACTATTCACTCTGTTTCTACTGATCTGAACTTCTGCTTCTCTTCTGAGCAATTGCAGTTGTGTAGACAAGAGGCTCCTTATCTGCTGAGGGGCCTTAGTGTATGTTTAGTTCCTTTTTCCTAACCTGATTCTAATCAGTTTTTCAGACAACCTGGAGATGAGGATGCTGTCATCAGTCAGTTGTTCTTTAACCTTTAAGAGTCTGTGAGGAAGTTTTTTTGCACCTTTCCCCCCCCTTCTTTTTTTCCAGTGTGCTAGACAGCCCTTCTATTGATCTGATCCAGTAGATAGATAGTAAACATGTGAATATGGAGATCTAAAGACACTCAATGCACTTAAACTGTTCTTTGTTGTTGAGAGGCATGGTAACTCTGGAGATGCTTGCCTTAAAAAGGAGGCAGCATGCAGTGGATCTGGCATGAGGGCTGCTGGCCCACAGCCACGTTCAGTAGCTGTTCAAACTTTGTTTTTTTGAATAAGGACCTGCCATAGATTAAAAAACACATGATGGAAAGGAGGTGGCTCTGTTGGGAATAAATAAGAACACTGTTCGGAAGATATGCTGGTCTCCCAGAAAGGCCCAGAGCTCTGAGTTGATGTTACTGGAGGGTTATGTGGTCAAGACTCTTTCATTAGAGGAGAGAGAGCAGTGTTGCTGTGCTCAGTAGCATTAGCTCTTGGCTGATCAAGAAGTAGCAGTAGGTGTATGGGAAAGCAGACCTTCTGTTGAAGTGGAATGTGCTCAGAAAAAGCCCTTGCTGGTAAAGTGAGGTTTTTCTTCTGGTGGCATGAGCAGGCTATTCTCTAAAAAGCAGAACTAGCCACAATTGTGTGGGTGGGGTTTTTTTGGTGTGTGTGTGGGGTTTTTGCCTCGTAGTTCCTTCTTCGTGTAGGAAATCATCCAGCACTGATGGTCACATACTGTACTTGTTACTGCTGTACAGAATTTCAGGGTAGATGACAAGTTGAGCAACCTCATGCCCTGCCTTGAAAGAACCCTTCTGAACTTTGTGGCTCACAGACTGTCCTTGGAACAGCTGCTTTAACCCTTGGGCAGGAAGACAGTATGGAATTAGAACAATTTTTGCACCTTCAGTGCTTTCTTTCAGCAACCAGTGTAAGGGGATACTTTTTTTTAATGGAAAAGCTAAAGGTGTCCAGGCTTCTCACTTAAGTGAAAGCTGTTCACAGAAAGGAAATCAGAAGAGGGGAAACAAAGGGAAATCGTAACTTGCTTTGGTAACATGCCATGAGTATACACAACAAAGGAAGGGTGAACAGGAGTTGATGTCATGATTGCTCATTAGGTGTTAATAGCAAGCAGTCAATCCTGATTCTTATTTCAGAAATGTAAATACCTGCACAGGCTGAGCAAGTCTGTTGCTAGGGAAAAACCTGACCCAGCTGGAGCAGGTTTAGGTTGAAGAGGCCTTAGGCTTGCAAAAGGGTTGTGCTGAATTGACTCAGTGACTCAGAGCTGCCTTGGTGGTGCTTTGTCGAAGACTTTCTGGTGTTGAGAGAGCCAGATAGTGGTGGTTGCTCCATCTTTAAGTCTGAGAAGTGATAGGCAGTTTAAGGAAAGGCTTGGAGATTTGTAAGCAGCTGAATGGAAACAGCATGAATGTGACTATTGGTAATTAGCTGGGGTGTTTATAATCTACCCAGAACTATTGTGGCAGGGCAACAAACAAATGTTGCATTTTTCTTTCCTGTTAGTGAGCGAAAGAAATACATTTTAGTCGCTTTCAGTTCTGAATTGAACATGAACCAAAGGTAAATCATAGTACTCATTAAAAAAAAAAAATCTCTGTTAACTGGAATATTGAAAACTGTTAAATGAGGTATAAATGAAAGAGCATTTTATATGTACTTCATTGTGCCTGACATACCAGTTTAGATTGTAAGTCCAGATACGCTTTCTCTAAAATGGGATCCAAAGAAAACACAGCACAGCCAAATGGAAATTGTAGTTGACTTTGAGCTCTGATTAATTTGTGTTTTATATAATCCTTCTCAGAGCAGTGAGAAAAACGTGAGAAAAAGATTGTGGTGTAATTAACTTCCGTGAACACTGTGAACTTTAAAGAATTTAAAAAAGAAAAGAAAAACCTGCTGTGATTGGAACCACTTTTTTTCCGAGCGTTGGTCTGGACCAAGATGCCTGTCCTGTTTTGTGTTTGGATCTCTGTAGTTCTCGTTACATGCGTGAAGTCCCAAAAAAACATAACTCACTAGATGAGCTACTATGTTCTTAAAGCCGTCAACAGCATGCTCAGCTGAAATCACTTTCTAACATTAGAGTCCAGTGGACTTTATCCTTTTCCATATTGAGGGGATGATGTCCCATAATTGAGGCAACTGAGTGCATACTTTGGCCATAAAGTTCTAGAAAGCTCCTTGATTTATAATCGCATTACATAGCTAAAATTAAGTAACTTTCGAGCTGAAACAAACATAAAGCTAAAAGCAGTATGACTTTTAAAGCCCAGCCTCCAAATAGAAACATGGGCAGATATAATGCTGTAGTTAACGCTTGCTGCCATTTCTCTTACAAATTGTCCTTTAGGGTATTGTAACTCAGCTGTTTTTAAACCCATCACTCTGGAACCTTGCCTACAAAATGTCAGCGCAAGTGCAAATTTTATTTCTTTCACAAAATATAGGGCTTGGAGCAGTTAGGCTTTCTAAAATTTTATGGCAGTGAAATAAATTTTGCTACTTTTGCTTTGCCCTAACAGGAACCATACTGCTCACCTTGTCCCGCTAGCAGGTAGAGACAGAAACTGAACGAGCTGCGCCGGGAGAACGCTGTGTGTTCTGACTTGCCTTTTGAAAAAAGAGAAGCCCCACATCACAGCGCAGACGTACTCGAGTCATTGTTGGGCTGTGCTTTGGGCAGAGGGCACTGTCCCTTGAGGGTGGGTGGAGGGATGGTTCTTCAGAAGAAACTTTCAGAAATGGAGAGCAAGGTGTCCGTACCAGCTTCAAAGGAATTTAATTGGGTTTGAACTTGATTTTCCTACAGATTAAGGAGAGAAGCTCACACTTCTGCTGCATATGCCTAGTACATTAGGGAATTAGCAAGTCTCATTGACAGGGCTTTAAACTAGCTTCGAAGGGGGGAGGGTCGGAAACCAGTGCCCTTAGGCAGGAGTCTGGAGGTGATAAGCTAGAGCTAGAGGTGAAACCAGCAGCCCAGCTGCAGTGCATGTACACTAATGCACGAAGCATGGGTAACAAACAAGAGGAGCTGGAAGCCTTGTTGCAGCAAGAAAGTTATGATGTAGTTGCCATCACAGAGACGTGGTGGGACGACTCGCATGACTGGAGCGCTGCAATTGATGGCTACAGGCTCTTCAGGAGAGACAGGCAAGGAAGAAGGGGTGGAGGGGTGGCCCTGTACGTCAGGGAGGCACTGGATGCTGTTGAGATGGAGATCAGGGATGATAGGGTTGAGTGCTTGTGGGTGAGAATTAGAGGGAAGACCAACAGGGCAGACATCCTGGTTGGCGTCTGTTATAGACCACCCAACCAGGAGGAGGATGTCGATGAGGCATTCTATAGGCAGCTTAAGGCTGTCTCAAGATCACCTGACCTCGTTCTCATGGGTGACTTCAACCTGCCTGATATCTGTTGGGATCTCAACACAGCAGAGAGGAGGCAGTCTAGGAGGTTCTTAGAGTGCATGGAGGACAGCTTCTTATCCCAGGTGCTGCGTGAGCCTACCAGGGGTAAGGCTATGCTTGACCTCCTCTTCACCAACAGGGAAGGGCTGGTGGGTGATGTGGTGGTCGGAGGGTGTTTAGGCACCAGTGACCACGACATAATAGAGTTTTCAGTATGCAGCCAAGCCAAGAGGGGGAGCAAGAAGACCTCCAATCTGGACTTCCGGAGGGCAGACTTCAGGCTACTCAAGGAACTAATTCAGAAGGTTCCTTGGGAATCAGTCCTTAAAAATAAAGGGGTCCAGGAGAACTGGACCTACTTCAAGGAAGAACTATTGAAGGTGCAAGAACAGGCTGTGCCGGTGTGCCGGAAGATGAGCCGCCGGGGCAGACGGCCAGCCTGGATGGGCAATGAACTTTTAATAGAACTTAGGGAAAAAAAGAGGGTGTATCATCTTTGGAAGAAAGGGGAGGCAACCTACAGAATGTTTAGGGATGTTGCTAGGTTGTGCAGGAAGAAAATTAGGGAGGCAAAAGCCCATTTAGAACTTAGACTGGCCTCTGCTGTGAAGGACAACAAAAAGTCCTTCTATAAATACATCAATAGCAAGAAGAAGGGCAAGGACAACCTCCACTCCTTGGTTGACACGGAGGGGAACGTTGTAACAAAGAATGAGGAAAAGGCAGAGGTACTTAACACCTTCTTTGCCTCAGTCTTCACTAGCAGGGCAGAACGTCTTCCAGACAGCTGGCCTGCAGAGCTGGCAGAAGGAGCCAGAGAGCTGCATAGTTTCCCACTGCTCCAAGAGGAAGTTAGAGATCTACTGAGCCGCTTGGACCCCCACAAGGCCATGGGACCGGATGGGATCCATCCTAGGGTGCTGAGATTGCTGACAGATGAGCTGTCCAAGCCACTTTCCATCATTTTTCAGCAGTCCTGGCTCACTGGAGAGGTCCCAGAAGACTGGAAGCTGGCTAACGTGGTGCCCATCCACAAGAAGGGCCGGTTGGATGAGCCAGGGAATTATAGGCCTGTCAGCCTGACCTCAGTGCCAGGCAAGATTATGGAACGGCTCATCTCGAGTGCGATCACACAGCACTTACAGGATGACCAGGGGCTCAGGCCTAGCCAGCATGGATTTAGGAGGGGCAGGTCCTGCCTGACCAACCTGATCTCCTTCTATGATCAGGTGACCCGCCTGGTGGATGTGGGGAGGCCTGTGGATGTGGTCTACCTGGACCTCAGCAAGGCCTTTGACACCGTTCCCCACAGCAAACTCCTGGCCAAGCTGGCAGCCCGTGGCTTGGACAGGAGCACACTGCGTTGGGTTGGGAACTGGCTGGAGGGCCGAGCCCAGAGAGTAATGGTGAATGGCACCACATCCAGCTGGCGGCCTGTCACTAGTGGTGTGCCCCAGGGATCAGTGCTGGGCCCCATGCTCTTCAACGTCTTTGTTGATGATCTGGATGAGGGCATTGAGTCCATCATCAGTAAATTTGCAGATGACACCAAGCTGGGGGCAGCAGTTGATTTGCTGGAGGGCAGAGAGGCTTTGCAGAGGGACCTCGACAGGCTGGACAGATGGGCAGAGTCCAATGGCATGAGATTTAACACATCCAAGTGCCGGATTCTGCACATTGGCCACAACAACCCCAGGCAGTGCTACAGGCTGGGGTCAGAGTGGCTGGAGAGTGGCCAGGCAGAGAGGGACCTGGGGGTACTGGTTGATTGTAGGCTGAACATGAGCCTGCAGTGTGCCCAGGCAGCCAAGAAGGCCAATGGCATCCTGGCTTGCATCAGGAACAGTGTGGCCAGCAGGAGCAGGGAGGTCATTGTGCCCCTGTACACTGCACTGGTTAGGCCGCACCTTGAGTACTGTGTCCAGTTCTGGGCCCCTCAGTTTAGGAAGGATGTTGACTTGGCTGGAACATGTCCAGAGAAGGGCAACAAAGCTGGTGAGGGGTTTGGAACACAAGCCCTATGAGGAAAGGCTGAGGGAGCTGGGGTTGCTTAGCCTGGAGAAGAGGAGACTGAGGGGTGACCTTATTGCTCTCTACAACTACCTGAAGGGAGGTTGTAGCCAGGCAGAGGTTGGCCTCTTCTCCCAGGCAGCCAGCACCAGAACAAGAGGACACAGTCTCAGGCTGCGCCAGGGCAGGTTTAGGCTGGATGTTAGGAAGAAGTTCTACACGGAGAGAGTGATTGCCCATTGGAATCGGCTACCCGTGGAGGTGGTGGAGTCACCTTCACAGGAGGTGTTCAGGAGAAGACTTGATGGGGTGCTTGGCTGTATGGTCTAGTTGTTGGGTGGGTTGGACTGTTTGATGGGTTGGACGCGATGATCTTGAAGGTCTCTTCCAACCTGGTGTATTGTATTGTATTGTATTGTATTGTATTATTGTACTCTTATCATATCTTACTATCTTGGAGCTCTTCAACGTTCCCTCTCCCGTCTGGCTCCTGCAGCTGGGTAGTGCCTACTCAGATGCTTCAGAAAACACTTTTTCGAGGTTAAAGTCTTGACATGTATTGCAGGCGCTCACATGCAGCTGGTCTGTAGTCACTGTATGCTAAAATTTCCTGTCTCACTGGTCATGATGGTGAAGTGTTACTGTTGGTGCATTAGCTTTGGTGGCATGGGGTGGGGTTTTTTTGTTGCATTTTTGTTTTCTTTGTTGGTTTTGTTTTTAAAATGTGTAGGGAATTAACTTTCTTGGACTTTGAGTGCAGCAAGTCGCATTTTAATAGCTTCTGATTTCAGCTTGGATCTTTACAGAAAGAAGATTAGGTAATAGTTTGTGTAGAAAACATCTGTTTCTTAACAAAGATCTCACCCTGTTGTTTTTTCATGTTGTCCCTCTAACAAGAAAGTCCTGTAGTCTTTTAAAGACTTTTGAGTCTTCAAGTCCTTTATGGATACTAGAATTGCTGTGGTTTTAGCATGCTCCTGTTCTGGAGTCTTTGTTAGCTTAAGTTATTAGTCTTAGATAAGTATTGTGGGATGAAAGGACTGCGTTCTATTGTCAGTGCAATTTCTGAATCTCTGGACAATTTGTCTGGGTTAGGATTTAAGTTTTTTGGCTCCAGTGTTTGTTTAGACCTTTTCCTTGTCTGAGGAAAAGACGTTGTTAAAATAATTAAGCCTAGCATGCATAAAACTGAATTGCTTGAGGTTTATTTAAGTTTGGGTTTGCTTAAATAAATGGGCATTTTGCTTTTGTTTGCTTACAAGCAGCTTATTATCTGTTCTGGGGAAATCTTTTTCCCCTGTTTTAAAGAGAAGACCAGTTCTGAGGGTTTCCAAGAACAGCTCTATATGCTCTGTAGTTCTTTGTTTTAGATCAAAGTGCCTTTTCTGTGTCCAATTATTACATTATTAGTACACTTTTCTTCCAGCCTCCCTAAAATTTTTATTGTGATACCTGTCTAATATGGAAGTATTTAATATATACATTTGTTAGGGGAATAAACCTTTTGGTTATGTTTTCTTGAGTGCATTGAGTTCAGTCTGTTGATTTAAAGGGAGATTCCTCACTGTGATGCTGTTTCTTCTTGTAAATAAACTTATCCAGTGTTTCTTAGAACTCCAGAATCTTTTTTATGTCTTGGTGCCAAAATCAGTGAAACTTGCAAACAGGAACTTGTGTTCGCTACAAGTCCAAGCGCTTTTCTTCTCGGTCACAGTGCAGGAAGTGCCGACCAGTTCATGGTGGATTTTGTTTATTGCAAGACTAGCCTTCAAGGATTGGGGCTAGTCTGATTTGTGACCTTTGGAAGAAAGAGTCCTGTGAGAACAAGTAATCATATGGAAGGTATTACCCTTTATGTGCATGTATCTTAATTAGTGATGTAATGATTAGTGGATCACTGTGTATTACCTCTAACTTGTCTGAAGTCATGGTGGCTGAACCCCTGGTCTGGACACACAAGTCATGATGTAACTTAGGCAGGGTTTTCAAATGCATTTCATTTATCTTCATGCTCCTCAATCTAATGCAGCTCTATTCAACAGCAGTAATAAAACAGTATTTCTCTGTCTGCTGCAGAACACAGGTAGATACCTCTCTGTGCTGCTCCTGGTAGTGTTCACAGCGGTCAGTTAAATGAAATGCATGTTCCGTGCGGGTGTAAATCAAGTACTCATTTTCTGTTTAAAAACTGCAACCTAATTAAGAAGGTGAAAATTTTATGGCCGTTGGAATTGAGCTCCAGTTTCAAAAAGCTTAAAAATCCTTTATGTAGTAACTGTCCTTTCTCCATTTTTATTTCAGTTTGCGGGCCAAACGTTGACATTCGCAATGATATCCATGAGCTGAAACGCCTGGAGAACTGTACGGTGATCGAGGGTTTCCTTCGAATCCTGCTCATCTCTAAAGCAGAGGATTACAGCAACTTCCGCTTCCCAAAGCTCACTGTCATAACTGACTATTTGCTGCTGTTCCGTGTGGCTGGCTTGGAAAGCCTCAGTGATCTCTTCCCCAACCTCACAGTCATTCGTGGGAGGAACCTCTTCTACAACTATGCCTTGGTCATCTTTGAAATGACAAATCTCAAAGAGATTGGGCTTCACAACTTGAGGAACATAACCCGCGGGGCCATACGGATTGAGAAGAACTCTGACCTGTGTTACCTCTCCACAGTGGACTGGTCTCTTATCCTAGATGCAGTGTCCAATAATTACATCGTTGGGAATAAACCTCCAAAGGAATGTGGGGACTTGTGTCCTGGAACAATGGAAGAGAAGCCATTGTGTGAGAAGACATCTATTAACAATGAGTACAACTACCGCTGCTGGACCACCAACCACTGTCAGAAAAGTAAGACTTGAGCAGTGTTTTTGTTACCTCTTTATGAGTAAAGGTTAAATGTTGTGGTCTATTTTAATCTCTTCAGCGAACTAAACTTTAGTTGCTTGCAGTCAGCATAATGAGTTGTCCAGTTAGCACACAAATAGATGCTTCCCTGACCCGTGAAGGATCCTGTCACTTCTTTTTTAAAATAAATTTTTTGCAAAACAAAACCAAACTTGCCACTACCAAAATAACTCCTCACAGATCTTCTGGGTTGCTTCCCCATGGAAAAGATGCAAAGTAAATATAGAACTAAACATGTTATAGCAAAGCTGGAACCACTTTTACCTACCTGTAAGACTTTGGCAGGATGTGGCTTCTGAATGCCTTCTCCATCCTTGCTGAAGTGATGATACGTGTGTGCCAGAGTCATTACTATACTGAAGCTGTTAACTGGACTTACTTTGTCTTAGTTCTTTGTTTCCCTTGGCATGCACCTTCAGAAATTCCTGTAATGGCAAATTCTGTACATAGGAACCTTTATACTGAAATCAGTTTATATAGCATAGTCTGTACTACTAGAGAGTGAGTAGATACGGACTCTGAATGGAATTGCTCTTTCTTGTTTTGTCCTCATCTGTCAAGACAGGGTTACTGGCTTGCTGATAGCAACCCCAAAATCTGATCTCTTCTCAGGTTTTAAAAATAGAGTAAACAAATACATAGTTTACTCAGCTAACATGATTACATGGCAGGCTTTATGAGTTCATCCTGTAACTTTACGAAAGCTGAGCCCTGCAGTATCAGTAGGGCTTATTTACAAGCAGTCATCACTGCGAAGAACAGTTCCTGACTTCCATTAGCTGTCTGGCCCAAAGCTGCTGTAATGATAGGAAGCACCACAGTGTGAGGGTGAACAGGAACAGGGTGATATTCAGGTTACCTGTAGCAGGAATGCCATCTTTTTTTCTGAAGGGGTTCATCAGCTTCTTGGGAAGCCCTCATGTTCAGTTAGAACTGAAATAAAAGTACCTTGTAGGGCAGTTTCAGCCAAAAATATCTCCAAGCATTTTGTAGGGTTGTGCTTCTTACAGAAATCAGAAGTTTGTTTTTAAACAAAGGAAAGAAAACCCCTCAGCCTGATACTGGGAGACACTGACATGTCCAAGGCGAGGGAAGTGAGCTGCATTGCTTTCTTACTGGCTGTTTATGTGAGTTGTTAGGCTTCTGCAGGCCAAATTTGTGTCTTCATTAAAAGAGCGTAACTGTTGTCTACAGAGGGTGACCTGTGGGATTCCTCTGCAATCTCATTGCTTTCAGTGGTTTGAATGCATGTAACTTAGTGTATTTAATGAGATACAACAATTCACCCACCTTCTGTTGTAAGCTCTGGCAGTTTGGTGTAGACAAAAGTAATGTGCAAGAAAAGCTTGTTGACTTCTAGAGGAATGTTGAAATAATTTGTATCCCAAATGCACATGAGATCTGTTTAAATAAAGCAAGGTCATAGTTATGCTATGATGGCAGCACTTTTCAGGCAAAGCTGTACATGTTTTCTTTTCCTATATGGTTTCATCTTCCTTTTGTGGGAGATTGTGAAGAAGAAAGCAAGTACCGGGGAAGAGCCTTGAAAAGCTTGTAAGAGCATTACACTGTGGAAAAACAGTGGAGATTAACAGTAATTTAGGATGCGGAGTGTATAAAGAAATGATCAAGTTCTAATCAATAGAAAGAGTGAGAAGGTTGGACCTATTTAATCTGTTTGTGGTGATGAGCCACTGACTTTGGGGAAGAAGACTTCAAATCTGCCAGGTATTCATCTAAAACAAACCCCTAACCCTAATGTACTGCTGTTCTGAATGAAAACAAGGGAGGTATAAATGTGCAGTTGTTGAAAAAGGAAGCTTTTTGTCTCCTGCTAGATTGCTTGGACGCTTTGGCAATGAACTCCTGATCTGGAGAGGACTCTTGCAGTATAAAATTACACCAGAACTGAAAAAGAATAGAAGCGAGGACTTTAGAGTGACCAAGTGTTTCAGTCTGCATTTTCCTACCAGTAGAGATGAGACCTATGTTATTTTCCAGGGAACATTTTACTAGTGTAGTACCTAATTTAACCCTGACATTCTCCTCATGTATCAGGGTGTTAACATCAGTAATGTTAAACTGAAAGCAGTCTATTGCCCAGGGTTCTTTATGCCTTTTTATTTTTCTTTGCTCTGAATCTGTGGAGGAGTGTGTATTAAATCTCCTTTGTCCTTGTTTAGGTTTTACACTGAAAGATCTAAGGTTTGTGGGTAAATGTTGTGTGGGAACACTTGGTGCTTAAGTAGCCTGACTTCTGTTCAGCTTTTCTGTTGAGTGGAAGTTGTTTTTTTCCTTCTTTTTCTTGCTCACAAACAAAGGAACCTCGTGCTTCCTTCAATATAACTTGTGCAGGAATAATGTTGAGAGTGGAGGGAGCAGAGGGGGAAGGATATGCTGTGTTTGACCTAGAATAATCCATTGATGTGTCTATAGTAGAATAAGCTGCAAAGAAGATGTAGCTTTAAGGTTTTTTTTTTTTTTTTTTCTTGTTTTTGAAGGGTCAGCATAAAGTGTCAGTAAGCCTCTCTGCCAGTGTTGTTGCCCTGGTTTCTGTGTAGTGTACATTCCTTTACTTTCGAGTGCCCCAAGGCAGCAGCCTTGCTAAGTTTGCTCGTTTGGAGCTGCTGTATGCTGTGTTGGGTTTGGCCACCTGTCATCACCCTGACTTGCACCTACTTTTCTTTTGGCGTATCAAATGCCAACTGTACAGGTCTGCATGGAAGAACCTCTCAAGACAAAAGGAGAGTACTGAAGTTGTATGCATCAGTGGCTGTGCTTTGGGGCATACAAATAACTTTATGGCCTTCTGTTTGGCGTTTTGGTTTTGTGGTAGGATTTTTTGGTTGTGTTTTGTTTTGTTTTTTCTGGCAGTTGTAACTGCTAGAAATGTTTATGGGAGCTGCCTGCCACCTTGCTTAGTGATTGATGTGAGAACTAGAAGAGCTGTTTCTGCTGTACCTGTTGAAAGACTAGTCTCTGATGACACACTTGATTCACTTGTCCATTGGTCTATTGTGAAGAAAACTTCTGTTATTTTCTATATTCCTTTAATTGATGACTAAGTTCGGAGGTCAGCTGTCATAGTCACTGTGCCTTTATAAGTCTGCATAGCCCAGATGTGAATTTGAACCTTGAAAGCCTGCCTGGAAGTTCAGGACCTCTTGTCTACTTTGTTTTTCAAGCAAGCAAGATAATGCTTCCTGACATTTGCTGTGGGACCATATGAAATGAACTAGGCAACCTGTTTACGTAGGAAAGCAATAGCAAACCTAGCAGTGATTCTTATATACGATCTGTACTGTATGGGTGTGGTGGTTTGGGTTTTTTAACTACATCTTAATTATTTGTCTGCTTTTCATTCACTCCCCAGTGAAGTTGGAGGTACTTTCTGTCAACTATTATCTGAAACCCTTTCTTTTCTACTCAGATAAAAGAAAGACCAGGCTGTTAATACCTGCTATGAAGGGCTAATGGCTTCAACTGCAGCCTATGTATCAGGACAAGAGAAGGGCCTGGAAGTCTGGGCTCTCCCTCTGTGAGACAGCAAATTATAATGCTGCACCAAGTGGATGGTGTATCTCTGCTTCCCATTAAAATGATGAAGGTGAGGATCTGAAGTTTGTGAGGGACCTTTAAGATTAGATAGGTAACTGGCATTAATAAAGCAGGTTTTAGTTGGCGTTGTGAAGAGAGCGTGGAATAGGGCCACAAGCATTAAGGACTTGTTTCAAAACCGGCAAATTTGACGTGAAAAACAATAGCTCACATAGACTGTGCCTCACAGTACAACAGAAGAAAACTTTGAGCTTCCGAATGTGTGAAACTGAAAACCACAGAAAAGGCATGTGAGGATTTGGAGAGCGATAAAGAAGCAGATGGCAGCTAAGCGCAAAATGTTTTTAATGAAAATGTATCCTTCGTCCTTTCTGAATTGGCTTGAGAGTGGCCTGAAAAGATATGGTGTACGTGAAGAATGAGGAACAGGAGGGAGAGAATGACAGTGAGTGGGAAGAGTGGTCCATATGTACCTTCCACTAAAATGTTTAAACATACAGAGACAGTAACATGATGTATTATCACAAATATTCAGAATTTGCTCCTGTTTGTTTACAAGGAGCTCAAAAGATAATGCAGTTGAGTGGTATCATTTGACATAGCTTCATTGACTTGTGCAGTACTTACCAGTGTCTGCCATCTGGAAATTTGCTCCCTGTTGATTCAGCAGAGTAGTGGTGAAAACCATGTGCTGGGATTATTTTTACACCCCCCCACTCTCTTCCTCTCTCTATTGTTTTCCCCCTCTGAGGAGCAGTCACCATGTTTCTTCAGAAGTATTGAACATAATCAAACTGTGTAGACGTGAAGAGAGCCAGAGGTGCCTGAAGAGAGAGCCAGAGGTGCCAAATGAAATTGCACTTATTTTGCTTTAAATGACATCTGCATACTTTTTGCATTTAGGATTTTTTGTGTTTTTTCTTAAACCGTGAACTGTAATAGAAACTGACTGTCAGCAGAGGACAAGGTGCTTTAAAAGTATTAACTCTTCTGGCAAGCAAGTTTGGGGTGCTATAATGTTCAGTGAAGCTAGTGTGTAACAACAGTTCTGCCTTTCATAGTGTCATAGTATCAGTCAGGGTTGGAAGTGACCACAAGGATCATGTAGTTGCACTCCCCCTGCCATTTGTTTGGTTTGGGGGGAAAAAAAAAGTATCCTATAAACCTGACCATATTTTGTAGTGGACAGGTTGTTTGTCCATTGAGTCAATGTGCAAACAAACATGTTCTGAATGGAATAAACAGAAGGGTAGGGGAGAAGAAAATCACAAAAAGCGCAGCTGATGTCACCGAGTTAGAAAAATCTGGAGCATGTTGAAAAAATTGTGTTAGTGTTTGTGTTCTGAATGAAGTTTTTTCCTGACTTTTGCTCCCCTCCTGAGAAGGCTGCTCTTTGGCCAGAGGTTTCCCAGAAATTTTATTATGGCTGTGAGAGCATATTTAATTAGTAAGCTGGAATGGCTGCAGAGCAGTTCAGGCCAATCTGCAGTTAATTACTGTAGCAGTGGTTTATATTCTGAGAAAAGGGCTAAAATTAAACAAATGTATACTTGCCTTTTCCCTTTGTTCTGTTGCAAAACGCCATAACCTGGAAAGAACATTGCGAATCTTTCAGCCTGCACCGGTCACCCAAAATTAAGTGCTAATGTTGAATGCTCATCTTGGCTTCCTAGTTTTTTTTGGCAGAAAGATGCATATTGTTTTTGAGAGGATGTCAACTTGTGGAGCTTTGTTTTCCATTCTTAGAAGAATTGATGCAGTTAACTAGGTGATACTTTGCCATGGGTTAAAAAAAGCTTTTAAAAATCCTTTACGAAATTTCAACCTTTTCTGCACTTTATGTAACAGAGAATTAAAACCCCCAAACTTGGAAGTGTTCTTGGGGCATTTGAAAATACCTTGTGCTTTTTTTGCTCATATCTGTATGCATCACATCTTTCTCCTTAGGAAACATTATATTTTACACTTGCTTTGTCTCTGTCAGTCCAGATGTGTGTTTGTTTACCGGGAGATGTGTAGCCATATTGCAGTGACTGTCCATGCTACTAGAGAAATGGATTTCTTTGGGTGGTGTTTCTGATAGTGGGGAAGGGGTAATTCCTGTGTTGTGGAATTGTAATTGTTGCCTGGATTGCAGTGGGAGCTTGATACCTTGTTGAGTGATACTCAAGGTGTTTAAATGTATATGCCCATTTATTCCGACTAATACGAGTCTTGTTTGGCATAGAGGCCATTCTGGTTGAAGAAGTGTGAGGATTAGCATTTCTGGAGTTTACCCTGTGACAAATTTGCTGAAGGTCAAAAGTGGAGGCAGAACTTCTGTGCTGTATCACAGTATCGCTAAGGTTGGAAGAGACCTCGAAGATCATCGAGTCCAACCTGTCACCACAGACCCCATGACTAGACCATGGCACCAAGTGCCATGTCCAATCCCCTCTTGAACACCTCCAGGAACGGTGACTCCACCACCTCTCCGGGCACCCCATTCCAATGGTGAATCACTCTCTTGGTGAAGAACTTTCTCCTCACCTCGAGCCTAAACTTCCCCTGGTGCAGCTTGAGACTGTGTCCCCTTGTTCTGGTGCTGGTTGCCTGAGAGAAGAGGCCAACCCCCTCCTGTCTACAACCACCCTTCAGGTAGTTGTAGAGAGCAATGAGGTCACCCCTGAGCCTCCTCTTCTCCAGGCTAAGCAACCCCAGCTCCCTCAGCCTCTCCTCATAGGGCTTGTGCTCAAGGCCTCTCCCCAGCCTTGTTGCCCTTCTCTGGACATGTTCATGTAATTACACATTTATGTAATTACATCTTCAAGAAGAGGGTGCTGTGATTGAAACCTGGCTGGACAACACGTGGGACACTTCTGCTGTTCCTAGCAACTTTTGTCTTAGAGGAGGTTGAGTATGCTGCAGTCTTTAGAGAATTTTTTTGTTTTACCTGCCTGTGCTGCGGCACCATGTTAAATCTATGAAAGTAAACATGCATCCAAACTGGAACCAAATCTTTGATTAACCTTCTTATCATTGACTTCTCATTGATATATATTAGACAAATGTTTATTAGTAGAATAGACAGTTTTATTGGTTAGTTAATTACATGTAATGGAAGGCTTCAATTTTATGATGATGGGAACCAGGAATAGCCTAGCAGCATTGTAATAGAATAGAATAGAATAGAATTACCAAGGTTGGAAGAGACCTTGAAGATCATCGAGTCCAACCTGTAACCACAACCTAACAACTAGACCATGGCACCAAGTGCCACATCCAGTCCCCTCCTGAACGCCTCCAGGGATGGAGACTCAACCACCTCCCGGGCAGCCCATTCCAATGACAAATCACTCTCTCAGTGAAGAACTTTCTCCTCACCTCGAGCCTAAACTTCCCCTGGTGCAGCTTGAGACTGTGTCCCCTTGTTCTGGTGCTGGTTGCTAGGGAGAAGAGGCCAACCCCTTCCTGGCTACAACCACCCTTCAGGTAGTTGTAGAGAGCAATGAGGTCGCCCCTGAGCCTCCTCTTCTCCAGGCTAAACAGCCCCAGCTCCCTCAGCCTCTCCTCATAGGGCTTGTGCTCAAGGCCTCTCCCCAGCCTTGTTGCCCTTCTCTGGACACGTTCAAGTGTCTCAATGTCCTTCCTAAACTGAGGGGCCCAGAACTGGACACAGTACTCAAGGTGTGGCCTAACCAAAGCAGAGTACAGGGGCACAATGACCTCCCTGCTCCTGCTGGCCATACTATTCCTAATGCAGGCCAGGATGTGGTTGGCCCTCTTGGCTGCCTGGGCACACTGCTGGCTCATGTTCAGCCTACAATCAACCAGCACCCCCAGGTCCCTCTCTGCCTGGCCGCTCTCCAGCCACTCTGACCCCAGCCTGTAGCGCTGCCTGGGGTTGTTGTGGCCAATGTGCAGAACCCGGCACTTGGATGTGTTAAATCTCATGCCATTGGACTCTGCCCATCTGTCCAGCCTGTCGAGGTCTCTCTGCAAAGCCTCTCTGCCCTCCAGCAAATCAACTGCTGCCCCCAGCTTGGTGTCATCTGCAAATTTACTGATGATGGACTCAATGCCCTCATCCAGATCATCAATAAAGATGTTGAAAAGCATGGGGCCCAGCACTGATCCCTGGGGCACACCACTAGTGACAGGCCGCCAGCTGGCTGTGGCACCATTCACCACCACTCTCTGGGCTCGGCCCTCCAGCCAGTTCCTAACCCAACGCAGTGTGCTCCTGTCCAAGCCACGGGCTGCCAGCTTGGCCAGGAGTTTGCTGTGGGGGACGGTGTCAAAGGCCTTGCTGAGGTCCAGGTAGACCACATCCACAGGCCTCCCCGCATCCACCAGGCGGGTCACCTGATCATAGAAGGAGATCAGGTTGGTCAGGCAGGACCTGCCCCTCCTAAATCCATGCTGGCTAGGCCTGAGCCCCTGGCCATCCTGTAAGTGCTGTGTGATCGCACTCGAGATGACCCGCTCCATAATCTTGCCTGGCACTGAGGTCAGGCTGACAGGCCTATAATTCCCCGGCTCTTCCAACTGGCCCTTCTTATGGATGGGAACCACGTTGGCCAGCTTCCAGTCTTCTGGGACCTCTCCAGTGAGCCAGGACTGCTGAAAAATGATGGAGAGCGGCCTGGACAGCTCATCCGCCAGCTCCCTCAGCACCCTAGGATGGATCCCATCCGGTCCCATGGACTTGTGGGGGTCCAAGCGGCTGAGAAGATCTCTAACTGTCCCATCCTGGAACAGGGGAAAACTATGCTGCTCCCTGGCTCCTTCTGCCAGCTCTGCAGGCCAGCTGTCTGGAAGCCGTTCTGTCCTGCTAGTAAAAATTGAGGTAAAGAAGGTGTTAAGCACCTCTGCCTTTTCCTCATCCTTTGTTACAATATTCCCCTCCATGCCCACCAAGGAGTGGAGCTTCTCCTTGCCCTTCCTCTTGCTATTAATATATTTATAGAAGGACTTTTTGTTGTCCTTCACAGCAGAGGCCAGTCTGAGCTCCAAATGTGCTTTTGCCTCCCTAATTTTCTTCCTACAAGACCTAGCAATATCCCTAAACATTCCATGGGTTGCCTCCCCTTTTTCCAAAGATAATACACCCTCTTTTTTTCCCTTAGTTCCTTTAGAAGTTCATTACCCATCCAGGCTGGCCGTCTGCCCCGGCGGCTCATCTTCCGGCACACCGGCACAGCCTGTTCCTGCGCCTTCAAGAGTTCTTTCTTGAAGTAGGTCCAGCTCTCCTGAACCCCTTTGTTTTTAAGGGCTGTTTCCCAAGGAACCTTCTGAGTTAGCTCCTTGAGTAGCCTGAAGTCCGCCCTCCGGAAGTCCAGAGTGGAGGTCTTCTTGCTCCCCCTCTTGGCTTGGCTGAATACTGAAAACTCAATTATCTCATGGTCACTGGTGCCTAAACACCCTCCGACCACCACATCACCCACCAGCCCTTCCCTGTTGGTGAAGAGGAGGTCAAGCATAGCCTTACCCCTGGTAGGCTCACGCAGCACCTGGGATAAGAAGCTGTCCTCCATGCACTCTAAGAACCTCCTAGACTGCCTCCTCTCTGCTATGTTGTGATCCCAGCAGATATCAGGCAGGTTGAAGTCTCCCACGAGAACAAGGTTAGGCGATCTTGAGACAGCCTTAAGCTGCCTATAGAATGCCTCATCATTGTAGGAGAAATGTCAAAGAAATGTCGAGTGTAAAACTGTAAGAAAGGCGTGTTTTTGCTTTGCCCTTGCAAATGTCGCAGGGACAAAGCAAACTCAGCCTGGTGTAGCATTTTCTCCAATTCACTGTCTGCGGCTCTTACCCGTGCAAGAAGTCCTTGTGGTGGTTGCTGGCTTTCCTGGGGATTCCTGTTTTGATAATTGATGCTTGTATGGGTTTCTAACGAGGAGTGAAGTTGAGCCAAAGTCTTTTTGTCTTGGTGGAGGCCCTAAAAAGATCTGCCTTCCACCTAGCTGTCCATTTTCATGGAATGTATCAAAATGCATCTTTGGTGATTACTGACCAACCTGCAATTGAACTTGGCTGAAATGGGCTGAAGGAGAGTTGGAGGTGGGTGTGGGAGCAAACTCACTGAACTTGCCAGCCAAATTTTTATAAGTAGTAAAGGTAAAACTTAGGTTCAGCCCTGGCCAGGAATCACGGCTTCTAAAAATTTTGAATAGTAGATGCCATTTTCCATTTTTCCCTTCCTAAAACACACATGAATGTAGGAATGAATTGTCCTTAAGCATTTTCATAAATTCTGTTCATGTGGCAAACAAGTTTTTCAGTGTTAAACAGTGGTGAAACAGCCTTTGTTTAGCTTTCCTTCCCACTAACAATGTGATTTCCTTCTAAAGTCTGTTTATGGCTCTGAGAATTAACTTGTAATAAAAAGATGCTTGGATAATAGTATGTTAATAAAGATTGTTGAATTGCCTTTTTCTTCAGAGGTGAACTCAGCCTGGTTCAGTTGTCAACTGTCTCTTCCTCCCCTCCTCAGCAGAGTTTTGAGTGTTTGGAATGGAATGTGCATGTGCTATAAGCCGAGTGCTAAAAATGATTTCGCAAATAGCTTGCCCACCACAAAATGGTGAGGGTCTGGGGTGCCCATTACTGAGGTTTTAAAGCTAGGAACCATACACCATTCCCTCAGTTTTTTGCTTGTTTACCATTTCTTGCTGGGCAAAGGAAACTTGTAGTTACCTGCTCCAAGTGTAGTTCTGTGTGCCCTGGCTAATTATTAAATACATTTGTGTAGCCCTTGAGTGTGTAGGCGAGAAGAATTCAACACATGACTTGAGGATCCCTGCTGAGAAGGCTGGTGGTTTTTTTGGAGTTTGGTTGCTGATTTGCATATCAGAGGGATTTGATAGGCAGCTCGAGCTGAACTAGAAACAAGAAGAACTTTATGTTCTTAGGTGGATCAATCTTCTGGTTTGTACACCAGTGTGACCTTCTTGATGGGCTTTTTCCTGGTTGCAACATCTTGGGTTTATAGGCACTTAACTGTTCTCTTAATAATTAGCTCTATAGCTGTTGAGACTCATCTCTGCCCAGCACACTCATCACCCCACTGTTAATGGCTTCTCTAACTTTTCACTAGTATAGCTCAGCTGTGGGGGCTGTTTCTCCTGTTTTGTTGTGGTTGGTTTTTTTTGGTTTTTGTTTTTGGTTTTTTTGTTTTGTTTTTTTTTTTTTAAATTTCAAATTTTCTGGTGATGTGAGAGGGATAGGAATGCATAATTAAAGTTTATAGTTTTGGGAAATGATGCCATTTAGGAAGCATGTTTGAAGTGTTGAGCATGCAGAGAAAGTCTTTTATATCAGTGCAGGCCTTGGGAGGAGGAGATGTTTTTCTATGTATAGAAACTTCCCATATAGGATGGCAAGAGAAGGTTGCAGGGGGATTGCCTGTCTCTTTAAGTGGGTTTATAATTGGCTAGGAATTTTTGTCAGCTTAGTCACTGCAGCATTCAGCGGATGAGGGAAAAAACCACAGGCCCCAACCGTTACAGGCCGTGGATAGGCTCTGTCATCCCAAAGGAATGCATGTGAACAAAACACTTTGTGCGGTGCAACCGTTGGCCTAAACAGTATTGCATTCTTAAAGCAGACTCTGAGTCACATGGAGCAGATGGATTGTTTCACTAAAATGGAAGTTATGTATCACTGAGCGCTCGGCTTGAGCTTTTAAGTGTGGTTCGAATGGGTCATGGTATGCGAGTGTGATGAAGGGGTGTAGAGGATTAAAAAAAAAAAATCGGGTCCTTATTCTGTGGTTCAAATAGTTTCTGTGGCATAAAAAAAGGTAGGAAAGTCTTTTGCCTCATTAATTACTGGGCTGGCACATAGGTGTAAATATTTCTCTCTAGATTTCAGACAAGCATGGTTTTAATTCTGAGGCACTTCATGTTTCTCTGGGAAGCTTTGTGCTATCCAAACTAATCCAAAGAAACCTCTGTTTAGGGAAGGGGGAGAAACCGCCCAACCCAAGCCTAGTGACTCTTCTGACAATGAAACCAGCTGCTCAGCTCTTCTTCCCTCACCCTGCCCAGCCTTTTGCCATTCTCTCTTGCGCGCACAGCGTATCGCTTAGAGCAGCTCTGCCTCTGTGGGTGGTGGTACCCTTCAGTTGGCTTTATCTCTTGCCTTTAAGGGATTTGAAAGGAGCATTTCCAGTGTCCAGCCTTTGAAGCATACAGAGGAGGAGCTAAACAATTTTAAACTTCTACCTAAACAAACAGTGCTGTCAAGTGATTGATTTTATTTATTAATATAATGTTAAAAAAAGAAATAATCCCCTCCTGTTTTGTGGGTAATCCTTTTTAGAGAGTGATCTAGGATTTAACAGGAAAACCTAGCCTCCAGTTTGTCGATACTGACAACTGCTATCATTTGACAGGCTGTTGCTGTTTGGAGTGGAGTGAGCTTGGAGGTCTTAAGCTGGCTATTGCTGTGGCAGGTGTTTCAGAACTAGTGCCTCCCCATGTATAATTAATTGAATTTTAAATCATTATAACACAAAGGAGAAACGACAACTAAATTCCTTTCCATCTCTGGAGCTTTCCTCATGAAGGCAGTGCATGAATAGGAACCCTCTCTTACAGAAGATGCTTTACTTTTTAAATGCTGTTTGGCACAATCAGAATTGACTGGTCCACGTGAACCACTACATGCAGAACTGAAATTGCAGTGAGTCACTGTCTGCTCTCTTTTGTGATCTGAGAGACTGGGATAAAATACTGCAGTGGGTGTTAGAGATAAAACTCAGTATGCAAATCCTTAATTCAGAGTTGAAGTGTTCTTCCTCTTCTGCTTATTGCAGTTGTTCATTTGTGTGCATCCATTTCTCTTTTGCAGAAGAGAAATTAAAATAATCAGCAAGACCTTGCTCCAGAAAATGGAGAGTGATGGCAGGGAAAACAAACACCTCTTCCAGCAAACCAGCTGTGGAGAGTTTCTTGAACTCAAGGGCTGGTTTTTGATTGAGTTGTTGATAAGAGAGTAATCGGAGAAGAGTAACTACTATGTATCTCAGAGATAGAAAAATTGATGTTCTTCCTATGCAAAGATTTTCTTGTGTTCTATGCTTGGGAAGCTTCTTGGTGTGGTTAGAAGTGTCTGCATGTGGCAGATTAGTGCTTTTAGGAAAACAGGAATACAAATATGAGAGAGTGAGAGGGTATCTCCAGAGTGGGGAATGCAGTGGAAAACTTTCAGTATGGCAGTGCCTGGTGAATGTGGTAGGCCACTGAAACCAGTGGTGATTGCAGGTCCTGGTCTCTAGCTTCTTGTCACTTGAGAGCTGGGCTGGAATGTTGTGCTCTGCGAACTGTGTGCTATACCTGTGGTGTGCTGTTAGGGCTCTGGATACTGCGTCCGTACGCTTCCTGGTTAGGTAAATTCAACACCATGCGTGTAGTACCTTCAAGCATCAAGCTGTGAAATTTTCTTGCTCTTCTTGTCTACCTATTAAATATTTATTAAAATGATAGGTGGCCTGGGATGAGGGAGGAGGAAATACTGACCAATGCAGGGCTTACCAGTCACCATGAATGGTGCAGAACTCTGTGCAGATCCTCCAAGAGATGTAGTCGTTTTACATTAAACCTGCTTAACAAACAGCATCTGTGATAAGGTTATTTCAGTGAAATTGTATAGCAAGGAGTAAAAACGTCAAAACATTTTCCTTCTCTGTATCTTCTGAGAGGGCAGCATCATCTGAACTGTATATGAGGGTGCTGTCTGGGCAAAGAATGTCATGAGAAAGGGGACAGCTATTTTGCACAGTTGTTCTACTTATTCTTCTAGTATCCGGGAGTCATTGGAATGGGTACAAATAACTGTGCTACACCTGGTTAAACATAATGCCTTAAAATAGGAATCAAACCTCAAAAATTATTACATCCTCACTACAGATCTTACTAGTGAAGAAAATTTTTCTTCTAGCTTATGTTCCCAGCCAGACCAACAAGGGTGACAGCAACGTGCTTGGGCTCTCACAAGCTGTGCTTCTGTCTTCCTGTTAAGACCCCTGCATTTTCTGTTCTCCCTTTCATACACATATTTGAGAAACTGGAAGCCTTCCTTTTGCCTGCCTGGTCCTTATCACCGTTCCCTGCAGCAGCATAGAAATGATGTGCCTGTCTATTTCATTCTGCTGTTGTTTGGTAAACTAATGAGCAGAGGCACTGCAGCTGCCAGGAGGAATTCCTTTCCAGCAGTTTTGCGAGAAAAGTCAGCAGGATTAGGGCCTGGTTCAAACTCGATGTTTCAGCAAATCTGCTATGCAAACCATTTGGGTGAGGAAGAGACCAATCAGAGTGGCAACCAGCTTTGCTTGAGGCAGAAGTGAACTGTGGGAACAAGGAGGAGACTGACTTGTTCTCTATGAACCATGGTGCTGCTTAGAGCGTTTTGGTGTGCTTATGTGTGTATGTGCTTTTTCTTTTCTGCCGCAACACCACAAGTTACTGTCTGTCCTGGCTTAGAGGAAACAATTATTACAAGAGCCTTTCTTAATGGTGTTCTTAATAGCCTTTTGAGCTGCTCTGATGTTTTGCTGTTTTGATGTGCCTGCTCGTGCCAGATCGTGCCCTGGATCTCACTGTTCTGGAGCACCTACTTAGTTACCTATCTAGGCAGGGAGCATCGGGGCACCTCCCAGGTGTTTTAAAATAGAAATATCTCATGCTTGCTCTTCCTTCCTTGATTAAATCTGTAGGGTTTGTATTGGGCTTGTTTTGGTTTGTGTGGGTGAAAGGGTGTGTCTTGTGGATGAACAAGTAATTGCAGGAGAGACACAGTCAATGCAGTATGTTTCTACATTAGTTTAGAATCCTTGAGGTCTTTGGTCATTTTATTTTCTAGAGTCAGTTCACATGAAGGTTCTGCTTTATGTGCTTTAAAGAGTTAATTTTTTTTGTTCCCAGTTTCTGTCTAGAGAAACGCAGCTGCTGTGGAAGATCGTAGTCATAGCAGTGAGAGGTAGTCTCTCTTGGGGAGCTTTGGTCAGTGCCATGAAGTGTTTGAAGTATTTGAAGTATCTGAAGAGACCTTGATCTGTATTTCCTAGAGGAGTGGCTACAGAAGGTAGATCTTGTCATTATACTTTTGGAAAGACAGTCTGCAGACAGCAACTTTCTAGGATATGGTAACTGAAGATGTCTAGTTATTGTAGTAGCCAACAGAGAAAGAGTCTACAGATGTGATTATAGTAATATGTATTTGAGTAAAATTAGGTGAAGTAGGTATTGAGCTCTTTTTTGACTTTCCTATGTGCTTTGTTATACTCGTAATTTTCCATTCTTGTGAAGCAGGTGTGGTTTAACCTACAGTAATGAACACTTAGGCTTGTTGTATGTAATATATGGAAAATAAGATTAGCAGAAATAATAAAAACACAGTGTTTGTATGGCTGCAGATGTGAGAGCTAATGCCAGAGGCAAGTGATGAACTAGTTTAGCAGGGACCAGGCACTCTGGTTTAACAAGCCCTTCTATTCAGAATGCAGGCAATGGATGCAAGTTAGACAGTGATTGTAAATTTGTTTGTTTGACTTTGCCTTAGTGCTTCCTGAGCCAAGTTCCCTTAATTATATGAAGGCATTGCTTCTCAAAATGACTTTCAGATAAATAATTACGTGTACTTGAATGACTCTTACATCTGTAGCTGTTCTGTCTCCAGGTGAGGAAAGTATTCCTGAGGGTCTGTTCTATATGCATTTCCTTTGAAGACCTCTGTTGACGTATTTGAATACGTTTTCTCACTGCCTGTTTTGTAGGGATAAGCCAAAAAACAGTGATTGTACAGAAACATACTCTAGGCCAAATGGTCTACTTTGTAGCACACATTATAGAGAGGGCTGTTTGATTTTTCTTCAGCACTGTGCTTTGTGAATTGTAGCTGTGGAAAGCCTCCAGAGTAGAGTAATGGTTCAAAACCTTTGCATTCTATGTTGTTGGGTAACTTAAAAATGGTTTATTGCTCTGAGAAACTTCTTGGTTCCTGTCAAAACAAAGGAAATTGTGATCTCCGGTTAGCTGATGTGAAAAGCCTTTGCAGATACTGATAAAACACGAGAGTGCAAGCAATCTTCAGAAAGATGGCCTCTGTGGGCCACTGCCTAACTGAAAATGACAAGCGTTTTATTATGCACACATTATTATGCCTTTTCTTAAATCTCTTACTGCTGCTGTTTTGGGCTGTTCCTGGGGTGGACAGACTATGGTGGCTTCAGGTAAAACGTAGACTAAGATGTGTCTGTAGAGGTCTGCTCTCATTAAGTGAGCTTACATTATGGAAGCATCTCTTAACTCCTGTTGTGTTCTTACTCTTTAGACATTCTGCCAAAACCAGTTTGCAAACCAAGGCTTCTGAATTAATGTTCTGTGAATGCATCACGTTGTGTCTTGCTCCTTCCTTTGGCATTATTGATAAAATCCAAGGCTTCCTACAATCTGTAGAAAGATTTTTATATGTATGAATTTTCTGTTATTGACACAAATGTGCCAGAGCTGTGCCACTGATTTCTTGTCTTGTTTCCTATTTCTTGTGTCATTTGTGTGGTTTTTTGGTTGTTTTGGTGGCTTTTAGATATATCTAGCCTGGAGAAGAGGAGACTCAGTATCACAGTATAACCAAGGTTGGAAGAGACCCCAAGGATCATCAAGTCCAACCTGTCCCAACAGACCTCACAACTAGACCATGGTACCAAGTGCCATGTCCAGTCTCCCCTTGAACACCTCCAGGGACGGCGACTCCACCACCCTCCTGGGCAGCACATTCCAATGACGAATGACTCTCTTGGTGAAGAACTTTCTCCTCACCTCGAGTCTAAACCTCCCCTGGCACAGCTTGAGACTGTGTCCCCTTGTTCTGGTGCTGGTTGCCTGGGAGAAGAGACCAACCCTTTCCTGGCTACAACCACCTTTCAGGTAGTTGTAGAGAGCAATGAGGTCACCCTCTTATCTTTGGAAAAAAGGGGAGGCAACCCATGGAATGTTTAGGGATGTTGCTAGGTCTTGTAGGAAGAAAATTAGGGAGGCAAAAGCACATTTGGAGCTCAGACTGGCCTCTGCTGTGAAGGACAACAAAAAGTCCTTCTATAAATATATTAATAGCAAGAGGAAGGGCAAGGAGAAGCTCCACTCCTTGGTGGGCATGGAGGGGAATATTGTAACAAAGGATGAGGAAAAGGCAGAGGTGCTTAACACCTTCTTTACCTCAATTTTTACTAGCAGGACAGAACGGCTTCCAGACAGCTGGCCTGCAGAGCTGGCAGAAGGAGCCAGGGAGCAGCATAGTTTTCCCCTGTTCCAGGATGGGACAGTTAGAGATCTTCTCAGCCACTTGGACCCCCACAAGTCCATGGGACCGGATGGGATCCATCCTAGGGTGCTGAGGGAGCTGGCGGATGAGCTGTCCAGGCCGCTCTCCATCATTTTTCAGCAGTCCTGGCTCACTGGAGAGGTCCCAGAAGACTGGAAGCTGGCAACGTGGTGCCCATCCACAAGCAGGGCCGGTTGGACGAGCCAGGGAATTATAGGCCTGTCAGCCTGACCTCAGTGCCAGGCAAGATTATGGAACGGGTCATCTCGAGTGCGATCACACAGCACTTACAGGATGGCCAGGGGCTCAGGCCCAGCCAGCATGGATTTAGGAGGGGCAGGTCCTGCCTGACCAACCTGATCTCCTTCTATGATCAGGTGACCCGCTTGGTGGATGTGGGGAGGCCTGTGGATGTGGTCTACCTGGACCTCAGCAAGGCCTTTGACACCGTCCCCACAGCAAACTCCTGGCCAAGCTGGCAGCCCATGGCTTGGACAGGAGCACACTGCGTTGGGTTAGGAACTGGCTGGAGGGCCGAGCCCAGAGAGTGGTGGTGAATGGTGCCACAGCCAGCTGGCGGCCTGTCACTAGTGGTGTGCCCCAAGGATCAGTGCTGGGCCCCATGCTTTTCAACATCTTTATTGATGATCTGGATGAGGGCATTGAGTCCATCATCAGTAAATTTGCAGATGACACCAAGCTGGGGGCAGGAGTTGATCTGCTGGAGGGCAGAGAGGCTTTGCAGAGAGACCTCGACAGGCTGGACAGATGGGCAGAGTCCAATGGCATGAGATTTAACACATCCAAGTGCCGGGTTCTGCACATTGGCCACAACAACCCCAGGCAGCGCTACAGGCTGGGGTCAGAGTGGCTGGAGAGCGGCCAGGCAGAGAGGGACCTGGGGGTACTGGTTGATTGTAGGCTGAACATGAGCCTGCAGTGTGCCCAGGCAGCCAAGAGGGCCAACCGCATCCTGGCCTGCATTAGGAATAGTATGGCCAGCAGGAGCAGGGAGGTCATTGTGCCCCTGTACTCTGCTTTGGTTAGGCCACACCTTGAGTGCTGTGTCCAGTTCTGGGCCCCTCAGTTTAAGAAGGACATCGAGACACTTGAACGTGTCCAGAGAAGGGCAACAAGGCTGGGGAGAGGCCTTGAGCACAAGCCCTATGAGGAGAGGCTGAGGGAGCTGGGGCTGTTTAGCCTGGAGAAGAGGAGGCTCAGGGGCGACCTCATTGCTCTCTGCAACTACCTGAAGGGTGGTTGTAGCCAGGAAGGGGTTGGCCTCTTCTCCCTAGCAACCAGCACCAGAACAAGGGGACACAGTCTCAAGCTGCACCAGGGGAAGTTTAGGCTCGAGGTGAGGAGAAAGTTCTTCACCGAGAGAGTGATTCGTCATTGGAATGGGCTGCCCGGGAGGTGGTTGAGTCTCCGTCCCTGGAGGCGTTCAGGAGGGGACTGGATGTGGCACTTGGTGCCATGGTCTAGTTGTTAGGTTGTGGTTACAGGTTGGACTCGATGATCTTCAAGGTCTCTTCCAACCTTGGTTATTCTATTCTATTCTATTCTATTCTATTCTATTCTATTCTATTCTATTCTATTCTATTCTATTCTATTCTATTCTACACCCCTGATCCTTCTCTTCTCCAGGCTAAACAGCCCCAGCTCCCTCAGCCTCTCCTCATAGGGCTTGTGCTCAAGGCCTCTCCCCAGCCTTGTTGCCCTTCTCTGGACACGTTCAAGTGTCTCGATGTCCTTCTTAAACTGAGGGGCCCAGAACTGGACACAGGACTCAAGGTGTGGCCTGACCAATGCAGAGTACAGGGGCACAATGACCTCCCTGCTCCTGCTGGCCACACTATTTCTAATACAGGCCAGGATGCCATTGGCCCTCTTGGCCACCTGGGCACACTGCTGGCTCATGTTTAGGCGGGTGTCAATCAGCACCCCCAGGTCCCTCTCTGGCAGCTCTCCAGCCACTCTGATCCCAGCCTGTAGCTCTGCATGGGGTTGCCGTGGCCAAAGTGCAGCACCCGGCACTTGGACTTGTTAAATGCCATGCCATTAGACTGTGCCCATCTGTCCAGTCAGTTGAGGTCCCTCTGCAGAGCCTTTCTACCCTCTAACTGACTAACATCTGTTCACAACTTGGTGTCATCTGCAAACTTGCTGATGACTGACTCAACCCCCTCATCCATATCATCAATGAAGATGTTAAAGAGGATGGGGCCCAGCACTGATCCCTGGGGGACGCCACTGGTGACTGGCCGCCAGCTGGATGTGGCACCATTCACCACCACTCTCTGGGCTTGGCCCTCCAGCCAGTTCCTAACCCAGCACAGAGTGTTGCTGTCCAAACCACGAGCTGACAACTTAGCCAGCAGTTTACTGTGGGGGACGGTGTCAAAGGCCTTGCTGAAGTCCAGGTAGACCACATCCACAGGCCTCCCCACATCCACCAGATGGGTCACCTGATCACAGAAGGAGATCAGGTTGGAGAGGCAGGACCTGCCCTTCCTAAATCCGTGTTGGCTGGACCTGAGCCCTTGGCCATCCTTCAGGTGTGCAGTTATTGCCTCCAGGATAATCTGTTCCATCACTTTCCCTGGCACTGAGGTCAGGCTGACTTGGTCTGTAGTTTCCGGGTTCCTCCATCCGTCCCTTCTTGTGGGGACCACATTGGCCAGTTTCCAGTCATCTGGGACCTCTCCAGTGAGCCAGGACTGGAGGAAAATGATGGAGAGCGGCTTGGCCAGCTCACCTGCCAGCTCTCTCAGCACCCTAGGATGGATCCCATCCGGTCCCATGGACTTGTGGGTGTCCAAGTGGCTCAGCAGGTCCCAAACTCATTCCTCATGGATTTCTGGGGCATTACACTACTCCCCAACCCTACTACCCAGCTCAGGAGGCCACTTATCCTGGACTCCTACCTTGCTGTTAAACATCGAGGCAAAGAAGGTGTTCAGGACCTCAGCCTTTTCCTCATCTTTGGTCACCGTGTTCCCCTCCAGGTCCAGTAAGGAGTGGAGATTCTTCCTGCCCTTCTTTTTGGCGTTGATATATTTGTAAAATTGCTTTTTATTTTCTTTCACAGAGGTGGCCAGTTTCAGTTCCAACTGGGCCTTTGCTTCTCTAATTTTATTCCTACATAATCTAACCACTTCCTTGAACATACCTCGAGAAGCCTTCCCCTCCTTCCAAAGGTGATACAGCCTCTTTTTTCCCCTTAATTCCTGCAGGAGCTGCTTGCTCATCCAGGCCGGTCGCCTTCCCCACTGGCTCATCTTTCGGCACATGGGAACCGCCAGGTCCTGTGCCTTCAAGAGCTCCTGTTTGAAGTAGGTCCAACCCTCCTGGACCCCTCAGTTCTTGAGGGTTGGTACCCAGGAAACTTTGCAAATAAGTTTCTTAAAGAGGCTGAAATTTGCCCTCCGGAAGTCCAAGGTGAAGGTTCTGTTGGTACTCCTCCCTATCTCCCTGCATATTGAAAACTTCACTGTCTCGTGGTCACTGCACCCTAGGCAGCCTCCCACGGTCACATCTCCCACCAGCCCTTCCCTATTGGAGAGCAGCAGGTCAAGCAGAGCTTGTCCCCTGGTAGGCTCGCTTAACAGCTGCGTCAGGAAGCAGTCCTCTATTCACTCCAGGAATCTTCTGGACTGCCTTCTCTCTGCTGAATTAAGTTCCCAGCAGATATCTGGCAGGTTGAAGTCACCCACGAGGACAAGATCTGATGATCTTGAAACAGCCTCCAGTTGTTTGTAGAATAATTCATCAACCTCCTCATCCTGGTTGGGTGGTCTATAACAGACTCCAACCAGGATGTCAGATTTGTTGGGCTGCCCTCTGATTTTAACCCACAGGCTCTTAATTCCCTCATCTTCTACCTCAAGTTCTGAGGCAGAAAGTGTCTCCCTAATATACAAAGCCACCCCTCCTCCTCTTCTCCCTCGCCTGTCCCTCCTAAAGAGCCTGTAACCCCCCAGTGTAGCACTCCAATCGTGCCTGTTGTCCCACCATGTTTCTGAGATGGCAACTATATCATAGTTGCCCTGGTGGATTAGGACCTCCAGCTCATCTTGCTTATTGCCCAGGTTGCGTGCATTGGTGTACATGCACTGCAGCTGGGCTCCTGACCTCTTAGTTGACCCTACCTTGTGCCCTACTCTTACCTCTGCAGAGGGACCGATGTCTTCACCCACCCCCTTCAGACCTAGTTTAAAGCCCTCCTAATGAGCCCTGCCAACTCTAGTGCTAGGACTCTCTTGCCCCTTCTAGATAAATGTACCCCATCAGGACCCAGCAGGTCAGGTGCCGTAAAAGTTGCCCCATGATCAAAGAAACCAAAGTTCCTCCGCTGGCACCATTCCCTGAGCCACTCAGGGAATGGACTCAGGGGTGACCTTACTGCTCTCTACAACTACCTGAAGGGAGGTTGTAGACAGGTGGAGGTTGGTCTCTTCTCCCAGGCAACCAGCACCAGAACAAGAGGACACAGTCTCAGGCTGCTCCAGGGAAGGTTTAGGCTGGATGTCAGGAAGAAGTTCTACACAGAGAGAGTGATTGCCCATTGGAATGGGCTGCCCAGGAAGGTGGTGGAGTCACCATCATTGGAGGTATTGAGGAGGAGACTTGATGGCGTGCTTGGTGCCATGGTTTAGTTGATTAGGTGGTGTTGGGTGATAGGTTGGACGCAATGATCTTGAAGGTCTCTTCCAACCTGGTTTATTCTACTCTATATATGAAGCAGTGGGGTCATTCGATAATATATTCTTGGCATTCCCCTTTTAATCCTCCTTCTCATTTGAAGGCCTCCTGTGGGAGGGAGGCTTGAGCTCTTCCTTGGATATGGTAACTTTAAAAAAAAATAATAAAAAATTGGGTTTTTCAGTGATAAAGTCTGATTAATTTGATTTATGTTAGGAAGTGTTCTGGTCCACAGCTCTCTAGACAATGTAACAGCTCAAATGTAAGGTTTCTGAAAACAGTAGTCTTGTTTGAAAATCTTAGCTGGAGGATTTTTGCAAAGTATAAGCATTGACCCGTGCTATGAAAACAACCAAACAATTTTAGTTCATTAATCAAATTTAGTTGGAGTCAGACAATGTGTTTGACATGGCTGCTTGTACCCAGGCTTTTATGCCTTTTGTATATCTGATTGATTTTTAAAAATTGATTGGTTTAGAGGAGGCCAACCAAAAGTGGCTTATTTAAGTGCTGTAGTAGTAATTCATGGATTGTCCTTTTACCCTTAATGTAGGTTTTTTTAAGCAGGCATCTTAAAAGTAATCTTACATTTGGCTTCAGCAGAGGTTTCACTGGGTCCTTCCATGAATTTCCCCCTCCTCCTTTGCTGTGTTGTGTTCTTTGCTTTGTTTAAGCCTGGAAGACATCGAGCTTTTGGTTATTGCAGTTGTTTGTGCAGATAACTGGTAAAAACCTATCTGAACTGTAGAATTGGGGCCCATTCAACTCCCATTGGAGTCAGCATGTGGGTATACACTGCGGTTTTGAAGTGTTCCATGATGGAAGCTCCAAAGGCAGCATCTGGATCACTGGTCTGCCTTGGCAGCAGAGAGCTGGGAAAGATGTTGCGCTTGTGTCTCAGGGTGGAGCAACCTCCTTGGAAATGCTGTGGCTCTGTTTAGAAGCACACCTTGCTGGAGCTGCTCCCCTTCAGTTCTGGGGAAAAGGGGCAATGCCAAAGTAGTTAGTGCAGTTGTCTTTTAAGAGTTGCTGTCTCTTGTCAGCTCTCCCTCTTTGCCTTTCCTTCCACCTACCCCAGCTACCTGATAAGAGCCAGAAGAGCACCTGAGACAAGTCAGTCATGCTGCCTTTCGCAAATATGCAGTGAAAATGGAGAGCTGTTGCAGGCCCTCTGCTATTAGAGGGGTAAACTCCCCTCTGATGTGGGCTTGAGAGCAATTTCACCCCATGCCTGGGTCACGTGGCTGTAATTTGGTTTATGGAATCTCCCCAGTCCTATGTGTTCCCCAAGGTTTGTTGTTGTCAGACCTCGTTTTACCCCCCACACCCTTCATCCTCTTTTGTTAATCCGTGAATTTTGGGAATGTCTGACTAGTGTTTATTGCTTTTATTGTTTGGGTGGGAAAAGGGCCATGGAGCTTTGATTGTTTTATGGCAGGAGAAAGGCCTTGTGGAACCTCAGGCACTTGGGTTTTTTTTAACCCCAACAAGGAGTGCAGAAAAGTAAGCAGTAATTTAATTCCCAGTGAATAATCTCTTGCTGGTTATAGCCTAGGGACATGTTTTATTTGAGTCCAAAAATCAACCAGAAAATAAATTTAATTACTTTCTAATATGTCTTGTTAAGGCATGGATTAGTTCTACTGCAGATGAGTTTTGGAGGTGCTGTTGAGAGAGAATGTAGATTTCAGTTTTGATGGTAGATTAAATGTTGGATGTCAGTGCTTTCTCTGATAGAGATGTTGTTGAGAACCGCACTGGCACAACAGATTGCCCTGCATGCCTGTAGCTTGCCGTGTAAGTTAACTTGGGACTTCAGCTTGTTTTGTCATACCTCATTTGGAAAGTTTTGATTTTTGAAGGGGGAAAATAATGCTGCCTGCTCTTAGGCATCTAAAAGAAAAGTGCAGAAAGCTGGAGTGGCTAACTTTGAAGCTTGTGAAAGAAGCTGTATACGTTTCTGTTCAAAGAATAACTTTGTTTTATCTCGTTTTCTTTCAAAAGCTTGATCATTAGTATCACTAAAATATCAAGAAGTGATGAATGTGTAGTCTTGCCTTGCCATTTTTTGGTTTTAAGGATACCTTTCTGCAAGATGAAGCCCTTTCTCCCAGTACATTTGATGTGTATTCAGTATTTTAGTTTTAGATAGCTGCATGTTCTTGCATTTTTCCTATGAGTAAAGAGAATAAATACTTAATAATTTAGTGTGCTCCCAACAGTTTAAAAATATTTGTAGACACTTTGTGTCTGTGTTAATTTATATGCTAAACACTGTTGATAGTGATTTGAAACATGTCAGCTTGTTTGATATTTAATGTTTTCTGTATACAGAAATTTACATAGTTATGGGTTTAAGATTGTGGCATCTATGCCTGGTAAGAGAAGTAATTTATTGCTATTGTTCTCTACATAAAATACTTTGAATAATCTTCAAAGTGATCTTTTTGTTCAGTATTTCAGTATTTCACACTCGTTAATTACACCACACTGTTTAGATTAATCTGAGCTTGTTTTCATGTGTCTGAATTTTGAAGGTGTCTGCCTGTGTTCTGCTTGATGTGCTGTGTTTGTGTCTGCTCTGTGTTACATGCCTGTGTTGTGTATGGGCAGCTATTTAAAATGATCTCACACTTGAAGATTTTAGACCCAGCTCAGTCTAATTTCTCTGTCCTGTGCTTGCTTTATGGCAGAGTCACTTAGGCTGCAGTGTTCCTTCTGTCCATTTAATGTGAATACTGTAGTGCACTAATTAATATGTTTAAAAAGTACTTGCAATTACCCATAGACAACATAAAGAATTGATGAGCATCTTGGTTGGAAATTTTGTTGTTAAGTGCATTTTTATTACTGTGCAACCCTATTTCGTTATATTGCAGTGGACCAGCGCTGTGCAGGACAGTTACAGTCAAGCAGCTTGCTGCTTCTGGTAAAGAAATCTGGGTGAATATACTGGAGTTCTTTTGAGAGCACAATATGTGAAGCACATTAAGCAAAGGAAGCTTAGATATATCACTTGAGTGTAAAGACCCAGAAGAAGAGATTACAGGTTTTTCCTCCCGCCTCCTTCAAGACTTGAGATGCTGCAGGGGAAGGAAACTTTTTTAATTTTCAAAAACTGCATCTTGGCAGCAGATGTGAGCATTACCTGTGAGTAGTGTGAGTGAAATGCTGTATGAACCAAACTCCAGCTCTTCTAAAAGGTTGAAAATAAGGGAAGCCTCTTATTGTAGAATTAATTCATGATCCAGCTCTGTTAGGAAATGGTCTTTTACTTAATGCTGTCTTCATTAAAAATGAGACCAGACTTATCTCCAAGCTCAGTTAAGTTAGACATAAAAAGTGTGTAAGCAATGTGAATCTAGAAGAGAATAGTCAAGGTGAACAGGAAGATGAAATCAATTACCTGCTAAAATATTGGAGCAGGTATGTCTTCAGGAAGATGAGCTGCTGTTCTGATGTTTGCCAAGAAGCCTGCAAGGTGTCTGCATCCTGACACCACATTTCCTAATTATGAGGGGGAACAGACATTTTAAAAAGAGAACCTGCTGTGACTGCCAAAACCCTCTCTTTCTTGCATTTGTAGTTGAAATGTCTCTGCTTTTTTTGAGTTTTAACAACAGTAGCATAAAAGCTGTTTGTATCCTTTTAGTACCTTTATCCAACCAAATTAAGCTATGAAGGACTAATGTATATTTGGCCTAGGAAAATAGGTCAATTCTGTACTTAGAGTATCTTTTTAAGTGGTAGTTAGTGGGTAGCCTGCAGAAAGGAAGAGTGACTTCTGTTCTTTCATACACATCAGCCACACTACAGTCCTGCCAAGTCTGACTTGCTGCCTGATCCCTTGTTGGTTGTGAAGAGAGGCCACTCCAGAAGCACAGAAGCAGCATCACTGGACACAAAACAACAAATTTGGTCTATCTGGTCCATCTACACCTTACCTGATACTTAGGAGCATCCTTTTGTGGTCTTGTAGGAGTGTGACTTTTCTTTGGGATGCAGAAGAATTGCAGAAGGTTTGCCTGTAATAAACCAAGCCTTTAGCAGGCAAAAAGATTACTGGGTGGAGATGTTGTTTTATATGGAAAAAGTTATCTCAGGAATAATTGGTTTGTGGGCAGCAAATACAGACATTTTAACGTTATGGTGGGACGGTGTTGGAAAGACGGAGATCTGTGCACATTTCTGAGAGTAAACCTTACAAAATTCTTCCAGTAGGATCCTTTCCCAGGAAATATGATGTGGCTTGAAAACCTGAAGTGAACTAGAATGAGTGAGGCTTAGATCTTGTGCATCAGGGAGAACATCCTGATTCTGTGAAGCATTTGGCTGGGGGTAATGCCATTGGAGGGACAGGAGGGAGTTTATGCTTGTGTATGGGGAAAATGAGATACATAATACGTAAGTGACTTGATCAGATTTGCATGCCCAAGTAATAGCGGAAGGAGAATCACGTGCTGCTTGTCTTGGTAATCCAGCTAGAAGGTTGTGCTTTGCCAGCTTAGTAGAAGTAAGAAGGACATAGCTTTCTGAGAGTTCCCACCATGAATTGGCCGTATCTGTGAATGTTTAAACTAAAAAAAATTGCTGTGCTTCTGTTCTGTGTGAAACTAGTGTCTAAAGACTAACATGAGAAGGCACCATGGATCTGTTTTTCTTGCTCCTTAATTCACCTCCTAGAATTGATGGCATAATGAAGCATGAGCGGATGGGGTGAGCATTTGAGTTGTTGAAACTGGAAGATGCAATAAACTTTAATTTTAAAGAAGCTTAAGTCTTTGAAATAAATGGTCTGGGGAGTCATCTCGGTGTACTGCATTGACTGGGAAAGACTGGCTTGGTCAGGTTCCATTTGTAGAAGCAAACGTGTTTTCCAAGACCCCAGTTACAATTCATAATGCTTTTTCTATGAAGGCTCTTTCCCTGTGAGTTGGTTGGAGCACTCCACGTGATCTCCTTGGCCTGTTTGGATTCCCTGTAGCTGGGTCTGTCTGGCTGCAAAGCACATCGCCTTTGTGCAGCTCTTAATCCACTGTCTGCGCATCGTACTTTAGTTTACTCGCAAAGAAAGCCTGCGTTAGCAGGCAGCAGGGGAGGTCAGCTGGCAACATTTTTATCGATGCAATGAAAGTGAATCCAATCAAGTGGAGAAACAATGGGCTGCTTTTGTGGCTCACAGGTGGCAAACAGGTCTCTGTTTTGCTGTGGCTTTCAGATGAGACATCAGGGTTGCTCTTCTTGTGTTGCAACTTGGTACTTCTCATCTGACAAACATGGACTAAGCTCTTTGGTCTAGCATGACTGCTCTGCCAAAGTCTAGGGATGGGCAGTATTGAACTGTGACCTGCAAAAGTTTGCATAGTAATCTTCCTTGTCCCTATTTCACACGGAAAACATTCCTGGAAATGCCTAAAGGAAAGAAAGAGGGTTTGGAAATGGCTGGTTGTTGCAAGTAGTAATGTTTTACTAGAACTGAGCCAATTTGAGAATTACTGGCAGAGTTCTGTGATTTTTTTTTTTTTCATTTCATTTGTCTTGTTTTGCTTTTTTTGAATAAGACTTACATGAAAGAAAAAATCTGGATTATGAGGAAAAAACTATTTCACTATTTTAGTTGCTCATCCATACTCTAAATTGGGTAGAAGAGATTGTTACCATCTCTATGCACCAGCAATATGAAGGTTGCAGACTTCTTTAGTCAACACTTGCAAAGCTCTACTCAAGACTGCTAAGTTCCCCTCATCCAAAAATAGTAAAGCTTTAAAAATATGCAAAGCTTTTCAAAGCTTTTGAGTACCAGCGTGCTGAGCTACCAAGTTTTTGCATTTGAAGAGTACCATTCTAGAGGTGCTGTTGGCCTATTTGTAGTGTTCTGCAGGCGTGTTACCTTTGGCAGCTCCTGCCTTGTCAGATCTGGTACCTGAAGGAGGGTAAGGCCTAGTCAGTACTGGAAGGGACAGCTTCATAGAAAGTGTAAATGTTGGAAGAACTCAATGAATTGCTGCAGCTTAGTATAGGAGGCATTGTTGTATTCCAAATGGCATCTTTTTGAGTGTTCAGTGGAGTTCCTCACTGCTCGAACCAGCACGTCTTGAAGGTACATTTTCCTCTAAAATTACACAAGCTTGGTAGAAGTAGTTCAGCATATGCAACTATTTGGTGTTTTCCTTTGTGTTTTTTTTAAACTTAATTCTGCCATTGTGGCTTTGTGAACTTAACTGTGATGTGCTATTAATCACTTCAGGAGCAGCTGCTATGTTGCTTCCAAGAAGCGAATGAAAACAGTGATACTGTTTGCAAAGCATGTTGGGATGTTTTGAAATGAAAGGCACCTACTAAACGTTATTTAGATGAGACAATCTCATTTATTAACCATTTGAACCATGTGCTACAGGATGGTGTTCTGAAGCAGGCACTTAGATTGGGGATGATAGTCTTGTTGGGGAGTAGTCTTGTCCTCAACCATAAAACCCAAGGTAATGTTGGAGAGTCCTTTTACATGAGGGTTGTGTTAAAATTTTGCCGAAGATTGTCTTTGCATGTTGCTTAATCTGAAACCCTGAAATGCTGTAAGTTATGTCTGTGATGTCAGTTGTTGTGGGGTTTTTAGACTTGGTCATTTCAAATCAAGCAAGTATAAAGATGACACAAAGAGCTGTGCCTCTATGTGTTTGAGTAGAAGATGTGTGAAGTATTTGGATTTCAGATTTGCATGGAAACAATGCATTCTTTCAGACAAATATTTTACAAATTAGTCACACCTCACCTGGGAATTTTTTGAAGTAACCATAAAAGAGTTTATCGAGCTGAAAAAAGTCTTTCGTTGCTTCAACTCTTATGCATATTAGTTGTTCTGATGCAACTGCCTAGCTTTGCCTTGAAAATTTCTAAAACTTTGGAAGGCACAAATAAGTTCCAGGGATGTACTTGGGAGCAATTTTCATAGAATCATAGAATCAGTCAGGGTTGGAAGGGACCACAAGGATCGTCTAGTTCCAACCCCCTGCCATGGGCAGGGACATTCCACACTAGATCAGGCTGGCCAGAGCCTCGTCCAGCCTGGGCTTAAACACCTCCAGGGACGGGGCCTCAACCACCTCCCTGGATAACCCATTCCAGGGCTTCACCACTCTCATGGTGAAGAACTTCTTCCTCACATCTAGCCTGAATCTCCCCACCTCCAGCTTCATTCCATTTCGTGTTGTAAAAAAGCATTGTGTTGTTTTTTTACCTTGCCACACCCACAAGATGATAAATTCCTGCATTTTGTGCTGGGCTGCAGCAAAATCACAGGGAAGTGTGCTCCAGCAGCTGCAGGCATTCAGTTGCTGTTTGTGACCACACCTACGATAAGTCAGTGTTGAACATGAATTTTTTAGGTTTGTGTTGGAAATAACGAAACTTTATCTGGGCATTATCTTTATTTATAATGCATGCTCAAAGAGCAAAAGCTGCAAACCTCCTCTTGTTCTGTGCAAGTCTACATTTTGAGCACCAGTGCAGTGAGCTACAAAGTTAGGAGAAGATTTGATGGGGTGCTTGGCTGCATGGTTTAGTTGTTGGGTGGGTTGGATTGGTTGATGGGTTGAATGTGATGATCTTGAAGGTCTCTTCCAACCTGGTGTATTGTATTGTATTGTAGATACATTAAAATACTGCAAAACACTTAATGTTTGTAAGAGTAAAGATGTGTGTGCTGTTATGTGTCTGTTTGAAGAGTCATGACCTAATCTTATTTATGCTTCAAATGAAGAAGGAAAATATTTTCCTTGTACATGCCACATCAACACCTGCAAAAAGGTGACTCTTAATTCCTTTAAAACAAAACAATCTGTACTGAAAAGGCTGATTGGTGACACTCAGTGCTCATTTGAGGTCTTACTGACATACTTCTATACCAGTAGAAGTTTGAAGTAGTAGTAAAAGAATTTTAGGCCTGTGATTGCTTAAACATACTATCAAACTGGAGGATATAACTTGCATCATTACCTCTTCATTGAAATTGATGTTCCTCCCCTTAGCTGGGTAGGTGGACATGAGCTGATGGTTCACAGTGGGGGGCTAGGATGTCTTTCTCATCTGTTGTGCAGACCCAGGTTGACATACCAAAAATCTTCTAGCTGTTACCACTGTGAAGAACTCCTTCAAAAGAAAAGAGGCAGTGGGGAACTAAAACCTCTGGAGTTGGAAATAAGTGTTTGAGTTTGGATTATTGATATATACATATTCTGATGATTCTTTAGGAGGTTCTGGGAATACAGGGATTGTATGAGGACTACTGCAGTGGCGATTAAATTGATATTTTGTAGGTATTAAAGGAAGGCAGGATGGCAATCTGTAAGCCCAAGCACAGCTGTACAGGAACAGCAATGCCTTTTTTCATTTATTTTCCTTCTGTAGAATGGCTGCCTTAAAAGCTTCCTTGTCCTATACCAGCCTCTGTGTTGGTACAATTGTTTATGGGCTCAAGCAGTGACTAGGAGCAGAGTACTCCATCTGGGTTAAAAATAACTTAGTCCCAAAAAATAAACTGTATTTTTAACCTGGATCAAGTTTCCTGATCCAGAACACTGTGCAGCTCTGCAAAAGGTTGTGGTGACACAAGGTGCTGCAGCAGTCCTTGTGTGCAGCTGAGGCAGATGAAGCCAGGTTTTGTGTTATACCCCAAGTGCAGTAGGCTTGGCAGGCAGATATGGAAAACAGTTGTTGCTGTTTCCCGCCTGCAGCAGAGGGACATGCTTGGTGGGTGTTGGGAGCCATTTTGGGTGCTAACTATTCTGTTAACATGCTTACATTGTTGTGTAACCCATGCAGCATATTTTTCAGCAATAATAATTGTAAAAATAAATTGTCTTTCTTAATACTGAAGTATTTTAGTGAATGACTTGGGGAGTACCTGGCATGTGATGGGAGAGAGAGAGGGTGAAATCCAGAGGCTCCTGAAGTACAGTCCTACACATTGCGTTTCCCTCATGCTTGGTGGGTCTCTGCTAAGAACGTTTTCAGGGCCTATCAAGTGGAGACAGAATACCATACCTTTTAGAGATGTCGAAGGGCTGCCAGTGATCTTTGTGTCACTCAGTGGAGACCTTTGGTATAAGTGTGTGTCATGCACTTGATGGGATGTGCCAGTCCATGAGATGTCTGTCTGTTGTCTCCTGTCACCCACCCTAGGTGGCCTCAGTCATGTGTCTTCTGCTCCCTGGAAGAAAATGTGTTAAGCCATCTTCTAGTCCCAGTACTGTTACAGAGACAACCCAGGTCTGCTTGACGTGCTTTTAGCAGGTAAAAATTGAGACATTTTTGCTTCAGAAAGACTCAGTTTTTAATTTTAGGAAAAGCTTAAGTCCTGTGTGTCTTACACTTGGGAAAAACTGAACACAGTTTCGAAGGAGTGAACTGTGTCATGTGTTTCAGCTGTAAATTCTATCAGAGGGCTGAGAATGTGGCTCTTCATTTCAGGCTTCTGGTACAGCTGAAATTAATACCTTGTTTCGGTTTGTGGGTAGGAGGATGGAGATACATGCCATGGGCCTGTAGGATTTTGCTCTCACAGTTTTGAAAATGCATCTTGTTCAGACAAGCTGGTTGAGTCTGTCTTGGGTCCTTGCCCTCTTAAGACTTTGCTTCTGCCTGAATGTTAGGGTGGAGGGCTGAGCGTTGAGGAGTTAGGGTCATCTCACAATGGAGCCATTGGCATTCTATAAACCATGGACCCATTTATGAAATAGGGTTGGATTTGTGAAGGGGTGGAGAGCTGGTGTAGGTGCGTTTTGGCTTTGTTTGGTGCGTGTGGTGGTTTTGTTTGTTGTGTTTTGTTGTTGTTTAGGGATGTGATTTAAAGGTATTAGGGAGTGAGAGTGAAACTCTTATTTCTCGCCCCTTCCTCCCCTTGCACTTCAAAAAAACTCTCCTGGCATGGTAAATCTACTTTTAGTATGGTTAGGGATCTAGTGATGGAATGCCTTGATTCCTAATATGGCAGATGGTGCATCTGCTTCCTGTATGTTATCAGACATGTTTTAGGTCTGGGTTGGAATCTGCAAAGCTCTTGTCGAACTGCCCTGGCTATTTTAGAGGCCATTTCAGTCTGTGGTCCAGAATAACAGAGTAATCAGGGTCTCCAAGAGGACAGGGCTTAAAGTGATACTATATGGGGGTGATGGGGAGCTTTCTTGGCAGCGCTTAGCCTGAAACTGTTTTGCATGCTATCGGGTTGAGCCTGGATTTTACTGGTTTTTAGGGTGAAACATGAGAAGGTCGTTTTACAGAAAGTTTATCTTCAGTATTAGAGTGCTCCAATGAAGGGACTTTCTGGAGTTTCTCTGTTCCAATAATTGAATGTAATCTGATTCTTCAGGACTTTAATTTTTTTAATATATATATTTTTTTTACATATATATTTTTTACCTAACTACTATAGCTTGCCTAGTGTTATTTTTATATATATATATATAAAGTGCATTGAATGTTAGACACCAAAGTATTTGACAAAAAGCTTTAGCGTGGCAGAAGTGGAGGAGGTGGGGAGAATTATGTTTGTTTGAAGATCAGTGCACCCTGGAGAAGAAATTTATTATGATAGTATCAGAGTAAATAAAGTCCTTCTTTGGTGTAGTTTTGTTTGTGTCTTTCTAATTAGCATGGGTCCCTGGGGGCTAGTTTCTACTGGAGGTTGACCTGTATGGGTTTGTATTAAGGGTACTCAAGAACTGGTTTTATTTTACTTTATTCTAAGCAGGTTTTTTTTGTTTTCTTTGCGATGGTCACGTTCCGGAGAAGTCTTGGAATGTCTCTGAGCATCTCCAGCACAGAATGGGCACAACAGTCTGGGAATAGCTTCACAGCTTTGGCAGTTCACAACTGGGACAGGCAAACTCCAAGCAGATGTGATTTAACTTGAAATGAAGAGCATGTCTCCCATTTGGTCTCCCATTTGGTCTCCCAAAGGCCACCCCTCTGCTGAAGGAGCTAGTGTGCAGGGTACTTTGTCTTGTTGTATTGCTGCTTTTTTCTAGTGTTATTCTAGATCTGAGAAGCTACTGAGTCCCTGACTTTGTTTGCTTAGATGAATTTTATGAGGTTCATAACATATTTGCCAAGTTTTCTGCAAAGGCTGTGAGCAGGTTGCAGTGGGACCGTCTTGATTTCTGGTACAAATGCTGTGTGATTGATTCCGTGTTCTTGCTGGAGTGTTTATATGCTTCAGTTCATACGGGGTTTCCTGATCCTAATTATTTGCCCTGAGAAAGCATTATAGCAACTAGAAAAATAGAAGTACTGAAAGCTGTTGTGCCCTATTTGTTCAAAGAATGCATTCTCAGCTTTTCCAATAGTAAATTCCACTTAAGGTTGTACTTGTAGGGATGTGGAAGTACTGCAATGGCTTCCGCCCAGTGTCACATCTAGGTTTGTAGGCTGGATTAGGGTAAATCCTCTCTTTGAACTTTATTATCATAAAGACACTGCATTTTTTCAGGCTTTTTTGTTGTTCTTAATTTTTGCATTGAACAGAGAAAAGGCAATAAATACCAACTCCAGTTACAAGTTCCATTTTCATCTTTGTACTGTGTCTCTGAGATCAGCATTACTTTGATGCTTCAGTGGAACCAGCCACAGACTTTCTCAGTTGTGGCACAGTTATTTTATTTATATTGCCTAGAAGAATAATTTTTTAATGTCAGGAATAGAGGGTATCAGAGTTGCAGATGAAACACACAGCACCCTGATAAACACTTATTTTTAGCTAAGATGAATAAAGGCAGGATCTGTGAATTCCTGGGATGTTTTAATGGTATAGCTTGTTCAGAAATGTGTGTCACTTCATTTGGTGTGACAGTTTCTTCCACCTGATTGCCTGCAACTGCTGATCATCCCCTTTCCTTGTTGTACATGAACCTTGTAGTCTCCCTGGAGTCACCCAGGACTGAGAAGCTGCTTTGACTGTTGCCAATGTGGGCAACTACTGCCCAGGGCTGTGAGCTGATCTTCTGCACCCTCTTCCAGGCTCAGGGGGTGTTGAGCATCGCTCCTGCTAGTAGACTGGGCTCCCTGCATCACAAGCAGGGAAGGTGGTGACTTTCATCTGCTGTACTGCAGCGCTTGGTGCCGGCTGCCACTGCATGGCAGGCAGTAAGCCCTGCTGCCTGTCCTGCCTGCTGAAGTGCTGCCTTACCTTCCCCAGCCAAGATTTAAAGGGTTAGACTGTGTGCCAAATAAATTAAGCTACTGATGTGTTTTAATGAAGAATTGAACCAAATTGCATTCCCACTCATGCATTTAGAGATGCAGGAGTAGTTTTTCACAAAATTCCATGAATTATTGATTACTCTGGGCTTCCTTTAAGTCTCAGATCCTGCTGCTTTCATTGACTGCAAAGTTGAAAAGGTCTCTGCTCTACAGTGTCACTCGTCTGTGGCAGAGAAGGGGAGACTCCATCACCCTCAGTGTTTTGGCGATCTAACAGTGTAGCTAGCAAGAAGCCCTGTTGGACACTGATAGTTCAGCACTGATAATCAACATTTTTTGAAATGCTTATGTGTTTAGAAGCAGATTGGCAGTAGCTCTGGGTCACTGTGACCTTTTTTTTTACCTTGAAGAAAGCAGCACATTTGAAGAACAGTATAGCATGTATGTCTGATCCCCCTGGGATCAGGCCAAAAGAGACTTCAGTTAAAATAAGAGAAGTTATCTAAAGCTCTCAGTATTTCTGTTGTATTTTTACTGATAATGAAAGGGGAGAGGTGGGGAGAATAATATGGTGGGAAATCACATAGTGTTAACATTATGTACTCTGCTTAGAAAATAGCATGTTGCAGTTTACTTAGGTGCTGGGATTTAGAGCAGAGGCACATGGCATTTGTGTCCCTGAGCTGGTTGTGTGTGCTGCTCTCTAGCCTGAATCATGGCTATCTTATCTGTGCCCTGAGTGTGTGCATTTCTTGTCTCATTTCTAAGAACTGAACACTGCTTTCTTGCACAACTCCTGTACCTGTAGCCGACATTGCAGCGCTCCTTTTCGTGAAAATGTTCTCTCCATACAAGAAATCCACTCCTGCTGCCTAGCATGTGCTGTGCTCCTGTGGCGGCTGCATTTCAGTTACTATGCAAATGCCTCTTAATGGAGACACTGTAGAAATACACATAACGTTTGCTGCTGCTATAATCCTGGCCTTGAAAGCAAGAATGTTTATGGAATCTTGGTCTTATTCTTTAGGTCTTGCATTCCTCAGTAAATAACAGTATTTGACTGTAAAATACCATTTGGGGTTTGAGTAAGGAAATGCATGAGAGGCCCAAATGCAGGAATAGGGATGTTTTCATTCTGCGGCCTGCACAGCAATTGGGTCTGCCTTCTGAGCAGGGTGAAAAGGATGTGCAGTCAGCTCATGAGGTTGTACTTCAGCTCTTTGCTGCATATCAAGTGTTTGAAATGCACATTGTCTTCCCTCTTCTCCCTCTAGAAAAGAAACACCCACCTGTCCAAGTAAATCTGTGAGTTTTATCAGCTGGGGTGGATGCTCAGTGTTCTGTCCATAATATTCACTGTAACAAAATACACTGAACCTGATCCTTTCTGCTTGCTGACAGTAATGAGAGGGGTTGACTTGAGGCAGGAAGCATCTTCCCATCCTTCTCTGATAATCTAGTCAGCTTGGAAAAGCTTAATCACTGTGGCCTGCTTGGAAGTGTTTACTGTGTGCAGTCAGGGAAGAGCTGCAGCACTTATCACCCCTCCTGTTTTTCCTGTTTTTAGAAGCTTGAAACCGTCACTCCTTAGGAATTCCCCATGCTTCAAATCCCCATTTCTCTTGTGTGCTCATGTATCCTAAATGACCCTTATCTGTAGTGACAAGGCTTTAGTGACCAGCTGATCTAGATCTGGGTAGCTGCTCTTTCTTATCTTGCCAGACTGACTTCATTTTGAGAGCAGATTCTGATGGTCATGATTGGAAATTACTGCAGTTCTAGCTGACTCTCTGGGTGTTTGAATCCTGCTTTAGAAGCTGGATAACAGTTCTTAGATAAGAGCCCTTTACAAGGGGGGGGAAAGGGGTTGGGGGTGGGGTTGGGCCTTTTGGACTGTATGCTTTGCTGATGACTGAATGTGAGGGAAGTAAATGTCTCTGCCATTACCTGTAACAAATTCAAGCAGATCTGGTATCCTGTGGTGGTTGTGCTGATACACATTATATTAGTCAGTGCAGGGGACATGGTTAACCCATGCTGGTGTGATTCAGTCATTGTCTCTCATAGCTTTGTTCACCACCTCCCCTTTAATCATGTAAGATTCCAAAGGCAGCACATCTATACATTTTGGTTTAGAAGCTGTGCTCTTTTATTGATTGATTTATTAATAAAATGGTTGATAGGTTGGACTTGGCGATCTCAAAGGTCTTTTCCAACCCGGTTCTGTTCTGTTCGGTTCTCTCCTCTCTCCTCTCTCCTCTCTCTCCTCTCTCTCCTCTCTCTCCTCTCTCCTCTCTCTCTCCTCTCCTCTCTCTCCCCTCTCTCTCTCTCTCTCCTCTCTCTCTCTCCTCTCTCCTCTCCTCTCCTCTCTCTCTCTCTCCTCTCTCCCTCTCCTCTCTCTCCTCTCTCCTCTCTCTCTCTCCTCTCCCTCTCTCCTCTCCCTCTCCTCTCCTCCTCTCCTCTCCCTCTCTCCCTCTCCTCTCCTCTCTCCCTCTCCCTCTCCCTCTCCCTCTCCCTCCTCCCTCTCCTCTCCTCCTCTCTCTCCCTCTCCCTCTCCCTCCCTCTCCCTCTCCCTCTCCTCTCTCCCTCTCCCTCTCCCTCTCCCTCTCCCTCTCCCTCTCCCTCCCTCCCTCCCTCTCCCTCTCCCTCTCCCTCTCCCTCCCCCTCTCCCTCTCTCCCTCCCTCTCCCTCTCCCTCCCTCTCCCTCTCCCCCTCTCCCTCTCCCTCTCCCTCTCCCTCTCCCTCCCTCTCCCTCTTCGTTCTGTAAGGGCAAACACCAAGGCCTTGGTGTCTTGTAGCTGGGTTTTTTGACTGTTCCTTTTGCTAACTGAGCAAGGAATGATAAAGACACCTTGTGAAGTGGCTCTGAAAATCTACCCGCAGAGTGCTCAATCTTCTGTCCCACAGACACTGCTCTCTTCTGGGGAGGGAGAGTGGAAAGGGAGAAGATACCAGTCAGATTTTTCTTGGAAAATGCCTCTGTGTTAGAAGGTTCCAGTTGCACAAATGCAGAAGGGAGAGTGAGGCTTTGCTGACAATCTCTCTGTCCCTGTGGTTCTTCAGAGTTTTGAACAATTAGTCAGTGTCAGATGTGGTCAAAATCTCTCCAAGGCTTACAGCTTATGTTGAGGTCCACGTCAGTAGTTTTCCATGTTAGAATGAATCCTTCAAATTCAAACTAGATGCATGTGTCAGGACAGTTTAGTTTACAATAGTTGTCTGTGCCTGCTAGGCTGTTAGTCAACTAGATAGCAGGAAGCTGTGGCTTTCCATGCCCACCATCTAATTTTTAACCCATTGGGGGCCAGAACAGTTGCCTTTTCTTCTCAGTGCACTGTGGGTATAGATTTACTTCTTACAATCCTTTTAAGGTCCTCTGTTGTGACCGGTTTAGGCTGTGCCTTTAAGAAAGAGACACTTTCTGAACACTCTGGGCGAATGTTTTGGTATATGAATGAAAACAATGATATGCTAATCCAATTTCATTGGTGGAACCCGGCTGTAGATTTTTGTTTAGTCTTTCAGTCGGGGGAGTCAGTCAGTCGTCTTCTTCTTCCCCCTGTGCTGTGAGCTGGCTCGTTTCTCTCTACGATTCTCGCTAACCAGATAAGAAAACTAACTTTTTGCATTCGCTTTGAGCTGTAACAAAGTTTTCCCCTTTTAATTACCTTCCTTTCTCTTTCTCTCTCTAACCCTTTTGGGAAAAAGGGGAGGTAGGGAGGGAGAAGGGAGCGGTCGGGTCGAACCCCCTGGCCGCAGGGGGGTTGGGGAAAGGTTTCCTGTATTACATACATTGCTGTATATTTCTGTATATATTGTAAATATTGTATGTTTTTGTACATATTCATTGCATTCCATATCTGCTTGTAAAATACAGCTTTCATTTGCTTCTCCGGCTGAGTTAGCTGTGGAATTCTTTTGTGTGTGTGGGGGGGAACCTTCCTACTCCACCACATCTGTCAAGGGCTTTTGGTATTAAAAGACATTTGCCTATAGAATGAGGACTTCAGAAGAGTCTAGTGTGAGTGGTTACTCCATAAATGCCTTTGCAGGTCATGCATGTGTAGCTCAGGACCCTCTCTAGCGTGAGTTGCTGTGTTGTCGTGCCACCCTGAAATCTTGAGGAGTCCAGTAGATGCAGGAAGTATTTGCAGATAGGAAGCCTATGCATAACTGAAGAGAATGTTAGTAGCTTTTTGCAGGGACCTGTGTAATATCATGTTTTCCTCTATCTTAATGAAGCATTACAGTTAGTTTACATAGTGATCTAGTAATTATTATAGCAATGGCTGTGTGCCCAAGATGCCTAGGAAGCTGAATATGAAATCTTTTTAATGGCATCATGATGGTCTTTGTAAGTGTTACAGATTTCCTGGTGTTAAGTATAATAAATAATGCACATTATTTTCCAGTGGCCTTGTACAGCTCAACAGTGTGTACACATAGAAAAGACTTTCATCTTGAGAAACTGATTTTTTTTCTGTGGCAACTTTCTCTGCTTAGACAGTGTCCAGCAGTGGAAACACACTACAAGATTAGCAAACATTACACTAGGCTGGCTGGGGAGGGAACTTTGTGGAATTGTGGGGAGACACATGCTAGCTTTTGGAGAGTAAATTGAGTGTCTTCCTGTCTTCACTAATAGATTTTGGTGGGTTAATTTCTATTTTATAAATAATACATGTCATGAGAATACACAGACTTGGCACAGGATGGCTTCCTTCCCTTCTCCCGCTTTAATCTCTCACAGGACACAATCTGTAGCCAATGTGAGGTGCTTGTTCGTGGGTTCTGCTTCACTTGGCAAACTATGCCTCTTTTTGCTTTGCCATTCCTGGCAAGGGTCAAACATTTAACTACAGAAATCATCAGGAAGCTGTTGGACCAAAGTGCATCAGGCAAGAGAAAAGCTGTCTCTGTGTGTTAGCTTTTTAAACTTCTTCCAGCAGATTTGAGTTAAAAGTTTGTGGAAAGTATTAGGTCTTAGAATTTTTAATACTGAAATGTACTACTTCTTCGTGTTTAAAATTCTATGCCAAGAATGTCTGCACCAGAATTTGTTGAAGATGGACCATGAATTTTTAGAATTCTGTGTGGTCCCTGTACTTAAGGACAGGGGCTTCTGGCAGCTCTGCATTTTTGGGATTCGTGAGTCAGGTAAGAGTTAACAGTCAAACGATCATGATCTGAGCAGAACAAAATACTGCATCCATAGCAACTACAAATGAGACAATACTAAAATCAGGGATTTAAAATAATTCTATGCCATATTTGTCATGTTCTGTGAAAAGTAAAAGGGGAACAAGTAATGAGAAAATATTTATATCTCTGGCGATTTTCAGAGCCGTGATTGCTTTATTACTTTAGACTAATCTCAATAATTTGGCTTATTCCTTGTAAAGAGCACAGTATCTCAAAGGCATCTGGCATTGTGGTGTTGCACAGATGACTACTTGATGAAACTCAGCATTAGGGATTTACTTTTACTGTGACTTTGATGCTTTGGCAGAGAAGGGAGTGGAAAAGAGATGAGAAAAAAGGGTGGCTGGCGAATAAAATATATAGCCTTTTCCTTTAGGGATACAACATACGTGGTCTGCCTCTTGAGGAAAGCTTTTAAAGTCTTCATTCCTTTGAGTTCAAGCAGAATTCAGAGGGGTCTTCTAAAAATCTGTTTTCACTATGAATCTTGTCCAGCAAAACCTTCCCAGTGCTAGAATAGAATAGAATAGACCAGGTTGGAAGAGACCTTCAAGATCATCGTGTCCAGCCTATCACCCAACACCGCCTAATCAACTAACCCATGGCACCAAGCACCCCATCAAGTCTCCTCCTGAACACCTCCAATGATGGTGACTCCACCACCTCCCTGGGCAGCCCATTCCAATGGGCAATCACTCTCTCTGTGTAGAACTTCTTCCTAACCTCCAGCCTAAACCTTCCCTGGCACAGCCTGAGACTGTGTCCTCTTGTTCTGGTGCTGGTTGCCTGGGAGAAGAGACCAACCTCTGCCTGTCTACAACCATTGGCCCACATGACTGTATTCTTACAGCACTCCATTTGAATGAGGGCTTTGGGGTATCTCCAATTGTAGCTGTACCTGAAGAACAGTTCATGCCTGACAGCCTTACAGGGAAGAACAACATTGTCAGGCAAGAAACAAAAGCTGAAATATCTTTTAAGGCATAATTTCTTCTGCAGCCTTCTAAGCATGAAGAATTTCAACATGCCTTGTGGACCTCATCACACTCTAACTTATATTCCTGTTCTTGGATGTACCATACTCCCAAGTGCCAAGGGACAGAATGAGAGGAAATCGCCTGAAATTGCACCAGTGGAGATTTAGATAGGATATTAGGAAAAATTTCTTTACTGAAAGGGTGGTCAGGCATTGGAACAGGTGGCCCAGGGAGGCAGTAGAGTCACTGCCCTGAGAGGAGTTCAAGAAACGTATAGATGTGGCACTCCAGGACATGGTTTAATGGCCACGGTGATGTTAGGTCAATGGTTGGAGTAGATCTTAGAGGTCTTTTCCAGCTGAAACAATTCTATGATTCTGTACTCTCTGTAGGGGAGGTTTCTGTAATGTATGCAGGCATTTTCATTTTGTGTATTTGAAAAGAAGTATACACAAAATATCCACACACACTTAAATGTTTTTGTATCATGTGTAAGGTGATTAATCTAATGAATCCTTTGTACTTTAATTATCCTCTGTCACCCTTAAGACTACTAATTTACAAGGCTGAGTAATTCCAGGCTAGTAGTCATCGATCATATTTGGTGCTACTCTGTTGTAATTGTTGCTTACACTTAATTTCTAGTCTTAGCCAGAGACTTGTCTGGCCAACTCACAATGCCCAGGTGCCATTTAGTTGCAGTGGTCCATAGGCTGAAATACTGTGGTGGATGTGGAGGTCTCTTGTCTTTTCCAGGGTGACCAGAAAATGCTGGTTATGTGTTCAGTCACATTATATACCAAGTGCTGCTCTGGTCTGTGAGCTCTTTCCTCCTCCTTTAGACTCTTGTTGCAACCTGATGTGCTGTAAAATATTGTCAATACCCTTTCTTCCTAATAGTTTAAAAACCCCACAAATCTGGGTGGAAACTTCATTGAGTTACTTCAAACTATGTTAAGTGGGCCCACTGATGTTTTATCACCTCCCTTTGGCTACTGCGTGGCTGCTGGTCAAACAGACTGGCAGTGAGGATTCAGTGCCTTAGGCTAGTGCATGGTGAAAAATCTGCTTTGAGCAGGTGAAATGAAGTCTCACTGTCTGCAAAGCCAATTAGTGTGGGGCTGCATGGTGTTAGAGCCCTTAGCTCTGTGCACTGTGTCTAGGGGGACTGTATAGCTCTTCCTCAGAGCCTGCTACAGCCCCTAAATCTGCTGTACTGAAAAGCAGAGGCAGGTATGCATGAGTATTGGTAGTGCTGAGAGGAAACAGCAAAGGTTATGTCTAGTTAGTTACTACAGCAGCTTGCAGAAAGCCCTAGTTGTCTGTTGGCTCAAGCTAAGGGCTGGAGGTTAGCACATCCTAAGCTCAAATTGGGGACAGACAATATACTTCCTGTGACCCCAAGTCAATCTCATAATCTGAGTAATCTTACTTTGTGGTTTGCGTACCTGTTTAAGGTAGGATTGATAGTGTTAGCTGCTGCTGTCTCTCTCAGGTGTGTCAGGATTAGTGGGTTAAATTTAGTTAAGACATGTCAGGCAGAAGTGTGAGGTAAGTGTAGTAAAAATACCGCCGTTACTGAAACACCAGCTCGGAGTAATCATCTTGCTGACCCTTCCCAAGCACAGGCCTGCTTTAGAGAGGGAATTTCTGAAGGTTGAACTGTTTAAGGTGGAACAGGTACTCTGATACTGGAAACTTCTAAATCATAGCGAGGTAGAGTAATTATTGTCTCTGGTAATTGGGAAACAGGCTTGTTTGCAAACAGACCAATAACATACATCAAATGAAGCTGTCGCTTTAAGGCTTCCTGTAGCGTTTGAAAATGACGACTGTGTTGTGGGGGTCAAGTGAGTGTATTGGTTAAAAGGATGACAGGTTGCAGATGAGTTGGAGGAAATTCAAGTTGTCTCAGCTTCTGCACAGAGTTCTCACTAGGATAGATTGTACACCCAGCTTGGATTACCTCGTTGCAACTCCTGCTGTCTGGCACAGATACTGTTTCCCTCCAAAGGCTGTGGAATTGAGGGTTAACTGTCAATGGAAAGTCTAACTGCCTGAATTGGCTGCTTCTGACCTCACAACATAAGATGATGAGTTACCTCTCCCTGACGTAATATCTGATGGGTTTTTTAAGGCTTTAAAGTCTTTCTTAAGTAGCAGTATAGAGGGAACTGCCAATCCTTGGTGGGTTTTTTGTTTGTTTGTTTTTTTCTGTTTTGTTTTGGATTTTTGGTTTTGTTTTGGTTGGTGTTTGTTTGTTTTTCATTGGAGAAACTCTAAACCTGCCTTGAGTCTGTGAGAGGGGATATTTGGGGGTTAGGTGGGAGGAGCTGCAGAAGAGGAGGATGTTCAGTGTTTTGCTTCTCCCTTGCCTGGAACACTTGAGCTTGAGTAACCAGGGTATCGTCTGGCATATCTGAGGCCAGTGGTAAATCTGACAAAAGAGCTTAAGTCATTTCAGTAAATTAATTTAGCTGTTGTCCATCTACATCCTGTGCTTGTTGAGACTTTGCTGATTCCCAGCTGTTTTCTATTGCTTCTGTTCCAGCAGTTGCTCCACCTCCTCTCAAGAGCTGGTGGAATAATTTGAGTGCTAACTTCCTCCAGGCAAAGCCAGTCAGGTTTGTCTAAACCTCCTGAGTGATGGAAGGAGCTGGACTGGCTCAGGCTTCTGCAGTGGGTTGGGAGTGCTCCTGCAGTTCTTCATCTTTGCAGTTCAAGTGTCGGTGGCTTCTGTTGTTGCCATTAACTGCATTTGGAGGAGTGATTTTGATACCCTTGGGAGCATTTATCTTTAGTGTGCACTTAAATGCACCAGTTTTGGTACTGTAGCAGCTTGCATGTAGTAGAGGAGGAGGAGGAGGGAAACAGCAGGAAAGCCTTCTACAAATTGCTCAGATTTCCTGGAGGCAGTAAGGGACGAGAATGTCACGGTAATGTTTAAATCTATGTGAAACAGAGCCTTTGCATGTAGTTGCAGGAAGACTGTTGTTAGTAAAAGAGTATGAGATTAAACAGGAGTTTATCCCAGAGGGTCAGGTTTCCAGACAAGAGGAAAGGTTAGTTGCAGTTTCTGTCCTTTTTTTCCCCCAATATATTGGTTGTACCATCCAGGTTGAGGTTCTCTGCCCTACCTATTGGAGGTCTTAAGCTCTTTGTATGTGACCTGGAGCAGAGGGAAGCCTGTAAGTCTGCCTTCAGTTAGGTTTGGTTGGATGATGGGGAATGCAGACTTGGTCTGATTGTAGCCTGGGAGCCTGAAAAGGTTTCATGCTCGTGTTACTGCAGTGCATCCATCCTTAGAGCATCTCTCTCTTCATTGCTCTCTTTTAGTCATGAAATACTATAGGTTTTGCTAGGATGAGAGTAGACTTAGTAGACTCTCGGAATACCGGAGGGCTTCTTTGAGTCCTGGAGGAAAACTAGAGAAGAATTAAAATTTTCAACAGTTTTTCCCTCTCCAAAGAAGTCTTCCTCCCCAGGCAACTCTGATTTTAGTAACATGGGTTAAGGGTGGTGGCACTGATTTCAGTGTTACTTCTGCCACTCTGTGGACTGAGGAGCTTGTTGTGTGTGGTCTTCACAGGTGTTTTTTTTCCCTCCACCCCACCACCCTCCCCACTTGCACTGTAACAGACAGATTCTGCAGATTTTCAGTTGTAGTAGCTGCTCAGTGGGAGCGTGAGAACTTGTGATGTAAAGCTCAGGTCTCACTTGAGACTTTCTTAGTAATTGATACAAGAAAATAGACCATTGCTGAGCTGCATGAAGACTGACACTCACTGGCTAGTCAATAAAATGAATTTACAGAACTCTTCAAAATAAGGAAGAAAACCAAACCAAACCCTATAAGCAGCATCACTTCATTTTGGCAGTCTTGTCCTTGGGCAGCTCTCAGCTCTGTAGGTGTTCCTGCTAACTTAAACCCCAGCAATACTCTTTGTTAAGCTTTTACGAAGAAGGGGAAAACTTTAGTAAAACTTCATCAGGACTTAATGCAAGAAACCCTTTAAAAGTGAAGTGACTGAAATAATTTTTATAGATTAACAGGCTTGATTAGTTTAATATGAGCTGAACATCTAAAATTAGAGGCAGCTTTTTCCACTGGCTTATGTTCTTGCCTATATTTTGTTCTCCGTTATGAAGGATATGTCTTCTGAGCAGGGCTTAGTAAAGTGGAATAAGTTATGGATACTTAACTTGGCAAATACATCTGCTCACACCTTATTTTCCTTTTGGGAGATTTGCTGGATGGGAGGTGGTATGAAAGCAAGAAAAGAAGATGTAGAAGTTGTGTGGAAGTCACAGACTTTGTATGATGACTCCACCAAAACAGCTTCCTGCGATTGAGCTGCTATTGGCGCTTGTAACCAGCAGTTACAAGGCTGAAGAGGGTGGCAGGGTGCCTAGCTGGTTTCAGGTGAACAGGCAGAACTATTTTTATGTGCATTGTAAAGGTGAGATTTTAAAATTTGTATCGCTGCCTGAGATATTTATGCAAAACTCTTCTGGGGCTTAGTGAATCAAGATTTCCAGATGCAAACAAAAGGTGTTGCTTTGGAGGTAGGCACTTTGTAACTGATGGCGAGAGCAGAAGTCGAGACTATGGTTAGAGCCTGTGTGGTTAATATTCTGAACATTCTAATCTAGTAGTTTTTATCTGAGGACTCTGTTTCATCGAAGTTACTCAGGTTATAGACTTTTTTTCCTGAAAGCTGTTGGTGTCAGTTTGGGGATAATGAAGGGGGAAGAGGATTTGGGATTAAAATTACTTGCTGCCTGCTGTGTGCTATAGATAGCTGTGAAATAGCGTGGTTTGTTTGGGGATGGCTTTGCTACCTGGAAATAGAAATAATCCCAGAGTGAAGGTGTGTCCCACCATGCACATTTTGTAAATAAAGGAACCTTGTCTGGTGTGACAGAGGAATCTGCCCAACTACAGGGCAGCCTTTTCCCTCTGAGTATTGTCAGAGGCTTCCAATCACAGCCCTGGTTTTAAGACGTAGTACATTCTGCACTTTTGTGGTTAAAAGCAATTGAAATTGTGGATTGATTGGGATGGGGGGCAAATAAAATGGTGTGTTCGATAAGTGCTCTTGAAACCTGTTTCTAATGATTTGGCAGCTCCAGTCTGCATAGTTGAAAGGGGCTGAAACAAAACCTTTTAAGAATGAAGTACCTCTCTGCCAGTGTGCTGGGAGTAGAAGAGCCAGTCATGTTCCATGGTTGGCTGGGATGCCGAATAATATTTTTCTTTCATGGAAACCTATCATTTGCATTTGAACTCATAGATGTTCTTTTTCTGGTTAAAGTATGTTTTCTTTGTCTCGTGTTTCTGATAAAGATGTGGAGTTGAAGATGGAATAGTTTATTTAAATGTATTTTTGTGATGAAATATTCATTTATTTCTTTAATGGTCAGTTGGCCAGAATCTAAACTTTGAACTGGCACTGCACTGTAGAGCATTTCAAGTACTGTTGTTGTAACAGGGTCACTGTCAGTCTCATTTTATCTCTAAATATGAGTCTTGTTTGCTTAAAAAGAAATTACTTAAACAGTAATTAAAGAAACAACACAGTGGAATTGTTTAATATGAACAAGAACGTTTTCTATTTCAACCAAAAATTGTTGATGTTTGTGCTTATCTGTGGAGGATCAGCCCCAATCCAGCAGCACTGATCTGATCTGGTTTCCTTTTGCAACTGAAAAGTGAAACTGAGAAGCAAAACTTTTTGGAGTGGAATGTGGGAACATGTAACTTTGAGAGGCAGGAGAAAACAGTAAGCAATGAAGAAAAGCCGTGAAATACATCGAATCTATTGCTTTTGTGATAATTGATTAAAAATGGGTGAATAATTGCAAACAATTGTTCTAAACACTTGCATTTAAGAATTTGGTGTTTTCTAGCAGTGAGCCATACATAATTTTTACTCTCCTAGGTCAGTACATCAGTATGAGCTGTGAAATAATTAATCTCCAGAATGATTAATCCAGTGCTTGAGAACACTCCTTTCTTCAAAATAATGCCTTGTTTTGAAAAAGAGAATCTGAAATCTCTAAGCATCACAGCTCCTCCTTGTGCACTGAAGTGTGCCTTAACATCTGGTGAAGTGACTCGTTCAAGGTCACAGTCCTTCGCCTCACTTGATACAGAAGTCCGATGCCAGACCTGCTGTCCTCTGACATAACCACCAGACATACTTCTCCCAAGTGCATTCTAGAGCTATGATGACTACTCCTAACTTGGGAACGTGAGAAAGCTGCTTGGAGAAGGAATGGATGGAGGTTTCAGCAGCCACGGGTTTAGTTTCTGCATACACAGAGCATGTTTTGAGTATGTAAAGGCAGTATACACTCAGGGGAAGGAGTAGGAATTACTGGATATCTGGAGAACATGATCCATATTAAAAGCATTAGGGTGAGGAATTGTAGTTTTTTTAATGTAGGCAAGCTGGAACCAAAGCGAATGTCAACAGTTAAATGTTTCTCTTACTATTTTACTTGAATTTTCATCTGTCAAGCAAATATTCCTCAAATTCTTTCTGCTCTTGATAAATGATGTGAACAAATGTAGACTGTCAAGGCTTTATTGTGGTATCTGGTTGTCTGCAGTCTGCCTGTTGGGTTTTCTCATTGAGGCGTTGCAAACCTTTTCCCTCTTTGCTTAGCTGAATCTTCAACTACAGAAATCATTGCAGAGTTGGAACAGAACTGAAGAAGTACTGCCTTGCAGTGCATAGATATGTTCTGCACAGACTCGTAGAGTCTTTAAAGCTTCAATGATGCTGCTACCAGAATTTTAATATGTTGCTAGGAGTTAAGGTTAAAGGGTAAATTTTCATTGCTGTATGGACAGCTTGTAACAGGGCTTGTGAAAAGCAAATGCATGAGATGAATATAAAAGTTTTTTCCTTTATAGGATTTTTTCCTTCTCCCTGAGTGTGCAGAAGATTTTTCAGCTCATTCTGGGAAAAAGATGCAGTGAGAGGAAAAGAGTAGGAGGGATTCAGCTGAGTTTTAGACGCTCATAGAAATGCTTGTACTTGGGACAGTTGGTGGCCCAAATGCTTTCAGTCTGGATTGTGTGGATGGCACAGCTTCCTGCATAGCTTTTACAAGAAATGTAGCTTGCATTGTGGCTGTATTAAAAGCAGAGACAGTGCAGTGCACTTCTATTCAGCTATTTAATAACCTCAATAACCAGAATCCCCTCCTTTGACCTGATGGCCATGCTGCTTTGTATACTGCCCAGAATACAGTTTCAGTATGCACCTATGCATTCAGGTCTTTCGAAGCTTACACACATCACTGATTAGTATATACCTCAATAGCAAAGGATTTTGAAAATGGCCTGGATGTTCTAAAAGTACAGGTGTTCTGGCACTCAGTGGAGATTTTTCAGGTTTAAAGAGCTGCATTGCAGGTCTTCCCTTTTGTCTATAGAAAGCTGCTAAGACAAGCCTCTTGACATCTGTACCTTGTTCACTGATGCCCTGATACCACTTAAGAAAGGGGTGTGTGAAATTTCATGCTCTGCATTTAGAGTAGCAAGGTTCAGTTTGTTTCATTTCCAGAGCCTAGTAAACGTCTCTCAATGTGTCAGATGCCACCTTAGCACTTTGCCAGAGTAACAGTTGGAGCAACAGTTGGTGGCACATGGAAGCATACCTGATGGCTTTAGTCGTCTGAACGCTGCACTTTTGTCAGTGGTGCTGGAGAGGTGAGCAGAGGATCAGGATGGGTCACAAGCCATGCAGTACCTGAACAGTGGTTTGAAACTTGCCTGGAGGCAATAGCAGGCTTCTGAAACAAATACAGCAGAAAATACTAATGCTATGTGTACTCTATTGAAAGCTTTTGCCTGCTGTTGTAATCAGCACTGTCTCATGTTGCTAGAAGAATTAGATACAGACTGCAAATGTGTTAGTTTCTTTTTTTCCCCCTTCAAGTTTGATGCCTTTGTATGTTGGCTTTCTTGTCTGTAACCAGTGGCAGGTTTTTGTGCTTGGCCAAATCAGCTCGTTGAGAAGAGGCTGGAGTACATCCCACATGGTAAAGCTTCTTTATTGCTCCCGGGAGGGGAAGGAGGCTTCAGATCTACCACCTGGAGCCCTGCCCCTCTGTTAGACCTCACTTGGCTGTTGGAGCTTTCCTGGCAGCCATGGCTGGCTTGGGAAGCCTTTCATTGCTTCCTGGACTACTTCCTGAAGAGTCTTTAGGGGCTCAGTGAGATAAACCTGCTTGTTTCCTCTACATTTTCCTGATGACTGGTTTACAGTACAACTTTTCCTGTTTCTAAGCAGGGGGGCAAGTTTGTTCTTCTCCACCCACTTGACTGGCCAGTCACACTTAATGGGATGTTGGTTTGTCCATCCTTCAGCTCTGTCTCTGTTTTACGTTTCCTTTATCGTGTTTTTTCCTTATCCAGAAGCTTAAAATGAAGTGTTTAAATGTTGCCAAACCTCTGGTGGCCATGGGACTATTTGGACATGCTTCACAGTGGGGTCAGGCACAGAATTGCCAAGTCCTTTGCTTCCTGTGGTGCTGCAGTTGGTAACTTCTTGCTGGCCTTGAAGCTATCCAGTAAGCTATCCCCTCACTCCCCTAGCAGACCTCTCTCTTTGGGATCCCTCTCACTACTACCAGAGCAGTTGATATTGTACTCTTTAGTCTTTCAACCACTAGAAAAATTATGAGGTTAGATTTATGAATTCTCTCTTGCATTTGGTATATTCACTGATAATTTGTCATCAGATGTTTTCCTATCAACAGAGTGAAAATAGTCTCATCTTTGGCAGTTTCCTTGCTGCTGTTTGTGTTACGAACCAGTTCAAAATCCAAGGTACTCAGAGCATTAAGCTGACTTACAGATTGAAGGTATTGTGATCATGTATGAGTATATAATGTAGTCTATATATGTTTGTAGTGTTACTTGTAAATGGATAATGCATTTGTTCTGTGTAAGGAGTTTGTTTCTGGATTCTTACTTCAGAAAAGAGAAAAGTTCTTTCTGCTGTGTCTAGTTGTAGTCTGTCATCTACTTTTTTACTGTCTAGTTATCATCCAGTCAAGTAGTATTTTAACTGCAACTCCCAACTGATTTACGGTAGTTATTTTTAACAATAAAAAGAATTTCTACTGTTTAAAAATAAGCAAATGTAGAGGTGGTGAATTAAGAACAGAAATGCGAACTTTTGTTTGGATGGTGGAAGAGCCAAAAGTGAGTAGAGGCGAACTTGCAACTCAGGCTGTCAGTAGATCTCAGAAACTTGGAAGTATGGTTGCTTGCAGTATGTTTCAGGCTTCTGAATTTCCAGAGCTTTGAAGTGAAGGACAGTAAAGTGCAACAAGTGGGGGGACAATTTCAGAACAGTCAGTCTGTTACTTGAGAATAAATCTTAAGGAAAAAGGGAAACCCAGAAGTTTTGTCAGAGCTGACAACAGCCTAGATGGTATTTAAGGAATTACTGACTCCCTGCACTTCCTCCTCTAGGAGATGCAGTTAACTACACATTTAGCTTATCTGGCTGCAGGAATCAATCTTAAAATTTTAACTGTCTTTTTCCTTTTGGATAGGAGTTAAAAGTGTCCCCCAAGGAAGCTATTTAACATTAGCAGTCACTTCTTATTGAAAGGTCTTGATGGTTTTTGTATTCAAAGTTAATTGTTTTATGGAGGGTTTTGTTTTCATTGTGCAATTAGAAGTAACAAAATACATTATAAAGATTGTAATTTAAGCAATATAAGTTCTTGTCACCACTCCTGAACTTTTTGACTCAGGCACTCTGTAATTGTGTTGTCCTCTTGAAGGGTGCCCTTCTTACAGAAGGGGGTGTGATGGGCAGTGTGTATCTGCTGCTGAACAGTTCAGCTGTGTGGAAGTGAGAATTTGGGTTTGGAAAACTGATGAAATGGGAACTTGTGGGGTGCTTTTTTTCCCTTGCTGTAAAGGAAATGCAGACCTAAGTGTTGCGTTTTTGTGTCTCCAGGAGACTGTATGTATGACTTCTGCTTAGGTACTGACTTCTGTTTGACCTCATTTATGCAATTAAATTTGGGGAAATAATCTGAGTGGAGTTTGAGGACTTGATTTGCAGTGAGGGACCTGAAGGCTTGATTGCTAAGCTGCCTTGTGTTCAGTTAGCGAAAGCAGTTTGATTTCACATGCCCACCCTTGCGTGAGCCTGCGGTAGGAATGTCACCTTTCCAGAGCCTGATGCATCCATCTCATTGAAGTTAGGGATAGTCAGTGGTACAGAAGCAACCTGTATCACACAGGCAATGTCTGTGTGATCAGATAGCAGTGATGGTTTTCTGGGTATGGGACCAATGTGCTTTCATACTTGTTAGGCAAGTTACTAATTCCTGTCTCCTATACATAGAAGCCCCGTCAAAAGGCTGAGACCTGAGCTCTGCACATCTTTGGCTTTTGAAGAGCTTGACCTTGAACATGTGGCTGTGTGTCTTTGAGCCACTAGTTACTCAAAACTTGTATTGCTCTGTATTTGTTCCCTTTCCCATGAACAAGTTCTTTCTGTAGCTGAAATGAGCAGGTAGCCTGATATTTTTTGTTACCTGGCGAGGACACTATTCTCATCCTGGCCTGCATCAGGAACAGTGTGGCCAGCAGGAGCAGGGAAGTCATTCTGCCCCTGTTCTCAGCACTGGTTAAGCCACACCTTGAGTCCTGTGTCCTCAATTAAAGAAAGATGTTGAGTTGCTGGAACATGTCCAGAGAAGGGCAACAAAACTGGGGAGGGGTCTGGAGGGGTCTCCCCTGTGAGGAGAGGCTGAGGGAGCTGGGGTTGCTTAGCCTGCAGAAGAGGAGGCTCAGGGAGACCTTCTTGCTTTCTACAACTACCTGAAGGGAGGTTGTAGCCAGGTGGGGTTGGTCTCTTCTCTCAGGCAACCAGCATCAGAACAAGAGGACACAGTCTCAAGCTGTGCCAGGGGAGGTTCAGGCTGGATGTTAGGAAGAAGTTCTTCCCAGAAAGAGAGATTGGCCGTTGGGATGTGCTGCCCAGGGAGGTGGTGGAGTCACCATCACTGGAGGTGTTTAGGAAGAGGCACTTGATGCCATGGTTTAGTTGATTAGATGGTGTTGGGTGATAGGTTGGACTCAATGATCTCAAAGGTCTTTTTCAGCCTGGTTAATTCTATTCTAGTCCACACAAGTCCTTACTGGTAAGAACTTGGCAGCAGGAGAGGAAGGGTAGAGTACTGCAGCAGATTGCAGGGTTGGGGGTTGGTTTGTTTGTTTTGTGGTGTTTAGTTGTTTGTTTCCCCCATTCCCTAGTGTTGTACTGATTTGTGTGTGCAGAACTGAAACTGGCTTTCATAATCTCGGCATCCCTGAGTAGCAGCAAGGTGAACAGCTGCAAGCATCTGCTCAGTAGGGACCTGCTGCTGCCAGAAATTGAGCTGATAATGATTAGTGGCTCAGGAGTGTAATTAAGGTCATGTTAACTCCAACAGCTCCTCCTACCTTAAACATAAAAATCTGGGAAGCCTATCATGCAGAAGAGCAGTTCAGGGGTGGGTCCTCTTAGGTAAAGAGCTCTGGATTCTTGTGCTTAAAAACAAAGGAAAGTGCAGAGAAATGTTTGACAAAAACATTGTTTGGTTTCAGGACATCTTTTGCGTCACATGATGGAGGAACTTCTTCAGCAACCCATCCCCAGCATGCACAGCTCTGTGCTGTACTGGAGGATTCCTGGAAGTAGGTAGCTGGAAAGGTTTTGTTGCTTCTGAGGCTGGAGGAAGGTGCTGTGTAAGCGATCATCTAGCCTGTACTGTGGTGGACAGAGTGAGTGAGAAAGGCTTAGAGATGTAGGAGATTCTTTCCAGCCTTGGTGTTTGTTCCAGAACTTTTGAGGTGTGATTTATGAAAGCTATCAAAAAAACAGTGTCAGTAAATGCTGACAACATTGAATGTGTCATTCAAAGGAAAATAATGCTCTGTTCAAAACCGGGAAGGTGTTCAAGGAATGCAGAGTAAGTGCTTGAAGTAAAACTGCATGTGGTATAGGTGTGCTGTAAGGATGCTCATTTGCTTCATTTTCAATTCAGAAGACTCGAGCTAGTGCAGTGTCATGGGAGGAGTTATTGTCTGCAGCTGGTAGGTACATCTCCAAATGTCAGCTATGGTTACTTTTCTGCATTGAATTTCTGACCTGTAAAAGAATAACACCATCATAATTCTAAGCTGTTCCAAGAGCTTTTTGTGTTCTTGGTGTAACTCACATGGCAGATCTTTAAACCAAAGATTTTTGGTTGAAAAATGCTTCTGGGCTAAGATATCAGAGTAATATGTAGCCCAGAGAAAGTCCTGTGGAACCTAAGCATAAAAAAATATTAAACAGGGTTCATAATGCAGATTCTTAACTGTAGCAGTATTAATGGTGGTTGTTAAAGTGAAGTAGAGTTTTGCAAAACATGCTACTTGGTATTAGTCAAATTGATTAAATTGGACCTTTTCTTTTCTTTTCCTGAAATTGGCTTATTTCCCTGATACTGTGCTTTGGCTCAAAGAACTTCACCACATTTGAGAGTTTGGAAGAAAATCCGTAAGACAGTGCACTGGTGATAAGGGTGCAACCTTGTGCTGCTGAGAAGTTATTGTGGCTTGGGAGCTGAGCGTCTGACAAACGCACGCTTTATCACAGCCTGACAGAGTGTCTCATTGTCTTGCAAGGGCAAAACGACAAGTTCCTCTGTGCAAATCCTCCTTGCGTAGCCCCTGATGAGAAGACTGTGCTGCTTACTTTTCTCTAAACAGTGATCTGAGCGTACCTGTCAGTAGTAGCACTACATGTTTTTGGCGGTTATTAAAACCCAAGAATCCTTCAGAGGAGTGGCCCCGTGGGGTTGAAATGGATTTGCACCCAGTACAGGAAGGGTGTGCTTCTGTTGTATTTCCTGTGTGGATTTTAAAGCTCTGCGAAGCACCAGAAGTAAGGGGGTTTGAGACATGAAAGAACTGATGGGATGTGAACATGTTGCCATCGCTCTTGTATTTTGTACATGTCATGAGGTGGCTGGTTCAAAAGCTTGTGTCTAGTATACAGCAGTGCAGGAGGAATGAGGAATGAAGGTAGTGTGACAGGGGCATAGAGTCTGATGTGACAGGGGTACCAGAGCTTTGTGAGGTGCTTTTCCCAAGTCCAGTCAATAATTAAAGAAATGCCTGGAAACCGTGTTCTTACACTTTGGTCAGGTTTAATGCATGGTGTTAGAATGAGTGAAGTGACAAAGTCTGCAGGATCTGTTCCTCACTCCTGCTTGTTTTGGTGGCTTAAAATTCTGTGGTAGCATGTCCTATCTGTATTTCATCTTCCCCCTTTTTGTGAAGTGGCCGTGTCAGGAGGGTTGTGAAAGCTTGCACACAGCAAACGCTTCCCTATCCTCAGCAAAAGCTGTGTTCTGTGTTTCAGTTGCAGTCTTAATTCCTTAGGAAGGAAAGTAATTATGTGCTTGGCTGAAAAGTCTGGTTAATACTTCGGAGCACAGGTTTCTGTGATTGTTTCTTGTATGTTTTGGGGGTTTTGTTTGGTTTTAGGGGGTTTTGCACTTTTTTTTGCATAAAGATCAGCAAGAGTTGCTTCTAAAAGGCATGTGGCCATCATTCCCACACATACCTGGGAAGGATGCTTGCTTCGTAATAATGAAAAGCTGAAGTGCAATTTCTGCTCCAGGTGTCCAAATGAGCAGTTGAGCTCTCTACACTGCAGCTTTCTGAGCAGAGGTGGTGTTCCCTTGTGCCAGAGGATTTTTATGTGCCACGGATGTGTGTTTGTTTCAGAGCAATACACGTATGGAAATCACTTTGTGTTACTGATTGATTTGCTTTGATTTGATTTCAGGGTGTGGTTATAGCAGGCTGGCTTTTTCTATACTCGAAGTCATGAAAACAAACAGCAGAGGAGCCGAGGGAGTTTGTGCTTTTAAAAGTGGTGATCGGGAGGGTAACTTGGTGCCTCTTTCTCCTGCCTTTGCGAGGCCCTGTGTCTGTTTTAAGCTGCTCCAGGCCCTGCAACCTAGTCTCAGCAAGCGTGTCAGCGTGAGGCACCTCAAAAGGGGGAAAGGAGAGGGTCGCCTCTTTCTGCCCCTTTTTGTGTGTGTGTGGGAAGAGGAATGACATGGAGTTTGGGTTTCCACACGGCTTTTTATACTCTCAGCCCCCCCAGGCTATGAACTGAGGATGCTTGTTTGCCATTAGACCAGAGGTTTTGTTGTTGATTGTATCCCAGAAAGAGCTTTTTTCTGGCTCTATTTATGAGCTTGTGCTGTTTGAGCTGGCTGTGATTGTGAGGAAGGAGGGAGGCAATGAATGTAGTGCCCTCTTGTTTTTCTCTTGTACAGGAAGAAAAAAGCAGAGGAGCCTGTCCTCCTCCTCTGAGTCAGCTGTGGTTACGGTTTGCTGAGTAGGCGTGCATGTTTTGAAGGAAAAAGCAGCTTCAAATTAAGTCAGCTAAATACTGTGCCCAAATAAGTTTGGGGAGGTTCCCCCACTGCAGACTTGCTAGATGCTGATGTTTTAGGGTAAAACTGGTTTATCACAATATTAAAATCTTGTCTGCATTGGGTAATTCTAGAACAAAACAGGAAAGCAGGTTCTGTGCCCTGGTGAGTTTTCCATTTTGATAGCTGTTGTTACCATAGCAAGTTGAGGTACTGAGCTGCAGTGAGAAAGTAGGATTGAGTATTACACCAGTAGTATGATCTCCCTCCTGTAGGTACCTCAAGGTCTTGCTAGTACAGCAGTGGTGATCTATCTGCCTGTGTACTGTGCATGTTATGTTGGGTGACTTGTGGTCAACACAAAAGAAAGAGAATCTGGGGCAGGACTTTATAAAATCAGAGGATCATTTTAGAGGCAGAAGTGCACATCTTCCATGTGGTGGAACGTAAGAAAAAAGGTTGCCAAAGAAGCTCCTATCTGACTGAATAAAAAAGAAGTCAGCTGAAAGTAGATAGGTAAATGTAATTGTGCTGTGAAGCAGCTCTCGAACAGGATTAGAAAAGGACACATAGAAACAGCCTCAGTTCCCCCGCTGTCCGGCCTGTCATTGCCGTACACAACCAAATCACTACGGTTGAGAACATCAGTTAAAATTACCAAAGGAACTGAGGTGTGAATGTTTGTCTTCAGCAAATGCTTCAAGTGTGTGCTGCACTGCAGATTTGTGATTAGTCCTGTTGACATCAGTTGAGTACTCTGGGAAAGTGAAAATGAACTTTGGTTGGCAGTGATTCCACATCAAACCAAGCGTACGCTCTGTAGGGTGTCCTGCTTTTGCAGTACCAGCTGTGGTAAGTACTAGGACGCTTCAGTGAATTTTTTACTGAGCCATGCACAGATGCTTTTAGGTCAAGTGGTGACACCTGTAGTCAGAATTCTTAGTACAACACTGAACTATCAGCTCTAGGGGATGAGGGGCAGACTGACAGGTGAGGGAAGAGATTGAATGTGCAGGAACATGGCAGAGGCCATGCAGCAGTGAAATGGGTGGCCTGTTGCTGAGGTAAAATGGAGGTAAGTGAAGTTCCTGTTCCAGCTGTGACTCAAGGACTGTGCTCAGAGGTTCAGTGTTGCAGTAGATAGTGGCTTGGCTTTTGCACGTGCTCTCTTCGGTATTTCTCAGACAAGCTTGGCACTTAACTGAACACCTTGTGATGCAACTCATTGTTGCCAGTGTGACAGGAAGTGTTAATTCCTTGCTTTTGTCTTTAGTTGCTGTATCTTTGCTAACAGAAACAGTTTGTTCTTATTTTGTGACAGAGATGGAAGCTCATTTGTTCTGCCTTTTTTGTGTGTGTGTCTTGTATTTTTTCCTGCCTAAATGCACACAAATATGATTTGTAGCAGTTACTGCTTGGACAAACTGATCCGAAAGGAGATGTAAATGACACTGTGTATTTTGCCAGCACAACTGGAGTTCTAAGTGTACACAATGTTTGTCGTTTTGTTTTTCTGTATTGTGAGGACTTTGACATGGTGAAGTTGCAAAAAAGTACATAATGATGTTTAAGTGGAAGAGGAATGTATAAAAGCTGTTTTAATAGTCATAAGCCAGTGCTCAGCCTCTGTAAGAGACTTTGAGCTGCCACCCACAAGAAAAAGTAGACAAATATGTGGGCTTTGTGAATGGCTGCAAAATCAATATTTTTTGATGAATACTGAATACCAAATACTAAGCTATTTTCTCTGGAGTTTCTTGTTCAAAGTGAACAAGTTACTTCCATCACTAAATACTGTCTTGGGTCTTGCTAGATTGCTGAGATTTGAGACCAAGTTTCCTCTTGAGAGATAATGATCACTGGCACTTGCAGTTTGTGGCTTCTGCATTTTTAATTTTCTTTTATTAGAAGCTTTAAGTTAGCTATAGGGTGTTCAGTGTTTCATGCGTTCAGTGTTTGGGTACACATGATGTGGGTGTTCTGTGGACCCTCTATCTCTCTGCTGCTTGAGGTTGTGCAGGATTGAAGTTAAGACAGTGCGACTCTTTCAGGTTTTCATGGTTTCTGTACTGACAGTCTGATTCATGAGCAGTGTGGTGTTTATCTGAAACGTTTGATCCGCTTTTGATACTGAAGAGAAGGGTATTGCAGAGCTGTAAAGGGTAATATGTGCTGGAGTTTGGGAGGTGTTTGGGTTACCTATGAGGCTGTCCAGAGAGTTAAGATCATCACACAATACCTCTGCCAAAGTACTTAGTGTAGAGACAGATGCACAACATTTCAGGAAAACCAAGCAAGTCCCTCGTTACTAGGTTGTTTCCTAAAAAACTGTGCTGTGGAGCAGTGATCAGAGGTTTACCTACAATGGAGCTTGAAGACAGTGCTGTGGAAAAGGCTGATCATTGTGCTTTGTTTTATCTCATAAGTGATTATTTGTAAGTTGTGGTGTTGCTTTGTTCATCGAAGCAGTGATAAGATACATGCACATCATCCATAATGTGTGGGTCTTACGTGTGTTTGTGTACATCTTTATAAACAGAAACATTAGTACTGACTTCACTTGGTACTTGTCAAGTGTGGTCAGTGCACAGTAGCTTAGCTCAAAGCATGTGGCCTTGTGCACTGACGAAGTGTAACTCTGTGTGCATGCGCCTTGGCCAAACCAAAATGCAGTCTAGACAAATCAGGCCAAACAAGCAGCTGAATGGCCACTGCCCCCTGATTTTTCTCTTATTCTGTTGAAAATAACGCTGCAGGAATGCTTAGCAAATTGTGCCCTGTTTGTGTGTGTCCGTGTGTCCCCACCCCCCCACCCCCACCTTTTTGCTGTTGAAGTGCCCCAAGTTGCAGGAGTCACAGATGATGATGTATAGAAGAGTTTGGTGTTACAGTTCTGCTCTAAGAATTTTCTGGTCTTGGTAGTGCTATTTTAATTAAAACAGTTCCACCAATGTAAATGGAAACCATGCCCATAGAAAATTGGTGCTGGAGTATTTATCAAGAAATGTTCTCTTGCAGAGCTTGTTGTTTCAACCATTTCTGATGGGATATACAATCTTTGGTGATTGCACCTGTGAGGAACAACAGTTGCAAATAATTTTCATCAAATGCCAGTGGGAATTTCTCCCCAGAAATATGCTGTAGAGTTACATAGGCAACTCTCAAAATACTTTACAAATAGCTCTTTTGGGGAGACGTGCCAGCTGTGGTTTATGTTTCTGGATCTGGTAACGATCTGCCTGCTTTTCTGAGGCTGTGAATATGGGTAAAAACAAATTGTCTTCCATGGATGTGTGACAAGAAGGAATGGAACACAAGAGGTGGGGTGGGAGGGAGTGTGCAACACCTCCTGCATTTTTTGAGTGCCATTTTTGTGAATCTGAGCTGATTGATATATGAGTGGAGTAAGAAGTCATCTCCCGGGAGTTTTACTGCCTCTTTTTGGTAACTGAATACATCCAGGTGGGTCAGATATGTGGTAAGGGTTGTCGGGGTGCTAGTTTGGAAACCCTGTTTTCTTTTGAAATGCCTGTGAGATGATGGATCACTGCTGAGGATTTTGTGCCACCTCACAGTACTCTCTGGGCACTTTCATGAAACGTTGACAGTGAAATATTTGTACCTTTAATCCATTTGATACAAGTTTGAACTTGTCTTAAGGCTTTTTTGCTTGCTTGCTTGCTTGGTGTGGGGAGCAAATTGGTGGTGATAAAGGTGAAGCAGGGATCTTGGGTTAATTCTGAAGTGCCTCTTTTTCCACTAGTGTAAGTGTGATCCTTCTTTTCTTCCTATACAGTTCAACCCAAACAAATCAGCAGGGCAAGCTTTCTTTTCCTGCAGTTGCCTGCTCTTGCCTGCTGTTTGGGCTGGGGCCCCCCTCTGGAAATTTAGCTAAATGGAAGAGATGTTATTTGTCATCTTCTACATTGTCAAATTATGCTAATTTTGGAATAAGGAATTGCTTTCTTAAGGGAATTAGTTATCTTCTTGGAAAGTTGGCTGCAAAAGTAAGCCTGTTACTAAATGGCTTTGTAAGAAGTGGATTAAAACTTCCTGATGTATTGTTTAGCAGGAGAAGTCTTCCATTGTTCAGCAGGAATTTATGGTTGTTTAGCAGGAGAATCAGAAATGAGTACCTCACTGGTGGTGATAATAATTTCGATACGTTAATTCATTTTCTGATAATGAAACAAAGGGGTTGGTCAGGCCTTGGGCCTTTTTACATCTATCATTAATTACTCAGTTTTGGGGCAATGCTTATACGTGTTTGTCATGATATTCCTATATCTGTGCAAATCCTGACCAAAAACAGGTGGGTTCTTCACCCTCCTTCATGCATTTTCCTCCCTCCTGTGCACATTTTCAATTTAAACACACACCACCCCCGTTTTTTTTTTAAGCACTTTGGAAATTCCCTTTGTAGCTACAAAGAATACACTGTATTGCCTGTGATTTATTAGTACTGATATTGTTATGGCACATTTGAGTTTTGTTCTACTCAGTTAAAATGTTCTGGAGGAATTCTGAGCAGCAAATAACAACTAGACAGAGTTAAGGAGCAGTAGCTGTACCTGTACGTGCGTGTATGCTGTGGATGCATAACAAAGATTTTCGTTGCTTTCACACTAGCAAAATTTGAGGCAGTTACTTCTTCAAGTCTTATTTTACTTGTTTGTTTCTCTGTATTCATACATATACAGCTTCTTTCCTTAGCATCCCGCTATGCAGACCAAGGACACCAAGGCAAGTTTTGCCAGGTCAGGCTGGCAGGAGTGGTGATGCTGAAGGCCAGGCTGAGCCTGCTGGAACTCCTCTGGTCCCATGCACCTCTATCTACATAAAGACACTCTTGGTAAAGAAGCCTGCAGAGTTTTCCTGCTGCCCCACATTTCAAGTTGAGGAAGAGGTTTGAGAGAGGAGAGAAAGTGTGGATGGCTCCGGAAAAGTACTGGAATACTTCTTAAAGCAGGTTTTGTCCCTCTGGCAGTGTGTTGGCGAGGGGCAGGGCTGCGTGCGCATGCGGTACTGGGGCTGCAGCTGGAGCAGCCATTTATGAATGAGGCACCAGAAGGGGGAGGAGGGATTTCAGCTATAACAACAGCCTGCTACTAGCTTTCATTCACGCCTTGCAATCGCGGTGTAACTGGCGCTCTGTTTTAATACTATGGCCTATTTCCTTTTTGAAACAAAATTAATTCCTTCTTTTTCTACTGCTCTGTGGTTTACTTCCATTTCATATTGCTGCCTTCCTGTATCTTTCCCCCTTTCCCTCCTGAAGCCCACTCACATGTTGAAGGTCTCATCTCCTGGTTCTACCTTCCCTTTAAAAAACCTAGCAAATCACGCAGCTACTCCCTTGCTCTCCTACTCCAGTCAGGAAGCCTGGGCAGAGCCTTGCGCCTCTTGGCTCCCCTCACTGCTCTCTGTGCAGGCGCAGCAGCCACACTCCGCATATCTCCTGCGTCACCAACCCTGACATGGCTGTTGTGGAGGAAGCATCAGCCTTTTTGAGGCACAAGGAGGACTGGGTGAAGGAGGACTGTGGCTAGTGCAGAGCGCTTCCTCATTCTAGCTACTTTAGGTAGCCCATTATTTTCAGCACTTCGGACCCCTTTGTTGTGACTGAATTGAAGCCGGGTGACAATGGCACCCTTGCTTCCTATTCACAGCAAAATGAAGAGACAGGCCATTGTCCTAAGCATAATTGAGCCTCTATCAAAACAAAACCGCAGAGAGATGGGCAACTCAGTTAAAGCTGCTTGTTTGAGCTGTAACAGTGGAGGCCGTTTAGGACTAGAAACCTAATTACCAACTGTAAGCTTTTTAAAATCAGTTCAGCATCCCTTTTTAATATAAGAACTGCCATGAAGTGGCCCAAAAATAACCCATATGTCAGTTCGTTTTCCTTAGCCTGGGTGGGAAGCCTTACAAGTCATTTCCACTATAGTGGGTCATTTATCAGCTGTAGGAGAGTGAAAATGTTTGTGCCAGTTAGTGGTAAGGGGATGCTTTTGCTCATCATCCTCCTGACTAAAACCTCAGTCTCTTTTCTGGTCATCCTTAAGTAAAGGATAGTGCACATGGGGTTAAACCACTAAAAATCCTCTATATTGTTATTCCAAACAAGTTAGTGTTTTATTTTAATCATCAGAGGAAATGGTGGGGTTTAATCTCTGTGCTAAGGAAGTGGTAATACCTAGGAGATACCGATCAGTATGTGTCTTCTGGTGTGGCTGGTACGTGTAGTGGAGCAGATGTTCCAGTATGGAAAAATCTCACTAAAGAGCAGGGATCTCCAAGCTGGCCTGTGTCTTCAGAAAGGCTTTTTGAAAGGCTTATTTGGATGGATATGGGGGAAGATTGGCAAGTATGGTGAGGGAAACTAATTTCCTGGAGTTTTTATGTGATCATTTGGGGATTGTATCTAGGGGGGAATGAACTGTCCCAGGGATGGAAGGGAGAAGGTTCATCTTTCTTTTAGTCTCTTAATACTATGATTTTGAATGAACTTTGAAACTAGGTAAGCATTTCACAGTTTTTGAGAATAAGCACACACTGTTGGTTCAAGTTGTTGTTGAGCAGCTCCAAGTGCTAATGGCTTTTGCGGTGGAGTGAGGGGAAGGCAGAAACACCGCTATTTGTTTGGCTGGATAGAGCAAAATCTGGCCGAACTACTTTTTGTTCTGATGATACCAAAGTAGACAGTAGTAAACTTGTAAACTAGCAGGGCAGAACGTCTTCCAGACAGCTGGCCTGCAGAGCTGGCAGAAGGAGCCAGAGAGCTGCATAGTTTACCGCTGCTCCAAGAGGAAGTTAGAGATCTACTGAGCCGCTTGGACCCCCACAAGGCCATGGGACCGGATGGGATCCATCCTAGGGTGCTGAGATTGCTGACAGATGAGCTGTCCAAGCCACTTTCCATCATTTTTCAGCAGTCCTGGCTCACTGGAGAGGTCCCAGAAGACTGGAAGCTGGCTAATGTGGTGCCCATCAACAAGAAGGGCCGGTTGGATGAGCCAGGGAATTATAGGCCTGTCAGCCTGACCTCAGTGCCAGGCAAGATTATGGAACGGCTCATCTCGAGTGCGATCACACAGCACTTACAGGATGGCCAGGGGCTCAGGCCTAGCCAGCATGGATTTAGGAGGGGCAGGTCCTGCCTGACCAACCTGATCTCCTTCTATGATCAGGTGACCCGCCTGGTGGATGTGGGGAGGCCTGTGGATGTGGTCTACCTGGACCTCAGCAAGGCCTTTGACACCGTTCCCCACAGCAAACTCCTGGCCAAGCTGGCAGCCCGTGGCTTGGACAGGAGCACACTGCGTTGGGTTAGGAACTGGCTGGAGGGCCGAGCCCAGAGAGTAATGGTGAATGGCACCACATCCAGCTGGCGGCCTGTCACTAGTGGTGTGCCCCAGGGATCAGTACTGGGCCCCATGCTCTTCAACATCTTTATTGATGATCTGGATGAGGGCATTGAGTCCATCATCAGTAAATTTGCAGATGACACCAAGCTGGGGGCAGCAGTTGATCTGCTGGAGGGCAGAGAGGCTTTGCAGAGAGACCTCGACAGGCTGGACAGATGGGCAGAGTCCAAGGGCATGAGATTTAACACATCCAAGTGCCGGATTCTGCACATTGGCCACAACAACCCCAGGCAGTGCTACAGGCTGGGGTCAGAGTGGCTGGAGAGTGGCCAGGCAGAGAGGGACCTGGGGGTACTGGTTGATTGTAGGCTGAACATGAGCCTGCAGTGTGCCCAGGCAGCCAAGAAGGCCAATGGCATCCTGGCTTGCATCAGGAACAGTGTGGCCAGCAGGAGCAGGGAGGTCATTGTGCCCCTGTACACTGCACTGGTTAGGCCACACCTTGAGTACTGTGTCCAGTTCTGGGCCCCTCAGTTTAGGAAGGATGTTGACTTGCTGGAACATGTCCAGAGAAGGGCAACAAAGCTGGTGAGGGGTTTGGAACACAAGCCCTATGAGGAAAGGCTGAGGGAGCTGGGGTTGCTTAGCCTGGAGAAGAGGAGACTGAGGGGTGACCTTATTGCTCTCTACAACTACCTGAAGGGAGGTTGTAGCCAGGCAGAGGTTGGCCTCTTCTCCCAGGCATCCAGCACCAGAACAAGAGGACACAGTCTCAGGCTGCGCCAGGGCAGGTTTAGGCTGGATGTTAGGAAGAAGTTCTACACGGAGAGAGTGATTGCCCATTGGAATCAGCTACCCGTGGAGGTGGTGGAGTCACCTTCACAGGAGGTGTTCAGGAGAAGACCTGATGGGGTGCTTGGCTGTATGGTCTAGTTGTTGGGTGGGATGGATTGTTTGATGGGTTGGACGCGATGATCTTGAAGGTCTCTTCCAACCTGGTGTATTGTATTATTGTATTATTATTGTACTGATACAGAACTCTAGTTCCCTAAGATCCATATCCTTTTTGGTGTTTGGAGTTGAGGGCTTCTTTGTGACCCACATCTATTAATATAGACACAATTCTCTGAAAAAAAGCCTAAAGGGATGAATAAGCTGAAATGACTTGGGAGGCTTTTGGGCTATGAAAGGCTGGCTAATAGCAAGTGGGATGAGACTTCAAGTTGCTGCAGAAGATACCTGCAGTTTCTTAGCTCTTTGATGATGAACAATACACAAATTATTAACTACAGTGCAGAAACCAGTTTTCATGTAAGGAATTAAGTACTTGGGATGTAGTATGGGCATAGGAGTTGCTCCCACCAGACTGAAAGCTTTTGAGCATTAGAACCAGGCAGACTGAGCTATTCTTTCACTGTGGGCTGCATACAGTGGTTTTTTTTTTCCTTTTCCTTCCCCTGAGGGTCAACCAAATCAGTGCTTTGTTTCCATGTGACTGTAGGCTGCAGACATGGTTTTGTATAACCCCACCAAACTGGTGCAGAGGCATCTGCAAAATGCTGCTTCTAAATGTTTCATGGAGTTTGTTTGGGCTAGTTTTAACTGAAGTATTCTGTAAACTAGGAAGATAACTGGTGTGTTTTGGCCTTCTTTTCTGGAAAGACCTCTCTTTTTCTCTCTGAGGTTCTCTGTCATTTGTGTTGGTAGGATGCTCACCCAAGCACATGCAGCATGAAGATAGCTGGCTTCCTGGGTTTAGTTCAGGATATAGCCTTGATGCTGGAACTTGGCTCAGAACGGTTTTGGGGGTAGATGGTTTGTGAGTTGCTGTCAGTGATATTGCTGCTTGTCAATTCTTGCCTAGCTATTTTTAATATTTGGAAATGTGCAAAGCCTGTCAGTGTGCCAGCTTTATAAAACTGTTGAAGAAAGTGTAGGATAGAGCTCATCTTGCACCACGTAAGTGAGCTCTTCCTGTCAGGGTTAAATAAGCGGACTCTGAACTCCACCGATCAAAGGCAGGCACACTTAGCCAACCCATAACTGCAGAGGTTTAGCTCCAGGCAATGCTCAGCGGTTGCCCTCCAATTCAAACCCCTCTGCTAATAAAACTCCTTTCTGCTTCTCTGAGATTTTACCTAGTTGCACATTAGGGACTAGGATTTGGGAAGGGGGAGGGATGTGTTTGTGGCTTTGCAGTTTTAGACATGTTCTTTGGGGGTTTTGTAAGCTCTTCAGTGAAACTGAGCTGAATCAAAGAAGGAGAATACCTCCTAGTTTCCTCATATTAATATATTATTAAACAAACAAACCCATAACAATTAGGAGTTATTTTTATTTTGTGGGAAATACATATTATTTTATTTTGTGGCTATCTTTTTTGGGAAATTAAATTCATCTGTTGCCAGTGGTAGACAAAAAGAAGCCTGAAAGGAGATAGGGAAATCCCACATTTCCTGATCTTTATATCTGGTATGAGCTAAGCCTCTGTTCTGTGTTTGTTAGGTGATTTCCATTTGAGCAGCTTGAGCATAACAAAATTAAAGATTCAAAATGAGCCCGTGGGGTAAACTGATGAATGGACTGTTCCCATTCTTCAGAGAGAAACCATGTGGAGGGGGCCAAAGCTGGCTGTGTGCAGAGTTCTGCCCAGGTTTGTGGAGCTGTCACCTTGCTGCAGGTTAAAATGCTGCACAAACTACTGGATGCAATTTTCCTTTAACACATTTCAGAAGAAACTGCCCTCACACATCTTGCCTGCATGTGGTTTTAAAATATCTCTGTTATCTCCATGTGAATTCTTTTTCCTGTAGCATATCCACTAGGTGTGCAGTGCTTCCAGAACTGTTTGGTGTTTTGAACATAAAGGACATGTTATCTGTGTCTCTGTCTCACCGACTTCTTTCGTTGCAGAGCTTTTCTTGTGTGATGTAAGTTTGCCCTTGCTTATTTATGTCTGGGGCAGAAATTTATCTGTGGTTCAGCAGCAGGGGGCTGATAAATAAGGTGGCAGTGTGTGATGTTATTGTGGATTGTTGTGGAGTTTAGTTGATTCTAAGCTGCTGCAGGAATTTTTTAATTGCTACTGACTTGAGCGCTTCTTTAAACAAACTGAAAGAGAGCAAACCACAAGAAACCAAAACCCACCACCAAAGCAAAACATGGGCCTTCTCTGTTTTTGTACACTGGAATCCTTGCCTTGGAGGTAATTAAAATTGTAACTGTTCTCTTTAATGGGATTTCTTCGCAGCTGTATTTTTACTAAGCATGTCTGGGTGCAGCTGGTAGAACAGAAACATGACAAACATGAGAAATGGCTGGCATTGTACTCAGAGGTTCTTAAGTATATGTGTGTGTGTGTGTATGTATGTATGTATATTTCTTCATTCAAGAGCAGATCCTGTACAGCAGCTTCAGTTATATCGGGTAGCCCAGAGAGCTTTTTTGAAGTGATCTTGGAGAGCACAAGTATAGTTAGGGAGGTGCTGGCTTGGCTTGTCATGCTAAGTGCATCTGTGTCCCCTGGTCTTACAACTGTACAGACCAGGTCGTAGATGCTGGGCAGCGGGGAGCTGGGTATTATTGGCTCATGTAAGCTTTGGAGATGTTTCTGGGTTTGTTTTTTAGACTACTGTAACTTGTCTCCATGTCCCTGTGTTCTCCATAGATAAAAAGATAGACTTGGATTCGGGTCAGAACTGTAATTGATTACCATTGTGGGGTGACTTTCTACAGTTGTAACTGGCCCCATCTGAGAGTACTTTGCAGTTTTTCCTGCTCAAATCAGAACTCACTACTGGGGACTTGACATCTCATGGCCAGGGATGAGAGTCTTTTATCATAATTTGAGCACCCTGACTTCACTGAAGACTAAACTCTGCAAAGCAGGCCTATGGGGAGGGCAGTACAAAATGCCTTTGCAGCCTTGGATTGTACAGTTTACATAGTTATTCAGGACTTTTTGGGTATTTGCTCCTGTAACATGGTCTTGACAGAATCCTGTTTAGAAAAAATTTCTTTTCAGCAAAAGTTTATGGCAGTTTTGACTCTCCTGTGTGTCGTCTTCCTCCACAATCCACACGCAGGCGGCTCACAGCTAGGAGCCCTGCTCTGTGTGTGCTGGTATCCTGCCATATCCATGCGAAGTATCTTCCCATGTCAGCTCTCTGGGTTCAGACTGACTCCATTTCTTTTCTGCAGTACTGATGCCAGGATCAAAATGCTTTTACTTATGGCTGTTTTTCAGGGTGGCTACTAATGTGCCTCCAGCTTTGAAACTAACAGGTCGGGGGGACCAGGAATAGAGCTTGTGGGTGCCTGCTGTGACTGACCTGTTCCTTCGAGTGGACAGGGACACACCAGTTGGGCACAAATAGCTGTGTTTTTCAGTAGTGCTCCTACCAGGGTAGGGAGGCTAGTCGTGTAGGGAAAAGACAGGATCACCAACCTTTGTCTTAATGGCAATACATTGCCTATGAAAGCCTTGGCCTGTAGCCTGGGAGACTTAAGCAAAACAAAAAAGTGATTGTGTGATAGCAGAGAAAGTTGTTGACCAGCGATATTTTGGTTGCTTGGCAGGTCTGGGCGACTGCTGCTCAGAAAACACGGAGCTCTGAATTGCAGCCTTGGAAAAAAAAAACAAGCCCAACAAAATCCCCTAAACAAGCAAACAGCCCTGCTACAGAAACAGGGTTCAGCACTGAACATTTGCAAGCACTGTGTTACTACCTTAGGTATCTCTTGCTGAATGCAGAGCTTTTGTTTGCATGGGTTCTGTGAGGGACAAGGAGCCCAGGTTGATGGCAAGGTGATGTTAAGGCAGAGCTGCTCCAAGTCTCTCCTTGGGAGTGCCTTGCCTGTCAGGAAGGCCCTGTTTGGGTGATTGGCTGAGACAGCTGGCTTATGAGCTCTTGCTGTCGTACCTCCAAGTGGTTGAACATTTGGGGAAATAATAATGTATCTTGATAGTTTCTAGGAGCTTTGTCTGAAGTAAGTTACAGTTTAGTAGGCATTGGTCTTGTGTGCATCATCTGGCAGCTGAGAGAGGGGAATCAGAGTGAAGTCCAAACCCATGACACACCGCCTGTGAAATCTTAACACAATATTCAGCATTTTTTTCACACTCCTTAACTGTCTCTATCTCTGTCACTTAAAGTAGGTCCTCCTTTAGTAGGGCTTGGGATGCTGCCTCTGAAGAAGAAATAATCAAGCTCTGGGTGACAGGATCTGAACGATATTTTTCTTAGTGCTAAAATAGACTGGTCATGCAAACCTGAAACTTAAGTGATAAGCCCTTGGTGATGCTACTGTTGAGGAACAGGGAACCAAGCAACATGCACGTGGAAGTTGTCTCTGTATTTCTTCTAGCGTACTGGAGTACTGCATGTACTGTATCCAGATATTGCCTGCTGTTTTCCTTCCATTGCCATCTGTTATCTCTCTTCTGGCCCTTATCTTTAACTCTGCAAATCCTCTTAGAAATTTCTTGAAAGTACTGAAGCAGGGGGAAGCTGTCTCTTAGGTAATGCTTTTATTCATGGAGCATTTGTTTTCATTTGCACCATCCTCTTGTTTCATCCTGGCACCTTTTCATGTCTTTAGGGTGCAAGACCGGTGTGATCTAATGTACTGACTCCAGTAATACCATGTAATACAAGAGCAAAGTACTAGAAATCGTAAGTTCTGTCAGCTTGTCCTTTCCTCCAAGTAAACAGTGTTAGATGTGCCAGCCATGTCCATCTAACATCTGACATATAAGCACCCTGCTTTCATGCTCACAGAAACTTCTCCAATTTCAAATTTTAGAGTGTAAGCACCTGCTACACATAATACTTGAGAGCATCCAGGTGGTGGTCACCTTGTTGCTCCCTTTAATGCAGCAGTTGGGGAGCCCATACTGTGTGTTCGTTGTGGCTGAAGGGGTTTAGTTTGAACTCAGGAAGGCACCATGAATCTCCACGATGCTCTCTGTGCATGATACTAAAGATCCTCGATTGGCATTTTAATATTATTGCAGTAAATGCTCCTAATCTAACAAATAGGAGGAGTAAGGGGAATACAGACAATAAGATGCTAATGAAGCTGGTCATATTTGGGCTGTGAAAGCAAAGAGAATCCATATTAGGAGTATTCAGTTGTGTGCTTTGATTTGTTTTTAGGATAAGAAACTACTATCTTTAAAAACTGCAAGTCCTTAGGGCTGCAGAGCTGCTTTTGAGTATTGAGAAGTTTCAAAATGGTGTAACAGAAGGATTGCTCTGCTTGTGAGGGTGGGAAAGGACATTCCCCCTCTTTTTGTAAATCAGCATGCTTTGCTTTACTTGTTCTCCAAATGAAGACAGTCACAAGCGATAGCTGAATGTGATACTGTTTGTTCTGTTTATATAAATTCTGCTTTAAGCTGAGTTCTGGCAGCTTTGCTGAGTGGGAAGCTGATATGTTTGGCCTCTGTAATGGCTGTGTGGGCTGTCATTAGGAGGTGTTTTGCAGAAGTTGCCGTATCTTACCTTCTCACTTCATTATAAAGCTTCAACATGCGATCTGCCCTCTCCCAGCTGGCACTGTATTTGTGGCTCTGAAGTGGTTTTGAGAACCTTGGGTTGCCAGGCTTGCACAGAACATAGGTTGTGTGGTGGATTGGTGAGGAGCTGCCACCTCATCTTTCTGGTTCTGTACCCCAAGTATTTTTATTAGCAAGGCACCTGCCTTTGAGAGCACCTCACTATGTTATGAAATATGCCTTGCATTGCAAAACAGGGTTTCCACCTTCAAGTAACCCTAAACACATGGTCCTAACCTAGGCTAAATACTGGGTTTTTTTGCTTTTGGAAATGGGGAGTTGTGTTAGTAAAGCAAAATGTGATGAGCTGGAAAAACATGAGGATTGTGAGGGAAAGATGAAGTTGCGAGGTCAAACAATGCTATGTAAGGGGCTGTGCTTGACTGAGCATGGTAAGAAGCTCCTTGCTATGGTAAGCAAGTAGTTCACCCTGCAAGTTCACAGAAATAAAGCATGTCAACAAATTAGCTCTTTAATAGGTGAGTTAAAAAGTGAAGTTAAAAGGGAAAATTACCTGTTTTTCTGGCAATTCATGTATGTGAGTTAAGGGTGAACTTCATGAAGACCGCAACACTGCTCATGAAGGTATGTGGGAGGTGCTGATCAGTGTTGTCAAACGACTGTACCACGTGCAGAGAAGGGAAATACAGTTTCTGCATCCTCCAGAAAAACAGTGGAGATTTCCCTCCACATGATCTGTATGCGTGGAGGAATTTTAACTTGCATAACCATGAAATTCTCCTTAGAATTTAGGCAAACATTCATTGTGGAGGCCTACAAAACATCAAGGCAGAAATGAGCAGAAGAACAGCTAGCAGATAAGCATTGCAAATGCTCAGATACTTATCTGAATCTTTTTGGTTTAGAAATTGAGTTTGGGAATCTTGAGAGAGCCTGTTCTCACGATAAGATGCCTTGTAAAGCCCAGACTCCCACTCGTCAAGAACAGTACACACTTGGCTTTTCGTTTAAAGGATTGAATCCCTGTGCTGGGCTCCGTTGGTCTAAGGTGTGCCTGGCATCTAAATATTACAGCTAGGGTCGTTGGATAAGTTTTTAGGAAGTATGAAATTTTCTCTCAAGCCCTGGATGTTTTGTTAACTAAATACTTTTCTTAGAGTGCTTGTGATTTTCATGGATCTATTTCGAAGTGTAAGACACATGTAAACCAGCATAGGAAGAGCTGTAAATGCTTTGGTAATCATTTGTCGAGACTTTTTGTTAGCTATTTGAGGTGCAATCAGTCTTTTTCGAAGGTGCTTTTATAAAATACACCAGGCATACACAAGTTTTGTGGGTTTTTTTCATGCATATCTTTTTATTCAGTTAATAGTTGAGGCCCCTGAAATCTGAAGCATTTTTACTTTGTGTGTTTTTTCCCTGAGGGTTAAGGTAATGCTTGAGCTAAAACCTTTACCTTCTAGTGACATTTTGAGATGGTGTGGTTGGTGAAGGAGGATACCACTTGTGAAAAAACTTGTTTAGCTGGTGGTAATATTTAAAAAAATAAAAGTCAATAGACGAGACCACCAATAGATGCTGAACTGTCATGTTGAGGTCAGGATAGTGGCTTTGAGTTTATTCATAGCAAATTGTCATCTTTTTGCATTGGAGGTACATGGGATCAGTAGTGCATAGGCCTTATGAATCACGAGCAACCATTGCCAGGGATTAGTTCTAACTTGTATTTAGATTTTACTTTGACCTTACTGATAACTTGCCTACCTGTGAGCAGCCTGTGTTGCTAAATTTCACATCAGAAAGAAGAGTTTTATAATGCACTTGGTTTTTTTCACGAGTTTTTCTTTGGCTGTAATGAAAAGTCTATAAGCAAAAGTAATTCTTCCTGCTAAGCATGATGCTAATTGCAAGAGGGAGTGCTTCTCCCAAGCACACTAGAAATTTTTCACCTAAGTTTGTAGAAGCACAAATCTCAGTCCAAGATGCTGTTTGGGTGAAGATTGACTTTGGAGCTGGCTGTGCAGAGTGTTGTCTCCCTTCCAGTCTGTTGGCAGGAGGTGTGACAGAGCTGTGTGAATGCTACCTCTTCGACCTGCTTTACGATGCCTCCCAGCAGGCACAGCCAGGAGGATGGGCTATTGTGGTTTTTAACTATGCTCAGAGGTTTGTGATGTCTGGATAACCTCTAGAACCTGGGTAGTGGAAGTGTGGAAAGTCCCGTATGAAGGTGCTCTTTGTTCCTCTTGTGCTTGAATGCTTTCTGCTGGGTTAATGCACTGCAATTCAGACCATAGCGTGTTCTCAAGGCACTTCTGTTTATGATTCAGAAAAGGGTGGCAGCCTTGCTGAATTCAGGGGTTTTAAAAATTGTAACAGTTGCCTCTGCTAAGCCTGAAGACGGGAGCAACTTGTGCCTCCAGGTGGCTAAGAAATTTTGTCCCTTTCTGCCACTTGGTTCTAGTGATCCATTCAAGGTCCTGGTCTCCTGATGATAAAGCAGGATGTGGCAGTGCTCATGTAATCATCATTCTCCCAGAACCAGCTGTGCTGCTTTGGATTTTGGAATATTACCAGGCTCAGGCTGAAGCTTGTCATGACACAGGTGGTGCAAAGTAGTTTGTGGGATGACCATCTTAACCAGTTTGGGACTAATTTGATTCCCTACAGAGTCCCTTGAGAAACAGTGGTTTTATCCAGTGTTTTTACTCTGAATGATCTATACATGATGTTCTTGTATCTGTCAGATAGATATAAATGCTCCAACTTCAGCCAGAACCCTCTGTTACCTGAGAAAGAGGAAATGCACAGAATCAATGGAACGTCACAGGCAGCTTTTACCTGTATGTATTGTGTGAGCATGTTTGTACTCAGTTGATGGGTGGCAGTGGATCTGGTTAAAAATAGACATCTATGCATAGAGAGCCAGGGGACGTAAGTCTGACCAAAAAGAAAGTTTCTTTCACCAAAGCATTCACTAATTTTTATATTTAAAAAATATCTTAGTGAAATTTGTTTGAGTCTTTATTAATTTATTTGGGATGGGCACCCAGGCCAGATGGCTGTCGTGCTGGGCGGAGGAACACTTCAGGCCTCACATGCTGGAGTGTGCTCTGTGGCTGTTGAGTGACTTCTCCTTTTGCAGGGAACACCCTTCGAATATGCTGTAGTGTCTCCAAAGCGTGTTGTTAAAAGCGTGACCAAGTAAGGTCAGTAATCAGGTGGTTTTGCTCCATTGGCTTTTTCCCCATCTTTCTGGATGCCTGTGTTTTAGCCTATAGACTAAAAGGCAATGTCTCCATCTGTAGATGCATCTTGGAAGGTTGGTTGTTAGTTTTGGGGTTTTTTTTACCCTGTATTTTTACTCTGTATTCTGATTTATCCCCCCCCCCCGCAAGTTTTGAAGCAGTCATTTTGCATAAATTAGTCATAAATTTGATTTAATTGCTGTGGCTAGCACCTGTCTGTTGTGTTCCTTCTGCTGTTTGATCTTTCAGCTGACTTGTATATGCAGTTTCCACAGAGCAGTATGCTGTGTTACATTTAAGTTGCATAGTGGGGTAAACCCTTGGCTTTAGGGAGATGGCAGTTCGGAGGTGGTACCAGTCTGGGATCCTAGTACAGAGCAGATTTAATGCCTATTGCAGGCAGGCAGGGGTTGGGCACTCCTGTTACTCTTGCTCTTTTCCTAGCCTCAGTACTTCCTGATGTAGCCAGCAAAAATATGTACATGTGCATATCTCTGAGGTGGGGTGACCAGATGAATAATCTGTTTGGAAGGGGTGTTTTGCCCTGAGCCCTGGGACAGCTAGTCCCGTAACTGGGGTTGGGGCGAATCACAGAATCACCGAATCACCAAGGTTGGAAGAGACCTCAAAGATCATCAAGTCCAGCCCATCACCACAGACCTCATGGCTAGCTGTGTACCAGCGGCGCTGTCTGGGACATGAAGGGCGGGCAGCAGTGCCTGTGCTGGCTGGCTGGGTGTACTGGGGAGCACTGGCACTGATTTGATACAATACGATACAATACAATACAATACACCAGGTTGGAAGAGACCTTCAAGATCATCGCGTCCAACCCATCAAACAATCCAACCCACCCAACAACTAGACCATACAGCCAAGCACCCCATCAAGTCTTCTCCTGAACACCTCCAGTGAAGGTGACTCCACCACCTCCATGGGCAGCCGATTCCAATGGGCAATCACTCTCTCCGTGTAGAACTTCTTCCTAACATCCAGCCTAAACCTGCCCTGGCACAGCCTGAGACTGTGTCCTCTTGTTCTGGTGCTGGCTGCCTGGGAGAAGAGGCCAACCTCTGCCTGGCTACAACCTCCCTTCAGGTAGTTGTAGAGAGCAATAAGGTCACCCCTCAGTCTCCTCTTCTCCAGGCTAAGCAACCCCAGCTCCCTCAGCCTTTCCTCATAGGGCTTGTGTTCCAAACCCCTCACCAGCTTTGTTGCCCTTCTAATGTTCCTGGGGCGGGTTGTTTTCTAATTCCGACGTGAAGGAGGAAGGTGAATCAGTGCAGGAATTACAGCTCTCAGATTTCCCAACTCACACGGGTGGCTCTTTGAAAACACGATATAGACAGAAAAAATCTTTTCATTGTTTTCCTTTAATATACCTGGAACAGCCCTGCCTGGCCCGTAGCGGCTTCCCCTAGACAGCTTTTTTCTGCAGGACAATGAGGGGCCGTGCGCGCTCAGAGGCCACTGGCTCAGCCGGGAGAGCAGCATGGCAGGGCAGACTTGCAGCACTGGGTGCACACCGATGGCTAGTACAGGTCACCAGCACCCCAAAAGCAGACCCCTTCTGGGGAGGTGCTCCTTATCAGGTCTCTGGCCAGCCGGAGGGGCTGCATAACAAGCTTTTATTTGGTTGGTTTTGCTTTATTTATTTATTTAGTAGCTGAAGCCCTCACATGGCAGCCTGCAGACTCCCAGTGAGGGAAGGCATGGGAAGGCGAAGGAGTAGGAAGGGAGCAATGCCCGGCGGAGCAGGAGCGAGAGGCCCCAGCCCTGAAAGCCGGGCTTTGTGTCCCCGCCTCCCCCGGGCCCTGCCGAGGGCAAAACATTACACAATCTGACTATTGTTTGCTTGGAAATGTCTACGGCATCCTATTGCAATTATTTATGAAAGAAAATATTTGATGTTTTTGTGGAAGGTGGGTGGGGGAGGCTGAATTTACCTCTCTTCTTGTTTGGAAGTAATATTTTTTCCTCTTGTTCTTCCTGTCCAGTTGTTCCAAAATTTTCCTGAACAACAAAGAATGCTCTTGCTTGTAGTCTGTGCTGTTGTGGAAGTCTTGCTCTTAAAACAAAAAAACATGCACAGATTCTACAGAACTTTATTTGGTGTCATAAGTGAAGATACCCACAAGCTACTTCTAGGGATTTGGTTCATGCCCTTTGAGCTTTTGTCTAGTATGTTTTACAGTGGTAACATTTGGAAATGTTAAATCTTCCTCACTTTTCCCTGGAAGTGTGGGCGTAGTGAGAGAAGGAAAAGATCTAGACAGGCTTTGGAAGACTATGATCCTGATGGAGAGGCTCAAAATAAATGATACAGTTTTAACCAGTTTTTCTCAGTTTGGGGTCCTCTCTACAGGTGACTTTTTATAAAAGACATCAGGAGTGCAGGCTGGAAGGAATACTAATAATGAAAAGTCTCTACATGGAAAAGAGAGATTAATTAGGAAATGCTGAAAGTGATGAGTAAACACCAAGCACTTAGAAGACCTTTCACTTTGTGATGCTGCTGTACAAAATAAATGTCAGAACCATTTTCCTAAAGGCCAAATGGTCCCTCTAGATTTTTTGGACTGATGGGCTTCTCCAGTGTGGTTTCCAAAAGAAATCTACTTGCGACTAATGCTCAGCAGTATTACTTTATCGCATGAATTGTGGGAGCTTGCTTCATGTGTACTTCAGGGCGATACTTTATTTTAGCTGGTGGGTTTGGGAGCTTCTTGCTTATTGGAAACTGTAGGACAATTCCCCAATATCTTCCTTCTGCTGCAAGGTATGCTCAGGTGCAGGGTGGGATGTTGCTGGGGTTGTTTCTTGGCAAAAGTTATGGGGAAAGAATGTTTCTTCTTGTGAGGGATGAAAACGCGTTGCTTTGTGCAAAGCGGATCACTTGGATTTCTAGAGCATTCTGTCAAGTAGGTGGTAAATAGAGAGATTGTTTTGTTTCAGGTCTGATTGCAGCCTGTTTTGCTGAAGTCAGGAAAAGCTTGCTGAGCCAGAAGGTGCTCTAAGCATGACCCTACTCCCTTGTGATAAGTAGAAAAGAGCATATCTATCTTCTAGCAGCTGTCTCGTGTCTGCTGCAGAAGATCAGACAGACTAAACTGTACCTGTGTTGTCCTTGATGCATGTGGGGCTTACCCTCTTAACCATAATTGGTGTGTGTTGGTGAGAACAGATTCCTTGTTTCCAAGCCATTCTTCCTATGGCAGCAAGGAACCTTTGGTGGCTGAGATCATTGTTGGTGGAAAACACCTCTATGAAACACCATATTCCAAACCACACCAGTGGTTTACCAGTGTTTTTTCCCCCACCTTGTTACTGTCTAGAAGCTGAAGCTGGAACAGTTTTATAGCATTTATAGCATTTTTATTTCATTTGCACATAAAAGCATTCAGTTTCCTCATGTCTGAGGAGGGCTGAATTACTGTCTTGGCAATATGTGCTACTGAGGTAGGAAGCAGTATATATTAAAAGTTAAGCTATTAAGACAATCTTAAAAAGTAGTTCTGGAGTTTTGGGGATCCTTTTTAAAATAAAGCTAACCACATTGATGTAGTGTCCTGAAATACTTTTGCTCTCAATACAGAAGAAATAGTGGCATCGTAACATGGAAACGATTAGGCTAGTGATGCTATATGTGAACTTAGCTAGAAAGGAAGTTATATTGGCTAGAATTTATGTAGTTTCTATATAGAATTGATTTATGGTACTACCTTTCTGGGATAAGATGTTTTCTTCTGAAAATCTTTCTTCACAGGATGTCTCAGGAATAGCCTGGCTGAGACCTACCCTCCTGCATGGTGTGATGCTGGCCTGTCTCTGTTTGTGGTAATGGGCTAGAGCCTCAGGATTTGTAGAGCAAGAATCCTTTGGGATTGTGCTTGTTCCATAGGACACATGGATGGTGTGGGAAATAACGTCAAATGGATGGTGCTGGGAGCGTGCAGAAAATGCACTCTGTAAAGAGAGGAGGTGGTTTCAGGAGCACAGTTGTGTTTGCTGAATTGATTTTGTGTGAATTGTTCATAAACCAGTTGTCAACTGGAGCGCTGCAGGTAGGGTTTGAGATGTTGATAGGTGAATGCCGTATGCTGGCTCTGAGATGAGTTACTCTTCATGCCACGCATTCATGCCACTCAAGCTCAGCATTAACTAACATATTTTTGTACTTACTTGAAACTTACCTTCTGCCTGATTGATCTGTGTTTATGTGCACATGAATAATTAATACAAATGTGCATTGTCCATGTGCACACACACACACATCCTAGTGCCTGTGTGTGCTGCACAGAAATCATTCAGGTTAATGGGTGCACAGCGGCTGAGCAGCCCATTCTTCAGTTTATTTTTCCACAGCATTGTTGCAGACCAGATATATTTTCATATGGTTGTATGTGCTATAAAACAATATTTTTCAAGATGGGGAAAGTATCAAGTTGCTTTTATTCTGTGCTTTTATAAAATCGCTTGAGAAATTAACATTCTTTTGTATCGGGTTACAGGCAGCCGAGTTCAGAAGGGGCGAGCGCTTGAGGGGAAGCAGGATGTGAAGCTGGAACAAAGGCAGCCTCGTATTGCAGAGGGGTAAACAGGAGATGGTACTGCTTTGTGTTAGATCCCTTATGGCTGGTAACAAAGGGAGACTGGGATGCTCTTGAGCAGTCCTTGGAGGAATTTGCCCTGCTGTACATGCTGTGTATCCGTGCTTAATTACACATATACACAGGTGGTGTTAACTGCAGATGATCACAGGATGTTAGGGATTGGAAAGGACCTTCGGATATCATCTAGTCCAACCCCAGTGGTTTCCATTTTTCAGTCTTCAGGTCTTTTTCTGTGGCAAATTTCTGAAGAGTTTTGCTTTAGCTCTTGCTGCCTTGTGATAAGCCTGTGACCCTTGGTTATTCTCCTAGTGCTCTCCCCTTTCCCCAGCTCAGAAAGCCAACTGAAACAGAGGAGGAAGAGGCCTCTCCATTTCCCTGCTGCTTTTGTGCAGGGAAGCCCCAAGGTGGGGAAGGCAGGTCTGGGCTCCCCTGTGCTGCTCAGGGCATGCTGCCTTGCTTCTCTCAACTTGGCGGAGCTGTGTGAGGTCTGGAGGTCCCTGAAAGGGGGAAGCTGAAATGCAAACATGAAGCTGAATAATAAAACTGATGTCACTGGCAGCCAATCAGGAGAGGTCATGTCACATGCCTGGCAGGCCCTGTGCCCACAGAACAAGAGCAGCAGCCTCTTTGCACCAGTTGTCCCTTTCTCACCACCGGGAACTACTGGGATCAAACCTTTTGAAGTTTATGATTTGAGACTTAAGTGCACATAAAACGCAATTCATCACTCCTGCAGTTCATAAGAAGTTTCCCAAGACTGTAGAGCTGTGTGGGAGCTCTTAGAGGAACCACACGACAAGCAGGCAAAGCTCTTTTTTTTTTTCATAGATAACATTTGCTGTTCTGCCCTAAGTGTGCTGGGTAGCATATATGTTGGTATGTGTTTTATGTGTCAGGTTCTAGTTCCTGATTTATTTTGCACTATACATTTGAGTCTTATTTTTCCTTAGCAAATCCCTTAGGTAAGCTCTACATTACTCGCGTTATTTCTGTTCCCTCCTGTCTGGTTTAGCAGAGGCTGATTTGAACATCTTGGTTCAAGCTGTTGGAGGCTGTATGAGCTGTTTATCATTTCTGGGGGTGAAATTTAATAGGTTTTCAAACTGGAGAGCTGAGGCACTCTTTCTGATACTTCAAACTGTCCATACAGTCATTGTTTTAGGTCGATGTGAAAACAAACAAACAAAACCCAAACCCAGTTATTCTACTGTGAGGACATCACTGGCACCAGCAAACAGATCTACAATGAGTACTTAGTCTTAGAGGATACACAGAGTCCTTTATTAGAATTTCTAGTCTTGTGTTTTTAACCTTATTTTGTCTGCAGAAACAGAGGAGGTGTAAAGGAGGAAAGAAGACTATAGGATTTGTCACACAGGTTTTGTCTGTGTTTGGGTTAAGGAGAAGTAATGTCCATGGGCACTGACAGTTTTAGGTTTTCAGGGGTAGCTAATCTTTTCCAGTCCAGGTACTGGAATTTCGTTCCTATTTTTGTCTATATTAGACTTTACGTGGCATGTACAAGAGATGTTTGAGCAACTTTAAGGATAGCCACATGACCCAAATTGGGATACACACAACTATTGTTGGAATGAGAGCTAAGCATGAGGCTTTGGAAAACAGTACAAAGGTGGTGTAACAGTTGTGCTTTGGATCACCGGTGAGGGTGAGAAGGTAGAAAGAGGTGTGGTGTCTTCATGAGCTGAGGGATCACAAGGTAAAAAGCTGTGAACAGCTGATTTCTTCTGACACAGCAAGTGGTTGGTAAGTCAAGAGTTGCTGAAAGCAGGGAAGCAGCCTGCGTGTCATCTGGTGGTGGTGGATACTGGTCACATCGTGACCCTAGTGAAGCATTCTTGTTTTCATAGTGCAGTGTAGAAGTGATTTAATGTCTCATAATTGTTTTCTTGGAGGAAAAATGATACTTTTGCGAGCCTCAGTTAAAGCTGCAGCAGCTGATGTAATTCATCTCTGAAGGAGTCAGAATTTTTTTACATGTATGCAACAGCATAAGATAGCTGCCTTATTAAGAAGGCCACACTGGAGCTCTATATCAGAATGCACCTTTGCATTTACATTTCTCTTCACTGCCAGGTATAATGGAGAATTCTGTGTTCTTAGGCCCATGGGAGAGAAGATTTAAAATTTCAGTCCTTTTCATCATTTTCTTCTTTTCTTGTGAGGAATCCTGCCATACTAGCAAGCACTGCCATCAGAATAAACAAGGAAAATAATTAAAATAACATGACTTAATTTGCTAAGTCACCCAAGGTGAACTTGAGTTGGTGACAAGGGCAGGAAGACATTTCCCATATTATACAACTATTAACATGTTCCAAACCAGCTTAAAACACCTGAAGAGCCTCTGAAATATTCCAGCTGATGGATGGCTCTTGGTGTGGATTCTCACATGTATGTGTGTGTAAGAGGTACAGAGGACAGATTTCCCATTCATGTGAAGATGGAATGTGCCAAAAAAAAACACCCATGAATTTTCACCTGAGATGAGCAGGAGAAGATGATCTGAGAGGAACCTTCCCCATTGTGCTCTTTACTGTTTCCTGAGCTCATGAAAGGCTTAGGTTGGTGCTTAAGGGCTTCTGCAACAAGCAAGATGAAACCCAAACAGACCTGAGCCCCCTTTAAACAGAGAAGTTGCAGCTTTCTGTACGGGACAGCCACTTGTTATAGGGCATTGTTGAAAAATAGCAACTAATTATTTTTTTCCCTCTTAATTTATAAGGCATCTCTCATACATGGCTTCCTAGAGGAACACTTGTTAGTTGAAAGCCAAACCAGTACAGCTCAAGTGTTTCTAGTTTTAGCTTGTGTAATTCTGGAAAAGTCTTACATAGCTGAGTTGAAAACTGAAGACTAGACATAATGATCTGTTTGGCACGCACAACTGTGACTCCATGTCATTCCTGATGCATTGAAATCGTAGGTTTTGTATTGTAACACTGATTGGAGATGCTTGTGAGGCCGAGTTTGCCAACGTGAGGACAGTAGATACCGTCATTCGTGAAAGTGCGATACAGAAACGCACCAGCCAGCATGGCCTGGCCGCAGTGAGTGCACAAGTGTGTATCCGTGCTACTTCGTTGTGTTTTGTAAGTATAGACAGTCAACAGTTTTCTGATTGTTTGTGGTAACAGAAATAATAATCTGACATAGGAAATGGTTTATCTGTAAAATAAAACTGCTGGAATGTTAATGTGCTGAATTTGGACAAAACTGCTGAGGTCCTTTTAAAATAGTTATATGTTCCCACGTTGGAGTTATGAGTAGTGTGAAGCGGAAAGTCTGTGGGCACTGCTCTAAATCCACATTTGGATGCTAGATGGGCTTTTTTGGGTTGTGAGTCAGGAATTTCTGAACTATTATTGGAGGGTTTTACTTGTGCTGACTTGCTGATGTTTTGGGTTTTTTTTTAATTATTAAATGTGGTTTGTGGAGTGAAGATTACCTACTCTAGCATGAAGGTTAGGGGATGCATTGTTTACCTAACTGGTAGGTGGAGATGACTCCCTTTTTGGCTGATGATTTGGACATCCGACTTCAGCTTGTGCACTACATCTAGAGTGATCCAGGGATGCCTCAGTAGAAGCATGAGGTGGTGGTGAGATTTTTCTCCTTTTAAAGCATGAACTGTTGTTGTTTAAGAGGCCAGATAAAGGAGGTGGGGATCCTGTAGGCAGTTGGTTAGAAAATGTTGGCTGGTGCTAGTACAGGAGTTGAAATCATGCAGCTTCTCTATCAGTCTTCTGGCATGCTGCATGAGCTCTAATTTTATATGTCAGTAGTTTGACCAAAGCTGTATTCTGAGGTTGAACTTCACTTTTGAGTAAGCTGATATTAAGTTTAAATTGATAGACAGAGTTACCAAAAGGGCTTGGATATATTTATGCTTTTTTGTTCTCTCCTTCTTCTTTCCCACTTTTGTTGTTGGCAGCTGAAGTGACAGCTCTGCAGACATCTCCACAAGTGGCACAGCTGACTGTTCCCCAAGCCCTTAGTGTCTTAGCCAAGTGCTACAAGATGGCTCAGCTGCTCTCTCACTAAACTTCGCCTTTCCCTGGGGTGTAAATGCTCTGTAGGGAGCCTTGTGGTCTCAGTTCTGCTGCCTTCAAAACATCTGTGGAGCGAGCAACGAGCAAGACAGGACACAGGACGTGGCAATAATGGTCCAGGGTTCAAATTCCTTGATGTTTGTTTGAAAGCACCCTGAGCATGCTTTCTGTTGCCACCCAGCAGCAGCATGTGATGTGAGGGGTTTTGTCCTGGTTTTCTGAGAGATGCGGATTGTTGGTTCCTTCTCTGCCTTTCCTCCCTTCAAAGTACTTCTAATTCTTTTGGTGCTGTGCAAATAGATAATTGAAGTGTATCCTTCAACACAGGTAACAAACAGGCAGTTTGTTTTGGACGTGTGTACTTCTTTTTGGCCTGCTTTTCATTCTAGTGCTGCACTTTGAGATGCTTGCCTGTAGAGGCATGATAACTGCTTAAATTCAGTTTGTTTCTCCAAAGACTATTTGAGGGTTGTTGTTGGGGGTTTTTTCATCCCAAGAGAGCACGGTCCCAGTGACTTGAGGCTGTTTTGAAACATTTTGTGGCTTTTCAGTCTTGTAGCATGTACCAGTTACGAACTTGAAGAGGGTGGCTATCTTGGCATTGTTCTATTGCAAATGTCTTCCTGGGCGTGATGGTGCTGGACACTGAACCCATTTTAAACAGACAAGAAATGATATCGGCCCACTCAGGGTCTGAGTATGGCTCAGTAAGACTCGCTGCTGATACTGCTGCTTGCTTTGTTGTTTGGTGATTTGGTTGGGTTTGGGGGTGGGGGGGGGGGGGGGGGGTAGGAAATGGTGGGGATTATTTTAATACAGCCTTGGATAATTTTACAGTGAGGAGACTTCTCCGTCTCGTTTCTGACTGTACCTTCACAGAGCCTCCACTTCAAGGTAGTTTGGCTTGTTTATGCAAATCTACCAGGATGTTTCGAAATCTGCTGAAGGGTGGTTGGGACAGGAGCATCTTCTGGTGTTACTTAGAAATAGTAGCTGTAGATTTCTTTGCAATGTTATGTGTTATATGTTAGCTTAGGCTAAGTCTTTTAGATGGAGTTATAAACTGTTGAGGAAAACGATTTATTAATGGGAATGCAAAAAGCTAATGTCAGTATGGTGAGAAGTGGAGGTGAAATGTCTCTCTGCAGAGAAAATGCAGCGTCGGAAGGTAGCGAAACAACTTTGTAAAAGAAGGCACTATTTCAAAGGCTGTGGGGTTTTGAAAACAATTTGATGCCAAAAGCTTAACCTGTTTTTCATAAACATGGTTGCTGGTTGGAGCAAAACAAACAATTAAGGTCCTTAAGTGAACTGAAATGAGGAATCATAGCTACCCAAGCAGACTGCTAAAAGTTGTACATGTAGCTAAGTGTGAGTCAGGAAGGAAGTTCATGAGTGGGGACTTGAGGGGTGTGCAGGGATTGTTGATCTCTTCTCCATCAGTGTTACTTTTTCGTGTGGAGTGTAAGAAAGATGCTTTAGCAGTGATAATTGAAGGGATTGGTGCTTTAGCCTAGCAACCAAGGTGTCTCTTAATTTGAGACAACTGGAGGGAAGGCCATTAAAGGCTTGTGCGTGTGAGCCAAACTAATTACTGTGATGGATATTCCAGTCACTGTCTTTTACTATCTTACCTTTCTGCCTTCTGCAGCATCCCCTGCCAAAGACTTCATTTACCTCTGTACAGTACATGTGTGTCAGGTTGGAATCCTGGGCTCTGTCCAGCTGGATCAAGACCAGTTAAGCTTTGCTGGAAACTGTCCCTGCTTTCAGTGATCTTTACAGTCAAACAGCTTTAGTTGAAGGATGCCTCTAAGATGCTACCTAGAAATTTGTGTGTGTAAAGGGTTATCAGTAAAAGCAGGGAGGAGCTGACTGTGAGCACTTAAGGGCTGCAAGATAATAATCAGAATATATTATTTTTCAGCAATTTTAAAAGCAGCTCTGCCATACTGCCTTCCAGAATATTAATGGAATTACACAGGAGAGGATATAGTTGTTTCTGTCTGAGCTCCCTCTTGTGAGAGCTGGGCTGAGATTTCTCAAGGCTTCTCATAAGTTGTGTTCCTCTGCCCTGCCTTACTCATTTTTCCTGTTTCCGCATGCTCCGTGAGCTTAGGGTGGCTACATTAAGTGCTAAAAAAAAAAAAAAAGAAGAAAGAAGTGTGAAGCTTTAGAGAGCAGTTGAAGAGATCTTGTCTGCTGAAGGCATGGCACACATGCTGATTACAGCCAAGTTTTTTGAATTTCCACGAGTGATCCAAGGTGATCTCTGTGTAAAGATTTTGTAGGGCATTTTGTAGGGAAGACTCTGGGGCCTGTGGGGATCTTAGGCAAGTCCTTTTTTGTTCATGCTTCACTTTCTTTTTCTGAACCACCTTTACAAAGATCTACAGGAAGAGTCCATGCATTTTGCTTGACTATAAAATTGCAGATACTGGTTGAGAAATGCACTGGATGGTCTTTAATGGCCTCAGCTGTCTAAAAGACTTGAGAGATACTGTAGCTAACCATCCTAGCAATTGAATTTAATCTCCTTTTGGTACACTTCTGTTTGTGCAATAGTTCAATCTATTGCAGAAAGCAGATCTGTAAGCAAATCTCATTCTTGTGGACAAACACTCTGCCTTTGAGAGACACTGTGTAGCCATAGTGTTTCACTTACCTACCTTGGGAGGTTAGAGAAGCTGGGAATGAAGGTTAAGCTCTGGAAAGCTGCAGGAGCACCATTTTTCTCTTGTGTTCCTCTAAAGCTACAAGCCCGGAAAGGATGGCTGGCTGGAGGTGAGGGGTGTTTACAGCCATGAAACGGAACGGTGTTTGAAGTGAATTTTTGGTTTACCTACATAAACCAGCCACGAGCAGTAGGGATTTTTTTCTTCTTTTCACTGTGTCAGAGAGAAGTGTTCAAACTACACATTATTTGCAAGCTGGACTTCTGCATGACATCTTCACCTCATAAATGCCTTGTTGGAGAAAGAAGAAGAGCTGGTGTGTTTAATTTTCCAATCCTCCCGACTCCCACAGATGTACCCTGATTATCTGACCTGAGTATGGGGCAGCCTTTGGCAAGTCTGGAGATTTTTGCCGAGTGAACTTGCAGGAAGTACTCTGAGACAGATCAGCTGGATGTGTGCTCAGTTAACTGTAAACAAAATATTTGTCTTTAAACATAAACCAAAAAGGAAATGAAGCAAGGAAATGTTAGTAATCCTCCTTAAGGAGAGTAAGTAACAATGTCAGTGTTGATTCTTTCTGAAACAACACATTCTCTGCCTGTTAAAATGTTTTTCTGGTGCATGCAGAGTTTCGTGAACACCACAGAATCCCTGTACAGTGAGGATACCTGCTGGTTGCTGGTACAGTGCAGCTTTGGCATTTGTAAAACAAGCCATTTCACCAGAATTCAGGAGTTAAATCACAGTGTCAGGATCTACACATTGCTGGAGAAGTTGCTTGAAGAAATAGGTAAAGCGTGCTTGGAAAGTGGTGTGACAGCCTTCTGGTGCTGAGAGTCTTGGGTAGTTCTGTGAAACTTTACAGTGCTCTCTGTCTCCTTGCTCCCTCCTGTAATTGCCCAAACCTCCTAACTCAAACTGTTGCTGTATGTGACAGGCAGTTGGGAAGCTGTGGCCCTTGGTCAGTCAAGTCTGTGTGCAGGAGCTGCTCCCTTCTCCTGGTGCCCTGGGGAATTCTTCCCTGTTGTGGCACTAGGAGAAAGCAGAGCTGAAGTATGGAGGAGGGCAGAATGAGGAACCACACTGAAAAAATGATTTGATCAGCAGTTAATGCACTGAACTTTGAGTAAGGGACGGTGCTACAGCCCCAGACTTTCTCATCCCATACACTCTTGTGTCCAGCCTATGGTGAACCCTTGAACCTTCAACATTGTTCTGTTCTCTGCATGTGTAAGGGTAATGGCCTCACAGCTTTTTCCAGGCAGGAAAGCATCTTGTCTCCTGTTAAAACAGTTGACATATGTACTTGGTTTGACCTGCTTATTTAAAAGAGCAAATACAGCTTCTGTAGTAAACTGTGGTGTAGTCTTGCTACTATTTTCTGTGCAAAATGGGGACTGCCTCTTCAGTACAGAAACCTGTTAAACTGCGATATCCAAAGCAGGAATCTCTCCTTTCCCCCATAACCTCAGACTTCCTACTTTGGTTTGTCATTCAAAGCAGTAGAAGAGGTTGTATCAACAAGCATTAGGTTTCAGTTATTGTACCTCTTACAAGCTCAGGATTATAAAGAAGCAGCTGTGTTTTCCCTTAGAATGTCATGGCTTGTGATCTGGTTGTGTTTCTGCCTTTGGGCACCATTCACCTGAGAGCCTGTGAATAATCTCAGGGTGCTGAGCAGGATTTGTGCATTGCTGCCTGAGAGCTGTGCGCAACTGATGCGCAGCTCCTGCTCAGGAAAAATTCTGTCCTTATCCACAGGTGGAGATTCATGGGGGTGGACAAGTTCCTGGTGAGCTGGAAGTTTCTAGTAAAACTCAAGTTTAGTTGTTACAGCATACTGCAAGGGCCTGGGGTGAGAACTTTAACATGGGAGCCCTGCTTGTGAGGCAGCCTCAGTGTACCTTCATAGTAGTTCTTTCTGTGTATTCTTACTGAAAATCAGCAACAATTTCTCACTGACATCAATAATAAATGAAACCTGCTTTAGCAGGTGTTCCCAGCTGCAATGGCCGAATGACAGAACCTTTTAAAATAGTTTTAGTGAGGAGAAATCAGATGTTGGGTCTACTGAGAGCAGTGATTTACTAAGTACATAAACCTAAAGGACAGGAAACCTTGATTAGTGGAGACAAATCTCAGATACTTAAAGGCACTTGGAAAGAACTTCAAACTGGCTGTTGCATGACTGAATACTATGCAGGCAAAAGCTGAAATTAATATCAGTGTGAATTTCACATTGGGCAGCTTCTGCAGTTACTGCAAAATCACAATATATCCTGTTTCCTTGTCACCCCCAACCAACAGATGTTGCCCTGCTTGTCGTGGTACAGCCCTCTGAGGAACAGACTAATATTTGGCAGAGCACTAGAAAATTCTTGAAATACTTGAGAACTTCTTTGGAAGGAGTTTTGACTGTTTATTGCTTTGTTTCTGAAATACACGTTGGGCTCCTTAGCGGACAGAAAGAAATGATGAGCCCAATGCTGGGCTTTTTGCAGCCAGGGCTGCTGCTTCTTGTTGTTGTTCCCCTCTTGAAAGGAGGGACTTCTCTCTTCATTTCTGACTTTTGGCACATGTTACCAAAATATTTGCAGAGTGGTAGCTTGTATTCTTCCATCTTGAAAGTGGGAAATAAAGCATATTTGTTCCTATATGTAAATACTCTTCTCCCACAAAAAATGTTTGCTTTGTAAATCCAGCCTGTTTTTCGCCTCAGTGTGTGAATTCCTGGGAGCTCTGTTTCAAAGGGCAGGGACGTGCACTTTCAGGTTATCTTGGTGCCGAAGTAAAGGGGGCTCACTGATCTCCCCGTGATGTTGGGAAGAATAGGTGAGACTGCTTATAGAAAGGACCCCTGTGTAGTGGCTAAAGTGACCTTCTTAGGAAATGCCATTCATGCCAGAGCACATAACCTTCCTCCCCATCTCTTCCCCTGCATAGGAGGGGCTGTGGGATACAAAGACGCCTGGGAAAGGGAATGCACATTCTTCTGTACAAAGGAAGCTCGGAATCCCATGGTATATACATGGGTCTCTCTGTCTTCCCCTTAGAATGTTTTCCTTTAGCCTGTAATCAGAGAATTTTTTTCCTTATTAATTTTACTTTGGGTGGAGAGAAAAAGGAAAGATGTATTGTTTGGATGGAAGTCGCTGCCGGGGGTGACAATTGGGCTATTGTCGGGTTGTAATTCTAGTGTGGGGCTCCGAAGGGAGGTGGAAAGGAGGAAGAGGAATATGAACAAAACCAAGCATTAACTCTGTAGTAGTCTCCTGTTTTTTACCTGAACAAGGGTAGACAGAGGTTTAAACCTTTTTTTTTTCTCCTGAAGGCTAATAATGAAACAGTGTTGTTACAAGAGGTGATGCTGCTCTCCTGTGAGCATCTGGGAGAGGGACAAGAAGGGATGTTTTTTCTTTCTTCCAGCTGAAACCATGCAGTTATTTTTCTAAAGACGAAATCAAAACTGTTAGTTAAAGGCAGAAACAGGCCTCAGGAAATGCTGTTTCTTCTGGCAGCAAGAGACAAAGATCCTTGTTCTTTAGACCAGCCTTTGTATAATTCAGAACAATAATAATTTTTTTCAGTGTCTGATAAAGAACAAGTGATCATTATCATAATGTGTTAACAGAGCTATAATTAAGATTGTTCTTGTCACTTTTTTAATATACCATTTTCCTTTGGGAAGTCTTAATTGTTGGAAAAAATTACTGTGTATTTACATTTGGCAGAAAGAGGCTTGGAGACCGAACCCTTTAAAGCAGCACCACTTGCTTTCCCTAGATGAATGAGAGAGAGAAATTGAGGAAGGGTGAAAAGATCTGTGGGTTACCTCAGGTGTTGGTCAGGCTCCATCCAGAAGAGGAAGCAACCACTTCACTGCTAGCTTCTTAGATGAACTCTGCCTTCCTGATGTTTCTGGATCTCCCCATATACCCCAAGATTACTTTGGCCTCAACCCCCACCTCACCTACCCCAATTCCCCTCCCCCAGTTCTGCATCCTTTCGAGGTTAAATAACATTCTTCTTGTTTTGATTACCATTAGAAATGCTAGCTTTCCTTGTGTATTTCCTTTTTATCACACAGAGCTGATGTCAACTGATGTTTCTAAATGCTGATGCTTCCCTAGTCCTTTGAGTCTGTTGATAGAGAAGTCACGTGTACCGCAATCATAGAATCATAGAATCAGTCAGGGTTGGAAGGGACCACAAGGATCATCTAGTTCCAACCCCCTGCCATGGGCAGGGACACCCTACACTAGATCACGCTGGCCAGAGCCTCGTCCAGCCTGGTCTTAAACACCTCCAGGGACTGGGCCTCAACCACCTCCCTGGACAACCCATTCCAGGGCTTCACCACTCTCATGGTAAAGAACTTCTTCCTCACATCCAGCCTGAATCTCCCCATTTCCAGCTTCATTCCATTCCCCCTAGTCCTATCACTACCTGAGATCCTGAGAAGTCCCTCCCCAGCCTTCCTGTAGGCCCCCTTCAGATACTGGAAAGCCACAATGAGGTCACCTCGGAGCCTTCTCTTCTCCAGACTGAACAGCCCCAACTCCTTCAGTCTGTCCTCACAGGAGAGGTGCTCCAGCCCTCTGATCATTCTCGTGGCCCTTCTCTGGACACGCTCCAGCACGTCCACATCCCTCCTGTAATAGGGGCTCCAGAACTGGACGCAGTACTCCAGGTGGGGTCTCACCAGAGCTGAGTAGAGGGGGAGAAGCACCTCCCTTGCCCTGCTGGTCACACTTCTCCTGATGCAGCCCAGGATCTGATTGGCTTTCCGGGCTGCAAGCGCACATTGAGAGCTCCTGTTGAGCTTCTCGTCCACCAGCACCCCCAAGTCTCTCTCCTCAGGGCTGCTCTCCAGCCAGTCACTGCCCAGCCTGGATTTGTGCCTGGGATTGCCTCGGCCCAGATGCAGGACCCTGCACTTGGTCTTGTTGAAGCTCATGAGGTTGGCTTGTGCCCACCTCTCCAGCCTGTCCAGGTCCCTCTGGATGGCATCCCTTCCCTCCAGCGTGTCCACTGCACCACACAGCTTGGTGTCATCAGCAAACTTGCTGAGGCTGCACTCAGTGCCACTGTCCATGTCACCCACAAAGATGTTGAACAAGACAGGTCCCAGGACTGATCCCTGAGGGACTCCGCTTGTCACTGGCCTCCACTGGGACATGGACCCGTTGACAGCCACTCTTTGGGTGCGGCCATCAAGCCAATTCTTTATCCATCTAGTGGTCCATCCATCAAACCCATGTGTCGCCAGCTTGGAGACCAGGAGGTGGTGCGGGACAGTGTCGAAGGCTTTGCTCAAGTCCAGGTAAACGACATCAGTTGCTCGCCCCTCATCTATTAATGCTGTCACCTGCTCATAGAAGGCCACCAGGTTTGTCAGGCAGGATTTGCCCTTGGCAAAGCCATGCTGACTATTCCCAATCACCTCTTCACTGTTCTTCTGAGTCATTAGTGCCTCCAGGAGGATCTGCTCCATGATCTTTCCGGGCACAGAGGTGAGACTGACTGGCCTGTAGTTCCCCGGTTCCTCCTTCTTGCCCTTTTTGAAAATGGGAGTAATGTTTCCCCTTTTCCAGTCTGTGGGGACTGCCCCAGTCTGCCATGACTTCTGGAATATAATAGAGAGGGGCTTGGCAACCTCATCTGCCAGTTCTCTCAGCACCCGTGGGTGTATCCCGTCGGGTCCCATGGACTTGAACACTTTCAGGTTCTTCAGGTGATCACGAACCTGTGCTTCACTTATGGTGGGCAGTTCTTCCTCCCCGTCCCTGGCATCGTCTGCCATGACACCAGGAGTGTGGCTGGAGGCCCTTGCAGTGAAGACTGAGGTAAAGAAGTGATTGAGTACCTCAGCCTTTTCCACATCACTAGTGACTAATTCACCACTTTCCTTTCTGAGGGGGCCCACACCTTCCCTAGTCTTCTTCTTGCCATTAATATACCTATAGAAATTCTTAGTGTTCCCTTTAACCCCCTGGCTAGATTCAGTTCAAACTCTGCTTTGGCTTTCCTAACCAGGCCTCTTGCTGCTCGGGCAGCTTCCTTATATACCCCCTGTTCTATCTGTCCTTCCTTCCACTTCCTGTAGAGTTTCTTTTTAAGTGATAGTGTGTCCAGCAGCTCCTTGTTCATCCAGGCAGGCCTCCTAGCATTCCTTCCTGCTTTTCTCCTTATAGGTATACATAGCTCCTGGACACAGAGGAGGTGGTCCTTGAATACTGACCAGCTGTCCTGGGTCCCTCTTCCCTCCAGGGCTTCATCCCACGACACTTTGGCTAGCAGATCCCTGCAGCGATCGAAGTCTGCACGCCTAAAGTCTAGGGTCGTAAGCTTAGAATATGTCCTCCTGATTGCCCTGAGGAGATTAAATTCAACTGCTTCATGGTCACTGCAGCCAAGGCCGTCTCTGAGCCTCACATTGGTTACCAGCCCTTCCCTGTTGGTGAGAACAAGGTCCAGCGTAGCACCTTTTCTTGTTGGTTCCTCTACCATTTGGAGGAGGAAGTTGTCTTCTATGCAGTCCAGGAACATCCTGGATTGCTGATGCCTTGCTGTGTTGTCCCTCCAACAGATGTCAGGGTGGTTGAAATCCCCCATGAGGACCAGGGCTTGTGACCTGGAAGGCGCTTCTATTTGCCTGTGCAGAGCCTCATCTGCTTGGTTCTGCTGGTCAGGTGGCCTGTAGGAGACCCCCACAGTAATATCTCCTTCCCCTGTCTTGCCTTTAATTCTAACCCATAAACTTTCAACCGACTCATCATGCCTCCCCAGGTGGAGTTCTGCTGATTCCAGCTGGTTGTTGGCATAGAGGGCAACACCTCCTCCTCTCCTTCCCTGCCTATCCTTCCTAAAAAGCTTATACCCGTCTATCCCTACGTTCCAGTCGTGGGAGTCGTCCCACCAAGTTTCGGTGATGCCCACTGTGTCATGGCGTCCCAGCATCACGGTGGCCCTTAACTCATCCTGTTTGTTGCCCAAGCTGCGTGCATTTGCATAGAAGCACTTCAGCTGGGCTGGCCCTGTCGTCCTCCTGTGCCAACTCCCCTTGGTTTCCACAGGGTGTCCTGGTGTGTCATTTGTGTCTTGCCTCAGGGCAGCAAGCTGAGAGCCCCTACTGGCTCTCCATCCCTCCACCTCAGGTGAGCTGCCCCCCTGCTTGTCACAGGCCAGCAGGAGACCACCAACCCCTCCCCCCTTCAAATCTACTTTAAAGCCCTGTCAATGAGCCCTGCAATGAAGACTTTAATACTCAGTTTTCTTTTAAAGTGTGACTTCATCCTCAGTGAGACATGGGATTTGAAAGCTGTTTCCATGTGTAGCCCTGCCAGGTGACAGTGCTGGGGAGGTACCTGAGACTTGAGCACCTACAACCTGATGGCTGATTGCCTGCCAGAAGCAGAGAAGATTGCTAGTGATGCTTTAAGTTTTTATGACCATTTAAGATTTGAAATGTTTACACCTTTACTCTGGGTGCTGCTGTTGACTTTGGTATAGTGATACAAATTTAGATCACTTGAGAATAAGACTAGCAAGCCTGTTGGCTTCTGAGACTTACTTCTACTTACAGCTGGAATAGAAAAAAAACCCACCTCTGTACCTTTTCCAATTTTATTCTACCCTTTTTGAGCTAAAGCAGTCAGAGTTGTGGTCTCTAGTTGAGATGTGAGCACTCATTTACAGCAGTATAATGGAATTTATTTTCCCACTGCTTCAAACCAGTTTGTTAGTGGTGTGCAGTATCTGCAAGGTGAAGCCCTCACTGTGATCTTTGGTGAGGTCACCTCTCTGGGTCCCAAAGGGAGGATGCAGTGGTGGTAAGAATGAGAAGTCTTGTACACTTGGGCACTGTGGCTTCCTGTTCTGTGATAAAAAGTGTTGAACTGTTTGTAGTGTGCAAGTGATGTAGTGGTAGCTGGAAAAACTTTTTGGCCAGCTTTGACTTGTTCTGTTTGTTATTTTTGTTTGCACCCAGAGTGCAGGGAAGAGGATTGAATTAAGCTTTTGCATCCTCTCAGTTATTGGGCCAAATGCCACTGGTTTTGCTGCCAATAAAGCCTACAGAAGATGTGTAGGCATGAGGAGTGTGGGAGTTTCAGAATACACAAAATCTTCTAATTGACATGGGATTTGCAGCTTGTATAACTGGTGATACCTAATCTCTCTCGTCCCTTCCAAGAGGCACGTTGATGATCCATATGCTTGATGGAGGTGTTTCTTTGTCTAAAGGAGGTAAGAATTACATAGTTCATCAGAGATGCCTCTAATTTGTCTGCAGATGCTAGATGGAGGTTTTATATTTTGTTTTTTTCTAAAAAGAGTTTTCCTCTTGCAAAAGGAGACAAATCTTCCTTCACCCTCCCCATTCCCCTTATTTTCAAGGACAGAAAGAAGGAGGTGTGAGGATGAGGGAGGGGACTGGTGTGAGATGCATAATGGAAGGCTACACCTTAAAGTCAGGTGTGGTATGTTGCTGCTCTCCTCACAACTAGGTGGATGCATGAAATACTGCTCTGCAGGTATTTTGTTACTTGATACAGTGCCATTCTTCCCGAGTGACTGCATGTCTAACCTTGCCTGATCCTCAGAAATTATCATGCCACTTGCCCAAGCTTCCTTGTGGAAGAACCTGTTAGGACAGCAGTTAGAATGGCTCTGGCCTTTGGGGGTGGAAGATAATAGCTCATGCCGACAGTGCTGTGTGGGGACTCGGGAGGGTGTCCCCAGGAAGCAGGTGGTCTCTGAATCATGGAATTACATAGGTTGGAAAAGGACCTTTAAGATCACCAAGTTCAGCTGTAAACCTAACATTGTGTAGTCAAGCAAAAGTCAGGTTTAAGTAACTGAAAGAGCAAGTCTTGAGGGACTAGGTATGTCCAGGAGAGCAAAGGAAACTGGGAGAGGGAAGAAAGGAGGATGATGTAGAAATACTTTACTTCTAGGTATAGAAACAAGGTATGCTGAGATCTGTTTTTGTTTCCCAGTGTGGTTGTTGCCATGTACTGCATGTGGAATGGTTTGAGTCTATGTTGGGGGACAATCCTCCTTAAAAAACCAAATACACACAGCCCACCCTTAGAACAGTAGAAGTACAAACTCCACTAAGGCTACAGTCAGTAAGTTTGCTTTTGTTAACTGCTCACTACTTAAGACTGTTTTCCCCCAAAGCCTGTGCATCCCAAGTTGAGCTTTCCTGCTCTGGAGGTTTAAGGTAGCAGTCTGGTGACTTGGGCTCCTGTTTGACAAGATCCCAAACTAATTTGCCAGTTTTCAGCACAGGTAATGCTGTGAATTTTAATGTGGGTTCTTTGTAGTCTTAAAGTCAATCAGAGGATTTTTTTCATTGTATCGGGAAAGTGACGGACAAGACCTTAAAGTACTGTGTTGATTTCAGTTCATACTTTGCAGATGCTTTACGACAGGTTTTTTTGGTCCTTCTTGTAAGCCCTTGTGTTTTGAATCTCAGCACCCTGACAACCCCTGTGTATTTGAACAAAGGAACAAAAGAAGAGTAGTGAGCAGCTGGGCACAAATCTGAAAGCACCTTTTTCTCCTTCCCTGCACCCTCTCTTGTTTTTTGGTGTTTTCTTGTTGTGGGGTGTGTTGTTTTTTGGTCATGGTTGTTTTTTTTTTCTTCCCCATACATAGATTTTTGAGTCTTAGGAAAGGGTTCAGTCTATTTTTTTTTCCTCTGTTTTGAGAGGATGGAAACAAAATGTCAGTGATGTTTCATTTAAATTTGCATTTAATTTAGTGTTTCCTGATGTGTGATATGTAGGCAGTGGTGGCATTGATGTCTGTATACAGCTGTGTGAAAATTAGGATATGCTGTGTTCTTTGAGAGCACTTGAAGATCCATTGAGGCCAAGTTTTTGCTGCTTTATGATACTCTGCATGTTGCCATCGACATAGAGCAGTTAGGCTGCTTTTTCCTGTGTGTAGTTGTGCAGTGACATAGAGGAGGATAATTTTTTCCTGGTGATCTGGTTTTTAGTTTTGGGTGGTTTTGTTTTTTTTTTCCCCCCATGTTGCAGGCTGCTGCTGGTGGCTTGGTGGCCTGTTCCCCCCCCCCCCCCCCCTTCTCTCTCTAACAGTTCCTACAATGTGAAGTGCTTTTAGAACGTGATACGGAGGCTATCCTGTCTCAAATACTTCAAATGTTTTCAAAGCTAGCTAGTTACAGCACCAACACAGACACAACTCTGTCCATCCCAAAAATAGTCACCTGAAGTGAAACCAGAGGATGAACTGGAGCTGCTGGGTTTCTGCCGTCTCCCCACATGGGCTGCGCTTGCATTCCTCAGGCCGGGGGCCTGGGCCTCTTTTGAAAGCAACCTTTCAGGCTTATGAAGCTGCATTGTGTAAACATCTTCAGCAATAATTTATTCTCTTGAAAGAGGCCAAACTAATCCTCCCATCCTGGTAAGGGCTGCCTTGGACTTTAAGTCTGAGCAGCACATTTTCTGCCTTGCAGCAAGCGTGACATCACATGAATATAGCAACAGAATGCGGTCAAATACCGTTTAAAACAAATTTTTAAATCCTCCCCCATGGGGTGGCTGCACTGGAAGTATTCTTCGTCTGTATGTTATCAAGCTGCATACCAAGTCTTGGTTTTGCTAGAATGTTTCTACATGTGTGTGAAAGAAACCTCAGCCCTGCTGATTTCTGTGCATTGATAATTTCCCTCCAAGCTTTGTTTTTTGTCTTGGGAACAAAGCTGTCAGGAAAAGGGGGGACAAAAATCTTCATAAAAATCTACCTGCAGAGCAAATAAGTGAAACTGTTTTCTGCAATTCGGAGCGTTTGTGACCATAGCTTGTTGTAAACAAATTCTTAATGTCCTTCTGGAGAAACATAGGACTTGAAAAATATATATATTCCCCCTCACACCCCCTTCTCTTACAGGAGCAGCATTCTTAACTTTACCTCAAGAGGCTATTTAGTGCAACCTCAGAAGCTCCATGTTGGTTTTGTCCTGCAATAACATTCACCTAAGCAAGGACATGGCATCTTTGGGGTTTACCTCTGTCTCCAGCCCCTGGGACGTTGTTTACTACTTTCTGCCTGCAATAACAGGCTAGTCCAAGGGATCCTCCTGGGGGAGCAGGATTATTTGCTTTTGCCAAAACACCACCTCGGTGCCCAGCCTGGCAGCAGGGCTGGTGGTGGCAGCATGATGCCCTTGGGAATGGTGTTGGTGGGCGTGATGAGGCGCTGGCTGTGTGTCTGGTGCCCATGTGGCAGCAGAATGCCGGTGGGATGTGGGATGCTGCTGAGCAGCAGGGCAAGCAGAGCCCCCAGCAGTGTGAATTCAGTCTCCTCTGGAGGGGGGCAGAGAAAACAGTGGGACCCTTTTCAGGAGTAAGGTGTGTTCAAGCCTATATTCAGATGCTACACCTCTTCTAAATTTGGCTTCTCTTTAATACAAGAGCTGTTTTAATCGCCCTGCAGGGAAAAACATGGGGTTGCTCTAGAGTGGGTTTTTTTCTCTGGGGCTTTTTTTCTCACCTTTTAAAAAAGGCCAAGGTCTACTCTGGAAGACTGGAGGGAAGGTGGAGGAAGGGGCGGAAAGCGGGAGGAAGGTCTGGTCTTGTGAGCTCCTTTGTGTGGCAGGAGTCCCGCGTTTCCCTGTGTTTCCCTCTTCACCTCCCATGGGGCCGAGGAGGGGGCACTGGCATAGAGGGGGCAGTGCTCGGTGCTTTGTTTACTAATAAAGGCATGGGGGCAGGCATGGCTGTGGAGACGTGCAGGGTGGCTGTGTTGTGGGAGGGGGATCTGAACATTGTTGATTCCGTCTCCCTTTCCCTGGACAAAGCAGCCTTTTGATTTTCTGCAGGGAGGTGGTTGTCCCTGGGTCACGGGAGCATGGAGCAGAAAGCATGGTAGCGTTGTGCTAAAATAAGTGGGTTTTTACCTTTTGCTATGACCCGAATCGGGCTTCCCCTGTGCAGCAGCACGGTGTGCTTGCAGTGGGTGTGTGGTGGAGCAGCAGTGGAGGGGAGTTGTTTGTGTCAGTGCTGCTGGAACGCATGGAGTGGAGGTGTGCGTGGGAGCTGGTGCCTCTCGCCTGCCCGGCTCATTGCCCAGCTACCAGCCAAGGAAGCCAAACTGCTGTGTTCTCTTGCACCGTACTGGTACAAAAGCCTTTGCCAGGGTCCTTGTATGCTTAGATGCTTTGTACTGAGTGCCAGAGATATTTATGAACTAGCTCACTTTTGTGACAGGGTTGCAGTCAGGATGTGAATGGCAGTGGATTTGAACATTGTGTTGTGCATCGGGGAGGCTGAAGGGTCTGGTGGTTTTGGCTGACAGTGTCCTAGTGACCTGGGCTGCTGCACACATCCAGCTTGGATGGAACGACCGGCAGAGACCTTTGTGTGATTAGTGATTTGCAGTAATTGCTTCCAGTTGCAGCAGCATGCAGAGTGTGGCTGGATCCTTTAGGTACCTCTGTGCAGGTCCTGATGGAAGTAAAGTTTCAGAGAGGATTCTGATAAATATGAACAATTATGTAAGAGATTCAGGTCAAAAAAATAAGGTGTAAAAATACAAGTCCATTGGGACTTTGGGTACTGTATGTGAAAATCCAGACACCCTAAGGAAATAAAATGAAATGGAATTAGTTGCAAAAATTAATTAATTTTTGCTAACTCCTGCTATTAATAATTTAAATTATTTAAGATGGAAATTACGAATGTAGTGGTGACTTTTTGTTGTATTTCAGGATACTCCTTCCTTTGGTAATTTGACATAGTTTACCGGTGTTTTAATTCCACGCTCTTATTTTGAAGACTTCTTGTTACCAGTTTTATCAGCTGGTTCTAAATATTGTACTGTCTGCTCTATTCCAGGGTCAAATGGGACAAGCATTATCTTCTGTCTAAAGAAAAACCCTGCTGAAAGGCAGTACTGCTGAAATCCCCTTAATATGACAAATGTATCTGACCTGAAAAATTACTTGTATGCTCCAAAATTTACTTCCCCCTGCCCATCTCCAACAGCATCTGAAAAAAGTTAAGCGCAGGATTTTTGTAGAAGAAAAATTATGTCCTTAGACCAGTGAAGTGATTAAACCCTGCAGCTAGCCACTTTTCTGTCCAGGTACACTGAGATGTGGTGGGTTTTCTGTTTTACACTTCTGGCTGTTCAGATTCTGTGATTAAGATTAACTTCATAACTAGGATTTGCTTTTCATAAAACTGTTTGCCTTTTGTGAAACTTCTGTGGAAACTTCTGCTGGCATTATGTATTTGTTATGAATCTTGTTGTGTTCCATATAAGACGCTCCAGGGGAAGCAAGCAGACTCCAGAGGCAATATGTGTATGGAGAAGTCTTGCTCTGTTGTGATTCCACTAATTTCTAGGACACATGCACTTAACTAAATTGTTGTTAATGCCATGCAAATCATGGATAGCACAGGATGGGACTTACCAGTGGCTTTTGAAATGTCTTTTTCTATAAGGAGTGAGATGTGCTGCTTTCAGCAGCAGTCAGAGCCTGAAGAGTTACTTCACATATTTATCAATGAGTAAACCTGACAGGTCTTTAGATGGAAGCTGAAGAATTATGTTAGTGTTTATCCCTCTGACTTGTGCTCTAATATATTTTGTAGTAGTCCAAATGCACAGTGTATTGTGGATCTGATACAATCACTTGTAGGGAGTTGGGCTCAACCCATACAGTTAAGACCTGTACAGCTATAGCAGCAATTAGTATTTCTACTTCGTGAATTTTGCAAGTAGTATTAAATCACTGAGGTTAATCTCCTGTCTTTTTTTTTGTTTCTTTTTTTTTCCCCAAAACTCACTTCTGAATGAAAATTATACCAAAGGAATTTTGCCTTTTATAGGAATCGGGGGGTGGAGAGAAAGGTTTTCATGTAGTGTATGGTCCTTGCATGTAAAGCGTCAGATCTTTGCATTGATTGATTGTGAAGAGACATAAACTGGTGTTTATCTATGATTATATTTCTGGCTTTCCAAATTATCAGTTTAAAAAAATCTTCAGAAAATTCTTTCTTCTCTGTTCTTATTCCCCCATGCTGTGCAAGGGAAGACAGAGCATTTCTACCCCAGGTGATCATTCTGATCATCATGGTTTCAAAACCAAACTTTTTTTTTTAACTTTTGAAAAGTCATGAATTAAGTGTTGTTTTAAAAACAAAACAAAACCAGCAAAAATTAAGAGGCTTAAAAATGCTTTCTGCTGTGTGTTACTGAATTTCTGTCAGTAAGATACCTTTCATTTGGACTTGCCCAAGTTACGTGAAACTCAGACAAATGGAATGCCTAGCAACGCAGCTTTTGTTGCAATTAATCAATCTCCTGCTCGGTGAGCTAGCACAGTTTCCATGGCCTTTAAAATGCAATAGGTAGATTCTTAAAAAAGCTTTCAAATCTGACTGTATGTTAGCTGATCTTCTTTCTGTAATGATTTCCTTTCACTCAAGGCTACATCATGTGAAATGGAGCAAAAGGCCAATACGATGCTCTCTGTGCAGTGTGCGCTCTCTTCCCTGCCCCTTATCTTCACTACCCCTTTGCTTCCTACACTTGACTGGCACCCAACACTGCTTTCCTGTTGATGTTGTTCAGGCAGTGTTTGTTGATGGTCTCCTTTTAGCTTCAGAGTTGAGCAGACCTGGCTTTTGTGAGCAGGAGTTCCTAAACTTCCGTTTGGAAGTGAATCCCTTCTCCTGTGAAGGTTCCAGGATGTGACCTGTGTCTTCAAGGTGGTTGTTTCCTGACTGTGTCAGAAAGGGATAAATTCTTAGCAGTCTTACAGCTTACATTTACATTTCTAGTTGATGGGACAGCCCAACTGAAATAAATGCAGAGTTTGAAAATAGTGGAGTAGCTTCTATCTAGGTCTCTCCTGCTTTTCTAGCCCAGAGTAGGAGACCACGGTGCCCGATGCCCCTGCATTGCTTGCCTGGGACCTGGGTGTCTTAGAAGATGTAAAAAACCAAAGCTAATCCCCCAAAGTCCATCACCACAGCATCAGCTCTGAGAAGCGTTGGTGAAAATTATTATTCAGTGTGTATAAAGTTAGAGTGCATCTATAGCCCACTGGGTTTGCTACCTGCAGCTCCAGATTCATTGGATGTCTTTTCAGTGAACGACAAATAGCAGCCGAAGGCTGATGGATGGTGGCTGGCCTGCGTGACAAATCAAGCCGGGGTGGGAAGTGAGGGGTGGATAGCCTAGGACTGATAAGTAGCACTTAGTGTAAGGAGCTTTAAAAAAAGGACTAATCGGAGAGTGGCTGTAACTTGCAGGAATTCAGGTTATCTCACTTGTGGCTGCACTGCAGCTCTTCTTTTTATATCCTTTTGTCCTTTGAAAAGCCAGGCTGTTAGGGTTGGGCTCTTATTTATTTATTTCTTTCTCACGGCAGCTGCAGTGCTCAGACTAGTAGGCTGAGATGCTAACAATGTGCTGCCTGCTGCCAAGAAAAGGAGGCATTTGCATTCATTTTCACTTTCTTATTCTGAATAAAAGAAAAAACACCTTCAAAAACAAATAACCTCCCCTGACATAAAGACATGTGCTGATACGTGGCTTTGAGTGCTGGGTGGTGGTGTGGTGCATAACATCAGCTTCCCCGGGCGGAGGGACTGCCAGTGCCTATGTTCTTTGAGACAAAGCAGTTTTAATAGTAATCCAGAATAGCCATCATAAATACAATAAAAATACCAGCAATAGCTTTTGCAGCAATTATTTAAACCAGGTTATAAATGCATTTTTGCTGAATTGTTACCTTCTTTTCTCAAAATTGCCAGCTGTTCATACTGGTGTATCAGGAGCAGTCTGTGTACAAAAGAGGCAAATTGTTGGCATTTTTCACTTGTCAAGTAATGCTGGCAGCAAGGCAGGGAGGAATTGGAGACTTGTTTGAAGTTCTGCAAGTGCAATCTTTCTGGTGCAGAGCTGGGCGGTGGGGTGACTCCTGTGTGGATTGGGATTGTTTGGGATGGGCGTGGGAGGCTGTTGTGTGCTGCTGTCTCCCTCTCAGTGGCACGAACAGGGAACAAATCGGATGGTCACCTTGCCGAATGTGGAGCTTGGGACGCTTTGGCCGCAAGATGAGGGCAGCAATTTAACTAAAGGGACATAAAGAGAGGATGTCAGTAAAACTAGATAAACCCAGAGATTGAAACTCCTGTTTTTGTTGGTTTATTTATTGTAACATGTTAACCAAACCATATCAAAAATAACCCTATTGCTGTGACACTCGTTTTTGTGTCTGCTTGGTTCAGTAAGCCTCTCATTATGATTCAGAGCACTGCGTAGAAATCCTCTGTGCTGCTTTTTTTCAATGCATTAAACGACCTACAGTGTGTTTCTTTTGTGGTAAGACCCCATTGCCTCAGCATGAAGCGTGCACAGTGTCCATGTGTCTTTGTTTAATGCAACGTGTTTTCCTCCATCAGTACTGAAATAGGACATTTTTGTTCTTCAGTCACCACCACAGCAAAGCAATGCATTTCTGAGAGCATGTGGGGTGTTAGAAAGGGCTCTCAGGTATGTGCTCTGGATCTCCTAGATGTAGACACACAAAGCCCATGTGCTTTTTATGAACAGCTCTCACAGTTTGGTGTGTCTTGAAGAAATTACACCCAAGGAAACTGATATCTGCAGTTCTGAACTGGCCCCATTCTTGTGTGCAGTTTGTGGTTGGTTTTTCCTTCCCATCTGAAACATCGGTGTGAAGAATCAGAGGGCTAAAGGGGAAAAAAAAAAAAAAAAAAATAATCTGCTGGTACTTGTTTAGAAGTACCAAATAACCTCCAGTGTGGGATTTTTATCTCACTGTCTTTGTGGTAAGAGAGGTAGAGAAAAGGCACTTGAAAGCCTGCGACAGCATAGCCTGTAGGAGCTTTACAAATTGATTCAGTTGTTCCATTCAGAACAGAGATTTGATACAGGGTAATGAAATCAAATGTCTTAAAATAATCTTTTATTGATTTTTATGGAGAGAAATCTATACCTGCAGAAACTGAGGCTGTGGTAAGATCTGCCTTTAAATTTTCCTTTGTTTTGTGCACTTAAATGTGCATTTTTTTCCTGTGCCTTGAATGGCTGCTTCTGCTTCCTTCAGCATTCAGTATGAAGTCAAGTAATGCCTGCTGAAATGTTAACAGAATCAAAATGTTCTGCCCTGTGTACGCTGGTACATGTGCAGAGGTTTGCAAAGACATTTTTTGTGACTGTCTGCTGTGCTGCCCTGGTTTGATTCGGTGTGGGGGCGGTGGCTGTCCCCTGCCCACGGCGCAGGTCCCCGTGGGGCGCAGCAGGGAATGTGCCTCGTGATGCTACTCCAGACTCAAAAACAAACTATCACGTGGCTGTGAAGCCCTACAGAGCATCATGCGGGCAGGGATAGACAGCCAGAGCGTTATCCTTATTGGATTTCCCTGCCCAGCCGGTGCTGATCTGAATGTTTTGGAATGAGTGCCGAATGAAACAGTGCAAGGCACCTTTTGTAGAATTTTATTTGTCCTCTTTCCTTCTTTGTTCCTTTTCTTTTTTCTTCTTCTTTGTATGTTGTTTTGTTGGGTTTTGTTTTGTTTTGTTTTTTTTCTTATCTCCTTTTGACCTGCAGGGCTTAGGGTGCACAACTACTGAACCTGTAAGAAGCTTCTCTAAATGCAGGAGCTTGTAATGCAGCCTGTTTTTCTTTCTTGGCAAAAACATGTTAGCATGAGCAAGCTCGGTATGCTCACTGTCAGGTGAGAAATGTACAGGTGCAGATAAAATAATATCAGACTTCAGGTTTTTTAGAGTTCTGTTCTATGTATCCTTTTTTCTCCGTTTAACCAATAGAGGTGTTACTAAAAATGGATTTCTCACTTGCTGGCATGTATTTCCTTAGACCCACCATGTACCTGGCTGCTATGTAGTTCCTTTGGCTTCCACTTAAGTCAAAGCTGCAATGCTCTGGATGCAAAATGATTCTTTGGACTGGTCTGCTAACCCTTGATTGTGAATTATGAGACTTGAAAAGCATTTATCTCTAAATGTAATTACAGCTCAATTTCTCTATGTTGAGTCTTTTGCTTTACAGTGTGCACATAATAATCTACTAGGGTACTGCCTGTTAAACAATACACACTGCTTTACTAAGAACATAACATAGATCATGAGATCAGATGTCCAGCTGAGTACTTCTTAATTGTAATCTTCAGATACTCAAGCTCAGCAATCCTTTAGTGTGTTGGATGAGCATCAGCACTGATGATGTATCAAGCCAACCCTCATCTAAACCAGAAGAAACTAGATGCCCACTTGCATGAACTTTGTAGCTTCTGGTTATTGGTAAGTGTCGCCAGTAGACAGTATTACTATTTGGGAACTACCAAGTTCATGATAATGCTTTATTAATGGTGTGTAGAGGTTGCAGTTTTAGGAGTCTAGGGTAGGGAGGAGGCTTATGGTGTGATTTCAGAGCTTAAGGAAGAGACTACAGAGTATAGAAGCTCCTGAAGCATAATTCAGGCCAACAGAAGAGCAGGGGGAAAAGCTAATGCATGGCAGAAGCTGGTGAAATGAACCTGTTCTCAGGATGCTGTCCTCATCTGTCCAGAGATGAGGCAGATATGAGTAAAGCTCTGTGCTGCCATGCAAGTAAGATGACATCTGAGGGAATGAGAAACCAGCCAAGGGGCTTGTGGGCTTGTAGAGTTTCTTTTAAGTTTAGTTTGGCAGATTTCAAGCTACATTTAAAAAGATTTTGGTTTCCAGAGACATTACTATTAAGTTATTTGTGCTGAGCCCATTCTTTTTTTTTCTTTTTGTGATCCATTGCACCAAGAACCACAAAGTGCTTTTTAAAATTGTCATTTCTCAGAGTTACTTAATGCTCAGGAACATGTTGACCTTCTCATTCTCTGAGAATTTTTAAGCCAGATACATTTGTTAATCTTAAAAGCAGCAGTTTGGAGAAATTTCTCTAGTTAGGATGCAGACAGTTTGGATCATGTCCCAAACTGTGCAGCTGTGAGTAGGTCATGTAGACTTCAGGTTCTTTATTTGTGCTGTGGGTGATGAAATCCTATTGCTTCCCTACTCGTGTGTTAAGTAAGGCAGCTAAATCCACCTGTGGCTGTGGGGTACTTGAATGCTGTGGCTGTTGGCTGAAAAGTTGTATCCTGGTTGTAGAGGAGAGGTTCTATCAGGTGTTGAACAATGGAGTTAAGTGGGGACCAGAGGTAAACACACACACTAAAAAAACAACTGCTTGATTAGATTTCATACTTTGTGAAGCGCTTTGAGAACTCCTTGTTAAACCATACTGTACAAATGGAAAGGACATATTTTTCTGTTACTAAACTTCAATGGAGTTTAGTTTTTAGGAGCCAAGGACAAGAAGCTGATGTTACTAGGAACAAGCTCCTTAAAACCTGGGAAGGGGAAGTGGAAGGTTTATCATACGAACCATTGGTTGAAAAGCACTTCTCAGGAAACGTATGAAAGGATTAAAAGTGGGGAAGGACATGCATGCTGAAGGGAGAGGGGAGTAATCGGTCACTTGGGAGATCCTTCTGGAGCAGTTAATCCTCCAGTGCCAGCGTGGCCACCACCAGATTCTACATCCTTGGGTGAGCTCTGAGAAGCTGCTTTGCTTTCCATCATCACTTGAACAAGCCTTTGTGCTTAGATAAAGTGCATCAAGTGGATCTGAGAAGTATTTAAGCTGAAATATGTATTAAGGGTAGTAGCTAGCCCAACCTATGCACTTTCCCCCCACATCATTCCTAATTCATAAAAACAAACCATAAAACCCCCTTGAACTTTGTGCAAAAATCTGTTGCTATATAATTTGCTATTTAAATGATACTTTTCAGTGTTTGACTGCAGGCAAAACCTATTTTATTCCCATCGAATTTAATGCTTTTAGTTTATGGGAGGTGGGACAGCCTGAAATACTAATTATTTTTCTTTTCCCCTCATTTCTTGTTTCATAACAGTCAGCAGGCAGGATCTGCTGTTGTGTGGTAGTTCCCTTGTACTGTTTTTCAGGCAGGGCTGTGTATGCAGGTTTGGATGTGTGTGATTTTTGTTTTTCAATCAGGGTGGTTGGTGGGGTTGTTTTTTTAAACAGGGTGTTCAGGCTGGTGTTTGCATAACTATGTGGAACTGCTGTGTGTGTGGAAGTCTAGGTTCATACAACAGCAGAGCGGGCAGGGCCTTCCCTGCTTGATGTAGAGACAGATTGATTTGTTGTTTCATTTTGCAGTCGCAAATGCTGGAGTGAGCAAGGGAGTGAGGATGGAATGGGAAAATGCTTCTCAAACAGAGTGTGAGCTGCTGGCAGGACTGCACTGTTGCTGTACGCCTGGCCGGTGCTAGCCACTGGGCTCCTCTTGTAGTCACAAGTATGTGGACCAGAGGTTTATAATGTCACAAAGTTTATGATGTCATCATTAAATGTTTCTGGGGATGATAAGTATCGGTAACTCCAGTACAGCCAGAAATATTTCCTTCTTGGGCTGCTTTGTGCACTGTGAGTGTACACCTAGAGAAGTTAGTGAATGGCATGGCTGGCGTGTTCAGAATAGATCAGGAGGAGGATGCATTTTTTAATAGTAAAAAGACAGTGTAATGTCATGAGGAGTGAAAATGGGAAGCGTGATGATGCATTCACCCTTTTGACCTCTATAAAGAAAGGTATCTGCAGTGATTGGCTCAAGGAGACCCACAACTAGAAGAAAAGGCAGTTGTGTTCTTGTTTACTGCAGTATTACTGAGAAATAAAGCTTAGAGGTCACTAAATACTAAGTTTGACTGTATTTGATTTTTCAAAGACTTTAATAATTTTACTCCCTGATTTTGATGGAAGAAAAAATATCCTGTATTTAAATCCTTTCCTTAAAGTGAAGTGAACTTTAGCTTCTTGGGATAAATTTAGATCATTTTTCTTCTTGCTAAGTAGGAGGAGTTTGTAACAGCTTTTAAAAGTTTGTCTTGTGTTCTGGCTATGCAGAGTGATGTAAAGCAATGACACCAGTAGCATTACTGTTTAGATGGTGAGGAGTACAGGTGATTTTTTTCAAAAGCTTTTGTTTTGTTTTAAAACATCTGACACACCAGAGTTGCCTGCTAATCTTGACAGGTTTATGGCAAAGCAAAGTGGCTGTTGGAATAAAAGCATGGCACTACTGCCTGCCTGCAGTGAAGTCTGTGACCCTGGGATGGAAGGGAAGAAGTGGATGCTTGCCTTCACTTCTGACCAGAACTGAAGTTGCAAACAGTGTTACTTCACAAGGCTGGGCCTTGGCAGAGATGACTTCAGCTGTGGTGCGTTCTTTCAGGTGGTTGTAATTGTTTGCAAGACATGTTCAGGGGCTCTCCCCACATGGGTGCTTGTTCTGAGCATGCAGAACACGCAAACAAACCAGACGCCTGGTGCCATGAGGGTTTATGGCAGTGTTTCTGTGTTGCAGGTACCTGTGTTTTCAGGTGTGCTGGTTTGCTCTGCTCACCTTTCAAAGCAGAAGTTATTTGGGAAGTGAAAAATCTGTTCCATGCTTTCTTTCCCCCTCACTGCTGGGCAATACTCTTTTAGCTTTCTTTTAATTCCTTCAGTGCTGTTGTGGCTCCAGACTCTGCAAAGCCGCATTGGAGTTGTGGGTTTCTTGATTTTTGTGGGGTTTTGTAGCTCCAGTACTGTAATGACTCCATGAGAGTCAGACCCTGATCCCAGCCACCACAAGAGATTCTGAATTTGAAAAATTTGCCCATGTGTTTTGGTTGATCTGCTTTTTGTATAAATATTTATTTATTTTGAACTGATCTAGGATCTGCAAATTAGAAACAGTTTCTGTGCCCACAGGTGCCAGGAACATGTTAAAAACCCACCAAATATGAGGCACCTCTATCATGGCAAAGACTTGAACTTCTCTCGGGGATGTATGAACTAGTGAAGTGGTTTTGTTTAAAAAAACAAGATGTGGTTACCATTTTCTTGGACATACTCCTATGGATTCTGAGTGTCATCTGGCCTTCCTTTGTATGAAATTCATCTTTTGCCTAATTTTGCTGCGTTAAGATACCTGCTGCAGTCTCTGTGCCACCTGTCTGAGGTCTGTAGCATGCCAGCTTCACTGAACTTCATGGTCTCAAGGGGGTTTAGGATAAAGTTTGAGGGTTTTGTCTCCTTTGGAGTTTGAGAGGCTGATGAATAGTCTGTTGGGCTTGGTCAAAATGGCTTGGATTTGTCTGGTACTTGTGGTGTGTCTGTAAGGTGGGGGACTGATGGAGCTGCTCAGCTGAGCATTGAAGTGCTTTGGCTCGCTGGCGCTGCTAAAATAAATAGGGTAAGTGTGCAGCCATAGCAATGGGCTTGGGCTGCAGATGGTGTATCAGTAGCATCGATACACAAACTAGTGCCAGTTAGGCAATGTAATTGCACAGAAATGGTCTCTAATACCAGCTTCAAGAAGAGCTGCCAAAACCACAGCACTCAAGGCCTCTCCCTCCGAGTTCGGCCAGTGCTCAAACGAAACAGCCCCCAGCTTGTTCCTCCGGGACACAGGCCTGCCTTGTTAGGAAATCGGTGAAGTTTGGGAACCCACAATACCTCACATAGCTGTGTGTACAGTAACGGAGGGTGGAAATAGGGCCATAGGCATGAGCAACCAGACGAGTTATAAATATAGATCTCAATTCCAGTTTCGTTAGTCATGGGAGGACAGTGAGAGTTTTATAAACTTATAAGGAATATACAAACAGTTCTGAATTTAAAATAACTCTGTATAATTTTTTTAGTGTGTGAAAAGAGTATTCTTTTTTGAGACCATCCATGTAAGTATCTGCTATATGCAGAGTGTAGGGATCTGTGTATTTATATGTTCATGTGAATGTGACTGGAGATGACAAAAAAGGTACAGGAGGAGAAAAGCATAGCTCAAACGTGCCAAACTAGCAGAAACAGAGTGGGAAGCAGCGTGCTTCCCACTTTGCACCAGCATCGAAAACATGAATCCCCCTTTTTCTTTAATAAGTGCCATCTGATGCAGTCTCCAGCTTCAGAGCAGCCAGGCAGGATCGCTGAGCTGGCTTTGCTGCAGCCGGGAGCCCCTGTCAGCTCCCGTGGTACAGCTTACCTTGACTGTCCTTCTGATAAATAAAGAAAGAAAACTGTCTGGTTCTCCCTAATCTGATCACAAATCCTTACTGCAGGAAAGGATTTAGAAAGTTTGAAGCAATGTCATTATTATTTTTCCAGTCGTTCTAACAGGAATTCCTCAAAGGCATGTGTATAGGCAGGGACAACGGCCGCATCTACCGGTGTGTTTGCTGGGAGGCCAGCAGTGGGGCGTGTTTGTCCTGTCGGTGTGTGATGTGTGTTTCCAGTGTATGGGGGAATCACATGGCCAAGCCTGCTTTCCTTTATTTCAGTTTATTTATCAGTGTGTTGGAGGAACCAAAATAGTTCTGCCTCATAACAGAAGATGTTTGTGAAGATAGTGGTCTAAGTGCAGGCTGAATGGCATAATGTCATTCTCCACTTTGGATAGGAAAAAACATTGTGCAAACCCAGATGCTGCTCCCATCAGTGTCCCTCACTGACCCAGGTTGCTTTTTCCCCAGTATCTTCTAATCCAGGTGCTTCAGTCCTTTGCTTGGCTTGAGCACATTGGGGATTCAGAGCTGCTGGGTTTGCAGAGTTTGCTTGGAACTTCTTTGAGAATGCAGTTGTGTCCAGTGCCTCTGTGATCAGGAGCATCCTTGTCATTCTCAGAGCAGGCTCTGCATCCTGACTCAGCTTTTTGTAGCTGCAAGCAGAGTCGTTCAGTAACCTGCAAGCAAACAGGCAACTGTTGTGGCAGTTTTGTTCTTTGGAGATCAAACCTTTGTAGGATGGAGTTAAACCTCATGTTCAAACAGTTGGAGATGATTTAGAGAGTACGAAGGCAATTTGCATCAAGTCTGAAAAGATCTGTAACATTTTCCCATTTCCTTCTGAAACACTGAATCCACAGTCCTGATGTATGAGGAGAAAGGAATTTTAATGCAGGTTTCAAGTCAATTGTATCCTTCCACTGTCCATGTTGCCTGTAAATTTGTTAAAATACATTAAGGGATGGATTAATGTTTGATCTTGTCTTGTGCTTTTGAATCCTACAAAATCTGATACCTTCTGTATTCCCTCTGTGTTTCTAGTAGAGGAAAGATTTAGAATGAAACCAAAACAACCCTTTCATTAATAAAACAAGGGAAGAGATCCCCTTTTGCTTGTTGTGGCTTTCAAGAGCACAACCTTCATTTGCTCTCAGATTTGCTTTCCTGTCACAACGAAATACTTTGTTTAATCATTTTCAACATAGTGTCCTTAGTATTGTTTGAAGTGATGTTGCTCTTAACAGGATGCTTTCACTTGTGTTGTGCAAATACCTCACAGACCAGAGAGCATAATTTAGGACAAATGCAGCCTCCTATCTGTGCTAATGTTCCAAGCCATCAGTATTATTGCATCTTGGTTTTGCCATTCCATTGTAGTAATTATTTTCTCAAGTTCCTGAATGCCTAGATCTTAATCCTGGTTTTGCTGGGCTATCTCACTAGCAGGTGAACAGCCTGAAGGAACTTGCTCTGGAGTAAACCAATTTGATCTTGCTCTTTCTGGCTGTTTTCAGTAGTTAAAACTCAACACACCTTGTTCTTCGTTTTTAATGCAGGTGTCCCAGTTAGAGATGAGCAAAACCTTTCTAGATTTGCTCTATTGTATGTGTTGTAAACATCAATTTTACTGAAGGTTGGGGATTTTTAACTTCTAGTATAATTAGCTTTCAACTGGAGTGGTGTTGATGTGTGCCTCTAAGATGAGCATTATGTTTCATTGCTTGTGCCAGAATGGTTAAGCCTGTTGATGGGCTTAATGCATAAATACAAAGGGAATTCCTGAAACAGAGCAGCAGTTGAGTCTTGCCAAACCACTGACTTCTTTTTGCCCAAGATTAAACTGCCGTTATCCTTCAGCATTAAGAGAACTACATACTCTAGGCCTATGTGATAATATTATCAAACTGTCTTCCTGCTTCAGAATAAATCTGGAATGTGAATGGTATTTATTCTCCAGCTGGGGTTTTGCCAGGGGATGACTGACCATCACTCCTTGTTTGTAGTGTATTAGTAAGATCCTGTAAGTCTTACTGCCTTACACTTGCAGCATTTGGAATATAGGCAGATTAAATCCAGCTTTAAGCAACAACAATCAATGTATTGCCCTTAATCTGGAGCACAAAAGAAAACAATTTGCAGTAGCAGCCCTTTTCTTTGTCACTGAAGAGTTCAGGATCTTCAGTTGCCCCTTTAGAAATGTGAACAAATTTGTGAGTGATGGGTGATGGCAGTGGACAGGGAGTAGGGCTCACTGCTGCGAGATGACCCTCACTTCCCTGCTTTCATCCCCACTGACATCAGTGTTACTGTTCTGATTTGCATCTTAGAGTGGGAAATTTCCCTTTTCAGAGAGGAAATGTTTCTAGAACAGTGCAGTACTGATGGTGAAACATCCGAACTGATTTGTTTACCTAGTGTTAGAGTAACACTGGCCTGAATGCCCGATAGATGCTTGTGTATATGCCTCAGCTGAGTTTGTTTATGTGCTGAATTCATACTGGTGTAGAGGGACAAAATGGACTTGTTTTTTTTCCTCTTTCTTTTGAGTGCCAGCTGCAATGATGCCAGTCTGGGTTGTGCTGGGCAACATAAACTGTTTTGAAAGAGAATGCAATTCATGCTGCCTGAGTTTGTCAATAAGTTATGTTTATTTGCACCTTCCTGGTCATTAGTGTTACGCACTTAGGAGCAAATGGAGTGACTGTACTATCTATCTGTTCCTGTTGACTGTGGTCTAAGGTAGTTGTTTTCTTCACTTGGCTTTCCATTTGCTCTCATTGTGGTGTGACGCGAGTAGCTGTAACGCAGCTGGAGCTTTTGGCAGGGTTGATTGCTTCACTTGCAGAAAAGCTGGAGGGATGGGAGGTTTTACAGTGCCAGATAGTGTCCCCAAGTCCTTTAGTCACTCCAAATAAGATGGTTTTAGCACACATGTTGTTATGTGTCACAGTTGGGAAGCCTGGAATCTGTTTTGAGGTAACTTAATTTAGGGTAAAGAATGAATGGTAGATGGACAAAAGAGGGTGGTGATGGTGGGTCATCAAACTCCACTGTATCCACTGGACTGTTTTCATCATTGTTTTTAATAGCCTGCTTCATTCTTTTCAGCTGGGAGGGAGAGCTACAGGTATGTTACTTCAAGGCATTTGTATGTTTGAGGGATTACAAACCATGCCACGGGCCTCTGTCTCCTTGTGGTTGTGCTGGTGTGTGCTAGTCTGAAATGCTTTATTTACTAAAACTGTTCTGAGGAAGAGAGGAAATACTATGTTGAAGAAAAAATTTGCAGAATTGGGTGGCACTGAATACCTCACCACAGCAATGTGTTCTGGCATAGTGTGTGTCACTGAATGATGAATGTTTTATCTTTGTTTCATAGACCTTACTGCATCTGGTGGCTTCTGAGAGTCTCCAGGTGCTGAGTGATGCTGGGCTTTATTTTCCTAACTTCTCTTCTCTCCTTTCTTCCACTTCCTTTGCATTAGAATCACATACAGCTGCTTCCATATGATCATTTGGATCCAACTGCTGCACAACTGGCTGTGCAGATATTTAGGGTGGTATTGGTTTTCAACCATAAAATCCTGCGGATGAGGATAGGACAATAGGTTCCTTTATCCATCTTTCATATGATTACAGCTTGAGTAGTTAGTGGACTGGCATCAGGCTGGGCAAATGCTTTGGGGTTATGTTGAAGTTCTAGTGCTTCATCACACCTCTTTCTTCACTTAGGGGATGTGGCATACAGCATTTGTGACAAAGTGAAACACCAAATAGCGATAGACTGAAAAGCTTTGTGTGGAAGTGACCAGATATAGTTAATACTCAGCTGGATTTGTATAGTGGGTGGAAAACAATTCACAGAACAACTTCAGAATTATGTTGTGATCCTTGGAAAGGTCTGTCAGATGAAAATGGGCTGGTGATGACTGGGATGTAAATACGGAAACACATGACTAGTGAAATGATCTTGAGGCAGACATAGCTTGCAGGCTGTGGACTCGGTGCCCTCTTCTTACTTCTTGGTGTAAGTTCATGTAGCCTTACTCAACTATTTTACTGGTGAGCATGATTGTGTACACACTAGAGGTTTAAAGAGGAAGGAGATGGTTGCTTCCAAATCTTAGTATCACTGCTGGATTAAAGCAAACCTTTGAGACCTGGCATTTAATTTCTGTCTCTGCCAAACTTTGTCTTAACTGTTAGACAGCATCTTTGCTTTCATGATGTTCTGTGAATGAGATAACTGGTTTTGGAGTGCTGAGGGAAAAAAAAAAAGATGAAAACGTGCCATCATTAGTATGTTGAAATACCTGGTTTGGGAGCAAAATTAAGATTTTATACAACTGCTCTAAGTGGCTTATTCAGTTCTTTGGAGATGGCTTGCGCTCGTATTTCTGTGATCGGTACACATTGTTGCGTGTATTTAATATGTGTATTTCCTTATTGCAGCCTTTATGCTGTAGGTATTTGATTCTGGCCCTGGCCGTGAATCACTGGAGCTGGATTTTCTGAGTAATGTCTTTCCAGTCTCTCTGTTCTCACAACATACCGGGCAGAAGAAATCAGGTCTTGTATAGGCTGCTTGAGCATTTGAAGTCAGCTGTTTGAAAGACCACAGCAAAGTTTAAGCCATTAAAATGCAATATTTCAAAAATTCTGTCATGTAGAGGGATTAACATTCCAAAAATTATGGGCTTTCTGTCTTTGTGGATAAATTTAGACAGCTACTTTTTTCAGTGGTTGGCTAGCAGAAAATGCTCTTTCTCCTCTGATTTCTACTCAAAACTAGACATTTTCTCCCCCTTTTCATTCTGAAACATTATTTTACATGAAGGATGCCCTAAAAAACCCAGGAGTGGTGTAAAAAATGAAGGATCGAATATTGTTTTACAGGGAGAGAAAGCATCTTAAAAAAAATATTTATCCCACACTTGGCAACCTTTTGCCTGCCCGCATGTGACTGGCACAGTGCCACACTTGGCAGAGGCCAGTGCCTCAGCTTGCCAGAAGTCTTCCTCTTCTGGCTGCATGTTCGCTCCCTGTGACTGATTGTTTATTCACCTGATTTTTCTGTTTCAGCATTGCTGAAGTCATGGCGTCTTGGAGATGATAAGAACACTTTGTCCAAACTGTACAATAGCCGTGATGTCAACGCAGAGTGTTTGCAGCCAGCTTTAGCTTTGTGCACACTGCAAATAGCAGGGAGATGTTAGATGTCAGAAAATCTTACTACCATCCCCCTCAGCGTGAGGCTGTCCAAAAGGGAACTGCTGCAACTACAGAGAAGCAATTTGCTTCTTGCTTTTTTTGGACAGATATGTTTGAGGATTTTGCAACCTTGCTTTGTGTTTGCAGTTTTGGTTTAGCACCTTGAGTCTCTGAGTCTCTTGGAACTGCTCCTGTGTGTTAAATCTTTGTATTTAATTTTAAAGCAGCTGTACGTCAGGTGTGAATCTGGTTTGTTCAGTGAGTGGGCATCTTGGAATTAAATACTTTGCCATTTTTTGTGAGAGACCATAGTATCCTGATAGTATTTGGAAAGCGCCCTGAATTTTGTTGGCAAGGAAAACTTATCAGAAATTGGAGAGAAAATAAAATGTAGATGGTCAAAGAAACTACTGTTGTTGAGTTTGCTCCAGTAAATTTGATTTGTGGTTGCTGGTACTCTTGTAATGTCCTTCTCTGAAGATCTGATGATTTTTCAGTACTTTGGCTCCCTAAATGTAAATAGACAGTCTGGTCTAGTTAAGCTGCTGTCATCTCTTCAATAAAATCATGAACTGCTTAAGGGTCTACCCTTCTCCAGGTCTTACTTTGACTTCCTTCTTCCATGGCTGCCCTCCAAGTTCTTTGAAATTTTCCATTATCTTATTGTTCCACATGATGAAAATTAGCATTTTTTTTGCCCTTGTGCTTGTCAGCAAGGATTCGTTCAGGGCTTTTTATATACAGTCGTCAGCCTTCATGATCCAAGGCACTGTTGTACCTGGCTGATAGATTCTGTCCCTGAATGTCAGCCCACTATCTGCGTATGTTTGTCTCTTGAATGATCTTGTTGACTAATGTCAAGAGTTTAAGTGAATTTTGGGGTTAGTTTGTTGGTTGTTTTTTTGTTGTTGGTTGGGTTGGGGTTTGGTTTGTTGTTGTTGTTGTTGTCATAAGTATTTTGGAGCTTGCATTTCAAGTGCTGTGGTATAAATCTAGCAGACCAAGCGGCACAATTTGGGAGGGCAGAGTTGGGGGAAGGATGGATGGAGCTGGATTGTAAGGCCAGCCAGTGTTGTTTAGTAAGATTTTTATAACAAGAATATCTGAGAGAACCTGGCATGTAAGGCAGGTAAGACATTTTTGTTGTTCATAATATATTCTACACACACAGGAAGGTTCTTGTTCTGTCTCTTCAAAGAAACAGGATACCCACATTGTCTCCAGGCTGAGAACTCTGCCAGTGTTACCAAGATCAAGTGAAAAATAGGACTGAGAGAAAAGCGAGGTTGCTGAGCTTTTAAAAAAATCATCTGCAAAAAATTTCCAGGGATTCTTGTTAAAATGGTTGTGATTAACATATGACTAGATTTTGAAAACCTGCTTCACCGATTGCCTTCTCCATGTGAACTTGTGTCTCCTTCTGTGTTTCAATCTATATTTCTGTAGACAAGAGTCAGCAGATTTACCAGGAGATGTCAGAATCCTATTTATATAGCAGACTGTTCATGAATGGCAGAGGCATTTAGGGAATACAGAAGTCTTTCCTGAGAATGAAATAAACTCAGATTTTTTTCTACTGTATTTTTCTGAATACTTAATGTAGCAGCATTAAATTTTTGCCAGCTCTTTTGTTTTCAGCAACAAAAAAGTAGTTGATCAATACAGCTAGTAATGAACTTTATGGAGGCGTGGGGAGTGTGTGTGTGTGGTTTTCTTTCCCTAGTAGAGCTTTGAACTGGAAATGTAGCTACCACATGAAATCCTGAGTTCTGGCACCCACTCAGAACAGCAGTCCACCTGCTAGCAAGACACTGAATGTTTTTCAATCCCTTAGTAGTCACAAACACATGTAGCACTGTACGGAGTAAGGGGAGAGACCATTTCTAATGCCTTACTATGGTGGCATCCAGGCAGATTTTACTTCGTTGGCAGTGCTGTGGGTTACCAACAAAGCAAACAAACAAAAAACCAGACACAACCCCCAAAAAATATATACAGCTGCATGTTTGTTTATTTTGTGTAAAGATTTGCTGTGCGTGTTTTTTTCCTTTTCAAGGAGGGGAAAAAAACCAACCAACAACCACAAAACAAGGCAACAAACCAGTGTCTGTCTGCAATGCATTATGTAGCAGTGATTTCCTCTGCATTCCTGCCCTCAATGGTCTCACAAGTAACTGGCTCTGCAAAAATTTTCTTAATGTGGTATGTGTGTTATACTGTGCTGCTACCTGGGCAGGCATCAGCCATCCTCATGCTCCCATCTTCTCATGCTCATAGTCTTCCTACTTCCAGCACCTTCTGTTTTCTTCCTGGCTTCACTAAAAAATGCAGGCATGGAGCAGAGGTGGTAACAGCAGTACTGTTGTGGTGTTATAGAATTGTTTTGTTTGGAAAAGACCTCTCTAAGATCAACTATTGGCCTAATCCCACCACGGCTGTTAAAGCATGTCCTGAAGTGTCATGTCCACATGTTTTTGAGCACCTTCAAGGATGGTGACTCCACCTCCTGCAGGCTGCAGGGTTGAATAGTTACTCTTTTCTAATTCAAAAAGACACTTAAGCTGTTGTGCAACTCCAGTAGTACCTTTTCACTCAGAGTTGCTGATTCAGTTTGGTGTAGCCCAGCTATCTTGAATGCTAGCTGCTTACGTTAGTGGTATGTGGCTACTTATGTCCAAGTAATAGCACTGTCAGGTACTGTAAGCAGGTCTGCTGCTGATCCTTCATAGCTACCTGCTAATAGAGGGGAGATACTGTTCAGGCTGTTGGGGAGTATCAGGTGGAGTTTCCTCCACAGATCTCTTAGCCTTAATTGTAGAAGGAGAAACCAACTTCACACCCAGATGATTAAACTTGCAAAGTTGGCAGTTAGGGCCTTTTTTAAAAAAGGCAAGGAAAAGGGAAGAAAAACAAGCAAACAAAAAACTCCCCAGAAATAAAAAAATTAAGGAAGATGACTCTAGGACCATTTTGATAAAACCTAGGAAATTCTCTGATGGCAGTTTTCCAAGTTCTCCTCAAGGTAGACACTACATTAAAGCTGGCAGAAAATTGCTTATAAGCAAAACTTGACATAGGATGCAGAGCTATGAAGAGCTGTTTTCGTTTGGGTGTTGTTGTCCAGGTTTGTTTCTTTTTTAATTGGGATTTGTGGTTTTTGTTTGTTTGCTTATTTATTTTTTTAATTACTGCTTAATAGCACTGTCGTGCTTTTGGTCCCATGTCATCATTGTGGTGCTCTGCTCAATAGCATCATAAAACATACAGCAAAGCCTATGGGAAGAGGAGAGGGTTGAGGTTTTAAGGTGCTCAGTGCTGCATTAAAACAACACTGTACTTGCAAACTGAAAGATAAATTGCAATGCAGAGCTCTTGTGGGGGCTCTTGTGTTTGCATCAGCATTGTCTCTCTCGGCAGGCTGGGCCCTGCTGCTCCCATGTTCATTTTGAGATGTTACCTTCTGTGCTGGTTACGTGCTTTTGCTCAGATTGTTCAGTTTAAATGCCTTGTGGTGCTTTGCCTGGATCTCACTGGAGTGTGGTACTGAAATTTTGGGTTGTGCTGTTATTACTGTGTTTTAGCTAAGTTAGAAAATAGAAGACAGTTACTTAATGCAAACCAGATTTCCTATCTGTGTTTGTTTACAGAGCTTCTGGCACGCAACTCGCATGGCCAAAAGGCCATACAACGCTGTAATCAAAATGTTGTTACATAAATACAATGCTGCCACTTCTTTTGATGTAACAGTGGTGAGCTTGTCTGCTGACGGTTCTGCTCTTTGTTCCTGTCTTCCAAGCCCAAATGCTTTCACATAAAATTCATGTCTCCATAAATTTACATCCCCGTTCCCCCTCCCCTCCCCCCTTTTATATTTTGTTCTCTGAACCCAGAATGTGGGGATAAGGCACAATTCTGTAACGCTTTTCAGGGGGAAATAGTAGCTCCATGATTGCACAGTATTTGATGTCTACCATCTGTACTTCATTAAACCTCATTTTGCATACATAAGCAACATTGGGATGCTACATTGGGGTCAACCTAACCATGTGTGCTACAGTACAGAATGCTTTGTTGTACAAGTGTAATTAAATTGTTTAAAGGAAGCTTTTCTCCTTGCCAGCCTAAGAGCAATTTGAAGTACAAATAGGAAAGACAAGAAATGCTTGGGAAGACAATAAGCTCTTAAAAACCCCACAAACCCCCATAATATAATATTTGGGCTATGGCGTACGTTCCAGTGCTTGCCCGGTTCCATTATCCTTATGTTGATCTTGCTTTCAACAGTTTTTCTCATTGTTATTCTTATTGGTTCATGGTATAAATCTGATCTGAAAAAAGATACTTTCAGGCAACTAAAACTGAGAAAAGCAGAATTCAGTTTGTCATTCTTACAGGAGTTAGTTCTTTTGCAAAGGTTCTCCAGAGGTCAGGGACTGAGAGCGTGGAGTTTTCTGGATAAGGGCTTTCTCCTGAATGCCATTCTCTTTGGTCCCACCTGCTCACGCTGCCTGCCTTTCTGTGTTGCAGTGTGCCCCAGCTCTTGTGGCAAGCGAGCCTGTACAGACCAAAAGGAGTGCTGCCATCCCGAGTGCCTGGGAAGCTGCACGGCGCCTGACAACAACACCGCCTGCGTGGCCTGCCGCAACTACTACTATGAGGGGGTCTGCTTGCCCACCTGCCCCCCAACACCTACAAGTTTGAAGGCTGGCGCTGTGTGACTAAGGAGTTCTGCTCCAAAGTCCCTGCCACCGAAACCAGTGAATACGAGAGGTTTGTGATTCACAACGACGAGTGCATGGCAGAATGCCCCTCTGGGTTCATACGCAACGGGAGCCAAAGGTAATGCAGCTTCTGCCAAGGCCAGCAGCATTGGCACGTTTTGTCACCCCCTATTCTGTTTCTGCTGCAAATGACATTAGGTAGAAATGAGAATATAGGATAGAGAAATATGTGACTTCCTGGTAAAGGCTTTCTCAGATTAATTCACCATTGAAAAGTCTGCTTCTATGTGGACCTGTGCATTGTCAGCTGGCACTGATTCCTCTGAAGGACTTGAGGAGGTTAGGACAATGCAGAACCAGGTCTTCAAGTAAGAAAATGAAAGTGAAAGTCCAGGAACACAGGGTTGAATGTTGGCTGATGATCATATCACGGATCACTCCTGTCACACAGGCGTTACCATGCTCTGCATATTATTTGCCTTATGTGTGCTTGCATTTTAGGCAGATGTATTATTGAATGTATTTAATTTTATTTCCCTTTTTTCGCTGTTTCCAGACAATAAAAATTGCATTTTATAAGGGAGCAATCATGTAGATGGTAATAAAAATAATGCAGCAGCTGGCAGCATTATACAGAATAATTTCTTGGAAGAATGTCACTTACCTGCTTTTCTTTGATTCTAGCAGTTGGAGTGGTGCATGTTTATGATTATCTTATTTTGCTAGTGGTTTAAGCAAGCAGCCGTAGTTGCTTCTGGACCCTAGGAGGTCATGGACTTCAAGTGGAGGATAGTCAGTGTGCCAAAACTTGTAGCGCTTCAGTACTGCACTAAAAGATGCCTTTGTGGGCTCTTCTAAGATGCTGAGATTTTTTGGGAAGGTAGCTATGATACCTGCCCCAGTTGTGGTTTGTGGATGCCTCTGTGTCATCCAGCTGTTGGATGAAATACTAAGGCCATCTGCAGTTGAATTTCAGATGTAAGCAACTTAATGCTGCCTTTGCTCGAGTGCAGCTGAGCAGTGTTTCTTGTGTTACCTGCTTGAGCTTGTGGTGCCAGTTGTTTGAACTGCTTGCAGTGCAGTGCATGCCTCTCCTTAGTGCCCTGCTCTGCTGATGAGATTGAAAGGAGCTGTAACTCAAGGCTAGTGAATGCTTTGTTCCCCAGAGGTGGCGTTAACAAATAGTTGCAAATGGAAAGAAAGCGTTTCCAGCATTCTTGTACATTGAGCTGAATGTCTCTTGCTTGTGTCTGCAGCTTTTAGTGGTTTGTGGCATGTTACAGGGTAGGATTTTGAAATAGATATGTACCCCTAAGAAATGGAAGCTTCTTTCATCTATTGTTTATGCATGAAAAACTGTTGTTATCAATGTACATGTTTCTTCAAGCCTCGGAAGAAAGTGGCTTCAGTTTCTTTTATAGAAGAATAAATAGTAAGTCTGTGTTCATCAGTGCTGTCTTCAGAAGCCTTTGTCTTTGGAGCTGGGTTTGGTATTTCTCATTTTTCCCACTTTAAAGTACTAAGGTGGTGTAAGTAAGAGCGAAATATGAAGGAAAGTGCTAGAATAAATTGAAAAATAAAAATTACTGTGAATGAGGAAAGACATTTGTCAGGAGGAGTGATCAGTTTTGTTGTGTGCCCGTGGGATGTTCAATTTTGAGATGAATGTGCAGGCAATATAACATGGAGCCTTTAAAGAAAGCTGTTGTAGACAAAGGCTGCCTGGCCTGAGTTCTTGTTCCTTGAGTTTGTCTACTAAAAACTGCTTATGAATGCTTCTGAGTGTAAGAAGCAGGAGACATAAGCCTCTGCTTCAGTGTTTCCTCCCAGATTCTGGCATTTCGTCTCTCCCAAGTTCAGAGCTGTGTATGTGTTGGTGTTGTACAGTCACTGCTGGACCTGTTCTCTTTCCATCTGTGCAATCCATTTTGAACCTGCTTATGCTTTCCTCCTGTCTCTCCCAATTCGCATTAAAAATCAGTTTTGCCTTGTATCAAGATCTATCCTTCTACTTGTTTAAACTTGCTGCTTTTATAAGCTTGAAGAAATAGTAATTCACTGCTTGCTTTCTCCATGCCACTCATGACTCTATGCTCCCATACTTGTCCATCCCAAGTTAACAGCGCCAGGAGCATGGAATTCCCTAGTGCTGAGCTTCAAATGTTGGTTTAAGGGCATGAAGACAGACAACTTTATAAGAACTTGAACAGTATTTTCCCATCTCCAGTTCCTGACTGGTCTATTTTTGGAGGCTGGGCCTGGATTAGCACAAAACTTCACAGCACTATGAAGCTGTCTGCATACATGAGAACGGTGATCTTTCTGGATAGAATTGTTAGAGGGAAGTGCACCAATGCGGAGCACTGGGCTTTACCTGAAGTGCCTTTGACTTTGGAAGGACTTCAGAGCCTTTCAGAAGCTTGCAGGCAGCAGGTGTGGGTCCATTCTTTCATTCCTGTGTGGCTGTCAGCAGAAGGTACAATGCTTCAGCCATGTGCTAAGTTATTTGCAGTCCTCCCTGCCTCTTTGCAGCTTTGGAGGGCAGTGCTTTAACTCAAAGTCGTCTGTAGGCTCTTGTTGCTTATTTTCAGTCTCCCTTTTTTTCCTGACAGCATGTTCTGCAGTCCATGTGAAGGGCCTTGCCCCAAAATTTGTGAGGATGAGAAAACAAAGACAATTGACTCCGTCACATCAGCACAAATGCTGCAGGGATGCACAATTCTCAAGGGAAATCTGCTGATTAACATCCGTCGTGGAAGTAAGTGATTGCCCTCTCTTTATGGACCCCCTGATAAAGTTGGGTTTAATATTTTTCCTTTTGTCTGTCAGCATAATGATAAGAACATTAACAACTCAGCAAACTACCTGCTTTCCAGTCCATACAGTGCTCCTGTTTGATTTGGCCCTCTGTAGCACCATTCTCCACTGTGGAGATGGAATAGGTGTTTGGCTGCCACGCTGTAAGGCAGTGAGAGCTGGTATTTTTTAGCTTTTCTGGCAGGCCAGGGAACCAGGATTAACAGGGAGATGAGCAGTAGTCCCGAAGGAATAATAAAGGCCCCAAAAGGTGGAAAAGTTGAAAATCCTTTCATCTGGGTAGGTAAATAACTTGTCTGCAATAAAGCATGGCACTGTAAGGCTGCCTGTCCTCACTTTTTAAGGCAAGGTCTGGTGTTTTGTTGAAACACGGGATCCAAAGTGCTGAGAGCTCATAAAGCCTAGTACTGTGCCTCTGGATGGTCAGCATTAGTGAGCTGGCCACCTTTGTCATATGTTTTGAACAAGCTCTGGATTAAATTTGTCAGAGCAGTGATTCATCAGCTGGGGAGGTGTTGACAGTTGATGAGCTCTTAAAAGCAGAGTAAAAATCACTGTTAGATTTTTATTGGAAAAGCATCTCCCTTTGGAAGATCCCTTTTGGTTTCATGAATAAGATTGAAAGATTTAGATACATTTGGTTGCTTTCCTTCTGCTGAATGAAAACTTCAGGGTTTAGGAGCAGCAGCATGTGAATTATTTCGCTTGTGGTCTCACTGCTGTAGGTAAAGTCTTCCTTTATAGCAGATGTTATGGCTACATGGGGCAAATGTAGGGGAGGGTTATTTTTTGAGTATTACCTTAGAATGCTGAGAAGCATCTACTCCCTCCCAGTTTATTTGCTGTGGGAACCAACCATTGGTATCTGGTAATTTGGCTTTGTTTATGGCAGCAAACACATACTGTAGTAGCTTCTCCCATCCTGAGTGCTTAAAAACCTCTCACAACTGCAGTGGAACTCAGCAGGATGCTGACACTAGGCAATGGGCACGGGTCAGGGATTGCTGGAGATAAGGACTGCAAAGGTGAGCCTTGTGAAGGGTGGGCTGTAGCAAGCCTAGGCAGTAAAGAAGAGCAAAGTTTGCTCTGTGGTCATTGAAATCATTTCCTCTGTGGGACAAGCTGCATGGCATGAGGACATCGGTATGTTTTATCTTTGTTGATTCATCAAGAGTTCTCGGTTTTGTAGCCAAAGCCTTTTAGGTTACTGAAAGCATTTCTCTATGCCCCAGAGAAGACTGATAGCATAACTCCACCTTTTCATACCTCCACCTCAACATCTTCTGTTTTCCAGTGTAACTTCCTGCATGAGCTTTGCCTTCTAGCTGAAGAGCAGTTGCAATCTCATGGACATGTACATTTACACAAGGGTCTTTTCATCCCTGCCAGAATGCTGTCTCTACAGTTAGCACTGGCTTCAGAGTGCAGTGTCCATGGAAAAAGCAGGTATACCAGTATGGAAAAGCAAGACTGGTTTTCCACTGTTGCTCTGTGGCTTTATTTTGCCCTGCAACCATCCATCCACACAAGCAACTGCTACTGGGGGCACAATGCCAGTGTCTTTCATTTTCCGAACTTACAAGCATTTATTCCTGCATTAAGCAGAACAGCAGTTAAAGATCTGAATTCTTCAATAATAAAATCATGTTCTTTTGCCTGTAGATAACATTGCCTCAGAACTGGAGAATTTTATGGGTCTGATTGAGACAGTCACAGGCTATGTGAAGATCCGTCACTCCCATGCGCTGGTCTCTCTGTCTTTCTTGAAGAGCCTGAGGTATATTCTGGGAGAGGAGCAGGTGGATGGGTAAGTGTTCAGATACTTAAGATTTCACTTTAATGGATAGGTGCAGAGAATGAGTCTCCTAACAAACATTCACACACCGTCTCTAGAATCTTCTCTTCCGCTACTAGGCAACGATTTTGTCCTGATGACCACCACCACACAGGCATTGCGTGGTTGGGTTAGTGTCCAAATCAGCTTATCAGGAGGAGTGTATTAGAAGTATTTTAATGGTAATTTTGTTGCTGTTTTTTATTTCAAAGAATCTGTTTAGAAAACCCTACATTGGTGAAGCATCTTTTATACTTTTTGCTCTATTTGATAAGCATTTGATTTCTCAAGCATCTTGAGAAGCAATTGGATTTTCTCACAGTTCTTACTGTTGGCTCTCAGCAGAGTTTTATGGACAGTATTAGCTGAAAGGGAAGGTGAACTTCAGTTGCCAAAAAGTGCAACTGGAAGTCACCCAACCTGTATCAAATAGATTGCAAGTTGCAATTCTTTGCAGCTCCTCAAAATGCTAGCATTAAATCAATTACATATTGAGTTGGTAAAAGACTGATCTGGAGAAGTAAAGCTGATCCCTTGAAATGTTTGCTGTGTGTTCTATTGCTTCTGTAATTGTACAATGTGTGATACTTTTTGCTGTCTATGATTTCTGGTTCCTGGTGATGGTAAAAGACAGTCAAAAGTTTTCATCTCTGCAGAACCTGGAGTGCTGAAATCATAGAAGAGTTTGATTTGAAAAGGACCTCCAAAGGTCATCTAATCCAACCCCCAATGTGCAAACTGCTTTTCTTTCTTATTCTGAATCAAGGACCCATCCCAATTATAAACCAGCATTCTCTGGGAGAAATAATACTCCCCCAGTAATAATAGAACTATTAGATGAAGAATTTTGGGGTGTCATATAAGAAAAGGTGGGAGAAGTTGTTCCTATCCAATTTATCTTCCCTGACAGGATAAAATTACAGCATGAGGGATCCTTCACAACCTCCCTCTTTCTCTCAGGCTAGTTTTGGTCAGCTAAATTCTTAAAATTCCACCCTCCGACAGAGTGAGTTAAAGGGCAGCTCTTCATACTGCACTTGAAGGGGTTGCTGTCTTTTTCAGTGAGAACACTGGCTCTGCAGAAAAGCTTGTTTCTAATTGCAAATCCTAGAGGCTTGTCACTTTGAGCACAAGGCTCGTTCAGGCCACTTACGATGTGGTGTGCTCTCACGGCTATTCCAACTATTGATTTGCCTTTTCTTCTTCTCCCTTGCTCTCTTGAAATTTTAGTTTAGTGTTGTGTTTCAAGTAGTAATTATGTTTATATAATTGTATGTCAGCAAGAAGAGCTGATGCAAAGGGAGATGGCGGGGCTTTAAATCTGATTCTCCAATAGAGAAGTAAATAGGTAGAGCTTTGAAGAGGAAAACAGCACTGAGTAGGGGAGGTAAAATAGATCTCTATTGAAGAGTTACTTGTGCTAAAATTCACCCATGCTAGGAAGTTATTGCAGTTACATACCTTGGGTCAGGGGCAGTCTCTTCCTCTGGAAAACACTTAGCATAATTTAGGCATTTCTACAGCCTAAATAACATTTCCAAAAATCCTTAGATGGAAGTGGACACCTGACAAGGAAGGATTGAACTTGAACCATTACCTTGGCAGAGTTGTGAACAATAGGGAGGGATCTTAACCCAGGAAGTACTGGGTACTGGAACAGTAGTTCTTCATGCCACCTTGGGGAGTGAGAGGGAGGCTAACTTGAAATCCATTATAATAGTTATTCATTACACAACTGACCCCACCTCTACCGTCCCTTTTCTTATTGAACTGGACTAACAAAACAGTACTTCAGCATTTCTTTCTTGCTTGCCTTGGTTGTCACAGAAAATGGAAAGTTTAGAGGGAATTTAATTTGTTTGCAGAGTACTGATTGTCTCTTTACAACACCAAGTCTGTAGTAAATGTTCTTCAATGGCAAGAAAAAAAAATTCCCTTTGCAGGAAAAGGTTTTTAATATATGCAGTCAATAATTCAGTGGCTGTGGGTGCTCTGCATTGGGGACACACATCATGTTGTGGGAATTCGCTCCTGTGGATGTACACGGGTCATGCAGGTTGCCTTGGGGCTCATTCTGGCAAGCCAGGGACCAGTTATGCCTCCTACTCCTGTTCAGAGGTTCAGCCTGTCCTTCGGGCCATTATCTCCATTCTTTCCCTTAGTTACTGTCTCCAGGGTTTGATTGGCAGTGCTTTGTTTTCCTGCAGCAAATCTTTTATTCTTTCCATGCTATCTTCCTTGGCATCCTGTTTTTTTCCACAGCTGTTAGAGCTGAAGTCTGGTATAATCTTTATTTATAACCTAAGCCTAAGTGCACTGTGGTTGCCCCCTGCTCCACCTTTCAATCCATGCAGTACTGCTCCTCTCCTGTGTCTGAGACTGTATGTAGCCCTTCAAATGTGGTTTCCTTGGTGCTTTGAACAGTACTAGAGTAACTTCCACTAATTTATGTTATCAGTGTATGTAGGAACCCTTGGGACCTGTTTGCCTTGCCTCAGGTGGCTGCTCAAACCTCTGCAGATGGCTTTAATGTACAAGCCACAGTAACTCCTGTTAGGCCCAGTTGCTGTGCAGTGGTGTAAAGCACCAGTGTGCAGTTGGTTTGCCTCATTTATTGACGCTCTTAGTCACATTCCTTCAGTACAAGAATTACCTCTAGTGTCTAAAGCATAATTGCCACAGCTGTGAGCAGGAGACAGACTATGCTGTTATTAAATGTTTGAGGTGTGTTCACACCTCTGTTGTGTTCAATCTGAGTCCAGCTTTTTGGGTCTTTCCTAAAAAGCTTAGTTGCCATCTCTTAATCACATAACTAATTATGGTGAACTGTCATCTTTTCAGGAGTGCACAAGGATCTGCCCGGATTTTAGTCAATATAACAGTAATAGGTGTCTCAAATAAACAGATTTTGATGGTGTCTTCAAATCCCTTCTGTATGTTGAAGCATGGATCCTGTGCCGTGAAGTTGGTGCAGCTGTTTAGTGTCAGGTTCTGGTATAGAGGCACAACTGTACTTGGCACCCTGTTGAAACCAGGCCCAGAGGTAAACTAAGACACAGAGGCAAGGAAACCTCACTGTGCAGCTTGGAGTTGTTCTGTAATCATAGGCAAGCCAGCTGTGCTCGCGATGCTGTTTTATTGTCAGAATAAAAGCACTCTGCTTTTCCTCCCATAGGGTGTGTGAGGTTATTGCTTCCCATTTGCCACAAAATGGAAAATCCAGCATAGAGACTGGCTGTCCAGAGGATATGATTTTAGATTCCTCATAGCAGCTTCTATACAATTATTAAAACACATGCTGGAGTGGGCTTTACATGGTGATGTCAGCCTTGGAGTCCTGTGTAACAGTCATTTCCCTGCTCTCTGACCAAAGTGGACTTTCAGGAAGAACATGCTCCATGGGGGAGAAGAAAGTCCTTCCCACTGCTGAGCACCAATTTAAAGTAATGAGAGGAAACTGTTTCTAACATTTTCTTATATGAAATTATTCTTGGTTGGAATTGGCTATGAATTAAAACTAATATTTTTCCTTCTAGGAATTACTCCTTCTATGTGCTTGACAACCACAATCTTCAGCAGCTCTGGGACTGGAATCATCATAACTTGACGATCAAGGAGGGGAAAATGTACTTTGCATTTAATCCTAAACTGTGTGTTTCTGAGATTTACCGTATGGAAGAAGTTTCGGGAACCAAGGGGCGACAGAGCAAAGGAGATATAAATCCAAGGAACAATGGGGAGAGAGCCTCTTGTAAGTAAATGAACAAAAAAATGTTGAGGCAAACAGCGTAAGAGGGTGTCACGAAAAATCCCCCAACATACTGCTGTGTCGGTGACCATTACAGTATTTAGAGTTTAGAAACTGCAATAAGCTTTCAACAGTTCTCCTTGTTCAGTTTTTAAGAGGAAGCTGTGAAAGTATCTTCACTTGCTTGGAAAATTATGTGGTTATACAGTCACTATCTCATCTGCAAAAACTATTTGGTGAAGATGACTGCTTTCCAAATGGCCTTTTTTTTTGTGACAGTAGCAGCGTGTAATAACAGAAACATACCTGGGACATGAGAAATAAAATCTAGTGATTTGGTGTATCCACCAAGGAGCAGTTTCTCCATTTCCTTCACAAGTGTACATGCATCACTACAGGTATTTTCCTCTCTCAGATATCTACTCTTCCTTGATGCTAAGAAGGTTCTGTAGAGACCACAACAAACTTTCTGATATGTTCAAGCTTCTTTTCAGCTCCTGCCAAACATTGTGTCTTGTTGCTAGAAATGCTTGTTGTAAACTCAGTTTCCTGTGCTTTATTTCCAAATTACTCGCTGTGAAATTGAGATCACTTTACAGTGTTCTACAGTATTCCTAAAATTCAGTGTCCCTTCATTTAATTTTGGATTCTGCACTGGTCAGAGTCCTCTTTTGGCTTCGGTGGTCTGCACATCAGATCTCCAGGTGTAACCAGCACATGAAAATCAATATCTCATCTAGGAATTACGACAGCAGAATGCTTACTAATTTGACCTCAGATTCTTAGAACTGACAAGGCATTTTTCCTTTGGACTATTTGTGGTGTTCTTGGAGCTGAGTAAATTGAAATTAATGTTGTATATAAGTCAAGTCCTCTTGTTCTGAATGGTGCTTACAAAACGAGGACACGTGCTCTGCTGAATGTCTCTTTAGGCATGATGCATAAATGCAGATGGCATAGATCCTTGTTGTAGGCACACTCCATTCTTTGCACATTCAATAGAGCAAAGGCTTGCAGTTCTGGAGGAGTTACAGATACACAGCCAGTCCTTACTACCACTGAGGCCTGTGCCAGCCGCTGCCTGTGTTTTTAAAACCCCATTACAGAAAGCTTTCTGACTGAGATGAGGAAAAGAATCAACAAAAGCTAAACTGACTTTGGAAAGATAGCACCAATAGCGCCAATGTACATGAGAGTGAAAACCCCTTTATTTTCAGAGCCTTCTGTGGAACATTAGAAACTTAAGTCACAGTTTAGATTTAGAACACAATTTCTGCATCCAAGAATTAAGTTTTTTAAATGCTGTTTTATTTTGGGTTGGAAAGCTCAGTGAGTTGGTAGTGGAAAGCCATTAATTTCAACGCTGCCGGCTTCCATCCCGCTCTGTTCAGAAGAGTAGCTGGAAACTGCTGCCATCAAATGGCTGTGCTGTATATGAGCTGAGTTTTGGAGTTCTTGGTCCAGCTTCTCATGAACAGAAATATAAACTCCTTTGTACTTTCCATGTTGTCCATTCCCCAGAAACACAACAGTTGCCGAAAGTTGTCCTGGCAAGTGAGGATGCAGAAGCCAGTTACTGCTCTGCACATGCGTTGGAGCTGAGTGATGAGTTTAGTGCTTCTAAATCAGTCCTGTGAATAAACAGAACTCCGACTCCTCACTCAGGGAGAGTCTGAAGTAGTTTTCAAGAGCCTTCTGATGATGCATTAAAAGAAAATCTGCTTCGGAAAATAATAATAACAAGAAGTAGTTCCAGCATATTCTAAAATGATTGCCAAGGTCACTGCTTACTCTTAGGCACTCAGATGTAGATTTTTCAGTAGAATGAAATACAAAGCTCTACAGAAACAAAAGGCTGTTGGCATGCTGTGGTATCACAAGCCCTGTGGGAAAGACTAATTAGCTAAAACTGATACCCAAGGAACAGCAGAACTAATGGGTGATGTGATGCTAACTGTCATGCCCTGTCCTTTCGTATTGCAGGTGAAAGCCACATTCTGCGTTTCGTTTCCAATACTACGCTCAAGAATCGGATTAAACTAACATGGGAACGGTATCGCCCTCCAGATTACAGAGATCTCATTAGCTTCACTGTTTACTACAAAGAAGCGTAAGTAGATGTCGTCAGAGAGTAGCTGGGGCAGTCCAAGAGGGATGCAGTTCTGTTCTGACTAGTGGATATCTCATCCAGTTTACTTACTTCACCCTCAAGTCTCACATCTGCTCAAATTATTTTCTTGGTGGAGCACAAGTCCCTGTTCAAAAGAGAATTATTTTGACTGGAGCCTACAAATGGATGCCAAATCCTCAGGAAGTCTCAGATGTGAAATAAAAATGATATGGGTGGCTTGGCTGTTCTCAGGGCTCTTAATTTGGAGATGTTTGTAAGTTACGTTGTGTTTACTGAGGTCTTTCCCTTCTCTAGTCATAGCAGTGGCTGCAGTGTATCACAGATCAGGAGTTTGTTGTATCGCCTTCACAACTTGCCTGCTCAGGGTTTGGGGTTATTTGGGTTGATCTAGCTCTCATAGTTTTCTGCATTATTACCTCTTGATATGAAGGAGTGGGGCAGTTACTGGAGAGATCCTAATTTCTTGGGAGGTGTCTGTGCCTTTGCACATCCTTGTAGTATCTCAGATTGAGAAGAGTGAAAGAAAGAAGCAAGTGCAGTGATAACTCCCCAAGCAGTCTGGGGATGTGAAAGGGAGGTTCAGAGTGCTGGTAATGACCTATGGAGCAAGGCTCTGAGACAAGTGTACATGTCCAGCATTGCTTGAAAAAGAGTATCATGGTGACAGTGTACTGTGCTGCAGGAGACTCAGTGCTGATGAGCCTGTAGTAATTAATAACAAGAATAGTACTTGATATGCAACAGAATTATTTGGCTCTCCACAAGCCTGTTGGACTGGTCGTGACCAGCAGCGGAAGTTGTTTTCTTTTTAGTAAAATATGCAGCCACTATCAGTAACTGATTCTAGTTGCTTCTGTTTCATATGTGTGTAGCTAAATTCTATATAAGTATGAGGCCTTGCACTGTCTGTTTTGCATTAAAAAAGATAAATGCAGTGTTCTCCCGGGGAAGTTTGCCTCATTGCCATTGACTGAAAGTAAGACCTACAGCTAAAGCTGAACTTCTGTAGTGCTTGAAAATAAAACTAAATCTAATTCTGCTATGGGAAAAAGTAAGTTTTATTTGTTTCATTGAGCAACGTTGAAGTGAGACAGTCTCATCAATGACAGCCTTTAGAAGAAAATAACCACTTGGTACTATGTTGTTCTTTTAATATTTCAGGCCATTCAAAAATGTGACAGAGTATGACGGGCAAGACGCTTGTGGCTCCAATAGCTGGAACATGGTGGACGTTGACTTGCCACCGAACAAAGAGAACAATCCTGGCATTCTCCTGCAGGGGTTGAAACCTTGGACTCAATATGCCATTTATGTCAAGGCTGTTACTCTCACAATGATGGAAAACCATCACATTCATGGAGCAAAGAGTGAGATTGTGTATATACGAACCAATGCTTCAGGTGAGATGCAGGGCTCTTGTGCAAGAGGTTGATAATGTGTCAGGTTTGCTGGTTACATTGTTATGCAAGTTCCGCTGTTAGTACAGAAACTGAAGTGATGTGCATAAAGCTAGAAAGTCTCAGTGATGTCAAAAGCAACATTAAGAATGAAATTAAAACTCGTTGGCTGTTCAGGCATTGTTTTAAATTGGAAATGTAGGGGATTTGGGGATTTCAGACTTTATTCTATTGATAGAGGTAAATTTAAGTGCAGTTTCCAGTTAGGACTGTATGTGGTTGCAGTTGAACCCTCAATAACTGTTGTTAGTGGGGCTGAAGTGGGAAATCTTGTTTTTTAAATAGGATGTTTTCCCTTGCAGTGTAGAAATGGATTGGATCAACTTCAGAAGCTTACATCAGAAAACATTGTAGAACTCTATAGATTTAAACACCTTTCTTCTCTTTTCCTTTTTTCTCCTCTAGTGCCATCCATTCCCTTGGATGTTATTTCAGCATCCAACTCCTCATCCCAACTGATTGTGAAATGGAATCCTCCATCTCTTCCCAATGGCAACCTCTCGTACTACATGGTACGATGGCAGCAGCAACCTCAGGACAGTTACCTTTACAGACACAATTACTGCTCCAAAGGTAGGAAAACAGGATGTGGTTGTGCTGAACAGGGCTCTGACTCTTACCTGTCAGTGTGCTTCACTGAGAAGAGTTAAAAGCCTTCGTAGCTCTTTTGTGAGTAGCAACAGGCAGGAGGGAATAGGTAAGCATGGACTGTTGCTGTGTTTTTAACATGCAGAGAAAAGAAACAAACCTCCTCTATGCTGTTCTTTTAAGATAAAGTCCCAATTCGAAGATACGCTGATGGGACCATTGATACAGAAGAAGCTACTGAACCCACCAAGCCAGAGGGCTGTGGAGGAGAAAAAGGACCTTGTTGTGCTTGTCCCAAGACAGAAGCAGAAAAGCAAGCGGAGAAGGAGGAAGCAGAATACCGGAAAGTCTTTGAGAACTTCCTCCACAACTCCATCTTTGTTCCCAGGTAATGGATTTTGGATACTTCTTCTTTGCAAATGATAATAATTATTTCTTTCTGTAACATTTCCTAGATCTGAGGCTCTCTAAATGTGAAAACATTTGTAGGCATCACCTGAAATGCAAACATTTTGCCTTTCCTTCTCTGTGAGACAATCCACTGCCTTACTTTGCCACTTCTCCTATTTTCATTGTTCAGTTTTAGCTAATAGTAAGGGTTCTTACCTATATTGTTCAAGGATGTGATGGTTTCTTTTCAGGGTCAAGAGTCACTTGAGGAGCTTTGTCTATAATGGTTTCAGAGATGAGCAACATGTGGCAGACAAAGGGTTTCTGATGTGATGTTTCCCTAAATAAGCTGTTAAGTGCTTGTGTTCCTAATTGAAAGATGTATTTACCTCTGAAATTGAGGGTGTAGTCACCTCACAGAACTGAAGCTGGTCTTCCTTCCTCATTGCGCTAATTGCAAAGGGCATATTAGTTTCCCAGGTCTGTGCTGCAGAGAAGTGTTAAGTATGCCCACTCTGCCGTGGTAAACACGACCACTCGCACACTAAGTGGAATAGTGACAATTTTATGCTGCAACATAGAGTGGATACTACTGAATTAGTTGGTGATTTTGATCCTCGAGTTTCCAATTTATCTTCCATGTAAGCTGCTCTTGCTTTAGATAATTGGATCCTGGGGCCCAGCACACAGTGTATAGCTGTTATGTCACAGTCTGTAAGCAATCAGATTTCATTCTTGCGTGTTACCTGATCTTCTCTATTGGCAGGTGAAGTTCATGGTGAAGTCCTGTGTTTGAGAACTCTCAAGTGTGTCATTACTGCTTATTAAAACTGATGTATATCACTCAGAAATGTGTTTGATTGACTTGTTTGGGGTTGGGCCTGTGATATGTGCAGAGCTTCTCAGCTTTACCCAAAAAATGAAGAACTAAATACTGCCTCTCTTTGGAAGTGCCAAGTGTTGTATCTAAGATATTTAGCATTTGTGGTTGGACTCGGGCAGTGTTTCCATACTGGTAATAAGAACCAGCAGCAAAGATGAGGTAGAGGAAAGTAACAGCCACCATGGCTGGCCAGGGTGTAATGCCTGAGCAGTGTGAAATCTTCTCAATGTGATGTGATCCTGGACTAGATGAAATAGCAAAGCAAGGAGTTTTCAAAGGTGTGAGTCTGGTCTAAACCACTTGCAAGTCTGTTGCAAATGACTTCATTTCGCCAAAGCGTTGACCTTTAGAATGTTGTCTTCTCCCAGTATTCTTGCATTGCCCTCTACCCAAAGGAAACTCATAGAGCCTTGACCTCAGACAGTATCAAACTGAACAGTTCACAAAGGATTTTCTGAAAGCCTGTGTGTTTCCCTTTTTTCTTAACTTACTGTGTCCTAAGGGTGTGTTTTGAAACAGCAAGGGCAGATAAAGGCAGGAGGCTCAGAAACAGCTGCATAGCTAAGCAACTTTAAATAGACTGTATGTCATGGAAATTAAAGATTATGAGCTAGTGAGACATCTCCACGGGACAAATCTAAGCAGCTTGTTACTTGTTGATGTCTTGTCTTTTCTTTCTCTTTTCCCAAGGGAGAGGATAATTAATGTGTTAATGCAAGCCTCAATAGTAGTATTTGTTTCTGATGTTCTACCTGTGTCTAGGATATTATGAAAGAGATGCAGCTTGTAGTACAGCCTGAAAATGTTTGACTGGGTAGTTTTAAGGTATTTTTTAAAGAAGCCTCTTGATGTAGTCATGTGTGATACTTCTGAATGACCCCCTGTGTATTACTGCAGTGGTGAGGTGGATTTCAAACAGTAGGACGCTGGTAATTCCTGAAGAGATGCTCACAACCATGGGAGGATGAGTTATTCTTCAAGTATTTTGGCTCTCTAATGATCAGGATGAGTTGAAGTCTGTGTAGTAGAAGGTATCTGAGAAGTAACATTAAAATTGCCATGAAGTATGAAAAGAGTTAGCTTCTCTGTTAAATGACCCACATTTTTAGGTTCTTTTACATTTCAATTTGATTTAATTATTATAGTGTTAATTTTAATTTACTACTGGTATTTGTCTTCCTGTCTGCCACAGAACAGATGAATTGTCTTGTTTTTCTCTCTAGAACTTTCCTTACTTCCTTGCATGATTCTTTTATGCCCTTATCCGTGCCTTTCATGAAAGCAGGAAGCTCCTTGACCAAAAGACAGTGTTGCTAACTCTCTCGGTGTTTCATGTTTGCCTTGTGGTTATCCCGCAGGTCTTTTTTTGTCTTCCTGATATGACTGTAGTTTTCACTACCAAATTTTGTGTTGTTTTATCTTCTTCCCCAAAGGGGAAGGGCTAAGACTGTACTCACTCCACCAGACACCATCAAAGACTTGACACTATACTATGGCATCCTATAAAAGCAGAGATAGATGAAGTGGTGTTTTGGGGTGTTGCATTGACACGTGCTTTTGTGGTTGATGGAAAAGAAACTTTGCTGCTTTTGTCATAAAATCAGTTCATCAGTTCATGCCAGACATCCCCTGTGCCTTTTGCAGTCCAAAAGTCTGTTGTTTCAAATGAGTTCAAGTAGTAAATGCAAGAGAAATAGGTGTAGTAACTTTCTAGCTACTAGTGTAGAGGAGGCACACATGCTTACCTCTCCTATGCAATTCCCCCACGCCCCACTGACAAGTTCAGACATTTGCCTCTCTGTTGCTTGAAACAATTTCTTGGTGACTTAGGAATTTTTATCCTTGTCTTTATTTCTGTGCCATGGTTTACATGGCATCTGAGACTGTCAAAATGACTACTCAAGACATAGTAAAAGGATTTTGGAAAATTTTGTAGTGAACTCCTAAACAAAAAAATTTTCATCCACCCTCTTGCCAGAAGATTTCAAACCCAAGGCAGCCTGGTTTTGTCTCTCTCCGCAGCATTCTGTTTTGTGGCAGTATATTTGACAGCAAATTATATTCTCCTGTTGAGTCATCTTTCTTCCTGCTGTTGTGTGTTTGAAGGAGGCCTCATTTGTCTGCCTTGTAACTCACTCTCTGCTAGAAATGTGTCAGACTTCACCTTTGCCCTTGAAAACCCTGGGACTGACCAGGTGCTGAATGGGCCCTGGTGAAGTGATTTCAGGTGGGATAGAATTTGAACCAAAACTGGGTTTGTGGTGTGACTGTCCTTACATTCTTCTGTAACTCCCTTGGTGCATGGCTTTCCAGACATGAGTGGTCCTGCAGGCTTCAGAGACCAGGACACCAGTAGCTGGGAAGGTCAGCTTGTCCTGTGTCATTAGTGTATTGTGCAGAACAGCCTTAGATTTGATACAAGACCAAGTGACAAGTCTAACATGTGGCAGCTGTGCACTTGGTAGCCAATACTATCTAAATGTTTATAAGAATGTGTTCACGTTGATGCTTGTGCTGTTCCAGGCCTGTCCACTGGGACAGCTTGGTAGGCTTGAGAGAGTAGCAGTGTTTTCTTGAAGTACTCAAGTGTTTAACTCTGCATAAATTCCATGCAGATGCCTGTAAGGCAAAGCAAAGTTGCTCAATGAACTCTTTGCTGGACACAATATTAGTTCTGTGCTTTCTCATACAGGAGATTTGTTCCTTTGCAGAGCTTTTGTTTGGGTGAGAGAAGGAGAGATAGACAAATTACCACACGTTAGTGGTGGTTGATGTTTGTGGTCTTCAGCAACGTGTTCAAAGTTCATTGACGTTTCATTCTAAGAGAAGAGAAAGTTAGGCCTGTTGAGAGCTGGCTTGGCTTTGCTAGTGCAGCAACCTTCCAAACAGATTTTTCCCTGACCTTTTCAACCTTTAACATCAGATTTTAATTTTAGATGTCAACGTAGCTGTCCCTAAATGCCAACCTGGGATGCTTATTGAATAACAGTGAAGCCATTTCTTGCTGTTTTATTGTGTGAGGTCAGGAGTTTGAACATTTGTCTTTGGGCATAGCGAGAGCTTCAGAGTTTGGATTGGTTTCTGACCAGAATAGAGAGCAATGACATGAGCTGATGTGATGCACGTTCAGATTAAGAGACAGCTTTGCTCGTGTTTCACAGTTTCCTTTATTTAGCCTTTTTAACAGGAGAGTTTTACCTTTTTTGCCAAGGGTTTTTCCATGTTTTTCCAGAGCTGGAGGAGAAGTGGATTTTCTCTAAAGAGACCTTTTCTATGCCTGTTTGCTCCACAGACCGGATCGGAAGCGGAGGGACGTGTTCCGAATCGCAAATGCCACTTTGGCCACTCGAAACAGGAACGCGACCGGGGCAGATCACTTCACCAATGCTTCTGATGCAGAAGAGAATGAGGTGGAATACCCATTCTTTGAGACCAAAGTGGATGGCAAGGAGAGAACCGTCATCTCCCATCTCCAGCCTTTTACTCTTTACCGCATTGATATTCACAGCTGCAACCATGAAGCTGACACGCTCGGTTGTAGTGCTTCCAACTTTGTCTTCGCAAGAACCATGCCTTCAGGTAATGCTCTCACAAGCATTGTAAAGCTTTGTTTTATTGTCTGGGGAGAGACCAATCTCAGGGAGGACAGTGTCCGAAAACGGAAAAACATGGGGGTCTAGTGAAAATTTTGTGCAAGAAAATAAATTAAAGCTACAGTATTTTAATGTCCTTGGCTGGTCCTCTGCGTGTACTGAGTGATGTGTTTTGAGGCTGCTCAGATCTGGAGAAGGATTGAAGTGTGTGCACTGACTACAGAGGACATTGTGAGACAATCTGTTTCCCAGCCATGCAGGTGAGAGCCACAGACATGGGGTTTGAAAGGTTTTACCCTTCAGTTCCCGGTATGCTGAATGGAGGCAGGGGAACATTTCTCTGCTAATGTTTAGTTTTGCTGTGTTCTCTCTGAACTGTTTGCAGATGTTAAGAGTTTTGCTGGTGGGAGTGTTTGCCAAATGTTTCTTCTGTGACAGAATGACCATACATTTGTCCAGCCTGGAAACGGGAGTTGCTTTGTTGCCCCAACTAGAGTACTTCAAATAGGAAGCATTGAATGTTGTACTCATGCTTGGGACTTTCACAGGTTGTGTTTCTTCTGAGAAGTGCAGAGATGGTTTTAGTGTAAGCTCATATGCATCCAGCATATCAGCCTTCAGCAAATGTCTGGGAATATTTGCTGCAGAATGGTTGCAATTTTGTTTTGTTTCCGAAAGGAAAGACTACCACAATACAAATCCAGCTGTGTCAGTAAAAAAAGCAAAAAGTATTGCTTACTTCAAGGAAATAAGGAAATCTGTAAGATCAGGAAAAAGGAAATAAGTGTTCCCAGATTTTTAGCACATGGGTCTGAAAATTAAAGGCATAACAATAATGTTTTCTTCTGAACCTAACAATTGCATTTTTAAAAAAAACTGGTCTCTCTTCTTGAGCTGAAACTGTCTTCATATTCCTGTTAAGTTTTGAACAGAGCACAGAGTTACCAGGAATGAGCAAGGGATAAAGCGGTTCCTGAATCGCCTGTGAGACTTGGACTCCTCTGGCTTCCTACGGGCGGATGTTGTGGGGAAGGGATGTTTGTGGGGCAGATCGTGTGCATTCGCAGCCATTTGCAGACAGGCAGCTGTTCACAGCCTTTTGGTGGGAATAGCTGTCTGCACTGTTGTGGTGCAGTGGGAAGTCTGGAAGGTGGAACCAGATGCTGATAAACGGGTTTTTTGGCATACAGAGCACAGTGACTAACACAGAGCTCATACCTGGTGAAGCCGTCTGCATACACTGCTCTTCTGGCAACCAGCAGTTGCTGATCCCTCCAGCAGGCCCCTAGCCAATACACTTTGTCTCTGGATCTTTGAATAGCAGTGCAATGGTCTGATACCTAAAGATCAGTGCAAAACTTTTGGTTTCCTCACTTGTTGCCTAAGTTGCTGCTTCAGTAGTAGGTGTTCTTCTCACATCACTTGTAAATATTTTACAGAGGGAGCAGATAACATTCCAGGAACAGTAACGTGGGAAGCAAAAGAAGAAAATACCATCCACCTGAAGTGGTCAGAGCCTGCCAACCCAAATGGGTTGATTCTAATGTATGAAATCAAATATGGTCAGCATGGAGAGGTGAGAATTTGACGTTTCTCTGCTTAGAGTTACTTCTTGTGACTCTTAACTCACAAAATGGGATCTTTCTTAATGCACTTCTGTGCAGTGCTGCAGACCGAACACAGGCGCTGTGATTTCAGACACGCAGCACCAGCCAGCAAGCCATTGCTTTGTTTGATTTATTTTGACAGTATCTCCTTAAGGTGGCTGAAGCAAAACTGATCAGGTGGGGCTTTTAGTTGTAAACATAAACTTCTCCTGCAGCTATACAGTTTCCTTAAGAGTGAAAGAATGTGAAGGTATCAACATGAACTGTAAATTGGTTTATTTTCTCTCTTAGGAGAAGCGGGAATGTGTTTCCAGACAGGAATACAAGAAGCTTGGAGGAGCTAAACTAACTCACCTGAACCCTGGAAACTATTCTGCTAGAGTTCAGGCCACATCGTTAGCTGGAAATGGGTCATGGACTGAGCCAGTCTCTTTTTACGTGCAACCCAAATGTAAGATGGATGTTTGTTGGCTGTGCCAAACCAGGGGACTGTTGTCATTTTAATAGCTCCTCAAGTCTGTGTGTGTAACTGGGTGTATGAGCCTCTTGGCTCTACTCCTTTTAGTTGCTGATGCTTCCTTGGAAACTCTGTTCCATTTTTTTTTGGCAAGAGTTGAGAACCAGGAGGTGTATCTGAAGTGCAGTCCTTTCCTTGTGTGCACTGTGTATATATATGAGAGGTGCAGCTAGATAGTGAGTGTGCAGAGCACACCACTGTGGCTTCCTGTGATGTACAGCTATGTTGGGAGTGTGATGCCAGCCATACAACATGAAGTTGGATTGTACAGAACCTGTGGCAGTGAGGAAAACCTGCTTTAAATGGCAAAATAGTTCAAGAAACAAATAATTTGTGCAGATTTTTGTCTGTCAGGTTTAAATATCAAGACAGTTTTTCATGCGAAGAGTTCCAAGTGGCATTTGGTACAGATAACACCCTGATGACAGGGTGATGCTGGTCCTGACAATGGGGATATATTATTGTTTTGAAGAACACCACTGCAGAGTTCACAGAGACCCTCTCGAGAACTTTGGCATTAAGGTGTAGAGCAGATGCATTCCCAGAAAACTGGAGCTCCATCTTTTATTCCTTTTTGATTTTCTGATGGAAGAACTTTGAAGAACCTGAAGAGCGTTGTGTATGTGTTCCAAATATAAGCATGAGCAATTGCAAGGTGAACAAAAGGTGGGAAAAAGGTGAATATGTGAGCGAACAATGACGTATTGTTCACTGAGGAATGCAAGTCCTTAAGCACAACTTGTGAAAACAACCCCCAGGCAGATACTGTTTTGTACGAAGTTCATGCTTTGCGCTGTTTTCTTGTTCCACTCATCTGCAGTCGGGGAGTGTTCCTGAGTACATTTTTCCCCATCAGACAAGAAAATGAGCACTTTGATTTCTTCCCTGTATGGAAACATAGTGGGTTTTGAACGTTTCTTTGTTAATGGAGGTTTATAGAAACGCTGAAAAAATTGTTTTCTTGTTGGTTGCAGCGGCACACTATGGCAACTTCCTGCACTTGGTAATTGTGCTCCCTATTGCGTTCCTGCTCATCATTGGGGGATTTCTGATAATGCTGTACGTCTTTAACAAAAAGAGGTGAGTTGCTTATGCTTGTGGTTAAATCTGCAAGAGAGGGAAGTTCATTTTCAGATCTCTACCCATGGACCAAGTCAGAAGTTAGAGAGAGAGAGAGATGGTGTTCAGAGGAGTCGGAAAGCTAAAGCAGATTCTGTCTTGCTGGTCTGTAAAAGGAGGGAGGTGGTTTAGAGTTGCCAGCAAGCATCGGGCTGCTGCTCGAGATGTGAAAAGGCTTTTTGTTATAGTGTCATGTTTGAGAGGGAAGAGGAAGGTTTGTCAGGATTGTATCCACTGGGACAATAATGGCAAATACTGACCCTGCATGATCAGAAGATTTGACTGAAGTGCAGGTCAGTATAAATCATGAAAACCTAATTCTGGTTGGGTTAATTTCATTTCTTGCCAATTCCAGAGGGTTTTTTAAAGTCTTTACATCCACTTAGCAATTATATCCTGGATAGGGCAGTCTAGGGGACTGTTGTGTTGATTTGTTTTCCTCAATTTTTTGTAACTAGTGATTTTAATTTTTTTTTTACATTTCATTGAAATGCATAATGTGACCTTAACAGTAAGTCAGTACAGATGTGCAGCCTTGCAGCTCCCTAGGTTTTTCATTACACTTATACAAATTATCCTCACTGAGTCTCCCATTATTTCCAGCTCTGTTTCATTTAGGCACAGACAGTTCTGAAGCACTCCATAGAGAGTTTTTTATCTAGTGAACTATGACACCCACTTGGCCTTCCCTGGGACTCTCCTAGGTGAAATGTCTCATAACTCATCCTTCTTTAAATTCTTCTTCTTGCCCACAAGAATGTTTTGTCTTTGATTTTCTTGAGGACTGATTGATACTTTTGTTTCCACAGCCTACCTCCTGCAAGAGCCCTTACAGTGCTAAATAAATAGGCCAGCAAAGGGGTACATGTGTTTTGAAAACAACAGAACAGTTACAAAACAGCTGAATGGTATTCCCCGTGAAAAACAGTCTTGTCCTTTGCTCTCCCACAGTGGAGCAGATGATGTTCAATTGTACTCTCAGCCACAGGTCTGCTGGGTGTGTCACCACAGAGCTGTCATTCTTAAAGGAAGCTGACCCAGCAGCTACAAGTACTTTGTCTTTGTGCTGTTCTGTATAGAGAAGGCCGCAGGTTTCCTTGGAAGGCTCTTTTGGGCTGTTTGCCTGTGTGGTATGTGAGGTAGATTGAGAGCTTGGGTTGTCCCCTTTGTCTGAAAAGCTCTCCACATACAGTAAATAAGCAAACAGTAGAAAAGATACAGAGGAGGAAGTCTGAAATGTACTTAGGCTGAAAGATTAAAAAAGAGAAAAAACATCTTTCCACAGGAACAGTGACAGATTGGGCAATGGAGTACTTTATGCTTCTGTGAACCCCGAGTATTTCAGTGCTTCAGATGGTAAGTGTAGCCTCACTTCTGATGCTTTCATTTTTGTGTGACTGACTGTGAAAGGTCTGAACTCTACAGGAGATGTGAAACTGCTTTCTCCCTTAATTTTATTAGCACAGCCATGGAATCCAGAGTTGCTAACACATAAATGCCACCTAACCATTGAAACTGGGGTGGTTTTCAGGTTTTTTCCCCCTGTAGTTAATTGAGCTGAGGCAGATGTGGATGCATTGGTTTCGCTCTCAGATTACCATCTACTCATACAGTGATGTTTTCACTGGAAAAAAAGGATGAATTTGTGAATTCATCATCTTTCATATTTGTCCTTTTACAACCTGTTCTGACCTATCAGAACAAACCCACTCCTTGTTTCTGTGTAGTTCTCCTATGGGAAATAGTAACACTTAGAAAACTGGGGAACTACAGGCCAGTCAGTCTCCCCTCTGTGCCCGGAAAGATCATGGAGCAGATCCTCCTGGAGGCACTAATGACTCAGAAGAACAGTGAAGAGGTGATTGGGAGTAGTCAGCATGGCTTTGCCAAGGGCAAATCCCGCCTGACAAACCTGGTGGCCTTCTATGATCAGGTGACAGCATTAATAGATGAGGGGCGAGCAACTGATGTCGTTTCCCTGGACTTGAGCAAAGCCTTCGACACTGTCCCGCACCACCTCCTGGTCTCCAAGCTGGCGACACATGGGTTTGATGGATGGACCACTAGATGGATAAGGAACTGGCTTGATGGCCGCACCCAAAGAGTGGCTGTCAACGGGTCCATGTCCCAGGGGAGGCCAGTGACAAGCGGAGTCCCTCAGGGATCAGTCCTGGGACCTGTCTTGTTCAACATCTTTGTGGGTGACATGGACAGTGGCATCGAGTGCACCCTCAGCAAGTTTGCTGATGACACCAAGCTGTGTGGTGCAGTGGACACGCTGGAGGGAAGGGATGCCATCCAGAGGGACCTGGACAGGCTGGAGAGGTGGGCACAAGCCAACCTCATGAGCTTCAACAAGACCAAGTGCAGGGTCCTGCATCTGGGCCGAGGCAATCCCAGGCACAAATCCAGGCTGGGCAGGGACTGGCTGGAGAGCAGCCCTGAGGAGAGAGACTTGGGGGTGCTGGGGGAGGAGAAGCTCAACATGAGCTCTCAATGTGCACTTGCAGCCCGGAAAGCCAATCAGATCCTGGGCTGCATCAGGAGAAGTGTGACCAGCAGGTCAAGGGAGGTGCTTCTCCCCCTCTACTCAGCTCTGGTGAGACCCCACCTGGAGTACTGCATCCAGTTCTGGAGCCCCTATTACAGGAGGGATGTGGATGTGCTGGAGCGTGTCCAGAGAAGGGCCACGAGGATGATGAGAGGGCTGGAGCACCTCTCCTATGAGGACAGACTGAAGGAGTTGGGGCTGTTCAGTCTGGAGAAGAGAAGGCTCCGAGGTGACCTCATTGTGGCCTTCCAGTATCTGAAGGGGGCCTACAGGAAGGCTGGGGAGGGACTTCTCAGGATCTCAGGGAGTGATAGGACTAGGGGGAATGGAATGAAGCTGGAGGTGGGGAGATTCAGGCTAGATGTGAGGAAGAAGTTCTTCACCATGAGAGTGGTGAAGCCCTGGAATGGGTTATCCAGGGAGGTGGTTGAGGCCCCGTCCCTGGAGGTGTTTAAGCCCAGGCTGGACGAGGCTCTGGCCAGCGTGATCTAGTGTGGGGTGTCCCTGCCCATGGCAGGGGGTTGGAACTAGATGATCCTTGTGGTCCCTTCCAACCCTGACTGATTCTATGATTCTAAAAACCAATAATATCTCCTCACTTCCCATCCCAGTAAAACTCTCCAATGACTTCTCAGAGTGGTGCTGTGGACATACCACATGCAGAAATTTAGTGTTAAAAGCAGCATGGGTGTTCAATGACATCCATGTTTGTTTCTCTTAATACCTAGAGTGCAGATAAGCTGGCAGAACAGTGGTTTTTCAAGCTAGCTTCCAACTGACCTTAATGTATTTGTGACTGACAACTCTGTTTGGCCATGACAATGCTTAGAGGTTTTAGACTGTGGCAGTGTTTAGATCCCCCTGGTGTATGTGTGCTGAGTGCTCTGCTAACAGAGTGAGGTAATTGTAGTTCTAAAGCCAGATGTGGGGGCTTTGGGGCATCTTTAATTTCTTACAGTTCTCTGTGGCTGGCACAGTGTGGATGATGCTAAAGTGTTTCAAACCATAAAGGAAATAAAAATTCTTTAAAAGAAAATTGCTGTTCCTAGAACAGCTGGGTTTGGATTTGCTATCTGTGTTATTTTCCTGTACTTCACTGTCACAGGAGGTTGTGCCTGCTAACGGTGTACATGAAAAACTTGCCAATTCTTTTGTTGGCTGTCCCTGAGCAGCAGCAGGAGCTGAATGAGTCTGGCAGTCCAGGAGTCCTCATCTCCAGAAAGCCCATGTGCTACGAGTGCCATGGAATGAGAACCCTGGAAATTCTGCTGTCTGGCTAAATGAATTATGTTAAAAGAATAAAACCCCCAAATCCACAATACTCCTATTGCTAGATAATTGCTTTATCCTCCCACCTCCCTTCCAGGTCTGTTTGTAGCAAACATGCCTGTACTGTGTGGTTCATGGGACACATGTAGCTCTTGAAGTGCAGGAGGAAGTCAGAACATCAGAAGAATTTCCTTGAGGCATCAGTTCTTTTTATGGTTTAGTTTGGTGCTCCTGCTGTAGACTTCTTGTCAGAATAATGTTTCTCAAAGTCCCCAGGGAGGCTACTGAGTTTAGGCAGAGTGGCAGTGGAATATTCTACTGTTCATTTTCATAGCAGTACCATTAGAGTTAAAGGTCTGTCAGTGTTCATGCTATAATCCTCTATTTTTGCATCCTGTGATTTCACCCATCCAGAGCATGTGACACTAGTGTCCCCTCTCTTGGTGACTGATAGGCAGCAGCATCAGTGACTGCTCAGATGTCGTCTTGCCTGAGGCACTCCTGCCTCCTGGCAGTCACCTTCTGAGATCTTCCTTCTGCTTCAGATCAAAGACTTGCAGCAGCAAGTTCTGCCTTTACTGGTGCAGTGGTGTGTGTGCAAGTGATCAGAATATTTTCATGCAAAGAGCCTACCAGATCAGAGAATATCTTTCCCTCTAGTTGTAAAATCAATCTGTTAATAGAGAAGACAGAAAACACTAAACTGATGCAGATGATCAAGTGTGTTTTATGCTGTCTGGAAGAATTAGAAAATGAAGGATCCCAAGAAAAGCTCAAGCCTATAGTATTGATTCAAGGCTTATCACACCCTGCTTTTGTGCTTTGAGGTTCCTTATTTCTATCCCATGATGTCAGTATCACAGTGAGGCCACTTCAAGTCCATCTGCACCTCTTTTAAGATTTATTTGCATGCAAAGCCTCTACCTGTCTCTGTATGGGAAAGATTGTGGACTGTTTGCATACTGGTAAAAGGTCTCAGCTTTGTGTCCAGTGTTTTTTTACAGTAAAACTGTTTGGTTTCATACAGAAGTGAATGATCACAGTACCTGCAGAAGTGGAATATCATGGCCTGTTCTCTCTGTCCTTAGTGTATGTTCCAGATGAATGGGAGGTGCCCCGTGAGAAGATCACCATGTGTCGGGAGCTTGGGCAAGGCTCCTTTGGAATGGTGTACGAGGGAATAGCCAAGGGAGTGGTGAAGGATGAGCCAGAGACCAGGGTAGCCATCAAGACAGTCAATGAGTCTGCGAGTATGCGTGAGAGGATTGAGTTTTTAAATGAGGCCTCAGTGATGAAGGAGTTCAATTGTCACCATGTGGTAAGTCATGCAGAAGTAACAGGATGTGATTTGTACAGCCCTGGTGCCAACTGGCTTGAGGGTGTTTGGGGCACGACTTCACCGACTGAGGTGAGAACTTGGGATTTTTCCTTCAGCTCCACACAGGTTTATGATGTTATTTGAAACAGGAGTCAGAGAGTGGAATCAAACCTGGTTTCAAACCTTTCCCACAAGTTCACAAGTGTTTGGGGCAATATATTGATGGAGATAACTGATTGCTGCAATCCAGTTAGCTCTGTTTGTAACTGAAACCTTGGCTTCTCCTCTCCCAGGTTCGGTTGCTTGGTGTTGTTTCTCAGGGCCAGCCTACACTGGTTATCATGGAGCTGATGACACGTGGGGACCTCAAAAGTTACCTGAGATCGTTGAGGCCAGACACAGAGGTGAGTCACTAGTTGCCGAATGCTTTTTTATCTCCTCACTTAAAATATTCTTGAACAAAGCAGCCTCATGTTGGAAGCAGCAGGTGATTAGCCTTTCCTGCCCTTCTCCTTAAGCTCTAAGAAGAGCTGCTCTGTGATCTGCCATACCTGTTTTCATGGGGTAGCTGTTGCAAATAGCTCAGTGTACAGCATGGGATAGTGTCCCTTCTTGTGTTACCTAGTCCTGTTTTCCAGTTTTCAATTCAATCTCTAATCTAATTTCTCATCATGATGCTGAACAAAAAATTGCCTGGCTCAAGTATGTGTGTTAGGATAATTGGTTTATGTTGTATTTCCTGCCCATTGCCTCCGCTGGAAAGCAAAAGTCCAGTATCTTAGCTGATACACTTACTCTGGTGTGTAGGCCATCAGTCTAACAGCTAATGTTACCACAAACAATACAAGGTCTGAGGGATAAGGATGACACACAGGTCACTTGCCACTGAAGTTAGAGTAGACCGTGTAGAAAATGAGCTCAGCAGTCCTTGCCCTTGATCAAGAGGTTCCGATGTGAGTAGCTTAGAAGAAGAGAATGTGACCACAGTCTATGCACAAGAGATTGGTGTAAATGTAGGGCACTGCATGCAGCAAGAGCAGATGACTGGAGTGACTGGGTACAGAAAATAATCACACTTTTAAATACAGCATTCAGCAAATGCCAGTAGTGCTGTGGACTAAGGGCTTGACTGGCCTTTGTCTTTAGGAACGCTTCAGGTTACATCAAGTAGTTTTGGCTGAATTCAACAAAGTTCCCAAAAAAGGGCAGTGACATTATATAGAGGTTACCAAAATTTTGAGCTCTGTGCTTGGCTTTCCTGTGTGCTGGTGTGCTCCACAGCAGTCTGTGATAGGCCTATGCCTAGATTCCTTGGATTCCTCAATGTGCAATATAAAGAGTTGAGCAAAATCTTCAGAGGACCTGTATAGAGAGGATACTTCTGTAAGGTGTGAATGAAGGGCTTGCCTGGTCACTTTCTTTATCAGTAATTTAACCATGCAGTTCCCATACCTCTCTTTCCCTCATGGGATATGTCTGTGGATGGAGCAGGTTTGCTTGAAAAAGATTGTCTTAGGGGCTTTTCCCCTAAGAACAAATAAAAGTAATTCAAGAGACATCTAGACATCAGGGTATGGAGAGCTAGGGAACAGGGAGTGAAATAATTGAATATCTTGTGGTTATTTGTGAAGATGGTAAAACAGTAGCAATCTCTAAAGCAAGCCCTCTGCTTTACATCTCAAAACTCAAGTGGCAGAAGGTTGGACACTTCAAAAGACATAATATCTTTATACTAAACAAGTCTTTCTGGCTTGTAGTCTCTCCAACAGAACAACCTGTTCTGAAAGAGATTTTGGGGAGTTCTGGTAGTAACCTGGTTAGATGTGGCCAGCTTTCCCGTGGTGTATGTCATCATGAGTTGCTGCTTAGGCTGGGTTGTGATCGTGTGATCATTTCTGCCTTGGTTAAAAAAGTAAAAACATTACAGCTTGATTTAGAAATAGTTATTTTTTTTCTTTCCATCTTACCTGTTTCATGTTCTTAATCTTGCTTAGAGTAATCCTGGCCAGGCACCTCCAACCCTGAAGAAGATGATTCAGATGGCAGGAGAGATTGCTGATGGGATGGCATACCTCAATGCCAACAAGTTTGTTCACAGAGACCTTGCTGCAAGAAACTGCATGGTGGCAGAAGACTTCACAGTGAAAATTGGAGGTGTGTTGTCTTGGCTGCCACACAAACCAAAAACATCTTTGAAGGCTTTTTGGTTTCTTGAAAGCTGTTTGAAAAGTTCTTTTAAAACTTAGCTCTAGTTTAAATTTCTGCAGAATGAAATATGTTCCTTATGAAGGCTTGCTGTGATTTAAGACCTGTGAGCAGTCAACACTGAGTTGAAACTCTTGGAATACCTCTACTTGCAGTTGTTCCAGTGAGGAAATAGTGCAGCATGTGGGTTTAAAAAGAGCAGTGCTTTGAGGTGCAGATGCTGCAGGCATCTGGGTGGATGGTGTAGTTACCACTGGAGTGTCATTGGCTTTTCTTTAAGTGCACAAAAATAATTCCACCTCCTGTTCATTGATTCAAGAATAAGAATTTTAAGATTATTTTAAAGCACATATGATTTGGAAATGGAATGTAAGGCTTGACTTCAGCTGGGTGCTTTCCAGACAACAGAATAGCTTTTCTTCTGTACTGCAGTTAAACACCACTTTTTTTTTCCCCCCTCCCTTCACCATCCCTCCAAAACAGTGTCAGATGAGTTTTTTCAGACTTCTCTCCAGAGAGAATGATTTTACGCTCTTGGCTGTTTTTGAGTTGTGCATATTAAAATAGCATGTATAGCAACAGCCTTCTGCTGCAGAAAACTAATTCTTTTTCTCTGAGCTTAACTCAGCTATTTTGATAATTTGTGTAAGTAATCCTGTCATTTGGGAGAAAGAAAAAATGATTTCATTTTGAGTCAGTTAATTAGGAAATAAGATCTTTGGGGGATTTTGTGCATTTTCTGCAGGTTTGGGGAAGTCAGCCTGAATCCTTCCCATTCCAGTTTCCTCACTCCTCCTTCCCCCACCAGCATGTTTTGCAATTCTCTGAACTGAAGATGATGCTTTTCTTCTCTTCACCAGGGTACATGGTTACCCCAAAAGTATTCCATGAAATAGGCTGCACTGCTCTCGTCGATGTACCATTCTGCAAATCCCTTCATGGAGAGACAGTTTGAGAGCGTCTTGCCTGGAACATGCCAGCTCAGACTGTTCAGATCTCACAGGAAGAGCTTTATGCTACCCTGTCCTGAGCTTATTGTTTATCTGCTTCTTATTTGCATTACATTTTGAAAGAATTTTCCATTCAGCCAGGATAAAGTCACCCTGGTGTGAAGGAGGGATGGAATAGCTGCACACATGGGCATTTTAGTAATAATCACTGGGGGTACCAGTGTCCCTGGTAGACATGGAACAAGAAGGCTCAGTGGTCGGTCACTCATGCAAGTCTGGTAACAGTGACACCCGTAGACTGGTAGCAACAGCTGGGAGAGCTGGAGGATTTCTGTCCTCTTTTCACTCCACTTCTCCCATGGAAAAAAAACCAGGAGCAACTAGAGGTTTGTATTGCTAAAATAGGTTTTGCTCTAGATCTGCTGTTTTAGCAGGCAGCATTTAATACTAGTGAGAGATTTGATGCCCTTTGATTTATTATCTTTCTGATTAGTGTCTAAAAACATGGCAACTGGGTAGGCCCAGCAGGTGTGTCTACCTAAAGCTCATTGTACAGAAAAAACAACTGCTGGGATAATCCTGAGTGAGGTGAGCATTGCTAGATCCAAGTCTTGCAAATGCTTTTTTGTTTACAGCTAAGGACATGCATGTAACCTGAAGTATGTCTTTAATATTGGTTTGTGTTAGTCGTAAATGAGTAGCCTAATCCTCTGCAGCGTTTGGGATGGATTCTTATTCCACAACTGGAAATTACCTTTGGAGAGGGGGTAAAAAAGAGAGAGAAGCATTTCTCTCAATGTGGGATTCTTCAATTAAAGACAACAATATTAAGTGCTAAATGAGCTCTTGACACTCTTCAAAAAGAAAATAAAATGAGAGCATTTGGAGAACAGATTGCTGAATTCTGTGGCTTTCTTAAGGCTTAGCTTGCTGCAAAGCTTGAGCATAAATCCTGGAACTTTTCATATTACTATATTTAAATCATTCAGACTTGTCAGCTGCTGAAGTCAGTGGTGAAAAGGCCTGTTGGTTTGTTGGGAGGGAAGCTAACCAGCCCCAAGGTAGCCACTCAAATGCCTGTAAAGTAGTGTCCCGGGAACAGATTGCAGGTTGTTTGTTGGCTACAGTGGCTTGTAGTAAGGGGAAGTGTTCATCACTTTATCATGCAAACTCCAAACGTTTCTACCTTCTAGATTTTGGCATGACAAGAGATATCTACGAGACAGATTATTACCGCAAAGGAGGGAAGGGCTTGCTGCCTGTCCGCTGGATGTCCCCAGAGTCGCTGAAGGACGGAGTCTTCACAACACACTCCGACGTCTGGTAACAAAAAAGGGGCTCTGAAAGACTGGTTTAGCCCCAGTTCTTTCTAGCCTCTTCCTGTGCTTTAATAATCTTAACTAAGTGTACTGCTTCTCCTGTCCCTTCAAAGGTAATGCTCTCTCCCCTGTGAGGCATTCTACTTCATATTTCCATTGCAAAAGCAACAACTCTGGAGGTTAAATTGTGCTCTCAGAGGGGACAGAATTAAATGGATTTCCAGAACTGGAGGTGGCAGCATGTTTCCTGCTGTGGGATGTAAGATCAGTTGTGCAGTGAAAAACATTACCTTTGCCTGGAAGAGCAGGTTGTCATTTTTCAAATTGCCCTCCTTCAAGAAAAGCATTAAAAGTTGCCAAAAATAATGAAAGGTTCCCAGTGCTGACCTGCTTTTCTATCAAAACCTTCTGTGTAAATAGCTCTACTTTCCTGCAGATGGTTTGTGCACACTAGCAGGTTTTACCTTGGGAGTTCTCCCCTGTGTATATCTTGCTCCATTTGGAGCTTTGCTTGCTTGTTTTGTATCCCACAAGATGCAGAAATAGGTTTTTCTTTAAAAGCACATTGTTTAGTTGCTGTATCTGTGAAGTTATTAATAGAGGCACTCAGGACATTTCAAAATCTCCTTCTCAGAGGAAATAATACTTGGGACCAATTCCCCTCACACACCCCCCACAAACTTCTCCAGATAGGTAGGGAGGGCTTGGCAGAAGATGAACGTGTTCTGGCAAAACCTCTCTCTGTCCTTTATGGCTTCTCTCTCTTCCTAACAAGATGTTTTTACTGCTGATCTGTTACAGAATTGGCAGCTGATTGCCTCCAAATGTCTAGAAGTCAGTAGGGATGGTATTTTACTAGTAAATGGCATTTTCTTTAAACAGCTTGAGGATTTTGGAGTCAGTGAACTGTGGTCCACAGTATCAGCTTTGAGTGAAAGATTCATAAGAGGAATTATGTAGCAAGTGAAAAAGGGAAGTGCCAGAATGTCATTTAATTTTTTTTTTTTTTTTTTTTTTTCTGCATATGGCTAGCAACTTCTTTATGAATGCAGCTACCCTCAAAACTGGAAACAGATGAAAATAGCCACTTGGATTGAAGGGGAAGCCCTGTATCAACCACTTATCTAATGGAACAGTACAGGCCTGCTTTTGGCAGTAAGAGAATTTTGGGGCCTGTAATGGTTTCACAAAGCAGACAGAAACTTGGAATGAATTGACAGAAAATCCCTAGATGTAGAGCTGAAGGAGCCTGGAGTGAAGAGCTGGCAAAGCTGTCTGTTCTTGCAACACAACAGTAACTCTAAGGTCCAGCCGTCATCCCCATCCATGCTAGCACCAGCAGACTGCAGCGGGCGGGGTGTTGCACTCTGGTGACGCACTGCACCGGTTCCATACACACATAGCTTTGAGCCTGGAGCTGCTGAGTGACGTTGCTGTTTAAGCATAACTCACATTCCAAACACAAAAGCCCCGCAGATGTGATGCCAAAGCAAGCGTCGGGAGCAAATCGGTGCTGTAGTTGCTGCAGGAAGTACGTGAGTCCTACCTGCGGTGTTAAGAGTTGGCACTTGGTCGCTCAGCCCAAAGCAGGGTTGACCAAACCATATCGTAGTTTATCAGCAAAATATCCCGGTCAGGAGTAATGTCAAGGCAAGGAGCTGACTGATTATAAGGTTGGAAAACTTGAGAGGAGGTGGAGTAAACTCTGACAGGGTTTTAATCGAAGGCATAGAGGAAACAACTGCTTGATGGAGAGGAGCTCCACAGGTCTGATCAGTATTTCAGACAGTTCCTTGAGCTGGTTTGTTATCTTAGTTGTTGGAAGTGCCTTACTCTGAAACATGGCTCACATAGGTGTGCTGTCTTGAGGTACAGAACAGCTGGTTCAAGTGGCCAATGTGCTGTGTTTAGAACACATGTGCCTTTGCCAGATGTGTCCACAGCTAGAGATGCAGAAATTTCAGTCTGAATCCCAAATGTAGTGGAGCTTCACTTATCACTGATTGTGAAACAGTATCTGGTTACTTGGTGTGCTTGTGGCCGAAAGGACCATCCCAGTTCACGTCTCAATAGCGTTCAGACCAAACACTCTACTCTGAAAGCCGCTTCGTTCCAGGAAATATTGCCTGACTCCTTGTATTGGTTCAGGTTTTGAAACTGCTTCACACAAATCATGTAGCTGGGCTCCAAACAAATGTTGAGATTGTTTTTCCAGCCCTTTTGGTGTAGGATATTGTGACATCTGGTTCCATGTTCTTCGAGATGAGTTTTAGAAGCCAAAATGTCAAAAAGACAAAACTGTGTGACTGGTCAGAGTCCAAGATTTATAAGCTGTAAGGTGAAATGGCAAGCTGCAGAAAGAGTGTCTGGAGGTTTTGAAGGGTGGAGCTTGATTTTAGCAGTTCATTCTTTTATTGCTGTTCAGACTGCAGAGTGAGGTAATTAGGCAAGACTGTTTTTGTTGTAGTTAGGGACAGAGAACATTTTAAACTGAATGTAGTACTGCACAGGGTGAGTGTATTTCTATAAGTAAGTCTTCAGCATCTTGCATTCTTCAGAGCTGGTAGTTGCCTTGAAGGAGCAGCATCAGTTTATTTATGATAATATGACTAGTAGGTGTGCAAGAATTGTTCTCATTAGTCCTGCAGCGATCAAAGGAGCTTCAAAGGCACCAAAATGTTGAGCTGACCCTCTGTCCCTGCCTTCCCTGAAAGGCAAATAATTGCGAGTCTGTTTGTGGCTTCTGGCTCCAGATGCAAACCATTTTAGATCCAGTGGATAACTGGAAGATAAAACCACTCTACCATAACCAGCTAATAATGCTGCTGTTTTCACAACAGTTCCGTACTGAAACTGCACTTTTTTGCTCTAAGCTTGACTCAGCATTTTAGCCACAGAAGACAAGACATCATCCAGATTTTCTTTGCACAGCAGCTCTAAAAGTAGATGACTCTTCAGTGCAGGGCAGACAATTCAAGCCATGTCTGCTCAATAAACTAATTTTAAATGGAGATATTTTTAGAAAGTGTCAATATTTACATCCCAACTACCCAATTACATAACTGTGCTTATCTTCTTTCACTAGTAATCAATTCCTATTATTAGACAGACTTCTTTTTTCACTGCTGCTGTCCTTTGTAGTTGGTTGGAAGGTGCTGGAAGCTCGATTTCAAGAAAATATGCATTCTTCTTGCAAAACAAAACTGAGTTTCTCCTTAGGGCTTGAATATTTTGCTGATGAAACAGCAAATTAGTCTTGATACAAGGCGCTGGAAAACATTCATCTTTCTTCCATGTCTGTTTCAAAAACGGGTTTTGCTGCTTGCTGCCCTGTCAAATATCTTTTGACTTTGCACCTTTGACTTAGAATATAGAGAAAACCAAAGGAGAAGGACAAATGGGAAGTGTCTGTGAAGAACAGAAGTTGGCTGGTTGGCTTGCTCCGAGTGGTGAGGCAGAGGAGATGCACAGGTGTGGTTTGTGCATTTGCTGTCAAGCTCTCAGCTTGCTGGAGCAGTAGGGAAAAATGCAGCTCTTCATTCAGATTTGTGTGAGTAGTATTTCTGGTGAAAGGAGCTTTCACTGGAATGGGAGCTTACAGTTCTGCATTGATGCCTTCTCAAGTGCTATCAGGAGTATCTGAGATGTGTCACATGAAGATTTTGAGTTTAATTTTTCAAATGTGCAGATTTATTTTGGGTTTTTTGGCTGTCTCTGTGGCTGAAGGGGGTCTTTTTGAGCTCACATTAAATAACCAGTCTCTGAAACTTCTGCACCTGCTTAGAAGGTTTGATTCCCTGCACCCAGCCACAAATGGATCTTCTTGCACACTCTAACAATCAGGGGTCCAACCAGCCTGAGGTCCTCTGTACAGGAAGCACAGAGGCAGAAATAGGAATTATTTTTTTTTTTTTTTTGTTACCTGTATTGTTCCTTTTTTCCTCTCTTCTTCCCACGTCACAGTCCTCCTCATTTCTTAACTCAAAGCCATTGGAAAGGGTTAGAGTCAAGTAAGATGCAAGCTATTTCTCCAGCTGTGGCTTACAACTTAAACCTCCTCTGAGTTAGGAGGCTTCTCATCAATGCAGTGAGCCTGTGTTGGCTTTTTTACTCATTGACCTGTACAGAATCAATGTAAGGAAGCAATGTTGGACCACTGAGTGACCTTAATCATGACTGAGCTGTAGATTATGGTATGAAAAGTGGAGATGTAGTGCTAACAGCCGATTTTTAGAGGCCATTCTAAAGAGTCATTTAGAACAGGGCAGCTGTGTCTCATTGTTGACTAGAGGTGCTAGGTGATGTGGCTGTCACCATGGCTGCGTGCTTTGTGAGCAATGGGACTTTTTTTGGTACAGTAGAGTACCCATGGATGCCTTCCTGCTCAACAGCATCTAAGAGAAATACCCTTGTGAAGCTTGCTTGGCCTTCCTGAAGTTCTCATTTGCTTTCCAGGTCTTTTGGTGTTGTCCTCTGGGAGATCGCAACACTGGCGGAGCAGCCATACCAAGGCATGACCAATGAACAAGTGCTCCGCTTCGTGATGGAAGGGGGCCTGCTGGAGAAGCCAGACAATTGTCCTGATATGCTGTAAGTACCAGCAGTTACCTCTGTTCTCCATGCACAGGTTATTCCTCTGAGCCCTTCCTTGTCCACTTCTGCCCTACCTGCCACGGCAGGAGTTGTTAGAGAGTGGTAGAAACATGAGGCGCTGCTAGAACCATCTCTGTCAGGCTCATATTTCAGACAGAAAACACCTCTGCTTGTGGCTGGAATCTCACTTTGGGCTATCTCCTCTCTGTTCCTCAGTAAAGTTAGGCTTAACAAAAGCTCATAAGTGACATTACCTACAGCAGTGGACTTTGTGCCTCGATCTTGTCTCTTCTGCTTAAAGTAATTCTGGTGAGCATAGAGAGAAGAGCGAGCATTGGACGAGCTGAAAAGTGTTGTGCACAAACTGTGAAATTGGGACTTTTTAGTTCAGCATACAGAGAGATTACTCCTTTGAAGCAGTGGTGGAGCTGCTGTTCCAGTCACAGCACTCATCACACTGAGATAAACAAATCTCCCCTGCTAACAGCTTCCTTCCCTGTAAGCACCAAGAGAAGCAGGCAGAGAAACCTTTGCCTACCCCTGGAATCAACACAAAGCCTTGCAGCAGAGGAGGGGTGCAGTGCAGCAGGCTCCAGCTTTTAGCTTTACATTGTTGAAATACTTCTGCTTCCTTTTGTGTACAGTGGTTTTAGTTGTTCAGACTTTATTGCTTTGATACACTTCCCAAACTGGCTTTTGGGAAGGAAATACTGCATCTTGCAGTTATTGAAATTAGTGGGAGGCCCACAGAAGGGATACAATCACTTATGGGCCTCAGCTGCTTGGGATTCTTAGGAAAAGAGCTTTTTGGCTGGAGCTCTGGCATTGGTTTCAGATGACAGGCAGTGTTGTGTTGTTGTTTGAGGGGGTGGGTGGTACACACAGGGGGAGGTGTAGCTGCCATGTGATTCTTCAGTTCCACATTCTTTCCCTTCCATGATGCTGTGGAGAATTTCTGGCACTCAGATTGACTGGAGATTGTTTAACACAGTCAGAGCTGTGTAATGGAGGGTGGTGGGAATAAGCAGAAATGGGGGAAGCACAGGGTGTGTGAAGGGGTCAGCTGTAGGGAGAAAATACCTGTGCAGTGAGAACAAACTCACTGAGAAGAGATTCAGGGTTAGAAATTCCCCATTCATCTGGGTCAAGTGTGGTATGAAGAGGGGCAGGGGAAGGGTGCCACAGCAAGAAGCTCTCGTAACTGCAGCCCACCTGGCCAGCTCTCCTTCCTCCTCAATACTTTTCTGCTTGCTGGGTGTGGCTACTGGATGAATCCACTTTCAGGGCTGACAGGCTTGTGAGGTGGGAGAATTTGCTTGATGAATTTGAGAATTTGCTGGCCGAGCAAATCTTTGCACTACTGTATGACAGCAAGGACCTTTTCTGTGCTGATTTTAATGAAGAAGCTGTTGACACATTGGTTATGGCCACCAAGACTCATCCTGATGTTGCAGAGGTACAGAAAGGTAAACTCTTGAATTTAGCAAATTCTATCAGAACAAGGAATGGGGCTGAACTCCGAACTAGCACACAGCCAGTTTAGTGGCATCTCTTTATGGTTTGTGATACAGTTGTGTATAAAACATCATGACTGTGTCAAAAAGGAAAAAACCCAAGAAATTACTATAGAAGCTTCTCATTACTTGCTTTCAGCTCCTTTTCAACTTGTTTTGCCTTTGGACTAGGACAGACACTCAAGCCTGCTGCAATTCAAATAAGCTGTTGTAGGAATAACAGCAGGGAGCTCAAGGAATAATCCTCACCTTTGTTCCATGCACATGCATTTGGCACTCAGAACCTATTTTGTGTTAGTGTGGTGCTCTTTTTTTTTTTGAATGTTTTTGCTTCTCACCCTGTCTTCCATCCCTTTCCTCAAGATGCTGTCAAGATGCTTTGCAACACTGTAACCTGACAGCTGCTGCCAGTCTTGAACCTTACACATGTGGCTGCTGGCTGGCACAGACCTGGTGTGTAGGCAGAGTTCCTCTTCCCTCTCCAGCTGTCTGATAACCTGCCTCGTGGCACAGGAAGTGACAGGAACATCACTGAATGGACAGAAAGGTGCTTGTAAGAGAGCTGCCAAGAGCTGTGCAGTTGCATATGGACCTTGTCATGTTTCAGCGTGTTTCAGGCAGCTGCCTTCACAAGTGCTTTGTGAAACCCTTTGTAAAATAGAGGACCCTTTTTGGTGGTGTTTAATAGAAGATTCTGTTTAAAGACAGATTTCTTGGTATGTCTCTGCTAGTGGAAGGTGGTTTTTAGACAGCACAAATTCTCACTGGTGGACACTGACTGGTCTGTGATAATTCATTCACTGTATTAACTTGATGTCCAGAAAGCAAAGTCCATCTGCTGCGGGGAAGTCAGTGCACTGTGTGTGCTTGGTGCTGCATGAAAGCTAGTGAGAAGGGCAGCCAGGAGCTGCACTTCTGTCTCATGTGGTAGACTGCACTCTTTGAATTAGTTTGACTTGTGTTCTGCCTGTAATTGTAGATGCTTCCAAGTTTACCTTTCTGTAGAGGGAAGGGAGCACACTGACACACAGAAACCTTGAGAACAGGTGGAGGAGGTAGACTGCTATAGGGAAACATAGATGAGAATAGAGAGGAGAATCTTACTGCAATTGTCACCACATCTATTTTTAACCTTGCAGATGATGTGAGTATTGGCACAGCCATGCATGCTTTCCCCACAGTGCAGTAATTTGCATAAGGGCCTCTTATTGCCCCCTCTGCATGAATGCTGCATGGTGCAGACATTGTTGGACATTCTGTCTCACATAGGACTGCGTTGCTGGTGACGCTTGTTAATGACTCTGCTTTGCTAACCCCTGGGAGCAGCAAGGCAGTAGGGTTTATTATTATTATTATTATTATTATTATTATTATTATTATTATTGGGAATTATAGGTCTGTCAGCCTGACCTCAGTGCCAGGCAAGATTATGGAACGGCTCATCTCGAGTGCGATCACACAGCACTTACAGGATGACCAGGGGCTCAGGCCTAGCCAGCATGGATTTAGGAGGGGCAGGTCCTGCCTGACCAACCTGATCTCCTTCTATGATCAGGTGACCCGCCTGGTGGATGTGGGGAGGCCTGTGGATGTGGTCTACCTGGACCTCAGCAAGGCCTTTGACACCGTTCCCCACAGCAAACTCCTGGCCAAGCTGGCAGCCCATGGCTTGGACAGGAGCACACTGCGTTGGGTTAGGAACTGGCTGGAGGGCCGAGCCCAGAGAGTAATGGTGAATGGCACCACATCCAGCTGGCGGCCTGTCACTAGTGGTGTGCCCCAGGGATCAGTACTGGGCCCCATGCTCTTCAACATCTTTATTGATGATCTGGATGAGGGCATTGAGTCCATCATCAGTAAATTTGCAGATGACACCAAGCTGGGGGCAGCAGTTGATTTGCTGGAGGGCAGAGAGGCTTTGCAGAGGGACCTCGACAGGCTGGACAGATGGGCAGAGTCCAATGGCATGAGATTTAACACATCCAAGTGCCGGATTCTGCACATTGGCCACAACAACCCCAGGCAGTGCTACAGGCTGGGGTCAGAGTGGCTGGAGAGTGGCCAGGCAGAGAGGGACCTGGGGGTGCTGGTTGATTGTAGGCTGAACATGAGCCTGCAGTGTGCCCAGGCAGCCAGGAAGGCCAGTGGCATCCTGGCTTGCATCAGGAACAGTGTGGCCAGCAGGAGCAGGGAGGTCATTGTGCCCCTGTACACTGCACTGGTTAGGCCACACCTTGAGTACTGTGTCCAGTTCTGGGCCCCTCAGTTTAGGAAGGATGTTGACTTGGCTGGAACGTGTCCAGAGAAGGGCAACAAAGCTGGTGAGGGGTTTGGAACACAAGCCCTATGAGGAAAGGCTGAGGGAGCTGGGGTTGCTTAGCCTGGAGAAGAGGAGACTGAGGGGTGACCTTATTGCTCTCTACAACTACCTGAAGGGAGGTTGTAGCCAGGCAGAGGTTGGCCTCTTCTCCCAGGCATCCAGCACCAGAACAAGAGGACACAGTCTCAGGCTGCGCCACGGCAGGTTTAGGCTGGATGTTAGGAAGAAGTTCTACACGGAGAGAGTGATTGCCCATTGGAATCAGCTACCCGTGGAGGTGGTGGAGTCACCTTCACTGGAGGTGTTCAGGAGAAGACTTGATGGGGTGCTTGGCTGTATGGTCTAGTTGTTGGGTGGGTTGGATTGTTTGATGGGTTGGACGCGATGATCTTGAAGGTCTCTTCCAACCTGGTGTATTGTATTGTATTGTATTGTTTAGATGGAAAGAGACCAAGAACACTGAAGAGGTTCTTTTCTGCAGCTTGGTTTTATCAGGTGCTCATGTAAAGGGGGATTTTACAGCATCATCATCTTGTGGTTCAGAGGTGGTGAATCCCCATGAAAGGGCTAAGCACCATGGGGATGGTATATCTGCAGGCTTTTTACTCTTGCACAGGGCGAAACAAGACTCAGTTCTGTTTATGCTACACCCTCTTGGCATAGTTTGCGTGGTTTTACAGACAGAACTATGCAATAAGACAGATGGTTCAATGAGATGGTGCCAGGAGAAGCTTTGCTGGTTCTCTCCTCTTCCTGTGTAATAAAAGTTGTTTTTTTATGTACTGCCATTGTTAGGACACTGTTCATCAGGTGATGGCTGCGTGGCAAGATTTCTTAGAGCTGAAGCTCTCAGACAGTGTGTTCCTGTGGGGCTTTTAAAAGTTGTGGAGGCTGGAATTCCATTCTGGTTTTGAAGCAGAATTGCTTCCCCCATATGTGTTGTAGATGACTGTTTATGCATTGCTTATTTTCCCTTTGTTCCTGGCAAGTGCTTGGTTAGAAACCAGGGTCTGCTGTGCAGAGACGATGCCAGCATGTAGCAACAGCCGAGTGGGACAGGGCCTTTCACTTTTCCCCACCAAACCAAGTCTGATGCAAAGCACAAAGACACAAATGGAATGTGGCTTCTGTAGTAATTTTCCATTTTGGGTTTTGTTTTTTGGTTTTTTTACTGTCTCAGTGCAAGAAGTTACTCCATTTCTACTCACTCCTTTGAAGAAGGTGGTGAAGAAGATGGAGGAGACAGGCTCTGGCTATTCTGTCTCATGGTGATTACTCTTAACTTCCTTCATCTCACTTGCCACCAGTCAGGAACATACTCTATAGAGCTGCTCAGCCTGTAAAGTCTTCCATTGTCTACTGGAAAGAGCTGGGGTTTTATTGGGTTTTGTTTTGTTTAAAATAATGTAGACAAGGTCTTTGAATTCATGGAGTTAAAAAGAAAAATAAATCCTTTTATGGGAACTCTGTAGGGTTTTTAAATCTGGAATGGCTTAAAAGAAACATCACATGTCCTTGTTTGTGCTGATGTCACATGCATTACTCCACTGCTTGTGGTATCTCCTTAGCATTGCCCTTAGGCCTCAGGGCAAAGTGCCAGCAAATATCCAATGTTCTTGGCTCCAGCCAAGGCTTCTATTCAGGGACACAGCAGTCAGCTGGAAAGGAAACAGCAATGAAGTAAGAGAAATGGATTTTATATATTTATGTCTCAAGCTTTCCTCCCTGTTTGTGGGTGAGTGTATAGAGCAGTTTTATAGTTTGGCTTCCCTTTCTCTGTGAAAGGCCTTTTGAAGTCTCAGGCCTAAGCAATAGTTGAACAGTGTTTGTGTCTCTACGTGCCTGCTACAACACAGCGTTGAGTACCCGGAGAGTTCTCCTGGTACAGGCTGGTTTTGCCAGCTTCTTTTTGGGTGTCACAAGGCTGTGCTCAGGTGGCTGACTCTGTACGTGCAGAGTTGTGCCAGCTGAGCTCTAAAAGGAATATTTGTGATTTCAAATGCACTTCAATTAAGATTGCTTTTGTTTTGGTTGAAGCACTCTCAGCAGTGTTTGCATTGCAAACACAGCAGTTTTCCCTCTCTTCGCTGGGTCACCTCAGCTGAGAACACAGGAGAGTTTCTCAAGGAGCAGGTTTCTGGGGTAGGAGATTTCTTCACTTCAGTTTTGTTTCAGGCCAGGGTTCCCAGACTATGCAAACCCCACTGTGGGCAGTGATGCACAGCAGCAGGGATTTCCAGCTCCAGGACAGCCCTGTGGAAAACTTTATGTTGGAGCTGGGACTCAGGAGACATTAAGACATTAGTCTGTGATGGACTTAGGTGCTGCTCAAAAAAAGAGTAAATTTTTGTTTGGTTTTGTCTCTTTCTTTAATTAATAAAATAAAATAATTCTAGACACTGCTGCAGAGATGTAGGGAGCTGGGGTTGCTTAGCCTGGAGAAGAGGAGACTCAGGGGTGACCTTATTGCTCTCTACAACTACCTGAAGGGAGGTTGTAGACAGGGGGAGGTTAGTCTCTTCTCCCAGGCAGCCAGAACCAGAACAAGAGGACACAGTCTCAAGCTGCGCCAGGGGAGGTTTAGACTGGATGTCAGGAGGAAGTTCTATACAGAGAGAGTGATTGCCCATTGGAATGGTCTGCCCGGGGAGGTGGTGGAGTCACCATCATTGGAGGTGTTCAGGAAGAGACTTGATGGGGTGCTTGGTGCCATGATCTAGTTGTTTGGGTGGGTTGGATTGGTCGATAGGTTGGATGTGATGATCTTGAAGGTCTCTTCCAACCTGGTTTATTATTGTATTATTGTATTGTATTAAACTGTTGCTAGGGCACAAGGCAGTGAGAGCTAATGACAGCATAAAGTAGAATGGCTTGCTCACTTTCTGAAAGTCTGTGGAGGTTGGAGAAGAGTATTGTTGTGTTCTAGAATCAAATCTAAAACTCCAGGTGACCTGGCTCACCCTATATGGGAAGGCTGGCAGAGGTGAGGAAACTGGCCCAGGCCTCTGGCCTGGCAAGGAAAAGGGGTCTTAACTGGGATTGCAAGTCAAGCGCTAAAAGGTAAGTCAGATGTGAGGGATTCTCCAGAACATTATATTAACCCAAAGATTTTTGTTGGGCTTTCTAGCACAGAAAGTAGTAGTTCTGGCCAGTGGTGGCTGCCGACACGGCTGTTTCTTTGAGTGCTTTGTACACAGAGGACTGGGTTGAAGAATTAACGTTAATCTTCCTTTTCTTATTTAAACTTGTGTTGTGATAACAGAAGACATCCCTCTTCCACCTTCACAGAGAGTAAAATCCTTTCTTGTGTTGTGTTTAAAGTTCAGGGTGATCTCTCAGGAATATCCAATTTTGCTGTGTCATGAAAACGCTGTTTTCATTATGTCTGTATTACTGTCTCATTTTGTGGTTTTGTTTTGCCAGCATGGGACGTTGTACAGATCTAATCATGGATGTGCTTAAACAAATGATCTCACACTCCATAAAATATTAATGCTTCCTTGGCTGTAAATGAAAACAACACAATTTGAAAAGAAAGGATTACAGAATGTCTTTGAGATTGGCAAATGTCTTTTGGGGATTACAATTAACTTTAATGTAATTTCCTTCATTCAGGGGAAAAAAAGTGGTGCTTTACTTGTTGTGTATTGCCCATTTCAGCATTTTTGAGTGCAGTAGTGATAGGGTAGAGATTGTTTGGTTGAAAAAGGTACTCCGGGAGGCATTATCATGTAGCCGTATGACTGAGTAAGCACAGGACATTTTGGTAGAAAAAGAGAAATACCAAGTTAGAACAAAAATGGGAAATGCTTCTGGATGTCAGGTATCCTCAAGACTGTTTAATGGGCCAGTGTGTGGAAGGGAATAGAGGAGGTTGAGGTAGGAGCTGTAGACATAAATCAGTGATTAGAAAGAAGATCGAAATGTGACACGGGGATCTTGGCCTGTTAGAATTCTGTCAATTCTCCTTCCATCAGCACTGAGTGATTTCCTACAACGCGTGGTTCGGTTCACCTGTGGTTGCTTGGGCTCCAGCCAGGGCTCATAAAACACCTCAGTGAACATCTCTGCTCTGTGTTTCCTATCCAGGTTTGAACTGATGCGCATGTGCTGGCAGTACAATCCCAAAATGAGGCCCTCCTTCCTGGAAATCATCGGTAGCATCAAAGACGAGCTGGATCCAGCATTCAAAGAGGTCTCCTTCTTCTACAGTGAAGAGAACAAGCCTCCAGATACAGAGGAGCTTGACCTGGAGACTGAAAACATGGAGAGCATTCCTTTAGATCCCTCCTCCACCCTCCAACCCACTGACAAGCACTCAGGACATAAAGCTGAGAACGGCCCAGGTGTGGTGGTCCTTCGGGCCAGCTTCGAGGAGAGACAGCCGTACGCACACATGAACGGGGGACGCAAGAATGAGAGGGCCTTACCTTTGCCCCAGTCTTCGGCCTGCTGATCCTTAGATCCAGAATCTCACAGAAACAAAACACAGAGAAACACCTGCATTGGGGGAAGAAAGAAAGAAGATTACAATATATTCAAAAGCCTACTGTACCTCAGTGGATCTTCAGAACTGCCATAGCTGCACTTGGGAGAACCTTTTTTCAGTAAACGAGTTACCGTATTTTTCTTTTTTCAATATGCAAGCAGATGTTGGTTTCAGTAAAGGACTCCATTCATGGGGCGCACAGTCGGCCTTCTAAAACTCTGATGTTAACACTCAATAGCAACACAAAACTTGAGATCTGATGTCTCTCTCTCTCTCTCTCTCTCCTCTCTCTTTTTCTCTTTCTTTCTGTCTCTCTCTTTGCTTCATAATGGAAACATATCTGTGTGCAAATTCAACCGTACAGCACTTTTATCAGATCAAAGATATCGCAGGCCAGGTGGCTCCCCGGTACCCTTGCAAGCACCTGCCTGACACTGTAGGTCTTTATGAAAACAAAACAACCAACCAACAAAGGCAAACAAAAAACACACACACAGAAAAATCAAACCTAAAAAAGACTGGATTTTTAAGGTTGCTCTTTAATCTTTCTAGGAACACATAAAAGAATCCAAAAGGGCCATCATTCGTCCAAGGTTGTTACCATTTTTGACGCTGCCAAATTTTGCCAAAAAATAACCACAAATGAACTTTTCCTTTTTTTTTTTTCTTTTTTGGTTTGGTTTTTTTGTAGGCATGGAAGGAGCACAGTAATCAGCTGCTCTGTTTAAAAAGAGATCCTGACCAATATGTTCTATTCAACCATACACTGGTATTTAAAAACAAAAATAATTTAAAAAATCCAATTGTCTAGAGCTTTTTTCAAAACTGGACAAAATGTGATTGTTTTTTGTTGTTGTTGTTGTTTTTTTTCTTGTGATGGAGAAGAAAAAGGGATGGGGTAAAGAACCAGCCCTCCCTCCACCCCTCTCCCCATCCCGATGAATTCTGGACAAAACTGGCAGTGGTGAGCTAACTAAACACGTGCATTTGCTACAAAACAAAAGTCAACCGCATGCCAAAAATGCAACATGAAACTAAGCGGCAGAGATCTCCATCGCTGCAGCCTGCCTTCCTCCACAGGCTTGCAAGGAAAAACCACCTAGAAACACAAATTGGAGAAGACAAAAAAGCAGTTATCGGATTCAAGTATATGATGCTTTGTTGACCTTTTCTCTTTATTATTAAGACTTCTCGAAGGGTCTTGCAGTTCTATGTTAGACCATGGATCATTTGCATACACATTGTCTTTTGTGTCACTTTTATAACTTTTTTACGGTTCAGATACTCATCTATATGTCTGTACAGAAAAAAGCTGCTATTTTTTTTGTTCTTTATCTTTGTGGATTTAATCTATGAAAACCTTCAGGTCTGCCCTCCTTCCCTTCCCTCCCCTCTGACTCCCACAGATTTTCTTATGCTTTGTACTATAGTGTGTACCTTTACTTCCTTCTTCCCAGTAACTGATACCTTTCATATGATTTGCCATGAACTGTTTAATGCCTTTTTATAAATACATTTCCTCTTTTTTTTCTCCTTTTTTTTTTTCCCTTTTGTTTTTTTGTTTTGTTTTCCCATTAGTTGTTTTACAACATCTTGGCTGTATGGGCTACCGGGCTTTGGAGGGGGACATGGAGAAAGAAGGGACACCCCACACAGAAACACTAGCAGTGCTGTGGTGTTTTTAAGCCCCAGTTTTCCTTCCTTCCCACTAACCTCTGCCCAGACAGCATGCGAATCTCTTACAGTGCAAGGCATGATGCAAACTCAGGTCAGAAAAAAAGGTTAAATATTTAGTACATTCTTGTTCAGTGTTTATATTCATTGTTGTACCAGGGTCCTACCCCTCCCTTCCCTCCCTGCTTATTTTGGTTGTGGCACACATCCACCCACCCATCCCCACATAGACACACACACACGGTTTGGTTTTTTTTCCCTTGCTGGGTACAACAGCAGACACCAGGCTTTTGGGTCACTGATTTTTAAAGACTATTTTAACCCTTCCACCCTGTGAGAAAGAGCTATACCAGTTGCAGCTGGTGATGCCAGGCATTCATAGGGTGGCCATTGCACACCTGGCTCCAGCAAACCCCAGCTCTTTGCCTTCCTGATGAGGAAGGCCTCACGGAGGCCACCTTGGGCTGCACTTTGCACCCCTGCTCAAGAAAAGCCAACAACAAAACCAAAACAACCCCCCACATCAGTTCTGTGGGGCTGGGTGGAAAGCACGTAGCTGGGGCCAGTGGCTTGGCCAGCAAACAGTTAAATGTTGGCAGCTATGGAAACCTGTACAAGTACAAGCTTGTTGCTTAAATCCTAGACCAAACCTTAGAACAAAAGAAAATGAGTAAGCTTGTTTGTTCAGATGCAGAAGCCTTGGTGAAAGGGGAAGGAGGGGGCCATCAGAAAGTCTACAACCAGAGAGTCGCACCAGTTACTTATCTTACCTTAGTCACAGCACCGAAGCCTTTGTTTAGCACTGATCCAACCAAATGATGGCAGTGAAGAGGTGGTTCTGGGATGGAAATGTTTAAACCTTTGAGTAAGAACAAAGAATTAAAGTATACTGATTGCTACTTTTGACTGGAGATGTTAAGAAGTTTGTAGTGCTTTTTGTTTGTGTAGTTTAGGTCCCATTATCTTCTCTTCCCTCTGTTCCATAGTTATTTTTCCCTTTAACAATGAAAAAGACAAAAAAGTTAATTAAGAAGGTATTCAATGTAGGATTTTTTATTTATTTTCGTGATATCAGTTTAAATCACTGTAGAGATGCCCCATAATAAATTTAAATACTGAGATAAGGGTTTTTGAGTATGACAGGGGGAGAGTTTTTTGGTTTTTTTTTTTTTTCCCAAACATTTATCTACCTCACTCTTATTTTTTTATATGTGTGTATATAAAAAAATACATCTCACATTTCTCAGCAGCCAATCAATGCCGTTGATACCGGTAACCTCTTACTCCATATACCACATGCTCTAGGTTCTGGAGGGGAACAGTCACTGCCTGTCACAAAGGGTCACTTCAGAGTATCTGCCTCAATTCCAAGGATTTTCTCTTTTTTTTTTCCTTTTTGCTCAAATTCACTTCTGAGGAGAAACCCAAGAGTTGTCTGAGTTCGAGGTGTCCATTCTGTAAGGAAACAGGAAGGCTTTTTAAATGTGCTGTCATGGCTGTCCTCAGATCAGCAACAAAATGCTGTTTAGATGAGGAATTGGCTGGATGGTCGCATCCAGAGAGTGGTGCTCAATGGCTTGAAGTCCAGGGGGAGAGCAGTGACAGTGGTGTCCCTCAGGGGCCAGTACAGAGACCTGTGCTATTTAATATTTTCATCAGTGATGTAGGCAGAGGGATGGAGTGCACCATCAGCAAGTGTGCAGATGACACCAAGCTGAATGGTGGTGTTCATGCACCAGGACAGGATGGCATCCACAGGGACGTGGACAGGCTCAAGAGGTGGGCCCAGGTGAACCTCATGAGGTTCAGTAAGAGCAAGTGCAGGGTCCTGCACCTGGGCCAGAACAATCCTCACTGTCAGTACAGGCTGGGGGAGGAGGGGAGAGAAAGCAGTCCTAAGGAGAAGGACTTGGGGGTGCTGATGGGTGAGAATCTGGACATGAGCAGACAGTGTGAGATTGCAGCACAGAAGGCCAATCATAAGCTGCGTTGTCAGCAGATCCAGAGAGGTGATTCTGCAGCTTTGCTTTGGTGAGACCTCACCTGGAGTACTGTGTGCAGGTCTGGAGCCCTCAATACAGGAAGGACATGGACCTGAGGGAGTGGGTCCAGAGGAGGGACGTCAGAATGATCAAGGGGTTGGAGCACCTCTGCTATGAGGACAGGCTGAGGGAGCTGGGGGTATTCAACCTGGAGGAGAGGAAGCTCTGGGGAGACCTAATAGCAGCCTGCCAGTATCTGAAGAGGGCCTACAAGAAGGATGGAGAGAGCCTGTTTACAAAGGTCTGCAGTGACAGGACAAGGGACAGTGGCTTTAAGCTGGAGAAGAGCAGATTCAGATGGGATGTTAGGAACAAGCTCTTAACTATGAGGTTAGTGGAACACTGGAACAGGTTGCCCAGGAAGGTGGTTGAGGCTCCTTCCCTGGAAATATTCAAGGTGAGGCTTGATGAGGCCCTGGGCAACGTGATCTGGTGGAGGATGGCCCTGCTGACTGCAGGGAGGGAGGACTAAATAACCTTTGGAGGTCACTTCCAGCCCAGACCATTCTACACTTCTCTGACTGGGGACAGAGGTGACCTGATAAGAGAACGTCAAATGATGAGCATTTACTGAAATGTTACAGTAATCAATTGTTTACAAAGTTTGAAGGTCCAGAAGAACTACTAAAGGGAGTGGTCTTTCCGTTCGTCCTGTAGAATGGGCTAAGTCGTTCCTGCCACATTTTTCTCAGATGCCACAAGTACGCTGCCTCCACCGAAAACCAGGGACAAACCTGTCACGGGCTGCCTGATGATTCTATGATTTAGTTTGCAGCTCAGGATCTTTGCTGCTTCTGTTTGATGAGAGCACTGTTTTTTATTATTATTTGTTTTCAAAACTAACCTTGAATTGGTTTATTTTAATGTGCCAGTAAAAATTCGGTTCCCTTTTCTTCCCCAGCTTACATGCTTCATAACTGTGGACTCTGATGGACCAGCCATCAAATTTTAACTGCCCTCTGACAGTGTGTAACTGGTTTACAAGCACACAGGACTAACACGAGCTTGCCATCAACTTGATGTATAATGTTTCTCTTTTTCTGGCTCTTGGCAGCTGTTCCTGCAGGTGTTGGTTGTGGTATCTGAATAATGTGGTGCTTGGCTACTTTGAGCTGCGCATGGCCTCTTGAACATACAGCGCTGTGGTTAAGTCCTGCAGAGTTTGTCTTTGGAGGGAATGTTTCTATCCAGTGTTGAGAAACCAGCAAAATGTAAAGTTTTTTACTAGCTTGATTTGGGTTCCCATTATTTTCTTTATTGGGTTCCAGTGACCTTTTGCTGCAGTGGCTCTTCCCCTCCCTTGCACATATTGATTACCACAACTGGAGATCCTCAGATCTTTCATCTGGCTAGGAGGGTTTTGTTCAAACTGTCCAAGTTACTGGTGGTTACGATTGTCCATAGGTGGTTTTCAGATGCATTAGGAAGAAACACTAATGATGTAGCGCCTGTCACGATAAACATTTCAACAAGCACTTCGGTAGAAGACAGTCACAAGACATCACGCGTGTGATGACAGTCAGCTCTCCTGGACCAAACCACCTTCACGATACCATTGTGTTCTGTGTTTGCAATTCAAGCTTAATTCCCTTTTTTTGTTCTGTTTGTTTCCATAGCTTTTTTTGGTGGTTGTTGTTGTTGTGTTTTGTGCATTTTGAATAGCTTTATTCACATGGGTTTTTCATGCAGACTTCCCTTGGACAGTAAATCGAGTTGTTTGTGCATGTGAACAACTGAGAATGTTGGCTTGATAGAGTCATAATATGGTTTGTAATGTTCTTCTCTGAGACCACTGGCTTGTCTGGTATGGAAAATTTATTTAGAACTTCAGCTGTGTTTGAATAAAGTTAAAGTAATCCAGTTTGTTTATAAATGGAAAACAAAAGCCCACCCAGCCCTGAGAACCAGCATTTTGACAAATGGTACCAAGATGTTCTGATGCAGTAGGATCACAAACTGGTGTCACTGCAGGGAGCAGGCAGCTCTGCTGGTAGTGCTCGGCCACTGTTCTCACCTGACATTCGAAAGCTGCTCAGTGGCCCAGAAGGTGGTTTGGTCCCACAGGAATGGGGCTCCTGTGTAAACACAGAAGTGTCAGCTGCCTGGTACTGAATAAGATGTTCTTTTGGGGGAGTGATGAACTAGACACAGAAGCCGAGCGTGATGGAAAGTGTGAGGCTGGCCTGTGTGCACCAAGTCTTTCTCAGCATGATGCCTCTACTCTTTAAAGCTGGTTCTAAGTGATGTATGATTCTAGGCATGTGCACACTGGTGCTTCTGTTGGTCTTTAAGAACAAAGGAAGGACAGCCCAGTTTGCCCAGGACAACTGGTCACCAGATGGAACTGCTGTCAGGTCCTCTGGGAACTGTTGAGGGGTGTTTAGTACAATCTGAGTCTAAGTGAACAACACTCCTATTGTTGGTATAACTCCACACATATATATCTATATATACATATGCATATGTATATTTATAATATAGATATATATATATATTTAAACCCTTTTCATTCCATTAGTAAAAGTAACACTTGTTTCCTGTTATTCTTATTTTGTTTGTCAACCGTGTATTTAATCACTGGGCTGAACAACAGCAGAGGAAAGTGTGAGGGATTCACTCCTTACTAACCAGTGATAAAAGCCAGGTATTGCAACTTAACCCATGAGTAGGTGTGCAGACAAGAATTTAAGAATGATGTGTAGAAACAACACTAGTGGCCGGAGGTGCTGAAGATACAGAACTTTAAATAGATAGAAGGGCTTCAAAGGATGCCTCAGGTCAGAAACTGGTTGCTCAGAGACAGTGAACAGCCTCTGAAATTGAGGGCAGCCAGATGAATCAGACTGGGAAGTGTTTGCGTGGAAACACGTGAAAAGCAAGGATGTGGCAGTGGGTCTTTACAGAGGCACATGGCTTGGCAGAAGTTAGAGGTAGTTTCCTGAGCATAAAACATGGGACAGCATCAGAGCTCAGGTATCACAATTCTGATCAGTGGTACTTGTAAACGAACCTCTGGAGTTTGCAGCTGGAGTGGTACATCCATCACCAGCTGAGTGGTTGTTGCCATCGGTCTGTGTGAATTGGTCTCAGCTTAGAGCTGCTCTGCTTTGCAAGTACCTTAAAACCATCAGTAGTCGGTGTGTGTGCGTGTGTGCATGTGTGCTCATCCTTTCCTTTGTGTGTGTTTCGTTGGTTAGCAACCCACTAGCATTTTCAATAGGGCTTTAAAGTCCAGTAGATTACGGGTAGTCAGTTGACGAAGATCTGGTTTACAAGAACTAATTAAATGTTTCATTGCATTTTGTAAGTACGTAGAATAATTTTATAAAATGTTTGTAGTTTATAAATGCCTAAGGTATAATTTAAGGGCACTTTGCTGTGTCTGTGTGTGTGTGTGTGTCTGTGTGTGTGTGATCAGGGGTTTTGATGGTACCAGTTTTCTAGCTAGCTTTACAATATGCCAAAAAGGATCGCTAACTTGTCCAAGTCACGGCGTGTCCCTCTTTCCTACCCACCCAAGCTTTGTGTCCCAGTATACAGCAAATGAGTAAAGGAGTTGGGGAAATGTTCTGTATCTTCAGTATCCTGGTCTTCCAGAGCCCTCTGGTTGGGGTGGGATCATCTTAACTGGTCATTTCACTTTGCTGTCTAGGGCAGTTAACTTAATGGATTACAAGAACCTCACTGGTCAGGGAAACAGAATGGGTTTTGCTGCTACCCAGTCTCACTTGTGCTGTTCAGTACCCTCTTCACAGTGGCCCTGTGGTTTGAAGGATGCAACTGCATAAGAGAAAGAAGGAAGACAGTTTTCATAATGACTATTGCAGAACTGTTTGCAGATTTCTCATCCCTTTAAAAGTTTGTGTGCAGCCTCTGAAGACACTGAGCACCAGTTGAAGTTTTGTTGAGATGAGCAAGGCAGGGTCCCTATTTATTTTTATTTAACAATATTAATGATCCTTTCCTTTCCCTTCACTCTGCCCCCACCCCCCCCAAATTTGACCAACTACATTGCTAAAGGGTTTTGATGATTTAGATACTGTTTAAAAATGAACTCTTCTGTTTTCTGAACCAGTGAGGTTTGAGATTAAATGCTTGGCCAGAGTTTGTCTACCTCTGGGACAAAAACAAAACTAGAAAGTGCTAAGGAATGAATGCAGTTGCAAATACAACATTTTCCAATTTTTCTTGTTTCAATTTTTTAAAGAGAAAATTAAACAATAACATGGCCAATTTATTACATAAAAAGACTTGCTGTGTATAAATTATTCCTAAAGAAATTCCTGTGTTTATATTAAAATGAATCAGTAGATTAAAAAAAAATCAAAATGTTTTTGTATATTCTGTTGTAAGAATTTATTCCTGTTATTGCGATATACTCGGGATTCTTTACATTATGAAAAGAAGAAACTTTGTCTATTTTGAATGGCTGAAGCGAAGGCTCCTTTAGTTTCTCTTACTCTGCTTTTTTCTAGTAGTTTCAGTACTACATGATTTAAGTTAAATAAAAGAATTCTGTATGCATTTGCCTGTTTCTGAATGTGTGGCTCCTTCTGCAAAGTAAGTACAGGTTTGAAAACTCAGTCTGTCTGCATTTTTCTTCTGCCCTTTTTGGCTGTATTTCATTGAGCTACTATGAGGAAATCTTAGCAGAAGTCACTACTGCCTTTATGTTGTGTTGGAACCAAAAGTGTTTTTATCCCCCGACACTGAGCTCGGGGACCCTTTCTCAATGGGCCTTTGAGTCCTGTTTTGCATTAGGTAGTTCCCTTGAAGGAGGTAAGCATTTTTTGTGTATTTCATTATTTGAAGGAAACCTGCTTACTCCCCTCACTGCTGTGCACAGATGGGGCATTCAGCTGCCCAGCAGTTACCAGTTTTCTGTAACAGCTGCTGGAAAAGGCAGGGGCAAGAAAACTAGAATTACCATGGTGTTTGCAGTTATTTTGTCATCAAAACATTGACTGCTATCACAGAATCACAGAATGTTAGGGGTTGGAGGCAACCTCAAAAGATCATAGAGTCCAACCCCCTGCCAAAGCAGGGTGACCTAAGGCTAGGTCACACACGAACTCATCCAGGTGGGTTTTGTTTGTCTCTAAAGAAGGAGACTCCACAACCTCTCTGGGTAGCCTGTTTCAGGACTCCATCACCTTCACCTTATGTTGACATGGAAGCTCCTCTGCTCCAGCTTGCACCCATTTCCCCTTGTCCTGTCACTGGACATCATTGAGGAGAGCCTGCCTCTTCCATCCCAACACTCGCCCGTCATATATTTAGTCTTCTCCAAGCTAAAGAGCTGCTGGCTCCCTCAGCACCTGCAGGTGCATCTCCAGTGAGACCCATGGATTTATGGATGTCCAGATTGTTTAATTGATCCCTAACCCCATCCTCATCAACCAAGGAAAATTCCTCCTTTATCCTGCCTTGCTCAGGGGCTTCAGGGGCTGGCAGTTGAATCACACTGGGAAGTGTTTTTGTGGAGACAACATGAAAAGCAAGGACATGGCAGTGAGTATGTACAGAGACATGAGCCCACAGTGTGTGCTTACAGCCCAGAAGGCCAATGGAACTCTAGGCTGCATCAAAAGAAGTGTGGCCAGCAGATTCAGAGAAGTGATTCTGCCATTTGACTCTGGTAAGACCTCACCTGGAGTACTGCATCCAGCTCCGGAGCCCTCAGTACAGGAAGGATGTGGACCTGATGGAGTGGGGGCTGCAATGCCTCTCCAGGGAGGACAGGTTGAGGGAGCTGGGGTTGGTCAGCCTAATGCTGAGAAGGCTTTGGGGAGACCTAATAGCAGCCTTCCAGTACCTGAAAGGAGCCTACAAGAAGGATCGAGAGGGACTGTTTATAAAGGCCTGCAGTGATAGGAAGAGGGATAATGGTTTGAAATTAGAGATTTAGATTGAATGTTAGGAAGGAGTTCTGCACCATGAGGGTGGTGGAACACTGGAACAGGTTGCCCCGGGAGGTAGTTGAGGCCCCATCCATGGGCTCAACAAGGCCCTGAACAGCCAGATCTAGTGGAAGATGTCCCTGCTCACTGCAGGGGTGTTGGACTAGATGACCTTTGGAGGTCCCTTCCAACCCAAATGATTCTGTGATTCCAGTTCCTGATGGATTCTGTTCTTTACTTTCTCTTAAGGCACCCTGGGCTCACAGCCTGTTTCTGATGGGGAAACCAGCATTTACGGTAGGTCACTATGACTGTAACACATGACATCAACAGGATCCCTTTGTGTGTTTCCCCCATATTTATGTATTTTTCATGCGGGCACTTTGTATGGCTGAACTCTCTTTCTGGACGTGGACAAGAACTGAGGGGAACCTTTGATACACCCATCCAGTGCTGAATGGCCTTACAGCTCCAAACATCAGTCTTGGTTTAGTAAGGCTTCATTAATGTCTTTCTATCCATCATAACTAGGGTTAAGCATCTGAAATGTTTTAATTCCACTTTCACGCGTCTGAAATCTGAAGCATCCTTATCATTGTTAGCAATACAGCCTGCCAGTCACTTGGTTTTCCTCTCAAGGTTTTTACACGGAGAGATGCAAGCAGTTCTTCAGTTCTGTAAGGAGATTTCACTGAAAATAACATGGAATATCAAGTGCTTTAGGTAGAGGTCTTAAATAATCTTTAGATTCCTTCATTTAAGAGGTAATTGTATTTGAAGAAATCCTCCTGTTTTTCCCTACGTGATCCATCTTTTGCTGTTCCCCACACTGCTTTAACATTTCTAAGATAATTGTCTGTAATGCTTTTCCTAGAAAGTCTGCTGTTACCGACGTGGATAATGGAGGCACATGGATGAAAGCAGCTCTGCCATTGCCATAGTACAGAGAGGTGTAGTAGGTGTAATCACAGACGTACCTGCGATATCCAGAGCAAAACAAAACCAGAAACCTGGATTCAGGAACAGGCAACTTTGCTTAAATGTAAATATTTTCTAAGTAGCCAAACCAGATCTGGTTTATGAAATTATTAAAACTGTATTTGCTTAGTGAATGAAGGAAATGCAGAAGTAAACCAGGTCTCGGAAACAAATATTCCTTTGCTGACTGTTTGGTTTCTCAGACACCCACCCAGAAGGAACTTTAAATAAAAAAATCACAAGATGGATTCTTTTCCAGGGTGCTGGTAGCTGTGTGAGATGGGAAAGGAAGCACAGCCCACTGGAACAACCACCATGTAAGACAGTTTTTGGTGTCTGTCACACCATCTCACCACATGGAGAGTTTGGTATTTTTCTTGCCACCCAACCTTTTAACTTGCAGGTGCCAATCCTGAAATGAAGGGCCGAGATTAGCTCTTTTTTTTTTTTTTTTTTTTTTTTTTTTAAAGAACAAGATCATTTACTGTTTTCTTTGTTTTCCTTTAAAATGAAGGCTTCAGTACTGCTGAAACACATAATGAGATCACAGACATCCTTCTAAAGGTACTACCTCTAATTGCTCTGCTCTTCAGTCTGTATTTACATTTTGTATCCCTCCCAGCTGGGAAAAACAGATTAAAATCTGCTACTAGTCAGTGTTGCTTTCAGACTCTCTTGAAAGCCCAGGTTTACTGGGGCTGTTAATCACAGGGTGTGCCGTGTTGAAACTTGCTTCTTTTGGAATTTACAAATCCATGGAAAAATATCTACTGCCTGGAGTTTTTCATGAAGGCTGCTTTACATAAAATTTAAATTGATCCCATTTCATACATGTGCCCCTCTGAAGACTTTGCTTCCAAGTGATTTTGGCTGGAGTAAACAAGACTCATTGCAAAGATTCTCCAAGGTTAAATAAGCTGATTGAGTTACTTCTGCTGTTACTGTGAGACCCCGATATGCAATGTTTACCTTCCTGCATCTCTGGAGAAGATTATATCAATCCCTTCCAGAGAGATGTTTTTCCAGAGAGTCTTCATATTAATTGTAGATTCAATCTTTTCTGGGCCATCTAGTATGCAACAGCCACCTTCTGGGTGAAGCCCACAAACATCCATCTCTTGGTAGCCTTTGTTCTTCCCACACTGCTCAAGGATGATGAGTGCTTTGGCAGATGAAGCCAGCCCAACATGAACAGTAAGCTGTATTTTCCCACCAGAGTGAATAACAGGAAATTAAAAATGAGACCTGATTTTAAAACACATCATGCAATAGTGCCAGGCAGCATGTGAAATACTAGCTTCAAGGTAGAGAGTCTGGCTTCAGCTTATGCCTAAAGAAAACTTCCATAAGAAATTGCAAATGAAAACTAAACTGTGCTTTAGTTTGGTTTTGTGGTGTCTTCTCAGCTCAGGACTGTAGAGCTGCAGTACCTTTTTAGCAGTTTCTGGTAAGTTATTTTGTTCCCTTTTTTCAGCATGGAGTTACTCTGGGGAAGTGGCACAGGGTTCAAACAGTGTGCTAATTGCTCCACTACGCAGCTTGAAACCTTTATCACACTTCTAATAGTCACTGTCTAGCTTTGTCTGATGCACAGACTGTGCAATATTCTTACGGAGATCTGTTTTAAAGATCTGTTCAGAATAATAAGACTCATAAATGAAAGGAAACATTGTGTAACTTTCTAGCTACTCACCAGTGGCTGAAGAGTTGTCCATATCTTGAAGACTTGCTCTTTTGCTTTCTGGTAAACCACTGGCAGCTGCATGATATGGAGATTGATGTTTTCACCAAGGCCTCTCTTGGACAGTTCCTGTGTTTACAATAAAAAGCCACCATGTAAGATCATTGGATTTCTAAGACTGTGGCAAAGAAATCAGGCTGTTCCAGCTTCAAGAGCCATGTAGTGCTGTCTAAGCCCATGATTCCTCACCACTGGTCTGCAGTATGATCAATTTGTGATGCCTCCTCCTTATTAGCTGGAAGAGACAAAAAAAGTGCTAAACAATTTCCTAACATCATATCCATGTGGAGCCATCATGTTTCCAAAGGGATGTTAAGTCTCCATTGGGTAGGAGAAGTTGTTGCTTAGGGACTGGTCCATAGGGAACCATGAAATACAGCATCTCAGAAGTCCATGCTTGAATGCATTTAAGCAGACTTTGATAGAGGTAAGTACTATTTCTCTGAATGACCTAGGAGATAAACCTGCACTATGAAGAGGAACAAATGAAGGAGAATTTGCATTAGCTGTCCACTCAAGTGACATGATCTGCTGTCTTGAACTGGTTCATGTGAGCTCTGCAAGAGGTGACTGTCAACATGAGGAATGTCTCTTTTTGAATGCTTTTAATTTCTTTTTTCCCTTGGTCTAGAATATGCTTTTCTAGTAAAAGGAAATGTCACTTACTGGGAATTTGCTTCTGTGTCATTTTGTAGAGTTGAATTTCCACATGGGACCTTTTCCCAAAGGAAACAAAAAGGATTCCCAGAATTGAGGTGAAAGAAACAAAGACACCCTTCAAAGCAGCAGATTGGCCAGATGGTTGGAAGATGGTCTGGAGAATAAATGTCATATAGAAAGGATTCAAAATTATTTTGTCAGTGGAACAGCACTAAGAAACAAGGCATAAGACTCTTAAGTGGAAGGTAGGCAGTTGCAATGGCAAGATGCAGAAGAGGTAGAAAGCTGCTCATAGAAAATACAGTAATGGTGGGAAATGCCTGTTGCATTTCAGTAGTCCACTACTAGAATAGGGTATAGATGAGGTTTCCAAGGGAAGCAGCAGCAGAAGGTATCTGATTAGCCCAAGAAACCTGTAAGTTTTTTTGTTAAAGGTCACTGTCTTCTCAGGTTCTCCTTTCTCACTGAGGATACTTGTGCAGATGAGGCTCACAGTTCTGTGCCATGCTAACTGGGAAATTCGCCCTTCAGCATTGGCTTCCTGTATAAACTGTTCCAATTTTCTTGTCAGCGGAAACATTGATTAGCCGTGCTCGATAAACTATTTGACACAAGCAAGGAAACAATGCCTGCAGGGAAGTAAACACATTTAGAGAACAGTTCCAGCCTTTTTTCCTCTGGGCACTGACAGTCTTTGAGAGACCATTGCATCATCTTGCAAAAGAATGCTGGACTGTGTCTTGGCTTCCAGAAGAGAAAAGCCCAGCTGGCTCACAATTAGCATTTTCTTTTCTAAAGCATCTTTAACATTTAATGAGATTCTTCCTTTTTAACTGTAAGGATTAGAGGGCTCGACTGCCCAGAACTTTGGTACAGAATGTGGATATCCCAAGTAAGTTGTTAGGGTGTTCTCCTCTTGCGTTTTCTGGAGTGACAGTTCTGTTGTCACTCTCTGCCTTTTTGTTCAGGACAAGACCAGAATCTGGCCAGTAGTAAAGGGCTGAGAACGTGTGTCAAAGGAAGATAGTTCACTATGTCCTAAGTGATTTCAGCGTATTGATAATATGTGTTGCTTTGTTGTCTAAGAATCCTAACCATGGGTTCATTTCCCGCTGAACCAGATGTTGTGCAACCATGGAAAAATGACATCATAAAAAAAAAAAAAAGGTTGTTCTTTGCCTCAGTCTTAACCAAAACCATTTTTGCATTTAAGGTGAGAGACTGAAGACGGTTAGAGGAGGATGACAGCCTTTGGGAACTGGAGGGGGTTTTTGTTTGGGTTATTTGCTGGGTATTTATTTTTGTGTGTTTTATTTTTAATCCTGCAGATATCTCTTTAGAGCTTCAGGGATGTAAGAAAGCTCTGGAACAGGAATTAAGGCAGTAAATAGCAACGGCTTTTTACTTTCACAGATGATGAAACTGAAGCAGAGATGCAGAGAGCTAGAGAGATTGAATGACAAATTTTCACAGACTTGAATGGTCAGTGGCAGGATGAAAAACTCCACCCAGAGATCTGATCCTCATCACCTGATAGAAAACCTAGTTCCCAAGAGCAGTTGGAAAGTGACCTGTTCTTTTCACTAACAGTTTAATTACTATGAATGTTGTCACTCAACTTACATATGCCTCCCATTAACTGGGGACTTTGACCCTGGTGGTAGACTGCCCTGATAAGTTATTAAGCTGCCAAACACCAGACAGGAATTTCTGTAGAAGACACAGAAACAGGGTCAGATCAAGAGTTATTGGGTGGGACCATCAGTCTGTAATATGGAATAAATAATTCAGGGGATCTGGGATTCGGAGGGTCCCATGTGGTGCTGAAGAACTAACACATCATGGAAACTGAGTGTGACCTGTCAGCAAACATGAGGTAAATACTTGGTGGTGTTTTCCTTTAGAGAGAATGTCCTGCACTTCCAGAGTTAAAAGTGCTGCTGGTGGAGCTTTTTGCGTATTTTAGGAGGGTGTTTCAGGTGAATGGAGTTATGAGAACCATGAAAAGCTTAGTGAGACAGGTTTCTAAAAGAGAAGCTGTCTTTCTAGTGCTAGACAAGCATGTTGGGCCATGTGACAGTGTCTATAAAAGCTTTGAAGCTTTTCTCAATGACCCTGAATTGACAGGTTCACCTGTACTTTCAGATCCATTTGACTGTCCTTTTCCCTGAACACTCAAGCTGTACTTGCTGAGGAATGAGAACTTCATGGATGTAATTGGTGATGAATGCCTTGTGCGTGAGTCCTCCTGTGCTGTGATGAGAACTTGTCCAAACAGCAGGGTGCTGCTCACATTCTTGGGAAATTATTTTTTCATATTACAAATCAGGCAACACAGGGCCATGCACTGCTGCATAGTATCAATAAGAAATCCAAGAATCCAGAACAAAAGCTCTCTATGAACCAGCAAAAACAGAGATTTGAAAAGTTTTATGAATGTTTACCAGCCCATTCCTGGAGATTTCAGAAAATGACAATGGACTTATTCACCCAAAAAAGGTAGTGAATAGTTAATTTGAAAGAGAAATAATATCACACATCCATTTTTCTGAGTGCTCAGTGAAGGCAAGGAGGGGATGCAACTACTGGAATGGGTTGTGTGCTCACTGGATCAATCTCTGATCCTCCCTATGGCATGAGGAGAGGTACAGGAAAACAGCTGATCCCATCGGCACAGAGCGCGGCAGCGTCTTACAGAGGAGCTGGTAAGAGGGATTGCAAGGAAGCAGTTGTGTGTAAGAACAAGTACTGCTCACAGAATGAAGCCACTGCTCTTTGGCAAAGAATTAACTTCAAAAAAGCATGAAGAGTGAGGCTATGCTTTGAGAATCAGGACCGTGGAACTCCTGTTTGTATGTGATTTTTGATGCGTTCAGACCCTTCTGGGATGTGAACATGTATCAGTGTTAAAACATCACTGAGGGTACTTTTGCATCCAGGCTTTGGCTAAGACCCTGGTTTATTTTGAGGCAGTAATTAGGATGGCTCTGAATAATGCTAGCAAGGCATTAAACCTGCGCAATCATGTTTGAACAGCTCGGGCTGCTCAAAACTTTCCTGAGGATGAGTTTGAGCATACTTTTGCTTGGCTCTCAGAGAAGAGACTCAGCAGGAGGGCTTTATGTTACTTCAGTGATCCATGCAGGAGCCCCAAGCCAAGCCAAGATTACTTCCAGATGTAAATACTAAATAATACTAAATTTTGCTATCTTTAATATATATGCATGAGCTTGCAGAAGACCATAGGGCTACTCTGGTGAACAAGGCCAATGGAACAATATCAAGAGACTGCTATTTAGTGTGGGGAAGCCTATCAAAATCCAAAGTACTTCCAGATTTACAGCAAATTTCTCTGGATTGCCTGGATTAATCACCTTTGCCAGAGAATAGGAAACCAAAGCAGCATCCCCAGTGTGATTACAAATTAATACACATCAGGGGAAGATGGGTTTCTTCTTTACAGAGAAGGACTGACATCTGCTTCATTATGGAATGCTGTATCCCTTGTTATATAACTTCCCAGTGTAGCCAGCACATGGTGTTTCACAGCAAACTCATCTCATCGGTGTCTTCTCACTTTAGGCTGTTTTGCTTGCAGATAAAAACCATCTTTCATTTTCAGCCAGAAGATGATCTTGCACCCAAAATTAGAACCAATAGGAATCAGGAAATAATGAGCAAGAACACTGTGAACAGACAAATATTTGTGGTTTAGGGTACATGTCAAGTTGGAGTTAAGGTAATTTATGAGTCTCATGTGAAGGTATCACAGAAGTATTTTTGCTCCTCATTAGCCTGCAGGGCTAACATCCCTCATGACTTGGAGTGGGTAATACATTTATTCTACTAAGCACCAAGTCGCACTCAGTATTCTTTGGCTTGTTAACAGTGCTAGAATAGATGGTATGCATGGGTTGGTGGCGTTGCTATAGCTTTGGTCTTTGAAAAAATGTACCAGCTCCTTGTTTTTCAATCTTGGCCTGACTGTACTTCATTTTCAACACAGATCTACAGTACCTGTCACCAAAACTTGTCACAGGCTTGTAGTCATGAAGTCATCATCTTCCTTTCACTATAAAGGCTTTCTTACAACCACCTTTCTCATTTCAGTGTCCAGAAGAATTAAAATATTTGTGGGCTTATTTTTTATCTCCATAATATAACATAGCAACCTGAGTTTTTTACATGTTATGTATTTTAAAAAATAGTAATTCTGTTCCCAAAAAATAATCTGTGGAACTTGTATTTTCTGGTGTGTTCCAAGAACTGTGATTGAGCAAATCTCTGTTCACACAAAGTAATTTCTTTAAAATAGAACCATCTTAAATTATTTAATTGCAGAAAAATTGCTGCTGAAAACCAGGTATACAAACCATGTCTTTGTATCACTCAGCTAAACTTGTTCTAACACACCTGTTTAGGAATTTTCAAGGCTCTTACACCTGTTACTAGTAGTCAAGGTGTAGGGGGGAAAGGGGAAGGAGAAATCTGAATTACTTTCTTTGCAATATAACTGTAGACTCCACTGTCATGTGAAAGTGGAAGCCAAAGTTGAAATGTGAAATCATACTCAGAATTGGCATGCTTTGGAGTTTGTGTTCCTGAAGAAGTCTATAAGAACTCAATAAGCTACGCCTCACACAGACATGACAAAATGAGTTGTGGCATGAGATGGTCTGTTTACTGAAGACAGAGATAACCTGTACCATATGCACTAGTTGCAGAGAAGGCACTATAGGTGAAAAATACCCTTTTTAAAACCAAGAATAATGTTTTTTAAAGGGCTTAAACATCACAATGGAAAGCCTGAAAACAGTCTGTACCAGTACCTCCACAAAATAAAACACCTCTAACCCTTTTTTTCATTCTTACCTTCACTGCTTCCCAGCTGGAATTAACCAGATATTGTCTAAAGGAGCCAAAACCTGAAAAGAAAGAAAGGTGTAGATAGGTGTAGACATGTATGCACAGACATATTTATTCTTTATCTTCATATTTTTGGTTATGGAGGTTGAGACTTTTAAGATAAGGATTTAGCCTTTATCACACTTAAGGGAAAAGTATTTTCATTTTGTGCATGCACTGACATAAGAACTAATCCTGCAATCTTGATTCATGCTACGACTTACTTGCAAGATAACTTTAATGGAAGCTGCTAAATGTACTGGAGCCAAGAGGACAGATCATGTAAATAATGATTTTGGGCAAGAATCGTCATCCATAGAAATAACATGACTAAAAGCTCTGGTGTTAGATACTCCCAGGTTGCAGTCAATGTACCATTCTTTCTGTTAGAGATCATGAAAAGATGCATATTTATTGAAAATGCTTGAAAGAGTAGAATTCTGTATCACCTGTATTTATTTTATTTCTTTTAATTCTCAAATAATGGAAGCTTAAGTTGTCTGTCAGGGAAGATGTGCTTTTTGTGGTGCTGGGCTAAATCTCTTCCTTCACTTTTTCCTCACAGGAAAAAGAGAGGAGGAAAGGGGAAAGAGCTCATTGAATCCAAAGTACTAAATTTCATTTTATGCATCTGTTTTTTGGTCAAAGACCCTTTTTAAACAAAAAGGAAACACTCTCATTCTGAGCCAGATGGGCATTTTGTAATGAAAAAGTTTCATGGAAAACTCCCACTATCTCTATCGATCTCAAATACTGTTCTCAATCCAGACTGTTGCCACGTCTTAGATACTGGGTGGCAGGAAAACAAGTTTGTGAAATGGTTTTAATGCTCTACCTTTTAAATATTTAAAAAACCTTAAGTGAATAATATAACACTTAACAGCATACAATTGCTAGTTTGCACAGTGAAAAGCACTTGTATGTGGGGACAATTAAACCTAAATGCAGATTTATGACAGGTAATTAATGCTAGACTGTAAGCATTTCTTAATGTGTTAACACTTCATAACTGTTTAATCTTTTTAATATCATGAAAAGCCTGGTGGTGCTAATAGTTTTGACAATGTTTTCCCCAGGTTTAAGTTTGTATTATGGGGAGAGAACAAGGGAAACCGTACTTAACTACATTAACAGGGAATATAAAACCTCACTAGTCCCACTCTGCTTTCAGAACAAAAACAGGGTGACACGTACCCCATTTTGAAACTGGACTTGCTGTGTATGTTTGTTTACCTGTGTGTGCAGAACTGTAGAATTATAATGAAGTTATTCAGTAGCTCACCGTGAAATAAATGCACCTCAGTGGTGCCCATAAGACACTACCGCAGGAAGAAATTCTTCTGTGAAAATAAATGACTAAATGTAAAAGAGATTTACAGTATTGAAATACCTGCAGCAACTTGCAGAGCTAACTGGCTGAATATCATTAAGCACTACATAATAAAATGGGCCCACTGCCAGTGGGTTTATATTATGAGCAGGTGAAAATGTGACAGAGGCATGCTGTGATAATCTGTAATATCTTAAAGATGCACCTATATCTTTAATGGGACACAGCAGTCTAAAACTGTTGGAACAAGTAGATTTCTGCACCTAAATGGCTATCTAAGGAGAGGAAAAATAGGGTGCTGAGAAATGTTGCCCATCAAGGGTATGTGCCATAAATATCATAGGAAAGAAATGCATTGTCAGCCTTTTATTAGGTTAGCAAAACCTCTTGCTCTGTTCTGCACTCCTCTTCAGCTGAACTGCAGTTCTGTCTAGAGCAAGCCAAACTAATTCTGTCCATCTCACAGCTATTAAAAGAAAAAAAACAGTGTTTAATTGAAAACAGCAAGATGCAAATCTCTTTGAAGTAGCTTCACCCTCATTCTTCTGTCCTCAGATGACCTGCAGTAGAAAATTATCCAACAACTCGCATGTCAAGATATGTGTAATGATTGCCTTCAGATGAGCCAGTGGCAACAAGAGCAGTCACAAGTAGTAGCATTCCTTAAGAGATTTAACCTTCTAAAGCTCAGGAGTCTCTAGCTGGTGGTTCTGACACTGTATTTAGCCAGCAAGAGAAACTCCAAATTTGGTCCCTTGTACTGCATGTTCAGGCATGCTCCTTTGGTATGTTGAAATTGAATGGTGTAGGTGAGCAGTGATGAGGCAGCATCTCCTGTTTAAAACTGCCTTACCTTGCCATGAAACTGAGACCCTGAGACTTGTCATGTGTTGCTCTAATTTTGGACACTGACTGTGACATTGTGATGCAACCTGGTTTTCTTGCTTCAGAGCTCCTTTTGGGTAAGCTTTATCTAATACTAGCCTGCACTGCCTTGAGCGATGTGGTTTGGGTCAGAGAGAATGTCAACAAAGATTAAAACATGGAGAGAATGAACAACAAACCAAACTGGATGGCAGTAAAGAGGGCAGACAGCAGTCTGTTTCCTCTGACATTCATCTGATTTTTCTTAAGAAGGCACAGCAGCAAGTTATTTTCCGTTTGGAATTGTTAGTATGACCATTTGCTACCAGTTTTCCCTCTAGGGAACTCTTTATGAGCATATGTGCATATCATTTCTAGCTAAAAGAAGAATAAAAGAAAAATCTTACCAGTCACAACCACAGTGCTGGAATTTGAATCCATAAAAATCTGTGTTTTGGAAGGTGAAAGCTTGCTATCTTTCAGTTCCAACTTGCTATCTTTCAGTTCCAACCAGTATTACAATTCTTGTATCTGTAGCAGGCTTCTTCACTGGGGGGCGCCTTTTTTTCTTCAAAATGTGATGTGCCTGGATTCACATGACAGAGATGATTTGTGATTCATGTAACTTTCAGAGCAGAAATTGTTGTCTCTGTATCAAAGATAGAAGGCTGGCTGACTGACTGGCTGCCTGTCTGGAACTGCCCAAACTTCTTACCTTTTCTTCAGGCATGTAATAGTATTTAGGAAGAACAGGTAAAGCTTAAAGAAACTTCTTGCAAAATATCTAGCAATATTTTGCATCATAAACCTGTTTATGTATAAGTAAACAGAAAATTAACTGAATCATGGTTTTCCCTATCTCTGTGGATATTCTATTTTTAGCACAGTGTAATTCATTTTAATCATGAGGAATGACTTAGCTACAAAAACAGATCTGTCCATTTCCACTGTTCTTGGACTTTTTCTTACTGACTTAAAAAACTCAGTGGTAATTTTGTTCTGGGCTAACTGGTTGCTCAGGGGTAACTGCCTCTTCATAGCAGTTACCTGATGTACTAATATTTATCTTAAGCTCTTTGTAAAAGTGTCCAAGCACCTTCCACTTTAAAACCAAACACCAGCAGGAAAATGTGTGTATTTGCTAAACCAAAACATTTACACAGTGATATCCTTGAATAAGCAGCATGTTAAAAAAAATTTCACTCCAACTTGCAAGGTCAAAGGGACTCTAGACACTGGGTTATAGCTTGCTGAAACTGGTGAGTTCAATAGCTGGTCTGTCTTCATTAAACTGAAGCATGAGAACAAGCAGGGGGGCCCTGAAATCAAAACATATGCACATTGTCACCGCCCAAAACAAAAGCATATGAAAGTTCTCCTGAGAATTATAACTATGTGGGCAGAGGGTTTTTCTGGGTCTTGTTTTGAGTAGGAAGTGTATGTGTGTGTGTGAGGGCGGGGAGAAATATGCTATGAATAGAAAGCCACTATATAATCTCAAGAGACCTGGTGATTGTGAGACCTTAAGGGGAAAATAAAAATCCTCTGAAGAAATCTCTTCTGGAGCCCCTATTACAGGAGGGATGTGGACATGCTGGAGCATGTCCAGAGAAGGGCCATGAGGATGATCAGAGGGCTGGAGCACCTCTCCTGTGAGGACAGACTGAAGGAGTTGGGGCTGTTCAGTCTGGAGAAGAGAAGGCTCCGAGGTGACCTCATTGTGGCCTTCCAGTATCTGAAGGGGGCCTACAGGAAGGCTGGGGAGGGACTTCTCAGGATCTCAGGTAGTGATAGGACTAGGGGGAACGGAATGAAGCTGGAAATGGGGAGATTCAGGCTAGATGTGAGGAGGAAGTTCTTCACCATGAGAGGGGTGAGGCCCTGGAATGGGTTGTCCAGGGAGGTGGTTGGGGCCCCGTCCCTGGAGGTGTTTAAGCCCAGGCTGGACGAGGCTCTGGCCAGCGTGATCTAGTGTGGGGTGTCCCTGCCCATGGCAGGGGGGTTGGAACTAGATGATCCTTGTGGTCCCTTCCAACCCTGACTGATTCTATGATTCTATGATTCTCTTGGATCAGGCGGTGGCTGAATGAGGTTGGGAGCAATGGCCTGTGTCTGTCATTTAAATGCTCCCGTGCTAAAACACAAAGAAATTTGTGGTTGGGTTTTTTTGTTTGTTTGTTTAATGAAAAGAGCCTGACTCCACAATCCATTTCTTCTCCTGACAAATACAACTTGCAAAACTAAGTTTTGCTAGCTCCTGAAGGAGCAGACAATACTGTAAGCACAGAACCCTCTGCAGCCTTCAACAGGGCAAATTCTGCCACTGACGTCAGTGAATTACATCTAAAATTCTGTGCCAGTTACGATTTTTTAGTTATTCATTTTTCTGTGTGACCCATTAGTAAAACTCCTATGATACTGGACAATGGCATACCAGCCTACTCACAGTCATTTCCATTTGGACTCTGTTGAACAAGGTGCTCTAATGAACAACATATGCAAAGAATAAAGCAAGATTTAAGATCTATATTTGCTTAATTTCTTACACGAGAAATTACGGGGTTTGTTTGGGACATTACAGCTGCTTCACAGGTAAATATATGAAGCATATTGCTTGAATAAAATACTAGGTATTTTATTAGATATTCATGCATACTGTAGATCTAAGTGCTAGATTCATGCCATCTGAAACAAATATTTGGACTGTAGCACTAGTTTTGAAAGTTTTCACAACTGGCAAAAGAGCAGAAAAACACAGATAAAAGAAGATTGTTTCACTAATCTTTTATGAAGGAGCTGACAGAAATGGGGGGTATGGGAAACACCCCAAAACACTTTTTAATGATTGATTAGGTATTGTCTTCAGCAGTTTAGTCCTTTTCCATATGCAGACGTTTGCTGATGCGACAGTAAAGATTCCAAGACTTTCCCAGAATCATTATATGCTTGTGCAAGTGCAGGTGGGTTGAGGAAACCAGAAATTTGACAGAGTGCATTGAAATTAATTTTTTTGCACTGATTTAGCTGATTGTTTCTGTTCCCAAGTTTTATATGGATGGTATTCAACTTGGAGGAATAACACACACATTGCAGGTGTGCTACACTTTTGCAACAAGCAAAAAGGATATGGTAATAAAGGATATGGTAGTTCAAGAAAGAAATTTTAAAAACAAAGTATCTTCTGGCTAGGCCTAAATTCTGAAACCTTTTATTTCCTCTAACAATTCTTTAGCTGAAGTCAAAATTAATTCTGACATTTTTGTGATGTTATGGTTGTGGCTTTAGTATTAGCACTCTCACGTGCATATGTGCCCATAATAATAGACACTCAAGTCACTGAGTATCTGAGGTCTGTGTAAACTAATCTCCCCATCCATAATTAAGAAACCCAGCCCTGGACAGTTGAAGGCAAGTCACAGACACAGCTGACTCAGTTAAACACCAGTTGTTTTTCATCTTGCTATACACAAATGTGATTGGCAGGGCAGTCATCTTGAGGTAAAGAAGAAATGGTAACAACCCAGCTATGGAAGTCCTGGTTATCACCTTGAATATTTTTCTGTACAATTCTCTGATACATTTTAGAGTCGTCTGAACTGCTGAGCAAGAGAAAAATATATTTTCTGCAAATGCATTCTGACCACATTGCAGAACTGCCAGAACACTGCTTGAATAGCTTCTTAGTACTGACAGTAACAAGAACAGAATATGGCCTTCATTTAGAAATGGCTCTTTAAATTTTATCTCCTTTATTATTACTTACATATAGATTTTTTATTTCTTATTATTGGCAGGCACTGACCAATATTTTAAACTGTTAAGTGAAAGTGTTTAATATATTCCAATTTTTATCTCAGCTGTTCAACATTTAATGAGAGGAGGGAGAAATCAAGCTGTTATGCTATTTAACATTTAACTGTAATGGGATTTAAAGTAGAAAATTCAGGATCTAAGACTGTATTTCTTTTCCATTCTAATAAAAATAAATGATCTTCAGGAAAGACCAAAGCTAGTCTTTAGGTAGATGGAATGCAATGTCACAGAAAGAGAGAAGACAAACACTTCAGTGTAAAGTTCACTGTTCCCTTCGGACCAATGCCTCTTCTGTAACAAACTCCATTGAAATGGTAAATGGAAAAATGTTACAGCAGTTTAGCTTACCATTTTGGGGGGTCAGAAAGTATTCTATATTTTATATTATTGCCTTATTTATATTAGTTCTTCTGCAATTTATAACATCATTGCATAACAATGCTTAGCAATAATGGGGGGGGGGGGGGGCGAAATTGAAATGGTATGTAATTTAAATGTAGCCAAACTGATGGGTGGCTGTTATAATTTCTGCTCTGGTTGTCTAGCACTATTAGCAATACACTGCTGTGTGGGGACAGATTTTTGATACTTTATTTTCAACTGTTTATAATTAAAACTGGTAGAAAGCATGCAGAATGGAGAGCATACAACTCAGGATCAATTGGTTGCTTTTGTTCAGGTGTAATTTACCGTGCACAAACAGGCTCGGCAAGCCAGAGTCACACAATGTAAGCAATTATATACCACCTAATATGCAAAATAGATAGCCAGGACTAACAGATTACTAGGCTAAACAGTAACATGCTTACCACTCCTGATAAGAAAACTGGTGAGTCTTAGCTGGCCAGGAAGTTTCCAATATGCTGGGGAAAGTTGGTCTGTGCCATTTGTTAGCATGAGCTGATTCTTGGCATTACTGAATTATCTTTCCAGTTCCTTTTTTTTTTTTTTTTTTTTCCTTCTGTACCTTTTATCTTAATTCTTTCATCATCTAACTACTATTATCCCAACAGCAGCACTCCTGTCACTTTAGCTTCTTGTCTTTCATGGCTTTAGCTCAGGTACTTTCTCACAGCTTAACAATTTTCTCAGTAAAACCCAGACGACGTTACATAGCAATGCTGCATTAAACTAGGCCTGGCACAGATAAACTTCTGGGTGAGGGTGATAGAGGGATTGGGGGGAGATACAAAGCTTCAAGTGATCATGAGACATCCACCAATCCAAGAAAATACAAATCTACTTCAGTGTGTTTTAAACCTTCTGAAAGAAGGAGCACCCCTTCGGAGTATTTGATCTCTGTGCTGACAGTGCAGTACCTAACTAACGTGAGTGTTCCTGGATGGCTGAAGTGCAAAGCTAAGTTTCTTTCCCTGCAAATGTAACTGCTATTTCCGTGAACTTTTCACCTCTTTGTCTTGATACTTGTATCTGCTATTTTAATATTAATTGAGGGATCATGCCCTTGGGGTAGGAAGGTTCCAGGAGTCAAACACCTGCGTTCTGCTAGTTTTGAAAACCGGGTGTTTGTTTTCATCTCTGTGCCTTATTTTTATGATTTGCAATAACGAACTGCAGGTTTCTCTCCCAGGTGTTTTTAAAAGCCTCCCTCACATTGACAATGCTCACTATTGTATGTGGCTGAAGAATGGTATAAAAAGGTCGCGTTTGTACTAGTTTTCCCTCGTAAACCTTCTGCCTCTGCCGTCCAAGTTTTAAAAGCTGGAGCTAGCTTTACGGTTTGTGATTCTGTGCCTTTTAAATGAAGAAGCTAGCACTTGCCTTTGGAGTTGGACATGTCTAGTTGCAGTCCCTGGCTGGCACTTGCCGCCCGCCGGCCCCTGATGGCGGAGGTCGAGGGCTGCCCCCTCTGCCCGCGGCCGCTCTGTTGGTAGTTTGCAGCTAGCTTCCCCAAGCCTCTCCTGCCTTGGCTCCTACACAAACTTCGCCAGACTGTTTACTGTCACCTCCCCCTCCTTTTGTTTCCCCAGACAGCCCACGACCGCCATCCCCGCCTTCCGACCGGCAGGCCGCTTTTCCTGCCAGCCGAACCCCTGCCCACTCGGCAGCTGCTCCCCGCCCCTCATGGGCCCGCCCTCCACGGCTGCCCGCGGCGGGACCGGGCCGGGCCGCACCGCCACCCGCTCCGGGGCGGGGGCAGCCCGCCTCAGAGGAAGTGATGGAGGCCGAGGGAGGAGGAAGAGCTGCCGCTGGTAAGAGGGGAGGAAGAGCGCTAGGGAGCGGCCTGGTCTCCTTCGCCCCTACCCCGTCTCTCCCCTTACGGCGGCTGTCCCGCTCGCTTCTCCTGTCTCCCGTTCCTGCCCTCATGCCGGGCCGGCTGCCCACCCACAGAGGCTGGACGGTGGTGCCTGGCTGACGCACCGCCTGCCCGGGCCGTCCTGTCTGGGGGCGCCGCCGGCGCCAACTCGCGCCTCCTGTGAGGAGCCCGCGGCGCGAAATGGTGGGCTTCCCGCGGGCAGGCTTTCTGAGAGCGGCCACAGTGCCGTGAAACACTCGGCCTTTCTGGGAAAACTTTGCTTGATCGCCTGCGGTCATGACCGGGGAAGCCCGGCTCTTCATGGCCCTGCTTTCATAGGACCGCTTGAGGGAGACGGTCACGAGCACACCGTACAAAGCGAAGTAACCCCTTGCTACAGGGTTTTTTGACCTTTCCTCAAGCATACAGGGAACTTATCTAGGTTTTAGGCTAGTCCAAACCTGTTCTGAAGCAGAGAGGAGCTGGCCGGATGATTTCTGTCGGCTTTAGTTCCACACGTGGTGCCGGTGACAGGCTCGTCTCCAGACTCCTGTCTCCAGCAGGTGCTTGGAGGTCTCGGCACAGGTGCCCGAATTGAGGGCTTTAATGTCTGAGTACTTGAGTCCTATTGAAGAGCAGGGGAGTGTTGCGTAAGAAAAAATTTACCTTTTTAAGGTAAAATCTCAGGCAGCGTCAGCAAGTGTTTACCCATATTGAGCAAAAACGTGGTTTAACAAAAGCAGCATGGTTTATCGGGGACAAAAGGAGCAACAAACATGCTGCTTCTTGATCACAGAAGAATAATTGGATTATTTTGGTGTGGAGATGAGATACAAAAGACTTTGTATACTGCAAACTATCCTATCTTCAGATGTGTTCAGTAAAAAATTTGCTGGCCACAAGCAGCTACGGCGAAGGGGGGGCAGGAAAAGGCATCTAAATCCTCATTTTCTTTCAGCAGGAGTTAATTGTTTGTGATGGTAGGCAAAGAGCTACTTTGCCTAGAAGAGGTCAATAGAGACTACTTAGCTATTCAGTACACGGTGGACTTAGAAATGAACAAGCACTAGCACTATGTTGGTTCCCGAATGGCAATGCTCTTAGTGCCTGGTAAGGAAGCCAATTTTAGGACAGGTGGCTCTACTGCACATGCCCCACCCTGGATTTCCAAAGGAATCTGGTGTGTGGTACCGTTCCTGATTTATATTTGACGCACTTGTGTGGATAAGAGCCCATTGCATCACCTCAGCTTTTGCATTGCTTTCCCTCCTGCTGTGTCTTTATGCTCTTCTTTCTTAATTTGTCACGCTAGCAGGTAAATGGAGAGAAAGTGAATTTATCTTCTGAAACTCATTGAGTTGCTGCCATTTATCTAAAGCACCTACTTCATCCCCTTTAGTAAAATAATGATGTTGTTCATTAGTTCCTGTAGCTGCTCATGGCTAAATGCACCGTAGTCAGATTGCTCTATTTTCTCCGTTCTATCAGCCACTTACAAAAGTCAAATATTTGTAATAATGTTAGGGGCTTTTTTTTGTTTGTTTGTTTTAAGACTCAGTTCTGCTGATGTCTTTAAATAAAATATCTCTAGATGAATGGGACTTGGTTTTTCATGTCCAAGCAAATGTTATACAGCTGCGTTCTTCCACTGATGTTTATGTTTCCCCCGACTGTTTCATTTCTCTCAAATCAGATATTTAGAATAATTATTCCATCCCCTTCCTCCTTTGGGACAGCTGTTACTAATTTTAGGTATCATCTGAGTTTTGACTTATTTAATTTTACATACCTGTGTCTAAAGTAATTGCCAGTAGGTTGAGTATACAGTACACTGTAAGAGCATAATGAAGTCAGCCATTAGGTCTTCTTGTGCAAATTGTGCTTTTCAGTTTATGTTACCCTGTAATTAAGATGCTACAACTAGGCCTGTAGGACTGTTCCTGTACCTGTTTTTCACAGGGTAAGATTGCTCACACTTCCAGGTTTCTAAGCCCATTTAGAGGTCCTAGGCAGACCTTACTCTTGAGAAGCAGTCTAGCTGTTGACCTAGAACTTGAGGCTCTTGTTTTGAATTCAGCCTCATCACAAAATCTTTTGATTTTTAGAACACCGTGAAAGTCCAATTTCTATGTGTTAGCCATGTAACAGCAAGACTGGGAAGGGCATTCAATGAGTAACAATATGTGGGTATGTACGACTCTGGAGCCTGAGAAATAGAGTTACTGGATGATAAACCTGTATGTCTAGTTTAACAATTGCATTAATGAAGCCTTAAATTTCCATCTGTCTCTCTAGGAAGATGGAAATCTTCCTACCTTCCATTAAATCCATGTTAATCAGTTTGCAGGCAGGAGACTAGCAGTCTGGAAGGTTCAGGTAGCATATAGGCAATACATATCATGAATGTGGCCCTCAGGTCTAATAAGGCTACTCAAAGCTCGAAGATAAGACTAATCAACAGTGATACTCCTTCAAGTATAACTGAAGTCTCAGGTATGGAACAAGTAGAATTTTACTCAGACTGAGCAGTGTGTATCTCAGATACAAGGACTGTCATAACCTCTGTGCTTTCCATGCCACAGGTAAGGCAAGTTACACAACACAAACATGTAGTTATGGTCTACAAGGAAAGAAAACAGGAAACAAAATCCTACCTTTCTTGAAGGAAAAAAAATCAGTCCAAACCCAAGTCTCTTTCCATAATAGCACTGCAGTGAATACACTCCTTCCCTTGGGGGAAAGTAAGGGAAAACAAAGAACCCAAGAGAAAGTCTAGCTGGTTTAAATTTGCAAGTGGGAGGTGTGCAGACACTGTGATTGTGGGCATGTTGTAAGAACCTATGTAGAACAGGCTGGTGTGTATTTTCCACATAGTGTAATGGTTGTGTACTGAGACTCCCAAATGCTTTCTGTGTCAATTTTCAGTTATTCTGTGTTGTCCTTGAGAAGTGATTGGCAGACCCTGGCAACCTGTGACAGAACAAGAGGACATAGACTCAAGCTGTGCCGGGGGAAGTTTAGGCTGGATGTTAGGAAGAAATTCTTCACAGAAAGAGTGATTTGCCATTGGAATGTGCTACCCAGGGAAGTGGTGGAGTCACCATCACTGGAAGTGTTTCAAAAGAGACTGGATGAGGCACTTAGTGCCGTGGTTTAGTTGATTAGGTGGTGTTGGGTGATAGGTTGGACTCAATGATCTCAAAGGTCTTTTCCAACCTGGTTAATTCTGTATCCTCAGGTTGCACATAGCTGAACTAAACTTTGTCCTGCTCAGTTACTGAGAGGTCTGTAGATGCTTTAAAATGTTGTGTTTGTAACCTTTGTAACTGCTGGCAGGTTGCTGGTCTTTATAGTATTACTGACAACAGATGGCGAATGGCTTTGCTGATATAATTCTTGCTAGTGTTTCATTCCTGTGAAGTTGCACAGTTTCAAAATCTCAGAAAGTGCCTCCATATTTTTTTCTGTGTAATGACTTCAAGCCGTATGAAATAAAAACATTTTATATTATTCAAATTCCCATGGTGTCATGTGACGTTTTGGTAGTGATTGCCTTGCAGCAGTTCCAGATAAATGCACGTTTGGTAGCAATTTAAGGCCTGTGTCCTTTAAGTAATGCTTATTAGTACGTAGCAGATGCTGTTTAGAAACATTATGCCTTTTAATAGGCTCTGCTTTTAGACTGCATGTTCTCATTCCAGGCAGACGGTGGATCAGGCGAGCTTGGAGGTATGCTGTCGTTTATGCAAAGCCTAAGTCAATTTTCTGCTCTGAAGTCAAGCCATGTGTTTTTCCTTGTTTCTTCCATTCTGGTCATAGCTGCCTTGCTGTGTTTCCCCCCCTAGTCATATCTTTGGCCGATTGTAAAGCCATTACAATCAAAACCTTTTGAATTTTTAACCACCAGCAGTGGTTTCTTTTGTTCATACAGAAGAGCCTGTGTAAACTGAATTTGAACACTCTCAGCCTTACTGTCAAGAGCACAGCAAGCACAGAGTTGGCCCTCTGTTGCCAACCAGTCTTTCCTTCTCTGCTTCTTCCTCCTCTCAAAAGGAGAAAAAGGGAAAAGCAGAGCCATGCTGATTTTGGAGCACCTTCAAAGGCATGTAGAATAGCTGACACAATGGCACAGAGAAACAAGAGAGATGTTTACATATTTCCCCCACTACTTGCAGCTGTTTATTAAAGCAAGTTGTGATAGAGGTTAAGAGGCTTGTGATAGCTAGGGCAGGTGATGTATTAATTTGCAGCCATATAATAAATTTAGCAGAGTGGAAATTACTGGGGGAAGGGATTTTTTTCCCCCCTTATTTCTTTTTCCCCCTTGAATTAATTGCATTATTCTGAGATCATTCTGGCTGTATAAACTGCTCCTTGCAAGTAATTTGGAGAAAGGCTGCTGGGCTTTCTTAGGCAGGCTTAAACACTCTGCTGGTGGGAGCAGTAGATTTGGCAGATGGAATGCATTAGCAACTCAAATGATGTGGTATCTGAAACTGGTATCCCTGAAAATCTAGGCAGTTGTCTCACATTTTCATCACTGCATTGTTTTGGGGAACATTGTCCTTTCTGACCCCAAACCAAGATTTCCAGGTGCTCTTGCTATGCCACACCTACTGCCATAGTTGACATGGCATGAAGATGTGTAAGGTGGTCTTAAGTTTCCCACACCTGGTTTGAATAATGGTGATAATAGGGAAACATTTAAAATGACATTTCAATAGTAGCCCTGATTATGACAGTAGGTGTTTCAGTAACAATTTTAAATGTTCCCCGGTTTTAAAATATGGCTGTTTCCTGAAACTGTCCTGTCAGTCTGTCTGGCTTCTCCCTGTGGGATGAAATCATCTTCATATGAGAATCCAAGTGATCTTTGCTTTGGATCAGAAGTGAAGCAATTGTTTGCCAAAATGAGTTGTCATTTCCTGCCATTTCACTATTCCTTGTTTATCACTGTGGGAGATGTTATCTTCCTCTTTTCCCTTCAGTTATAGGATGATTTTTGACCAAGACATCCTCCTTTCTGTCTTCCATCTTTGTAGAAGATGGTATTACTACTACCTGTATTTGAACTTGTCACTCATAAATGTTCTACTGCTGGTCACGGAATATTTTCTGTCATTTTCCTTTCAAATCAGCCTCTTTGAGTAATGAAAACACTCCAGTGATGTATTTCAGTGTCATTCCTATTTCTTCTATGCTTCAATTTCAAGTGTCAGACCTTAATTTGAGGTCAGGCCTGGACTATTAACTTCTGCTGACAATGCTGCTATGGATATGATAAAATGAGATGTAACACTGGTAAAACTGCTGGAAAAAAGTCACTGATACGGACACAATCCTTCTGGAAAGCTTGTTTATTTTTCTTCTATATTTTATCTCATTTTGGAACTAGATAGTTAAGTTGAAAGATTTAGGTTGTGGTTTTTTTCCCCTTACATATGCAAGAAAATTCATACCACTGCCCTCAGTAGCTGGAGTAAGAGTTTTCCAGGAACACTTCTGCCCATGTCTTGTTTGTATGATAAACAGTACATAGTAAGAACTCAAATCTGATGTTCACAGGTTCAGAGGTATTAGCAGCATTCCCACTGAATCCATGGAATTTCCTTGAGGAAAACCTGATGTGGCCACAAACCTTAATTAATTGCAATCCTGAATGTCCCTTTTTTTCAGGACTGCGTCTTTCCTGAGTTTTTCTGTGAGCTTTTTTTTGTTTCCTTGCTTTTTTTTTCCACCTAAGCTCTATGAAGAGAGTTAAATGTGCAGCAGTATGAATTCCTGGTATGTCATACTTACATGCTTCCATGGTTTAACAGCACGCTGCAGTTTTTATTTATAAGCCCTGTTTCTGGGCCCTAATACCTCAGCTTTTTTTCAATTACATTAGGTTAGAACTTTGTGCAACTCATGCCAGTCCAGGTGTGCATTCTGTGTGTAATAGGACAGAGGGTAGCCTGTTTACACAGATGTGTTTTAATTTATCTCTACTATGAGCTGGGTGTGGGTCTATTTTGATAACACTACTAAAGACCCATTTGAGGAAAAATAGATGTTGCTGGAGCTTGTTTGCTGGGACTTTCAGTATGGGAGAGCTGCAGATGAGAGTGGAGCAAATAACCATTCAATGTGTACTTCCCATTGTGTGATCCCTTCAATACACCCTTGCTTTTCTAGCTTTGAGAACATCTTAATGTTGTTTCATCTGAGTGTTTTTTTCAAAGAGAGCTAAATAATTAAATCAATTGCTTAATTCCTTTGTCTGTTCCCCATGTCACAAATTGCAGATTGCATTAAGTTTTGGTAAGTAAAATAATGTGTTTTATAGACCCTGGTGATATGAGGGTCTGAGGGCTTTCAGAGCGTACTGAAGTTGAGTGGAAATTGAAGGTGTTTGATATTTTTCAGCTAGGTTTGTCTAGTCTCTTCCTTTGCTTGTCTACAATCTGCTGTATATATGTATATACTTAAAGCTTCTTTTTTCCTCCCCTTTTCTGTAATCAGTAGTAAAAATGTGCTAGGAGGACTGCGATGGCCAATACGACAGCATCCTGCACTCGGCATGCCCTGCAGTTGTGTGGCAGTTAGCAGTAGAGACATGCATGGCTACAGGTGAACTTGTCTACTTAATCTGGTTACTTAACTGGGAATGGGATTAAGTTATTTATTTCCCTTATGCCTTCATTCATTGACTCCACAGCAGAAAATTACTTACAGACAGAAACTTGTGTTTAGTTGTCTTCTGAAACCCTCCTTGCCATTAGCGCTTGCCACTGTGATAGAAGAGCGAATAACAGATAAATGGCATTTTTTAATTGAAACATAGAAATCTGCTAATGCCAATGTTTTGGGTTTTTTTATCCTTGGATGTTCCAGGAGTGATTTCTCTATTAGTAATGGTGAAAAGCAGTACAGTGTGTAGGGCATTGTTTTCATTAGTGATGTACAGCATGTGGTTAAGAGCTGCCTTGCCATTTTGGACAGACATCATACCATGGCGCTTGCCCACTAGTTCCATTGCCAGCACATGTTATGATACTGAAGTTTCACTTACACTAGAACTTGGGTTTTGACATACACTTGCTCAATTATATTCAGGATATGAGAGTCAGGTTCTGTCTGTACTTGTGGGAATGTGCCAAAGACCTCTTCCTTCCTCTGAAAGGTTAAACAAATATGATTGTCTAATGATAACTACATGCATAAGAGATCTTCAGGCTCATAAGAAGGAAAGGAGAAGAGTTGATGTCAAGCAGTGCTGTTTGACACAGAGCTCTGACTCCTGTGAGAATCAGGAAAGCACTTTTTTTATATGTACATGCTTTAGAAAGGCAAAAAAAGTTCTTTTTAGATCCCAGACACTGTCATGGTTGTGCTCCTGTAGTGTGGCTGTGACAGGCACAGGAGAGCAGAGAACAATTTATGTTATATGAGTTCTTTGTCTTTTTATGTTGTGATTTCAGAAGTACTGATAAGGAAAACACCCTTTTGAAGTGGTAGATAAGACATACACTTAACTGATAAGAAGCCAGAGAGAAGGTGAAGTGATTTGTTGGGGGCTGCAAAAACACACCTGTGTTAAGAATAAATCTTATGAGTTCTGGTCTCGGTTGCCTGGTTTAATTACAAGAACACTCCCTCCTAAACAGTGACATGATACACTGTTAGTTTGTGTTGGTGCGCATTTGTCTCATATTATAAAGTGGTTTAAAAAAACCCAACTTCTTAGACAAAACTGTCAGAAACTCTTAAAACCTCCTGAAAAGTTTTGAATTATTAAAAAAATATTTTTTTTCAGTTGTGACATAAATTGAAAATAAAGTAAAAAATTAAACCAGTACTGCTACTACAAGCATTAGAAGTTGCAAAAATGGATACAAAATAATCAAACTTGAAAGTCAGGAATGTTATTTTTTTTTGTTTGTCTCGTTTCTGCACCACTAGAGATCAGACTGAAGTATTTTTTATATTTTTTTTACCTGTAGAAGTTTGTACAAATGTGCAGAGATGCACAGTCCAAATACAAATTCTGCAGTGACTGATGGCTCTTCTGTAAACACACAATTCTTAATGGATGCATGTAGTATCATCCTCTGTGTTTGTAGAACATGAAAAAGTAGATGTAGGATAAATGATTAATTCACTTTAGGCATAACACTTTTCATGCTTCATCTACAGTGAGGTTGATGTATTTTGCTTTACAATCTGGCTGCATCCTAAATGGTCTTACAAATCTCTGAAATGGGCTTTTCAACAAGTAAGTCTTTCCTGGGAGTACCACCCATACCTCGATGCATCTTAATCAACCCAGTGGTGTGTCTACGCTGAAAAAAACTGCATCATGAACTTTGTTGGCGTAAGGAAACAATAAGCTACATATGAATGCGTAAATAGAAACTGCTTAAAAATGAAAGCAAATACCTAATCATGGTCAAAAAGGACTTAAATATATTTGCAGTACATACTAATGGAAACTTAAATTAAAATGTATTTGCAAAGAGACAGAGTTGATTGCCCCAAGTTGTAGCTCATTTGTTAGCTAATGGCAAAATAGTAAAATTAATACTTATTTACTAAAATGACTGGTCTGATGAAAGAGAGCTTGAGGAGTATAATGGTGATTTAAATTGCTGTAGCATTATATGAATAAATCTGTGGTTATCTATATTCCAGTTAAATTATTTCTATTATGGCACAAGATTTAGTTTCAGAGGATATAGAACGATCATCACAAAGAATCTCCAGAATATCTGATTAGGTTGAAGCATGTCATTCACCTTCAGACATTAGAGCAATCTGTAGTTTTGCTTGTGGAATTCCACATACAAGTGCATGTGCACCATGTGTTTTCTGTTGTATTGAGAATAAATTCTTTTGCCCACGGAAAAATATTTCCTGCTTACTTTAACTGATAGAATGAAATTCTTGCTGAATCTGTAATGATGAGGGTCTGGTCTGTCTTTAATCTGCAAAAATTGATTTCCAGTTTAAGGTAGAACATTTTATGATTGCATTTGTTATTTATCTGCTTGATGCAGAGCATAAGCATGTTAACCTTATCTGGCTGGATTCCCACATACTGGTCTTTTAGGATCATAAGTGAGCTTTAACCTCTCAAGAAGGGTATTTGTCCATTTCATGAAGCTATCATAAAATTAATCTCTCTTCTGGAGAAGATCAGAGGTGGAATAGCAGTGGGGCTAGAAAAAGCTACGTTCAGGAGTCAGGACTGAAGTAAGTGCCTTAGTTTATGCCTCACCGGCAGAGGTGTTAATATTTTAGGCTGTGGTACCTACAGTTGCTGGAGGTTAATATCTCATAAAGATGAGATATGGGCATTGCCTTCTTGTTTCTATAGCTGGTTTTGGCTGTAGCTTTTCATTTCAAAAATCATATTCTTAGTGAAAACTGATGGCAGATCGCTAGAGTGAGAGGAGATGCGCTTACACATCCTCACTTGAGAATGTGGCCCAGACTGCTCCATGGAAACAACAGAGAGGAGAAGCAGAAGCAGTGTTAGTTTTTGGTTTAAAATCTGTTTTCTGTGCTTGAAATGGAAATGTGCCCATTCAGATTTCTCATTTATTTATCTCTCGATAAGGAGGGTTTTTTTTTTCAGTGGAATCACATTCAACTCCTCCTCCTCTACCCTCAGTGTCAGTGCCCTATAAAAGCCAAGGTCTGGTACCTGTCTGTAAACCTTCGTTGTCAGTGCAGTGTAGAACCTGCCCTAAGTGAGGTCTTGACCTTGTTTGCCAGCTTTGGCTAAATAAGATGGCAGCCACTTCAGCACTGATGGCGGGAATACCTCTAGCTCAGCAGGCCTCAGGGTCTAAATTTACTCTCCTTATGGTTTATAGTCCCTCCTCTGTGACTGCAGCAAGAGGCCCCCTTTTTATGACTGCCCCTCCTGCTCCACTTCACTCTCCCCTTCTCCCTCCCCAGATGGTAACCCTTTGTGCACATCGCCTGAAAGAAGGGCTTGCTGGGTGCCGAGGAGATTGGCTGCCACAATGTACTCTTTTGTTGCTGCTAGGTAAGATCAAGTTTGAAAGAAATCCTGTCATTCAAATGAGGTTAAAAGGCTGTCCTTGGAAGTCACAATTTTGGGATCCCAAGCTGCTGATAAAGAGCCTCAGACTGAAGCAGTCACAGTAGTGACTGAGGGAGTAGTGCTGCTTTGCTTTTAAAGCAAGATTAAATTATTTTGCCTTTGATTTTGGAACCTTTGTGGCATCCTGTTAGCCAGCAATAATTCTTGTATTCAAATGCCTAATAGCAACAATTATGGTTAGATTTTGCAGATTTTTTGTTTGTTTGCTTGCTTGTTTTGATTTTCCATATAAACAAAAAGAGCACAAAAGGGACAGGAGGGTGAATATAATTTCTTCACTTCATACTGGGAAAAACTGAGAAACACATTAGTTAACTAAAAAGAAACCATAAAACCAAATCAAACTAGTCATTTTTCTCCTGCCTATGGCAGTTGAGCAGCATTAGTGGTATGTGCATGCGTGTACAGGTTTGGGGGGATGTTCACAAACACCAGCTTCAGCACAGCTGGCTTCTCAAGGACACTCCAAGATACCTAAAGTTAGATGACTTCTCTGTATTGTCTATAACGGAACCTCAGTCTTGCTCGCTCTCTTCCCCTGTTCCCTTATATACAGAAACCAAGACAGATTTATTTTCTTAATGAAAAAGATTTAGATTTAGACAAGTTCAATGAAAGTCTAAAAGCTTGTGGTTTTTTTTTTTTTTTTTTTAATAGGAAAAAAGTACTTCTAGGGAAAGCTGTATTAATGGAATTGCTCAGTAGTTCTCCCTAATGCATCATTATTTAATCTGTGACATTATTTTATCCTTCAAACAGTCACTGTTAGCTTAGAATACTAGCATATGATGTACCAGAAAGTTAGTGTAACTTTGAAGGTATTAGTTGCTCTGTTCAGTGAGGACAAAACATCATGATTAATAAGTTGCTTTGGCAGGATGTAGCCTTGTAAGCAGCATCTCATGAATAGTATTTATTAACATGGCTAATACTGTGCTTTGTGCTAAACTGAAGTCTTACATGCTGCTCTTTGGCAATGCACTAATTTACTGGTAAATTTACTTCAGAAAATTACTAAAGTTTTTAATAATAATATTTAATTTCTTTACCTTATATGGCTGTTTTGCTTGATAGTGTTACACAGAGTGCTGGGGGAGGCTGCTGCAGAAGGAAATAGCCACGGCTAAGCACAGGCTGGAATTTTATAATGTAACTCAACTTGCCAGTGTAGCAATGCTGGTTTCTTTCCCATTTTGTCACATACAGACGTACTATGAAAACCATTTACAGAATAGCTTCTGTTCAGCATTCTGACTTACATAGCTTTGCTGTCAAGCTTCAAGATGTAAGCTGATTGCTTGCAAAGGGCAGGAAAACAGTGTTTAAAGCATTTAAAATGGTGCTGGGTGGTGGTGAATAATCAGTTTCTTACGTTTTTGCTGGATCGCTACCAGAGGGAGGATGGTGAGACAGTGGGTGGATAGTCTGACCTAGTACTGCCAATCCCATGCTCCCCACTTTTACATTGAAAGGTATCACTTTCAACATGGTACTTCTGTAATTAATAGTTTCTGAATCTTAATACAAACAGTTCTTCCAATGCCCTTTGTAAGACTGTTCATTGTTGCAGTCATTTACTTTGTGCTTACTATCGGTGTGGTTATTTCACATTAAAGGTGGGCCATGGGAGAGCAAACCATGAGAGGATTCAGAACTAAGACTCCAACTATAGCAGTATGGTGGAAGGTTTTGTCTTCAGTTTGGGGCTTACACGAGTTGCAGGTGTAGATTGTTGAGTGAAAGCCTCTTAAATTGAAACTATTTCCTTCCTGTTATAGAAGACTGGCAGAATACTGTTACCTATCTTCTGATGTTACTTATCTTGGGCTGGCAATGAACCACCTATCAGTCTGGTTTGTTTCACAGGAGCACCAAATTAGACCTTGCATTTAGCTGACAGGCATCAGATGTACGTAATTTTTGTTTGCATGCAATTAACAAATACCTTGCATGAATACCCTTTAACATTGAGTCACATGGATTAAAAGTTATGTTGCACAAAAGATGGTGGTTACTATTTTGGGAACTCTTATGTAAGTAAACAGTTTGTGACATTATTTTATTGTTGTGAAAGGGTCTAACTGAAGTTACTAAAAAAAGAGAAAGAGAAAACTAATGATAAACAACAGATCATGGACTGACCCGTAAAGGGGCAAGCTTCCAAGAAAGAGTGGAAGCTTTGGAATTCTTTTCCTGTTTTATTTTTGGACAGTAATAAAACTCAGGCTGTATTCTGGAGAATTACTATTTTTTTCCCCTAGCTTTAAAGTAACTTACACCTAGAGAGATTTGAGGCTGTGCTTGTTGATTTCAAAGGAAACAAATGTGATTTGATGCTGTTGTGGTTCTATTTTGTAAAATTGCTTGTCAAGAGGTAAATAACATGTAGACAGGTTTTTACCAGCCTTACTGGTTTACACAGAAGGCTCCAATGGAAACAATAAGGGCCCAGCTACACCAATCAGCTGCTGAGGAAACAGGTTTTAAAATGCATGTTTCTTAGTTAATTTAAACCGTAAAAATACCTTGCATTTTATTTTAACTACAGGTTGCCTTTACTTGGTAGATACATTTGCAGGAGACCCAGAGGTTCTGCAAGCAGATGCTGAAACCTACTATGAAAAACTCTTGAAGAAATCATCATCCACTCATGAAGTTTTTCTGATCCCTGGAGGAGAAGAGGTAATAGGCTGATGTTTTTCATGCCGCAAGTTAGACGCCTGCAAACTAATTTGTAGGTTGTACTGAGTCTGTCTCTGAATAAGGGTAAACCGGTGTGGCTGGACTACAAATCTCTTAAGATCAGCAAATTCTGCATTATTTCAAGTAGTTTGCATGCTGCAAATGAGAGAGAAGCTGAGACAAGAAGTCTAAAACCCTCTGAGTGTGGCTGAGGGTTTGAAGTACTTAGTTGAGCTTTACATCTTGACCTGAAGGTCTGAATCTAAAGTGTACTTGTTAGATGTTTATAGCATGGCACAGCTCTGTATTCTGCCTTCACTGTCCAATTTACACAGGCATTGTGATATAGTCTGGCTTTTGTTTCAGTCTTTCCAATGCTTACATTAATAAATGTAAATACAGATTCTCCCAAAGGAGTTCTGATGAGATGCCTTTGATAGATGGTATTAATAGTGTCGGTGCCAATGCTTTAAGGTCCATCCTGAGCCACGTGAGGGGAGTGCACTGGAGAGGACTCAGCAGACCTAAATTAAAAATTCTGAGCAGAATTAAAAATTCTGACTTCAGTCAACCTGGGAAACCTTTTACTCTGGGTATTTTCTAGATCATAAAAGCTGTGCTGGGCTAAGTGTTACTGGGCTATCAAACCAGTAAATGGATGAGTTGAAATAATTGTTTGGAATATGTTGGCTTTTTTACAATTTAGGAAAATAATATGCAGTATTTTCCAGAAAAATACTGCGGTGGGTGGCTTCATCTTTGAGGGTGATTGTAACCAGCTTTTAATACTCTTTTAATGCCCTCTAGTGGACCATGTAGGGTTAAATACAAACAAACCTGAACATGCAAAGATTCCATATCCCTCAGTTTAGGACTTCTGTGTCCCTCCTCCAGCCTTTCATGCTTGGTTGTACTTTTAGAGACTCATTTGCTGTTCTGTTAGAAGTGAGGGTGAGTTAAAATCCTAGGCAGTGCTTTTTATGTTCCTGCAGTAAGAACACAGTGAGATCAGTTAAAGGTGGACTTCTGGCTTTTGATTCAGAACTCTCTTGATTTTTGTGGCTTGTCATCAGACCTTAAATAAATCACATGACTGCTTTGAGTCTCATAGCAACACATTTCTTTTTGCATTCATTTACTTCAGGTCTAATCTAATCTGCAGTCAAACAGCTAGTCAAGGGCATGAGTAATGGTAATGTTCTTTCTGTGCTGTTTTTTTTTCTTTATTATGCTCTATAATAAATAGTTCAAAGAATGTTGATATTTTGTAATTAAAAATAAATTAAATGCAATAAGGTAAAGCTCCTATCCCCAGAGAACATCTCAGCTAACAATCTCTATTATGTAACTGTGACGTGAAGGAGGGTGATTTTGGTGTCTGAATAATGGCTGCAGTTACCAGGTTTTTCTTCCCTCTGTGCATCTGAATTAGAGCAGGTTTCAAGTGGCAACCACGAATAATTGTTTAGCAAGTGTTAAGTGGCTGTCAGCCCGCTTGCTCAGGTCTCAGAACTTCTTTTTGGTATGGCCTGGTCTTCAGTCAAGCATTCAGTACACAAATAGCCAGGATTATTGCAAGTCAGGGTGGAAGTGTCTTGGCAGCTTTCATACACAGAAGGCTATGCTTGGCTCATGCTGGTGGTGTTAGCACCTGCAAAAGAGCAAATTACCTTACAAACCAAAATAACAGTCATCGCAGTATTGGAAATAGTACTGGCTTTTTGTTCCAGCAATGCTCCCAGGTGCCATAATGACATTGATGCTGTTATATTTGAGGCATGCAAAATGTGGCTGAACCCTCAGAACAGACTGAGATTTCAGAAAACTCATAAATGCAGATTTCAGGCAGTTTTCAAGTGTTTTTTCTTGGAGTCCAGTGTTTGCATAGATGATCCCAGGATTCTGGCACTCATAAACTACTGAACACTGCTTTCAGTTTGAAGTTGTTATCTTGAATAATCCATATTCATAGTATTCCTTCCATGCACTGAGAAATATTAAATGTGTCACGTGACTGATTTGAGTTTCATAGCAAACTGACAAATGGGTGCAATTAGAGAGAGGCACACCCACACACACACAATGGACCAGATTTTTGAAAGTACAGTACATACTGTGCTAAATTATACACGCTCTTTGCCTGTACCTAAACTTACATGGGAGCATTTGCAATATTCATATGGAAATCGTCATCTCCACACATATAGAGCTGCTTGAGCACAGTAATTTTGTGTTTATGTGCCACATCATTTAGAAGTTTGGTCTAAGACTGAGAGCTTGAGAGCTGCATTTTTATTTTAGCTTTGCCTGCAACATAACCACCTTGTGCCAATTATCTACCCTCCCTGTGCCTCGCAGATAAACTGCCCAGGCACTGCCCTAATGCTTTGATACTCCCTGTACCCTGAAGCTTAATTCATTGTTTGCAAAACACCACAAGGACTCAGCTGGACGATGCTGTAAGAAGCACAAGTTGTATTTGCTTTTATTTGATGTGTCTGATCTTTCATAACATCATTTGTCTGCATGTAACATTCTTCAAAGCCAGGTTGTGAACTAGTCATAATAAGTCAGTACTAAGGTCTTCCCTAACTTGGGTAGCTTGATTTCTTTTAAATTAACTTTACTTATCTTAACACGTTATGTATGTTTCAGTGCCTTGAAGTTCAGGATTGAGAGGCTGTTGTGCTAAGATTATACTATAAGTGTTAGTAAAATATATTGTAAGTGGATTCTAACACATTAAATACTTCTTGTGAATGTTGCAGTGCAAATGGCTACAGGGCTTGTTTGTTTTTTAGGTTAAGCTTGAAGATTCCTGTGTGTGTTTTGTCCCTCTCTACCGAAATAATCCTGCTTGCAAAGTGTTGCTGTTAACTGATCCAAAGGATAAAGAGACAGGTTAGAATTGGTCAAAATATTTTGCTATTGTACTTCATTTATTCTAAAGATGGTCTGTTTGTTTATGTATTGAAATATTTTGGGGTCTGTTTTGAATATAAAATAAATGCAATTTACGTGTCAGGGGTTTGTGTTGGTGGGCTACTGATGAGAGGGGAGGACTGACAATCAGGGCTTCGAAATTCTCTGTATAACTATTGATACTTGAAAAAGCACCCTGGGTAAATGTTATTCTTTCTGTGTTTGTGACATTTTTCTAATTCTAATTTCACTGAATGTGAAATGCAGTGCAGTTATGTGTACCTACTAACTTGTGCAAAAAATGTGCTTAAAAGCAGCATTAAGTTAGTTTAAGCTATATGACAAGAATGGAAGTCTGTGACTACTGCAATGCAAAAATACAGAATTATTAAATAAATGCAGGTGAAAGCAGTGCATTTAGCACACAACTTGAGTTAAATTCTCTAATAGTGTTAGGAACAACAAGAATTAATGAGATACATGTACACAAGGAAAAAATAATTTCCCACAGGAACATCTCAAGCAAGTCTAAAATGAAACCTAAATTACATGATAGCTGTCTACATCAAAAGCTTAAACCTAGCAGAATAAACACCTTATTATGTTATAAGCAGCAGACTGACTGACTACTGTGACCCCCTTGCAAAACTTCAGCTTGAGTCACCAGCCCACAGTCACAGAAGTAGTCACAGGGATCAGTGAGTCTGGTTATTTAAGTAAGGCCTACATCATCTGGCTTTTAATATTTCCTTTCAAAGGTATGATTTAAAGGATTTTACTGGAAGTTCTTTGTTCTGGATTTTATATGCTATAAACATGTGGCCACACATTGAATCTGAGTGATGAGGTTTTTTTCTTTAGGTCAGTTTTAATAGTTTATTAGTTCTGGAAATTCTGCTGGGGTGTGTGTATGTGTGTGTGCATACCTGGACATATGGGTATATTCATTTGAGGAGTTTTGTCCCACTATTTTCCCACAGTTCAACAGACTGGGAATTGACTCTTAAGGCAGTAGACTGTCACAATAGAATAGAATAGAATAGAATAGAATAGAATAGAATAGAATAGAATAGAATAGAATAGAATAGAATTAACCAGGTTGGAAAAGACCTTTGAGATCATTGAGTCCAACCTATCATCCAACACCATCTAATCAACTAAACCATGGCACCAAGTGCCCCATGCAGTCTCTTCCTAAACACCTCCAGTGATGGTGTATGTGGCAAGTCTGTCTGGATTTGCTTACCTGTATGACCTTCTGTTGTGACTAGTGAACAGACCAAATTGTTTCAAAACCAGTCCCTTCACAGGAGAACAATATTTATTAACTTAGTCACTGTTACTGAAGGAGATGGGCAGAAAGTTAAGACACTAAATGGGTTGCATGATTTTTTTTCCTCCCTTGAGGAAAAGCTTTTCTTGTGAACATGAGTTTCATGGAGACAGGAGAGGCAAACAATCTTCTTGTAGCTTTTTTTGTCCTCTTCTTTTTCCCATATGCTGCCAGGAGCATCTGCATTTTAGTTTTACTTCACACCAGGGGTGTTCTTAGGAGCAAATTTTCTTGTTGTCCCCACGTACCATGCTTCAGTTCATATCAAGTAGTGGTCTCAGAGTGGATGAACCGGATTACTTTGGGCTGAAAAGAAATTACAAGGAGCAGTCCAGAAGCACAGTGATATACTCCAGCCTCTAATGGGCTTTTAGTTTTCAACAGCAGGCTACAATTTGTGAATGTTAGGTTCTCTGCACCAGAGGTTTTACTCTCTGAATTCAGTTTGCGTTAGTCTTGTTATCACTAATGTCATCCACAGATATTTCATCTTGCAATTCCTTTGCACATTTCTGAAGTTCACTGGAGGAATGCAGCCAAGGGTGTCCCAGGATATGCCAGAGTACAGGTGTGTTATTGAGAAGCAATTGAAAACAGAGTGGAAATGTAGTTAATAAGTGTGTAGGACATTTTCAGTTGTGTACTTCTCAGGGCCTTCTGTGGTAATGAAACAGCAAGAAGCATTAGAATCCTCATTACTTGGTTTTGTCACAGCTCAGGTGATGCTCCGGGAGCGTATCTTGCTGTTCTGAAGAGCCACAACCTTTCTTGGCTTCAGTGGTTCTGCTGACTTGTCATTACTAAAAATCCTGGTTAGAGACTTTTCAGTTTAGTTTTCTCCAGTTCTATCCCTGACATGATTAGTTCCTTCAGTTGTGGTCCAACATCTCCACTTTTGCTTCTGGTGGCTCCCAGGCATCCCTCACCCCCTAAAATGAACTCTGTACAAATCCTTGTCAGTTGCTGGGGTTAACCACACACCTGGCAGTACCTTAATCTCAGTGAGAAAGCTCTATATACCTTTCATGTCTTCTGTTCACATGTGATGGGATTTCCCCTTTCAGCCTCATTTCTGTTTATATCTGTAGTGGTTAAGTGTTACATAGATAAAATGACATATGTAATACTTATGAAATAATATCCACGGTAACGTATTTATTTTGCCCTCGATTTCAGGAAAATACTGTCTAGCTAATAATTCTTGTTCAAAATTCTAATAATACAGACTCTGGTAAAATACTTAACAGCTTAGCTACAAGTTTGCCTGTGAAGAGCTTTAAAGTTTGATGACATTTCATTATTATGTAATATAGGTTAAAGGGGGGTTGATTCCAGCACTGAGATTTATATCTAATCTTGATCAGTTGGGCTGTCCAGAAGTAATGTGTAGCTTGTAGTTTGAAACGACCTGCATATTTCAAAGAGAAAATGGATATGGTAGCTTTTCCATAGGACTTGGTCTTGGTTGGGTGCATTTTTAATTTATTTTTGATGGGCTGAGTATTCTGTTCTGTTAGTGTATCTGTACAGATATTTTTATGAGCATGTAAATTGTGTTGTAAGGGCTTACAGAGCATAGCATGGGTGATTAACGTCTTTATAACACTAAATAAACATACCCTATTGTGCCACTTTCTGTGTGCTGTATATAATAATTTACAATAACTGTTAGATGCCATGGAACATTTATCACAAGACATTTGCTACAAATCACTGAGTAGAACTTGAATTGTAGGAGAAAGTGTAATTGGCTGCAGGAAAGATATCTGTCCTAGATACTTGAATGGCTGCCATTGCTGTGGCATCTGCATGCCTCCCCAGCTTTAATGTATTTATTTTGATAAGGCTCTTAGGAGAGAGAAATGATCCTCTTTCATCTTAAAGACAGGAATGTGGGGAACACAACTATTCAGGGTAAGCCAGTGCTGCAGGATGCAGTTCAGTGTGGGATCCCTGAGCCTGCTATGTTACATGGAACTGCTTGTTGGAGTAATTTACCATTCTCCTCTTCCAAGATGGAAATTTGGCAAAAGCAGCCTCTCTAAGTGTGCCATCCATCTGAAATACTGCTACAATTAAGGTAAAGGTGACTTTTTCTAAGGTAAAGAACCTAGTACATTCTGTATTTGTTAAAGAAACTCGAGTGACATCTCTCATATATAGCATTGCCTTTAGCTTGTGACTGAGCGATGCCATTCCAGCGATTCAGACAAAGGCTGGGAAAAAGAAGTACCAAGCTTGATGCTGGTTTGTTTGTCGTGGTGTTTTGTTGGGGTTTGGTTTTTTTTTTTTTTGTTGTTGTTGTTGTTGGTTAATTTTTGTTGGTTTTTGTTCTTTGTTGTTTTTTCTTTATGTGTAGAGTCATGATGTGCACATTTCATTCAAATAGTTGCACACCAGTGTGGGAACATTTGGCCAGCACAGCCTAGAAAATACAAATATAATCCAGGCCTGTGCTGGGAAGGGATCCATGTTTGCCTAGCAAAAGGAGACATTTCATAATCACAATTGCATTATGCTTAGTGCGTAATTCAACTCAGTGTTTCTTGGTGCTGCGTTCCAAATACCCATAGTGGTATGGAATCGTGTGCTTCACAGCCTCTCAGCTTCTTGCAATGCTCTGAACGTTTGCCTGACTGCAAGCAATCAAAGTGCTGAGGTTTAGCAGGCTAGTGCTTCCAGGGCAAGCCACCCAGCTGGGTATGGATGAACACCATTAATTGTGATCTGAAATGTATTGGACTCAATCCATTGCACCCAGTTGTGCGATCGCAAGATCAAGCGCATCAAGTCTTGCAGCCCCATGGTCACTGTAATCATCTGCATCATGATTCAGAGGGTTTAGGTGGTGTGTGTAACTTACTGTTGGCTATACCTTGATCTCCGATGAGGTGAACAAAACTGAATGTCATGGAAAGAACAGGGCTGGGTAAGAAGAATGAAGGAACATGTGGTCTCACCAAATATGTTTGCATTTGAAATAATGTTGCTCAAAGTTGATTATAGAATGAAAATGAGAATATGGGGAGGCATGGAAGGATTTAACTGCAGACCAGATGTTGACTTGAAAAGTTATAACAAAAAGCAAAGTACATATGTTTGTGTGAAATCTGGAGGAATGTTTTTCCCTCAAGGAAGACATCCATATAGATATGGTTGCTCAAGTAATGTGATGTGACTGTTGCTATGTCAACTAGTGTTCTTTACCACACATTTAAATTATTGAATAGCACTGTAAATGTTCTATAAAAGTAGCTCCTTAGAAGATGGTTGTGCTTCTTCCTGTTTTCCTCAAAGATTTCAAAAACTTTTCTGACCTTTACTAAGGGTCTTATATGTGTCTGATTTATGTGCCAACCTCTCTGGAGCTCCTGTTAAAGTTAGTGTTTGGCCCATTATGCCCTGTTAGTGTCTGACTCAGCTCCCTTTGTCACTGTGTGTTTCATGGATGCGTAACAGCGCAGCTACTGCTCGCTTGAAAGCAGTGTGAAGGGAGTGAGGGAACAAATTGAATCCATCACAGAAAGAGTATGAAACTCCCATGCAAGTAAGTGCATAGCATTTAATGAATTGAATCTGGTGCTATAAACAGGCATCTGTCCTTGCGTGCAATACTTTCTTCATTGTTAACCTAGTACACAAAGCTTTTTGGCACATGCTTTAATAATTTATTTGAAATATAAGTTAGCTAAGCAGAATCTCCTGCTTTAAAGCCAGTGGGAACTGGTTGAGGCTGAAGCAAAAAGGGAAACTATCCTGTGCATACCAGTGTCATTTATATAACCTGAGGCTAAAGCAGGTAAATGATGAATCCTGTTAAAGCCATTTCACTTCCATGTGTGTGAGTTTCTCTAACTCATAGACGTTTTTAACTTAGATTTGTCCCTAGTTGGGTAGCTTAGAAAACCAGTAGACTGTGCACTCTCTTAGAATTCAAGAGTCATGAATGTCATCCTGTTCTTTGCAGCACACTTCTCTTTTGTCTTAAAATGGGGATATCAGCTGCCCTATTTGAAGATAGCAAAGACATTGGCATTCTTTGCCACAGTTTTGGGATTGCGTATGGACTTTCTTTAGGTGGATGTCACCACTGTGACAATAGAAGTTCATTTTACTGGAATATTTACTACTTGATGCATTGGTGATCATAAATGATCACATTTCTGTGTTTTTTTAAAAGATAATCTAAAACCTTGAAATCTGTTCTATAGCCATCGAAATTTGATGGTTGAAATTCTAATGGTAAGCAATGAATTCTGTAGATGAACATGTAGGAGTAGGGCTTAAATACTTGTTTCTGCATATGTAAAAAATTCAGGAAGGATGGGAAGAAGCGGGGTGCAAGTTTTGCATAGCTCCTACACAAGGACTTGACTTATGTGTAGGCTTATCAAACATTTTTGCTTCAGGGCAAAGTATATCTTACTTTTGTGGGTGTATGTCTGTCCTTTATTGATAGAAACCTCTCTGTGTGCATTTGACCTTCTGTGAATATCTGTCCATGCAGAGATTTAGGAGTCTGTACTCTAATGGTACAGATACATAGAAATTCTATTGCAAAGGCAGCTGAAAAGTGATTTCATAAAGTAGATATGAAAACCTTTGTGTTTGATTTGCACTGGTGGAAATACAGGCATGTGTGCATGTGGACAGGGTAAAGCTTGTAGCACACTCTGTCCCAAATGCCACTGAAACTTAACTGTGCTGCTGAACAGATGTTATGCAGGAAGTGCTTCAATCATATGACACATGGGTTGTCACACCCAAGTCACATTAGTTGCAGAGAAAAATTACTTTCACTTGATGCCTCCTGTGGTAGTGAAAGTGAGGATCACTTTCAGAGAAGTGAAACTGTAATACAATTATTGATCTGCTGTCTCACAGCAGATCAAACTGAAGTCAGCTGGAGGGAGAAGTAGATCTGAGGCTGTTTGTAGAAAGGTTGGGAACCAAGTTTGTGTTTATTTGCAGGTAATGTGTTCCCTTGTCTTTTTCTTTTTGTAGTTTTGGCTGTTTATGTGAACCAGCGTTGGTGGCCTATTGAAGATGTCGTAAAGACAGCTGATCAGTCTAGAGATGGGCTGGTTTCGGTAAGGATGCTATTTTAAACACATTTACGCTCGAACCTCCCAGCTAGAACAATCGTATGTAATTATCTCTGGTCTCTTATAGCTCGTGCTTTACAACCTGTGGGTTCTGGCCTATGTGGCTGGCCAAGTACTTCACATGTCTCCCTTTGCACAGTGACATGCACGTTAACCCTCTAAACACCTGTGGATTTATTTTGCTTTGGTTTTAGTTTCCCCTCACTGCCTACTAAAGGAATTACTGTGTTTGCAATAACTCTTCACATTAATGTTGCTTGATTGTCTGATGGGAGATGTTAGCACCCTTTGGAATGGTGTCTTATCTAACTAGGTATGATATTCTGTTCATTTTATGACATTATTATTTAACAGTTTGTAAGTCTGTAATTATTTTCCCAGAAAAATTATTGTAGTAGGATACAACCACTGTTTCATAATCTGAGAGATCTAGGTAGCCTGTAGTCTGTTTTCAGTTAGAAAGTCAGATGCCTACTGCATGTGAGCTTTATGTTGCCCTGAGGTTCTTAAGTTTGTTCTGTTTCCTACCCAACCCTCTGTTCTGTGTCCACTTTGGTCCTTAATTATTCTGTTCATTTATTTTTCCCTGAATATTTGCCATGCATAGAGTTTAACTAGTCACTGAATTGACTAGACTTTTTGTGAATAATTGAACTGGAAGGATTTTGAGGTACAGACACAAGAACTTAGAGCAGAAACACAGGCTTTCAAGCATCTGCTGTATCAACAGGGAATGAAAAAAAAGTCTGAAAATATGAAACTTGCCCCTTCTAACTCATTGCTAAGAGGTAATTTGTCATTAGATGTGGAAACTCTCGTTTTCCTTTTCAGCATTTGTATTATAGCTTGTTGGCACCACTTTTCAACTTGATACCTAATACGGTCTCATTCCTTTGTATTGCTCTATCTCCCTGTCTTGTTCGCCTTCTAGTAAAGAAGCACAGCATAAAAGTTAATTTGTTGTCTTACAACTAGTTTCTAAGGTGTTTGGGACAGGCTCTATTTATTCTTTGTTTTTATAGTGTCTTGGTAGGGTCTTGGCCCTCTGAAGTTCTTTGATACTGTGGCAAGAGAGGTAACAGGGGAGAGATCACCAGCATAACATAGTGAATCCTCTCTCTATTTCACTTTTGGGTACAATTAGATTGCCTTGATCCTGTTTGCAAACCTGTGACTGGTTTGCTATGACTACAGTCAAGATAATTCATGCTGCTTTAGAATTTCTGTGTGACAACAGGAGATACACATCAAGCTTTATAAATTGTTTCTAAGTTATTCTATGCCCTCTGGTTACAGGGTGGAATACTGGGAAAACCTGTTTTTGTTATTATATCTGAACTAATTCATGAAGTATTTTCCCCAAATTAAATGTACATATTTCCTGACCTCCTCCTTCCCAGCCCTTTTTAATTTTGAAGCCTTTTATGAAACACAAAGTACTATTCTCTGCTTCATTTTTATTTGGTCTGGTTTTGTTCGTTCTCTAAGGTCCAGACGTTTGGAGAAAGGATCGTCCTCTTTGTCCTGAACTGCATTATTTTTGGAATGCTGGAAGGGAGTTCAGCTAATGATGCATTCTTTCTTCCTCACTCTGCCACTGAGTGTGCCAAGATACTCTGGAGAAATGGCGAAGCTGTAGCCTTTTACTCGGTCAAGATGAAAGGTAAGGTCATTGTAGAGATGCCTTTCCATTGGTTCCTAATCGCTAGAAATGTAATCCTTTTGTTTGTCTTTCAGTATAAATAATCCTGGCTCTCATTTACATTTTTATATCAAAGCTGTGTCAGAATGAATCTGGGGAACAAACTATCCCAGAATCTGGAAGTCATCCATATTACTTTCATTTAAACACGGTGGTTCCAAACTCTCTTCTCCGTTACACTGAATGATCGCGGAGGTACTGACTTGTTCCACTAAAGTATGTTCCAATGCAGTCAAGGGGAAGGTCATGCATCTAGGAACAAAGGCCTACCCACAGAATCATAGAATCAGTAAGGTTGGAAAAGACCTCAGAGATCATCAAGTCCAACCTATCACCCAAAACCTCATGACTAACTAAACCATAGCACCAAGTGCCACATCCAATCCCCTCTTGAACACCTCCAGGGACGGGGACTCCACCACCTCCCTGGGCAGCACATTCCGGTGGCCAATCAGTCTTTTTGTGAAGAACTTTCTCCTCACCTCCAGCCTAAACTTCCCCTGGTGCAGTTTGAGACTGTGTCCTCTTGTTCTGGTGCTGGTTGCTAGGGAGAATAGACCAACCTCCAGATTGGAAGGCTGAGTCCTGGAATGAATGATACCTGAAAGGAGGAGAGCAGATCACAGTGAAAAACCAGTTTTATCAGGAGAGCCTGGTGGTGAGAAGTGATGATATCCTTGGATGTGTGAGGAGCAGTGGCTGTGTTGTGTAGACGAAGGTGTATGAACTAGGTCAGTCCTGACATGCTTTGTCCACTTGTGACACTCTTTTAAACTAAGATAATGATTAATTGATTAACATAGCATAGAAAAGAAACAAAATGTATTTGATTCTTTAGGAATATCTGTGCCAGTGCAAGTTGGTAGTAGTACAGGTACATTGCTATTAAGAGTGGAAAAGGCTTCCTTAGAACACCTCCTGGCATGCAATTGAGTACATATCCCCATATAGCATCTGTGTTTAAGATTTGTGGGTGTCATCTTGATTCCAGCAACTTAAATGTAGAGAAGGTTGTATATTTGGAGGTAAATGCATTGTTCAAGTCATCCATCAGCTGTCACCTGTCCAAAAAGGGCAGATGAAGAAAGAGCTTGAGAACTGTACAGATACAGATTGCTGTGGATCCCAGGGAACAGTCTGATGATACCTTCTCTAATAGGGTCTCAAAGACCAGTAACAATAAGTGATGTTCTGCTCTTCTGCTACCTTGGCATATGCAAATACTTCACGCTGAGGTGTAGCTTTATATACCACTGTACTGGTACAGTGCTATTCAACCATCAAGTCTCAGCCTATGATAAAGGCATCTTGTATTTATCTATGCTTGTGCTGATGAACTGGTCTGTAACTGGCAAACACTTCAAATGCCATAGTACATTTTCCTTTAAGTCCATAAATACTTCTGAGCAAAGCTTTTGGAGAGAAATACTTACATGGGCTCTAATGATTCATGCTTCAATAAAGTAAATTTGCACAGTAGCCTGTTATGGGCGGAGTATTGGCCACGTTGAAACTGTTTCTGAGTGAGCTGAGAGTCACAGTTTGGTTTTAAACCAGGTCCACATAACATAGAAATTCTTCAAGTCCAGCTCTGTCAGCATCTGTCTTTTCTTGCCAGTGGTTTTCTTTTCTGGGCAGCTATATTTGATAGTTTTTGGCTTGGGTCACAAATTACTGCAGTCCTTTGCCAGAACCTTTTCGGGAAGCTTGAAACTGATGTTTTTGCCTCCTTTTGATATTTTATGTATGCATTTAGAAAATAATTCCTCTTTCTGAAGTTGTATGATTTCAGTTTCATATCAGTTGTGCTCTGTTTCTCTCTATGTTCTGGAAGAGCCATGGATTTATTAGACCGCAAATAGAATGAGATAAATATCTTCTCTTAGAAGCTGTATTTCACATGGTTGTTCTAGATATTTTTTAAAACTTATTTTTTATCACAGTGTAAGTTATTTTTGCCCTCTTACCGTCCTGATCAGAACATTTAGTAGGGGCAGCTTTAAGTATAGGATGTTCTATTGTGCTGTTACAGCTTCTGGTCCTAGGAAGAAATAATTCTCCTCTGTGCCTACTGTGTGATTCTGACTGTCTATTTCCATGCTCTGCAATTACCTGGCCATTCTTTATAGATTTATTTTCTTCACCAGGTAATTGAGACTCTGGTGCTGATGTTGTATTCAACTGTATTTCTCATCTGTGAATTTTCCATTATCTGCAGTATGACAATAAACGTGCTTCAGTGGAGCCAAATAAGCCAGAACTGCTCTGTGGAGCATGGCTGTTTCAAGCATAAGTCATCTGGGTGAATTATAGAGGTGGTGACCAAGGCAGAGAGAGTCTGTTCTAGCTTTGCTACAGATTTAGTGTGCTGTTACGCAAACTCAATTTTCAATGGACTTCAGTGATTCCAATGAACTATCTTGGCAATGTTGTAAAGTCATTTCCATTTGCCAGTTCCTAGGTGGCCTGTACAAAGTGAACTTGGTAATTCTGTTCCAGTTCCACGCATCTATCTTATGAACATTCTTAACTGGATCTCTTCTGATTGTCTAGTTAAAGAAGGACAGATGGTCTTGTGCTCCTGCTTTGCTTGGAGATGCAGTAACTGCAAGTCAAGGTGTCAAGACAATTTGGCAGCTAGTGACACTGGCCATCCTGCACCTGTTGTGTAGATAAACAGAAGACTCATTCTTCAAGGCTATCACTTTTCATGAGCATTAGACACTATTAAACCAAAATTTATTCATGACTACACAGATCATCAACCTAGGCTCTCTGGTATGTGCCTTTTCCTGTACAATGATAGGCACGCAGCGTTTACCACTGGGTATACTAAAGATTGATGAGATGTACTAAGCCACTAATAAGGCTGATAAGACACTTTGTCACGTGCCAAGATAAATGTCTCCAATTTTATCTCTGTCAGTGTCTTCCATATTAGACAGCTGAGGAGTTAGACCTCACTGAATGTAGCTACTTAAAGGTACCACAGGAAATGACAGTTCCCTGTGCCTTTCTTTGCAGACAGCAACCTGAAAATTAAATATTTTGCAGAAAACCTTCATATAGGTACTTTAGTTTTGATATATAGTGTGCATTCTTTTAAGAGTTTGGTTCAGATTTTTTTCTTGGTGTGCCCTAAATCTGTGTGTAAACCTCAAAAGAATGTCTTTTGGGTAGTGATGTAGGATTGATGACCACAGTTACTGACACTGTTGTTTATACAATGACACCATCTAGTTTCCTGAAAGTTTTTCTTTTCTATTTACTGAGGACTAGTAGTTACTGGAAGTGGACTTTTAGCACCTGCACATAAATGTCAGGATAGTGCAGAAGATTCAAATGCAAATAAATCAGTAAAGAAGTTGCAGGGTGCTATAAGCCAAGAGTGTCTTAATTCCTTCAAGAATAAAACAAAACAAACCCCCTCTTTTATATACAGCTTTACTGTCCTTCTGTTACTGGCCCTAGAACACAGAGGAGCTGCCAACTTGCTGTACCAAAAGCAAGAGTCAGATTGGCAAGACTTGTCCCTTCCCAAGCTTGTTGTGTCCTTTTTGTCAATCTTTAGTAGTGAAAATGTGGACAGAAGTGGTGGTTTCTGTGCTGAGTCAAACCAGCCTTAACAAAATTGGGGCCTGAGAAGGCTATAAAACATGCAGTTGAACCAGGAGTGATGCATTGTTGGCTTCTCATTTACCCTTCAGAGATGCTCCAGAACATGATCTGACTACAAAACTTCAAAGCTCATACAGAGTTTCTGTTTTCTGCTGCCCCAAAGCCTTAGAGATGGTGTTTGGAAGTGGCTGCCCAAGCTATAATCCTTTTCACACCTTTCTTAATACCACCCTTTGCAAATTTCTTTTAATACCTTAGTAGGCCTGGTGGTATTCTCTACAAATAATCACTAAAACATAATAGGATTTTATTTTTCACCACTTACATACATTTATTTGAGAAAAAAAAAATTAAATCCAAATTGAAGCCAACCTGACAGACAATTAGCTGAAATCTTGTTGGATAATTGCTTTTGTCTCTCTCTGTTTTCTAGCAATAATGTTTTTAATGTGCATTTCTGAGGAAGACTGAAGGTCCTGACTGTAATAAAAATTAAATGACTACATACCAGTCAAGACATGAATTCATTAAATTTTATTGAAGCCAGAACCTTTGTTCCCCTTCTCACATACAAACTCACACAATGGGTTGACCTTGGGATCTATTCAGCAGAAATATTCCCCACCCTTTACACAAGCACTCAGCCTGCTTAAGGCCTGTCCAAACATGTGTGCGCCAAGCCAACTTGTTCAGCAGGGAAATAGTCAGTATGCACAACCTTGTTTTGTTTGGGTCTCTTGGATGTGGGGACTGGATTGTTTTTTTCTGGTTTGTGGCTCTTTGGGAATGTTAATGGCTGTCTGCTTTCCTGCCTTTGTAATATCTGTTTACCATTTTGCCGGCTCATAAGTTGGTCATTTGGCACTCGTGACCTAACCAAACAGATCAAAGGCTTTCAAAGGGCAGACTCTGTGAGTACTTCCATCTCCATTGCCAATGCCCTTATTTTCCCCATCTCCTCCCTCACCTCAAACTCAGTCTGTTTGTGTGTTTCAATAATGAACCAAACCTCTGAATCAAATGTGTGAGAGCTGAGTGGTCAATTCTGGGCCACCATCGGCTTATGGTAACCTCTTTGCTATTGGATGGGAACCAGAGACAAAATGGCCTTTGTTTCAAAGGTTGGTTTGTTTATTTTATTTATTTCACATGGCTGTAGGCTATTACTCCTCTAATATGTTTCCCAGGGACAAGGTGAAGAATGGTTTCATGGTTTTTGTATTTACAGTGCCTTTAGACATTACAAGCTTTTGTTGTTTTCTCAACACAAAATTAGGAGTGCACACATAAATCACTCAGCTCCTGGGATTGCTGCACAGCAGTCTCATCACGATTTATAGGAGACAGACTATATGAGATAATAATAAACTTACAAGGACACTTGCAACATGCAGAAATCCTGAAAGCTATTGACTTCATGAGTTTGTCCCTTTCTTAGACTGTGTGGTGCAACCCTGCTGGAATCCAACATCTCTGCAGGGCTTGCATCTAACACTGGGACTGGGGACATACTCATTTTTTTGGCTCATGAAAAGAAAGTAACTACATATCATGTATTACAAATATTGAAAGGTTATAAACACCACCACAAACCTATCCTGTTCCAACAGTGTGCTTGAACATGTGTTTGAAGTTATGCATGTGCTTTGATTAAGCTGGAGCAGACCGAGCCTGGATCTGAATGGATTGGTTATGTAGCTACATACTCTTGTATGGCTGAGTATGTGTGATATGGATTCTTGCTAAATGTAGAGCTCCAGCCTTGACAGATTGGGGTCTAGAATTAAGCACAGTCATGTACACTTTGCTGAATTGGCATCTCAGATATAGTTCTTCCTCGTTGGGTGGTCATTTGCCTTCCTGTTATGTGCTGAGTTGTTGGGGCTGCCCAGTTTCTGCTCTGATTCCTGAAGGACTTCCTTTCTTATGGCCCGGAATCCCTGCCAGCGTGAGCAGTTAGGGATCTGTTTTCAGTTTCAGGTGCCGCAACCCAAACTGTGATTCTTTTACCAATAAAGGTTTGAAGATGACTCCTGGATATGTGTTGGCAGATAATTGAAGGAGAGAAATATTCTTTCATACAGTTGTCTACAGAATTTACTGAAGTAGGGGATCAAAGACTATGCAGTACAAGGGTTGTATAACTTTCTAACTAGTAAAAGTCAAAAGGAGGTATAAATGATGGGGCCAGTCAAGTCATTTAAGACTATTATCATACCATTTGAATAGGCATAACAGCAATGTATGCAGAAGCCAAGAGAGCTTCTCTTCTCTTCTCTCCCTGCAGTCATGAAATTGTTAGCTTGAACATTATTGGAAAGCCTTCCCCACCATCTGGCTGCATCTGACAGTTTGCATCTTCTGAGCTTTTAGATCATACTCCATTGTGTAGTTCAGTGGATTTCATAAAGAGAGTTTGTGGAATGATTTACCAGAATATCCAAAAGCTAAAGGAATATACTGAGATTACATTCAGAATATTTATGCCTCGTTGGCTGTAGCCCAGTTATATCTTCTAATGAACTTGCCTGTCTATGTTACCAGCATACCTGGGTGGTCTGATTATGAAGAGTTGGAGTCCGGACAATACTATGGTGAGTCCTGGCAGCCGCATTATGGACATCTTCTCGGTTTAATTGCACAAATCATCCTCCTGCAAGGTGACCTCAGTTGAGGTCATCCTCATAGTGAGCAGAAAGGTATTCAGGACGGTACTTGTGGCTAGAGTCACACAGCAGTTAGTGCAACAATACCAACTGTGTTTTCAAATTCATCTGTTTTTCACTTGTCTGCTTTCAGGGAGCCTTTGTGATGGCACAACCAGTCAGTGTTACTTGCTGCCAGTTTTGGATACTGTATTTGTCCGGAGAAAGTACAGGAGAGGTGGCATAGGGATGAAAATGTTGCATGATTTCTGCCAGTCTTTCATGGCTGAGGATGCCTTGGGGATCAGCTGCCCTATTTCTGCTGCCATGTATCAAGGTAAATCATTTGATGTGGAAATGTTAGGTAAGGGTCATGTATAATGTATGAATTTCAATATGGTCTTGGTAGGATTTTCTTAACTGTGTAAGAGTTCAGTGCACTCATCTGAACTGGACCATTGTTAGCATGCAACCAGTTATTTTTCTTGAGCCATCTGGCATATCCTATGGAAAGGTGGGCCAATATTTATGTAAGACAATGAGAAGCACAGGCCTCATATTGCCTGACACTTTGCATTCTTATCTCGCTCTCTCTCAGAAATAGAACTATGTCATTGCCCTAGACAGTGACTTACCCATTTTGTATGACACCAGAGGGAAGAGACTCAAAAGATAGTGCCAAACCTATACCGTGCACACAGTGCTCTTGTAGATGCTGTGTTTGTAATAAGTTATATTCCATAAGCCAAATACCTAGGCTCTGCTCAGTCATCCAGGCACTTGTTTTGTGTTGACAGTGGCACTTCTAAAAGATCGCTGAGTAGTTGTCTGTCTTCTCTGTGTTCAGGCTGAAGTTCTGGTTTTGCTGGTAAAATTTACAGAAAATATCTGTCCTCGTGTTGTTTACAAAACTGTTCTCTTTATAAAAGCATTTTTACCTAAAGTTGCTCCCTGCATGGCATGCAGTATTTACCATAATTTCTGGGGAGATGTTTCTATTGATTTATGACTTCACAGACTTTTCCTACCGGTGTCAGCAAAATTTGGGTTGTATCTATTTTTTACCTTGTTCACTGTGTATGCCATTGGATGTATACAGATGTACCTCAATGCATACAAATGTACCCTAGGAGTTTCCAAGGTAATGCTGTTTGTAAATTCAGGAAGGAATAGTACTGGTAACAATCTTTCTTCTCTTGATAGTTTCCATTTTCCCTATGGCAGGCATCAATGGTTTAGACACTCTGGATCAGAAAGCTGCATTGTTTGTATGTTAACACTAGCAATACATTGCAAGACTGTGCTGTCATCTCAGTTGAGTTTAGAGTGAATAAATTTGACTTGTAACTTGGTCCAGTTAGGGTTTCTGGGTACTACTTTTATAAAATGCTAATACTGCAAGTTAAATTTTTAATTTCCTTACAACCACCATCTCATGCTTTGACAAAAGGAGCCAAACTTTCCCTCTAAATCTGTGTACTAGATGTGCACAGTTTTCACTAGTATGTGCTATAGAGGCTTAGAAGGAAGCAAACCCACGTTTGTCAGCTATCTCTGGTTTGGAATAGATGTTACTTTCTGTAACTTTTATTGAAATACTTGAGTTTGGATTTCCTTGGATGAAATTAATGACAGTGATCTGCTCGATACCATAAGGCAACTGTTTACATACCAAAATTAGGGGTTTTGTTTTGACATCCCACTGTCAAACTCACCTGAATGTTGAAGATAAATTGCCCATTCCATTCTATACTGTGACGAGCTACAATGGACAGAGGAGGGCAGGAAAATAACTCTTTTTGTGTACAGATCGGTGTCTTAGTATAGCTGATGGAACTGATAGAATGATGGTTAAGGAAAATGCAGGAATCCCCCTTCAATTTTTTTAACCGTTAATTCTAACTATATGCCTCCTCTTGGCTCTGGAAACATCCTAAGGAAACCTTTAAGTAAGACAGATTTCAGTTTGAGAATTTAAGCAAACCTAAATTTGATCATTTATCCGAATGATCAGCCTGTACTGACAGTGATAGGAATCTGTGGGAATGTTTTCTAAAGGTAATCATACATCTGACCTAGGTACTCCTGTTACTTCTCTTAGCTCTTCCTCTTTCCTGTTTTGCACACCCAAAGAGGGAAACAAACTCCAGCAATGGAGTATAGGGTAGAGGTAGTAAAATGGAGGGAAGAATTTGCCCAAGAACAAACTGATAAAAAGGTTTTGTTTGTAACTAGAAGTTAGAGTAGCATTCTTAGTGGTTAAATCTGGAAAATACCGAAAGAACTTTCATTTCAGAGTAGGAGGGTGAAAAAAACTGCACTGCTGTTAGTCTAAAACTTGCTCAGTGTCTGGAGATAGTCCTGTAATGCAGTGTCAGAAAAAGTGGGCTGAGTAAGTAATTTCAAGTCCTGTATTTTTGTGCTCACAGGGAAGTAATCTAGTCTATAGGAGTTGGACAGGATTCGCTTGTTCCTGTTTAGGTCATTTCACACAGACTTTTCCTAAAAGACCCAGCTAAAAGAAAAAGAAAGGGAAAAAAAGCAGAAAAAGAAAGGGAAAAAAAAAAAAGGGGGGGGGAAGGGGTGGTGGAAGGGGTGAGGAGATAAGAAAAGAGATGAAAGGACTTCCAAGGGACTAATGAAAATATGTCTGAGAGAGCTTCCAGGCTGGAATACACTCCTTTTTCCACTGTGTGTTTCATTCATTTGTGCCTTCAATCCTTGATTTCTCCTTTTCAGTTTGTCAGAAATTCTTACAGCTGTATCCTGAGGAGCAGAAGCGACTCTGGGAGGTGGAAGCACCAGGAGACTGGAGCCAGCGAATGAATATCTGGTTAAAACTTCAGATGGAGTCATCCCCTTCAGAAAGTGAGTTAAAATAAACAACAATGTGAACTTGGCCTTGTTAGTGATATAAAGATAAGGGATAAACCCAAGGGTGATAGTAGATAGGTGGTTTCTTTGTTTGCACATGTAGAAACTACTGAGTCTGCAGTCCAGTTCATGGCTTTCTTCCCAGTAAACAGGACACTGCTTAGAAATTATGAGCTAACGAAATTGAACTGGAGAGCGTCTGGGAGATACTGAACAAAGACTCTTGGCTTAAAGTGGCCCTAACGCCCCTTGCAGTGCACTTTCAGCAGGGCAGAAGTTAGCCCCAGAAGTTCCTGTTGCACCACAGTGTCTGGCTTATAGAGAGGGGTTTGTTTCTCTGAAATTGTTACAAAGAAGAAATTTGTATGGCAAATGGGCAATGTGTTTAATTACCTTTGGTTTGCTGCCAATGCTTGGATGGAAACAGACTTTTTCATTATGTTTTTTGGAAGATTTAAAGTACTCTCCTATGGGGCAAATCCTTCTTGCTGGGAACCTACTTCGTGAAAGGCAGCGACAGAGTAGGGAAACCTTTTGACGGTTTACATGGGGATCTTGTTGATGTAATCTGTTCAGCAAGCCTGGGGATGCAGACAGGTCCCTCTGCTGCATGCACACAAGCTGTGATAAGCACTAGGTTTCTAAAGAAGGCGACACATTGTCTCTTACTGGGAGGGCAGCAGGGAGTGCTGCAGAGCAAATTGCTCCCGTGCCTTCCCACATCTGTCCTGCTTTGTATTGGCTTGGAGACCTTCAGTTGAGGCACTGTGTTTCATCTTGTCTACAGCATCCCACAGGAGAGTTTAGTCAGAATTTAGCCCTAGGCTGGGTTCCTCTGATGCCATTATATTTATCTTCCCCATGCTTTAAACCAACAGAAAGTGGTGTGTTGCTCTTTCCTTTAATCCATCTTGCTAAATTCAGCTTCTTAATGGCAGTTGAAGAGAACTATGATCAGATCAGCAAACAGAATGTGGCTCCTGGAGGGGAGTAGCCTTCCTTTTTTCTTTCTTCTTTTTGCCGTCTTCTACAAAAATAAGCAAAGAGAGACAACCCAAATTGTGGGTAAATGTAATTTCACCAGAGTGGCTGTCAGTAAAAACGATACGTGAGGGCTGGGAGCTGCATTCGCCAGTTCTCCTTCATGTAAACCAGGTATCTCACACCAACAAAAAGAGGAAGGAGGGAAAGTATCAGCCAGAAATGGGCATGTGTGTTTTTTCAGTTTATATGAATTGTGAATTGCAGTGTGGTGTTAACAGTGGAAGGGAGCAGAATCACTTTATTTGGCACTGAAATATGTAATAAACCCCTGCTTTTTAAATTATCTTCTCCACTTTGGTGCACAATTCAATGGGCATCACTTTCATTTACACCAAGGGTCCTGAACAGGCCTTTTCCCACCCATCTTCACTGGAAAATAAACCCACTATAAATCCATTATTTAAAACAGTTTGTAATACCTTTGGTATATCTGTTTTACAAATGATATCTACTCGTGTGCTTCTTGTGCTTGTGCCTATGATGCACCCAGGGAAATACAAAGGGAGAGCACAGGGCAGATAAGGCCTGGTAAAATGAAGAGGATTTTCCTGGTTTTGCTTTGAGCTAAAGGCAGCATCACTCCTGCCTAGCTCTGTCTGACAGTTGATGAGGAAATAACAAGACCATTTTCCAGAGTTTCATGATATTTCTTAATAGTTCATAAAGCAGAAACATTTTCTGAGTGCAGGAATCCACTATTGTCTGATTTGGTGTGCTGCTTACCGTACATATAAAGAGAAACTTGTGCTCCAGAGCTGTGGTGTGGGGACACTGAGAGGAAAAAGATGTGGCACAGAATGGAAACCACTGGAGCTGTACACTTACATGTTCCAACACACACGGTCATTTAGATCTTCTGCAAGCTTGCAGATGACACCAAGTCATGCCTGAGGCATGTCCAGAGGGACCTGGGCAAACTAGAGAGAAAGGGGCCCATGTGAACCTCGTGAGGGTCAACAAGGCCAAGAGGAAGTGCTCACACCTGTGCCAGGGCAGTCCTAGATATTGATGCAGGCTGAGGGGGTGAAAGGATTGTGAGTAGCTCTCCTGTGAAGCACCTGGGGATATTGATGTATGAAAAATTGGACATGGGCTGGCAGTATGTGTTTGCAGCGCAGAAGGCCAATTGTATCCTGGGCTGCATCAAAAGCAGTGTGGCCAGCAGATTGAGGAAAGTGATTCTGCCCCTCCGCTCTGGTGAGACGTCACCTGGAGTGCTGTATCCAGCTCTGGGGTCCTCAGCACAGGCATGACATAGATCTGTTGGAGTGGGTCCAGAAAATGCCACGAAAAGGATCAGAGGGCTGGAACACCTCTCCTGTGAGGACAGGCTGAGAGAGTTGTGATTCTTCATCCTGGAGAAGAGAAGGCTCCAAGAGAGGCTTTATTGCAGCTCTTCACAGTACTATAAAGGGGGCCTATGAGAGAGAGTGAGACAGGAGTTTTAGCAGGGCCTGTTGCAATAAAACAAGGAGATTTAATAAAACAAGGGGAGATTTAGACTAGATAAAAGGAGAGATGTTTTACACTGAGGGTAGTGAAACACTGCTGCAGGTTACCCAGAGAGGTGGTAGGTGTCCCCATCCCTGGACGCATTCAAGGTCAGGTCAGATGGGGCTCTGAACAGCCTGCCCCTGAAGATGCCCCTGCTCATTGCAGGAGGTTGGACTAGATGGCCTTTTAAAGGTCTGTTCCAACTCTGACTGGTCTATGATTCTATCTTTAGGGTGCCACTGGGGAACATGGTGCTTCATTCCTGCTTGCTCTGTTATGTTGAAAGCAAAACACGATGTAATTCAATATTCTCAGCCCCAGTCTGATCTATGGCAACCACCATGAAAACAGACAAGTCTTACTCTGCTCTGATTTCTTAGATCCCTGTTGACATTTGCAATGCTATGTTTTGGAACAAAATAATTGAGAAGAAAAATTGAAAATTCTGCCTCTTTTTTTGGCCAGTATTCAGGATTTAATACTATTGATGTTGTTTAAGATTTCTGCAATCATGAATATTCCAGAAAAGGTTTCTGTAACCCTGAAGTCAGAATCTTAAATTTAGCAAGGTTATGTGGCTGCATCTAGTGGCAGTGCAGCTAAACTGCAGCACTGCTTTCTGCAGCTGGTCTTGATGCATAGACATAGAAATGCACACACACACTTCTGCCTGCATGTACACTTAGGGCTATAAAGATCAAGCTCTTTGGATGTTGCTTGTGCATTTCTGCATGCATGCCTACACAGGGCTATAAAAATCAAGCTCTCTAGCATTCTGCCACACATTGCTGCCAACATTCATTCTGAATTAATTCTCTTTGTTTGCAAAATGGAGAGATTTATTTACAGCAAATAGTCTTAGTCACCTGAGCACTGTGACATTTCTCTTCTGGGAACAGAAATCATTTCACTGACTTGGTCCTAAGTGCTAAATCGACCAAGCAGTGAATGGAGCTGTTTTGAAGTAGTTTAGTCCTATACATGAAGCATGGAAACATGAACTAATACAAAACAAAAATAAATAAATTAAAGAAAAGAAGCAAACTGAACAAGAATTAGAATCAATTTCCCGATCCTCTACCTGAATTCATCAGAATATCTCTGTTTTCTGAAAGGCAGGAAGCAATATGGGTTTTCTGGGTATAAGAGATGAATAGATGATCAATGTAGCACAACACTCAGGCTAATAAAGACCCAGAGGTATTTTGTTTCTAGCATAGTTGTTCATGTTAGTTTTTTGTGGTAGTGTCATTGGGCACCCTGGTTTGGTTAATTGACAAAAGCAAGGCAAGAGCTTTTTTTCTGCTGTGTTTCTTAAAATTGCCATGGAAGTTTGCTAACATTTTTTACCATTTAATCTCTTCTGGGACAAAATTACTCACCCCATTTCTCCAGAGGCTGAAGAGGGCTCTCAGATGGAAAACGTTCAACACAGTAAGCCCAGAGAACCAGCTGTGGACCAGGTGAGTAAGGTGAAGTGATTAATTTGCTATTTTGTCACTTTAATTAGTGGTCTTTTCCCTTTTTATTCATTGTGAGGTTTAACTATGACACCATCACAGACAGCTATGAAGATAGTATTTATACATATACATATAATTGGTTTGTATAGCTAATTTATATAGCTATAGTTGTTTGAGAGGTTAAAGACTACAGGATAGTTTTTGCTAAATGTTTTAGTTTGATCCTTACTGAGATGAGGGAACTGTGACCAAGCTGGCATACAACGAATGCCAAGGTTTACCTATGCAGTGGCTTTCTGAACTGAACTGTGGCTTTTCCTGTGCCTGCACAGGGGTTTGAGCGTGACACCTTTATAATGAGTAAGCCAAGATCTCTATGGTTCTAACTATTTCATCCCACTACTGAGCTGCAGATCTGACTGCACTTAGCTTTTTGAAGGGTGGAGGTCTGAAACAGGCCAAGATGTTTGAATGAAGCCTAAATCTAGTTAGGGGATACATGTATCTGAGAAAACAAATCACAGTAATGAAGATTTTTCAAGTAACAAAGAAAGGGGAGAGAGGAGTGGAAGCAAAACAAAGAGCTGTAGGGGTTGTTTCCCCAGCACATTTGGGTTGCCACACAATTAAATCAGTTTGTTTTCTTCAGACATAGGTCTCCTGGGGAAGCTGTGACAGCACTGGCCCCTGTGGTGCACGCTCTTGCGTTATGTGCTGTGGTCATGGCTGCAGAGCCCACCCAGCCAGATCAAGGCTCGGTGTACTCCCTGTTTTCTTTATGCTGACACTTCTGGGAACTCGGGAGGAGCAGCGGGAATGAAGCCTGTTCTATACAAACAGTGCCGCTCGCTTTCTTGCCTTGCATGCTTATGGTGGCCTTGGGTGACAGAAGCATTTTCTATTGGGATCAAGTCACTGCTTATGTTGTTTGCGTATAATTTGGCACTCCCTCTGTCTTGCTTCTTATTTCAGGATGTTGAATACATTCATGGTGTTGAGAAAGTGGCAGGAGATGCCACAGAAAAAAAAGATGACCCAGCAGCAGCACAGACTCTAAACTCATTGTGTCCTGTACAAGAGGACTTAAAACATGGTGCAGGCAATACTCAGCGATTCAGAAGAACATTCAGAAAAGGATTCAGAAGAAGAGCAGGCCCTGGGGGCTTAGTAGGAAACAAGGCTGCCAAACAAGTTAGAATGATACCATAACTGTACTTTAAAAAATTAGCAAAATCTCAGTGTGGCCTCAAAAATTGTGACTGTTCATAATTTGTAATACTGGAGGCATTTCTTCAGGTAAGAGACAATATTTTTGCAAGACTCATGTTCTCCATCTTGTGGTTTGTTTTAAATAAAGCTTTTCTCTCTTAATTGGCCTTTTCTTTTCTTCTCAGCAAGTAATTAAGTTGTAGTTGAGCCTAGTTATTTCCCTGCTCTGAATAGATTTTATTGGATTGCATGAGATGTCCAAAAGGGAATAATTGGAGAGCTTGTAGATACTGATGTATGAAGATATTTCTATGGAAACCACATCCTGCATTACGGAAGAGAGATACTGCAACACACGTTGGTATCAGAATGACAGCTGTAACCTTCCTTTCAAAGAGAACAATTGATCATGAATTGTTTTCCTTTGAGTTTTTCTAGCAGAAAAATCTGCCTTAAACCCCACGGTGGACAGGCAGGCATGTAAACTCCATTAACACACAAGTTTGATACAGAGAAGAAGAGTGAACAAGCTACAGGCTTTAAACAGCCTTTAAATTCAGGCACTGTGATTATGCTGTGTGTAAATTCAGGGTGCAGAACTTAGTGTAGATTACATGTTCCATGTTTATTTTCTGTAGGCTCCTTCCTAATATTTGGCGCTTAATTAGCTTGGATGTGTAACATACTTCATTAGATTACTCGTTATATGGTTTGGTAAAGAAATAGCTATATTTCAGCACAGGCTGGTTCTGTATTAGATTTTTGAATTTTTTTTTTTTTTTTTTTTTGAGTGGGGAATTCTTGAAGCTGTAATGTTGTATTAATGATACCAGGTGAAGCACTGCAGGGTCAGGTCTTTAGTCCGGTGGCAGAGGAGACTTTGCAAAGAGGTAGGCAGTAGGGACTTGATGAGCCTGAAGAGATCCAGCAGCCTCTAATGCTGAAGTGGATACCTTGGACCAAGGAGAGGTAGCTAGTTCTTTCCAGAAACAAATGCAGCATTTCCAAGGAGACAGTTCTGTGGGCAGGCATTGTAGGTGCACTGGAGGGATATATATTTTCCCCCGTTTGGCATAATGGCTCACACACGGTTCTGTCACCCTCATTTTGTTTAAGGTTGTGATTTAACATAGCATTTACTCATGTATCCAAGTAACTCCTTCCCTGTTGTGCTCCTCAGTAAACCATATGCCTGAGACACATCGAAATCAGACCTTTCTAGGCATCTCTCTTAAATAATAATAAAAAAAAAGCTATAATTGGAACTTACAAGAGTTTGCCAAGAGAATTAAAACACTGAATTGTGTGCCAGCCTTAATCATGTTGCTATGGTTCTCTTGTCTGAAAGATAATGCCTTTAGGACTAACTTTATAATCAGTTATCTTCAGGTTGTTGTTTAGTCGAGTCACAAAGGGCACGCTATAAAGACTTCTAGACACTGTGTGTTCTCCTGTTATGTTCTTACTTCATGTATTATTAAATGATTATTTTTTAAATACAATATTTATGAGTAGTTGCAATATGAGCAGCTTCTAAGCATGGCAGAAAATGACTGTATCTCTCCTCACAAAAGCTGATTCCTGAGTTGCAGCAGCCTAGCAAACTAGCCTCATGTCTAGTGTGCACGTAACAGCCTACATTATGATTGTCAGTGTAAGGTAAACTGGAGTTGTTCCGACAAGTGGAGACTATTCAGAAGTTTAATCTGATTTAAGTCTTTCAGCAAAATTTTATCTAAGAAAGCCTCAGGAAACTCTGCATGACTTTGTATTAGAATGAATAAGAATAGAATAAAAAGGGTGGATGAATAGAACAAAAAGGGTGGATAGGTACTGTTTGTGGAATGGGCAGATACCCAGTTTGATTAAATTGATTCTATATCTGGGGACACTTTTCAATATTCTCAGACTATGTTTCTGTTTCCCCTCTCTATTATCCAGCAATCCACTGGCTGCATTAACAGCCACATTACTTGCTGTTCTCCTAGAAAAGTGGCTTCTTTCCTCTGTATAAGAATTGTCATCTTTGATTATTTTTAGCTTTTTGTTTTCTAGGTAATGCTTTTTCATCAAAAATGCCCATGATAGCAACTGGGCATATTCTAGAAGTAAGCCAAGGTGCATTTGATGAGGTGGTGTTGGCAGATGGCTTGGTACTGCTGATCAAAAAAAGTGATCGCATCATCCTTCTGATCAAAACTTGTGACAGTTAGGGATGTTCTACATTCAGTTCATCTGCCCTGCCTGGCACATGAAACGCACTGAGCAGAAACAGCAGAGTAAGAGGATGCAGTCATTTGCCCGTTATATATATCCAGTAAAGAACCAGAGCCAGAAGTCCTGAGGTACTACTGAATAATATTCAACTCCTGGGCTCCATGCTGCAGGAAGACACAAGCTCGCTGCCTGTAAGTTCAGAAATGCTGGCTCACAGCACTTGTCCGAGTGGTGATGGCTTTTTATTTTTTGTCGTCGTTTTCATTTAGCACTTTAAGGTATGTGATTAATTTTGAAGCTTGGACCTGCAATGCATTCTTGTCAGTCTGAAGTGCTTCTTAAATGAAATCACAAGATTCCTGAGAGGGAAGCAGAAACAGATCCATATCTTCACTGTCCTAATAGAACATAATAGAAAAAAAATGCCCTCCCAACAGCACAGACTTTTTCTTCTCACAGTGGAAGATCTTTTATGTAAAAGAGATCTGCATTTACTCAAGGATAGGATGGCTTCAGGCTGCTGCAAAAGTTGGCAAAAGCTTGAAAGAGCATTCCAAGTTTTGGAGTGAAGTTTTTAAAGCTGTGGATTTAGTCTCTGAATCTACACTGTGGTGGCGGTGGCTGGAAGCATCGGTGTTTCTGCAGCTCCACGCAAGGGTGTTACCAGGAGGTAAGTGTGTGTGCATGAGAGGTGGCAGACCCGCTGAAAGGAAGTCTGTATCTATTGTTCTCATAAGCACAGACACTCAAGTCAGGCCTACCAGCAAGATGTTAGACATCAGCATTAGTGCTAGCAGTGATCTGGGTGTGTGCCAGCTGAAGAAAGTATTTGAATGGCTCTCAAGACAAGTAAACATATGGATTTTAAGGCAAGAAGCTCCATTACATTAATCTGTCATGATGTTTCACATGTAATGTAAGCCAGACAATTTCATGCGTGGTTGCTGTATCACAAGCCATTGGTTTTGGTTAAAACAACTCATTTTTTAGAAAGATTGTTTTGATTTGACAGTTTTGCCTTTCAGTTGTTGGGCAGTGGGAAATCTTCCACGTTCATTGGCAAGTTGTTCCGAAGGTCTGTGTTTACAAGTGCACCCAATTTTTTTTAGTCTGAATTAATTTTGTTCTAGTCTCCTTTGATGGGTTTTGCTTTTCTGTTTAATGCTAAGCTATGGCTCTGGTACAATTGACATTCTTTTAGTGTGGGGATGAATACTCTGTGGTCCATCCTGACATTGATGAACTGCACTGGTTTTTGGATCTGTCTCAGTGAGGCAGATTTTCCTGACTCTGATTCATTCTTCTTGGCCTTTCAGAGATTTTCAGTTGTCCACATTCCTCTAAGAAGCACAAACACCACCAGAGATGCAGTTACAGTCACAATCACACTGATCATTACGGGTTAGCTGCTATGACCTGTGGTTGTAAATCATCACAGGATTCTTCTGTGTTTGTGTACGTCTTAATCGTGAACACACCCCGTAAAACTCAAAACAGCGTGGAGGAACTGATAGATACCTGTTTTAATGTGTTGTCTTTAATGGCCACGATGGTTGCAGGGTACTACTGAAACTGGTAATCCAGCGTCATCTTTACTGTTACCACGAGATGGCGCCATTACCTAGCGGAACGTTGTCGTCATCTCCTGTCTGCTCCTGGTGCCCGGGTTTGAAATACATCCCTGGCTGGCTTGGCTTCTTCACAGAAAGGTTGCTGGTTAGCTGACTTCTTCACAGAAGGGTTACCAATTCAGTGAAAGGAGGATGAGGATGCGGTAAAGCTTGTCTTGTGTTTGCCATTCAGTCTCATTGCATCTGTGGAGTTTCTCTCCAGTGGGCCCTGAGTTGATTTTTCCCAAATATTTGTGAGGTCAGGATGAAACCATAGAGTAGCACAAAGTGCAAACTGCACCCAGATTGCCTCTTCGTGCTCATGCCCTCTTGTCTCTTCAGGAAGCCTGGGCCGAATTTTCTCATGTTGTATTTCATAGCTTCCTAGCATGAGATGATTCTGTTGCAGTTGTTCAACAAATAACTTGAGCACCTAATTTTTCCATTTCTGTCCCTTCCCTGCCTATTACATACTTTGCTTCAGAGTACTCCTGAGCATTTTCTTGGATTTTTTTTTTTTTTTTAAATGTACTGACAGCTGGCATGTAATATACCCTTAATATTCTCACCAGTAGAAAACCAAAGGAGTCACCACCCCTGGAGGTGTTCAAGAGGGGACTGGACGTGGCACTTGGTGCCATGGTTTAGTCATGGGGTCTGTAGTGACAGGTTGGACTTGATGATCTTGAGGTCTCTTCCAACCTTGGTGATTCTGTGATTCTATATTTGCCCTGAAGCTGAGTTTCTGCCTTTGCTATTGTGTTTTATATGCGACCATTCTGAAGGAGAGAAGAGCAGATTAAGCAAGCAGATGATTTAAGGATCTAATTTTTATTTTAAAGTTGTTTTTTAAATGCTTCATGTTTCATTTAACTGATAAAATAAGACTTCATTGCAAAGCTAAAGCTGTACATTAAAGGCGACTCTTCATCCTAATCAAAGATTGTGAAGCAAACGTTTCAAAGAAGTCATTCTCTGTTCTGTCACTTGTTCTTCATAAACCAAATGATAACTCTATTTCTGGGGTGGTTTCCCAGTTCTCCAGGCCTACAGTATCACACTCCATGATTCGTGTGCCACGATACGTCTGTCTGCTAAGTGGTAGAAGCTCTGTGCAAGTCTTAGAGGTTAGGATATCAGTAACTTGGGCAAATATTCTTCACTCTATCTCTGTGATGACTTCAGTGCATTATGGAGAGAGTTTGCAGAGCCATGGACAGGTCTTGGAGGATCTGCTAGAAGTCACATTATGAAACTTCTGATGTCTGCATGGAAAATTTTATAGAAGTTTAGAATTGCAAATTCAACATTTCTAAATAACCCATTTTCTATTATATTACTTGATTACAAGAAGTGAGCTATCCAAAAGACTGCTGAAGTAGGAATAACAGCTAGCTTGTCTGAACTCATTAGTCTGAAAACCAGACTGATTTGGCACCTTTGGATAGACTGTGTCCAAAACAAAGGCTCAATGACATCCTTAGAGCTGAGTGCCTAGCTGACACAATTGGGGTTGATTCTGTGGTCATATAGAAAGCCTTAGGAGGTCAGTAGAGCACAAGAGGTGATTTGGAGTCATTTAGGGGTGTTCAAATCCACGGTTTAGTGTCCTTTCCTATGGATGAAGAAGGGAACAGTCTAAACCTCAGTTCCTAGTTAGTTTCTTCTTTACATTTGCATGTCCAGGATGTTACAGAAAAAGACAAAATTACCATGTCCAAATAGAATTTCTGCTTTGTTCAATGTATTGCTCGGCTGCATAAACAAGGAATGCATCCAGCTATAGTTGTTTGATATTGGCTTAGGCCTCCCTTTATATATTCCTTGTTACAGGTGAGCATGCAATAAAATTTAAGTACACGGAGAGACACAGTTAGGAGTTTGCAATCAGTCTGCTTTTCAATTGGTTTCCTCTTGCAATCTAACTCAGTGGTAAAATTTCAGTTTAATCTTCTCTGTTTAGCTTGGGCTTTATGCTTGCTTTATTGGATTTTTCTCTCTTGAAGGTTGTTGGGGTTTTTGTGTTTGGTGGTTGTTTTTTTGGGTTTTTTGATAGTGCTTTTTTGAACAAAATCTTTACAATTGTAATTCAAACCAAAGGCTTCATTCTGGTGAGGTCAGTAAGCTCCATCGGCAGGAATTCTTGAATTCTTTTCTCCCAGCCACCTGACTCTTGGAAGTTGGACATTTTTTATTTTTAATTCTCAAGGAGGAGATCAGAGGTTGATGAGTACATTAGGGGATGTTGGTATTCATTCACCAGCATCTGATTTATAAATTAGTAGCTCACCCTCTCTGGACTGTGGTATGTTAAAGATCAGTGACCATGAGAGGAGAGACACTTCAGAGCCATGTGTGCCCTCTGGTCAATAGGAACGGCCTTGGCTTAACAGCATTAATTTCATGCTGCTTTTAAAAGATGCAGATGTGCAGCATAACCTCAGTCCTCCTACCAGAAACCAGTAATTCTGTCCCAGCTTTCTGCAAGAAGTGGGGAGGAGAAGAGAAAAACCCTTCCTAAAAGGATTAGTTCAGCTGACTAATTGTCTGAGTTGCTCCTTGCTTGGCCTGTCCCCTCTCCTCCAAGCCTTTGATAAGTATCTTAACTAAGATGCATTTTAGGTAACTGCTGTCTTCAAGCCCCATGATATAAAAGAGCCTTCTGATTCCCCCACCCACTCCAGATCTTGGGGCTGGTTCAATCTTTTTTAAATCTATTTCTCTTGTGCTGCATGCAGAACCCATCTGCTGTCATACAGACTGAAATGCTGCTTTTATCCTTGTTTGCGTAGAAGGTTGGTGGGTAAATCAATTGGAGTGAAAGACACATTGTCCCTCTTTGCTCTATGTCACAAGCACAAATATCTTTCTTTTAAAGTGTCTCTTGGTAGAAGCCAAAGCCTTTGGCACAAGTCACCTCTGCTAGTTTGACCTCTTTTGTGCATCTGGAATGGAAGAGCAGCTCTGAGAAGCACAGAACAAAACCAGCAAAATAGCAAGAGAAAAGGTCAAGAAGGGGTCTTGCTCCCTGTAGACATCAGAAGTTTCTGCAAGACGATATTTAGCATGTCCTGCCTGAACAGTTAAGGCATCAAAGACACTAGCACTTCCATGGGTAATATCCTTGTGAGCTGTCAAACACATAGCAAAGCACATTTCTCTGCCATGCTGGGGATGGGAGGGAGGGACCTCAGGTCTTTCTACTCATTGAGACCAAGAGCTTCAGAGAGCCTTTGGCTTCCAACATGGATATACCATGCTGTGCTCTGTCCTTGCCTGGCTTTTGACTTGCAGGCCTAAGCTTACAGAGTGTGCTGCAGTTCTGCAGAGGAATGGGAAGGCAGATTTCTACCACAGACAGAGCTAACATCAGGTACAAGTGATAGATGTTCTTGATTTTTGCCTCTGGATTTTTGCCTTGTAGTGTCCTGGACCAGCCAGTATCTTGGATGCAGCATAATTACAGTGATGCAGATGATTTCCTGTCCCCACCCCGTCTAGCAATAGGATCTGAAGGGGAAGTAGGACTTACTCTGACAATTCACCTCTCAGTTTAGCAGGATCAGGACAAGCAGGATCTCCTGCATTAGCTGAGGGGGAAAACAACACCGGTATTAGCCAGAAATGCTACAGCAGTTCTGATTCTCTGTTTGTAGCAGTGGATTGATGTAGCTGATCTGAAAGAATCACCTTTGCCAAATCCCACAGCTGAAGCTCTTCCCAGGGCAATAAACTCACATGGGATGATGTGGGTGGAGTTCTGTTCTTCATCGTTATTACAGATTTTTTCACAGGCCCCTTGTTTCATCTGCAGTTTTCTGTGCACATGCACAGTTCTGCTCCTCTCCTCTTGTGTCCTGCCCAGGAGCAGAATGGAGCCACAGACCACTCTGCTTTCCCTCACAAAATCCTGCCCAGGATCTGCAATCGATTCTCTGGATCGCCTCATCCTTACTTAAATACAAACATGGACTGTCAGGTTTTATATATAATGCCTGAAAAAAAGGCAATAAAAGGGCAGAAAGCAACCAAGCACAGCAGAGAACTCAGCTGATACAGAGGCATGTGGTATAATGCCAGTTGGGTTAAAATATTTCCTGAACTCATCCAGGGTGAAACTCACCAAGTCACTGCTTTCTGATGCTGACCTCCCTCATACAGCAACCGTATCAGTGCACATCAGTCCTGCCTTTCTGGCTACAGCCTCTGCTTAGTGTGAGCCCTGCTGTGTCCTGATGGTGGGTAGTGATGGGAGCCGGCATCCCATGCTGTGTGTTGCTGCAACGGGAGCAGCTTGAAGCCGGGGATGCTCAGGCTAAAGTTAGTAGCTGACTGATAGCATGACTTGTTGAGAAATGCCATTTGAATTATGTGGCTTCTGGTGCTGAGTTGAATATATTGTGAGCAAAAATTAGCCAGGCTGTATTCTGGGCTTTATTAAATGCTTTCAAAGCTTTCCAACTAATTTGCAGAGGCGTGGGTGAGAGCTTAAGTGAGATGGGAAATTAAGGATGAGAATGAGACTGTTGGTTTGGAGGAAGGGAAGGGAGGAATTAAAGTGCCTCTGTGGAAGTAAGTCTCTTTTTGCATCAAACTGTAGTTTCAACCTTCCTAATCAATGTTGTTGTTTTTCTTCTTACTGTAGTGTGAGCTGTCCTAGCCTGACCTGTTGGTTCACAAGATAAAAGGGGTTGGCTAATCAGAATGGAGATCCCCTCTACTGGCTTATCCAAGTCTTTTCTTAAAGTGTGACATCCATGAACACAAATAGAACAACACATCCAAGAATTATGTTTCTGGCAATTTAAAGGGGAAGGAGGGGTAAAAAAAGCAAAGAAGTCCATGTTGCTTTGAGGTTGTTTTAAAAACTGAAACTGAATAGGTCAATACCCCTTAAGCTTTTTGGTCTTTAATTCACTTAATGGTAAGACAGAAATCGCTAATTGTATTATTAAAAAAGCTTTGAAGACTGTATTAATGTGATGTGACCTCGGATCAGTCAAGATCACATTTTCATTATGATTAAAAGATTCCATGTCCTGAAACATTGATCTCGTCTTCAGCTGAATGTGTCAGATGCAGAGGGGATGCTCTCCTGTCTGGCAGTAGATGGCAATATTGCATTTCATTCCATGCTGTGCTCTGCTATAAATGCTCACTTCAGAAAGGGGCCATAAACTCTTCCCCTCAGCTTCCAAGTGTGGATTTGCACTTTCTTAGTGTATTAAATATCCCACAAGCGAAAGAATTAAAAATTCTATTTTGAATCCAGATTTCTTCAGTGACTAGTGTCAGGTGCCAGAGTTACAAACTGCAGGACTCAAATAGTCCTAATCCTCCATATCAGCTCTGAGAATGGGCATTTGCGTGGTGGGGCCCATCAGCATTATCTGTCTTGAAGCAGGGATTCAGTGAGGCAGTATGGGACCTGGTAGTAACATCTCCTACTTGGCCACTGTGGATTTTCCAGAGCGAAAGTTGTATCAACTAGTTTCTATTTTACTGGTGAAGTTCAGAAAGCTACCTAGCTAACATGTTGTCTTCTTTGCACTGTAATATTTGGACAGAGCTTGTTACAGGTCCTGGAGAAGATGAGAAGAGACACCGTGCACAAAGCTCGGAGCTGAGAAGCTGTGCGTTGCAGGGTCTTGCGCACATCGACTGGGCCGTGCCCTCACGTGCTACGCTGCTGAGTGGGCGGACAAGGATTGCGGAATGGAAGTGACATCTGGGGTCAGCGAGTTATGAAAATGAAATATGCTGTGGCAGCTCGAGGAGACGGTGTGTGTAAAGCGCTACTGCTTCCTGGTCCTGTGGGCATATGCCGCATGTCTCCACAGTTTTGTGAGGTACCAAGGTAATTGCCTTCAAACTCCTTGCTCTGCAGGGCGTTGCAGGATGCAAGCACACACATTAAGTGATAGGAAGCAGAGGGGTGTGCTGGTTGGTGTTAAAGCTTCAGTGATGCTGACTTTTCTATAAATAACTGCTGTCTGCTGTAATTTGTCACATCACAGTCCATGGTGATCTTTTATATTATTGCTGGCTGCTGGAAAACTCCTGGAGGCACAAAATAGATACCAGGAAGATCCTGCACCCAGCAGTGTATTTCCCCATATGGCACAACGGGGTAAAACAGAAACGGTGTTTACCGGGAGCTGATGAAGAATTTTCTACAGCAGGAAGGCTGAAAAAAACCCCAACAACCCAAACAACAAAGAGATTGCACCTCTGAAATGATAGCAGCAGGCCATCTCTCACGCAGGGTATTGCTGGGTCTTGTGGAAAGAGAAAATTTTCCTCAAATTTCTAGTGGTGAACTGAATGGGTGTTATTATTTGCTTCTGACTTACTTAGGGGTGTTTTTCGTCTCTCCATAAAATAAGAGTGTCTAGCAAGAAATGGAAAACTAGAGGGGGAAAAAACACTGGATAGTTGGCATGCGAGATGTGTGGGGATAAATTGTCCTGAAGGATTCAGAGCACTTCACAGACTAAGAATGCTGAATTCCACTATCTCTTAATGTGGCCAGCTTGGATGGAGCCTAACACAGAAGTGAAGCTGCCCAGCATCAAGAATCAATGTTTTTGTTAATGGGGGGCTGAAAAGTGCTAGAGTTAGATCTTCAGGAAAGGATCCCAGTGGAAAGGGTTGAACTGCCAGGCTTTGCTGGTTATTGATGGTTATTATCCTGAGAGCTGTAGTTAACAGCTGAAGGACTGTAGCTGCTCTAAGGCCACCAGGTGAGTGAGTTGTGGGTCCTCCTCCCCATACTTCATTTCTATCATTATCTTAAGCTGCATTTGCCCCTCTGCAACACACAGTGCAGTGCACTACAGGCATTATAGAACACATGCTTCACTGCCCTGTAAAAACTTTGCTTGTGTTGACAAAGAATTTATTAGAACTGAAATCTTTCCAGCATTACAGAGAAGCTGGCACAGAGAACAGGGTTGTGGAGAGACCTGTCAACAGCCTCTCAATTGACTTTTGCTGACTGATATTTCAAGATTAGGTGCTATTGTAGGGCATTTAATGTAAGAAAGGATTGCTGTGGCATCCTAGCTTCTGTCCTGGCTATTTGCTATTGGCGGGAACTCTTTGGATCCAGAAGTTTGGAAGAAAAATTGAAAGCCCACAAAGCTTTGGGTCAGAAATGTATTTTCCTTCAAAATATGCCAGGAAAGTGTCAATGTGACAGAAGTGGGGTGAAAAGTCTGTGGGGAAGAGAACAGTAAGGATGCATTCTGTGGGAGCCCCACCAAGTGATTCCTGGGGCCTGGCTTGAAAACAAGCAGATACTGTAGGAAAGCCACTGCTCACTTGTGAAAAAACTCTAGGCTATTCTGGCATGGATTTGTATATCCAGGGAAGAATTAATTTTCTGTAATTGGGCAGGGTGCCTCGTTGTAGCAGGATGTTATCTGCTCTACATGCTGAAGTTTTCAAAGCAGCAAAGAATCAGGCCCCTGTGCAGCAGAGCACTTCAGTAACATGGGAATAGGCTAAGCCTTAGTGCTGATCTTCAGCCATGGTGTCAGCCCTGCTGTGTGACAGCATCAGTTTATGTGTGTGGAGATGCATAACCAGGGCAATATTCAGACCATCTGATTGTGCATAACTTTCCTTGTTTTCCTGTCTTCTAGCCAGGATTCACCAATTCTATAATGAGTGCTTCCTATTGTTCATTGTGCTCATGCAGTTGCATGTCTCCATTTATTGTAGGTGTCACCGTAAGTAGCCTGCATATGGCCTGTGTGTATGGGCTGGTCTTGAAATATTGCAACAACAATGCAATGACTAATTTATGGCAAGTGCCCCTCAGGCAGTAAAAGAATGAACTAGAAGATTTGCAGAGGTAATAGACTGGAGAAATGGAAGGGAAAACTTCAGCAATGTCTGAAAATCCAGATGGAGAATTTCTGATGTTTGCCTTCATTTGAATATTGCATGGGAAGAAATGACTCCTCAAACAAAGTAAACAATGTTGAGAGGAGACAATACTTGTATTGAAGCTTCAAAGATAGTGACCTGCTCTGGGAGAGTAAAATCCCAGCAAAAGAAAAATGAGCACATCTGGTGTAGCTTCTTGAGACCCAGGAATAATCCTGAGTGACCAGATTGTATTGAGAGAAGACAGCAATGAAACAATGAATTATGTTTGAAGAAGACTTTGGTCTGCCAACTGCAGCACAAAAGCTTTTTACACCATCTACCTTTGAGGAAGAGAGTCCCTCCATTCTTCTGAAGTCAAACTGGTGCTTGCCATGCCAGTCTGTGCTACTCTAGCATCTGCAGAAAGACAAAGGTAAGCTAATGAAACACATTCTGCCTCTTTCTCTTATTCATGCAATTCTTTCTCCTTCACATGACTGGTTCTCAATGTGAGTAACTAACTTTGTGAGGGAAGAGGAGTTTCAGCTCCTAGATTGCTGATGTAGAGTTAGATTTTTGTTTCACTAACAGTGGGTGGGGTTTTTTTGTTTTGGTTTGGTTTGGGGTTTTTGTTTTTTCTTTCTCTAGTCTTCAGGTACCAGGAGAAGAAACAAGAAAGCCCCTCTGACACCAGATTTCACCATGACAGTAATTTGAGTAGAAACAGCTTTGCCTGCAAATAAATAAATAAATATTGTATGAAAAGCTTTGGATGGAGCTGCTATGTTCATTCTTGTTTCTAAATCCCCCACAGGCCATGTCACATATGTGGGTCGTGAGGTCTATTGATTATGTGTCAGACCCTTAGGTGTCAGTAATCAATAACACTAACCTGCAGAAAATGCAGCAGAGATTTGCTAACCCAACTCTTCACATTGTTCTTTCTCTTGTATTTAAGTTTTCTGTGTCCCACTAACAGGATGCATACCAGCAAAGGCAGAGGAGACAAAAACGTCGTTTGGCTGCCAGCTCATTTACTGTCCATTTTCATCTGATTCCGCATGGTTCTTGGTAAGAAGGCTGGATGGGGAGGGGCAAGACAGGAAAGAGTATTTCCAATTGAATGGTTTCTGAGAAGTAGAAATGAAAGTGATTGAGTTGAGAGGACCTAAACATTTTGACCCTGACAGCTTATTAATATTTAACAAGGTGCCAGATTTTTCTTTGACACTGGAAATTGTTGCGACTGTCTGTCTCCAGCAGACTGAGTCTGCTTTCTCAGTCCACCATATCTAATGTACCTGCTTCCAGTCGTGAGCAGTCCTTATTCACAAATGCTTTCCTTTATTTGCTGTTGCTGAGAATAAAGAAGGTAGTTTGGCAGATGAAGTTGTGGATTTCTTCTTTCAAACTTCATATCTCTTTATGTTGTCAGTGGGTCACTGAGCAGACTGTGGGTTTCTCGTGTTGATTGTGGTTTTTAGAATCATTCTTCAAATAACTTTTAACAAAACATTTATTTGCCTTTTCAATTTGCAGATTGCTTGTGAGCTGTTCACTGTGACAGCTACATCTTTTAAATGTAAGCAGCTCTGATGAGATAAATACAACAATTTGGAGTTTGCATTTTTATTTGTATTAATGCAATACTTCAAGATGGTATATGAAATTGGGATCCTATTGGGGGTGGAAGAAAGGTCTATGCCACAAAGATAATGCATCATTGAATGAGCAATCCTCAATAGAGGAGACAAAGGGTAGGAGAAAATAATATCTTTATGTATTATTTAGGTGGTCTGCATCCCCACTTGTTTGATGCCTGTCTCTGTCTCTCTGCATTATCTAGCTGGATTAGCTTCCTAATGTAGATGCTTAGGCCTAAATGCCTTTTCGAAGGTCACACAAAGTTTGTGGCAGAGCTGGGTATTGAAGGTTTACCAAATCTTAGTCGCATGTCCTGAATATATATATGTCTTTTAAAAAGACTTTGTGATGTCCATAAGCATTTAACCTTCTGTACTCCCAATGCAATCAGTGACAAGTTAAAGAATAGAATTGAATTAACCAGGTTGGAAAAGACCTTCGAGATCATCAAGTCCAACCTATCACCCAGCACCATCTAATCAACTAAACCATGGCACCAAGTGCCTCATCCAGCCTCTTCCTAAACACTTCCAGTGATGGTGACTCCACCACCTCCCTGGGCAGCACATTCCAATGGCCAATCTCTCTTTCTGGGAAGAACTTCTTCCTAACATCCAGCCTAAACCTCCCCTGGCGCAGCTTGAGACTGTGTCCTCTTGTTCTGGTGCTGGTTGCCTGGGAGAAGAGACCAACCCCCACCTGGCTATAGCCTCCTTTCAGGTAGTTGTAGAGAGCAATAACGTCTCCCCTGAGCCTCCTCTTCTCCAGGCTGAGCAACCCCAGCTCCCTCAGCCTCTCCTCTCCCTTTGTAAAGACTGGGGTTTAAATTGTATTAAATTGAGAGAGAGGATCCCTGGGTTAAAGAGCTGTTGGGTTTGGCCGCAGGAATTTCCAGCGAAGACCACGAGTTCTCCGTGGTGTCATCGTGAGTACTCCACTGCACGGGTGTAAACTTGGAGAGCTCAGAGTTGAAGGATTTAGTCTTTTCTCTCGGAGGTGCTTGTCCATCTACTTCATTCATTGCACTTCAAGAGTGATGTCTAGGAACTTCTGTCTTTTTGGCTTGGTTGAAGATTAGTCCACAATATCTTTTAAAATTATATATTATCTTTTTATTGCTCCAGCTGCTCTGTAAAGCCTGATTCTGATAATTCATCTGTTCCCCTTCGTAGAACTAGGCAAACATTTGGTGATTTGAGTTTACAGCGTGTATTTATGCCTTGCCATTGGGGAATCAGCTTCCATCTTTGCATTTGGAAAGTTTTAAAAGGAAATCTGAAAATATTTTCTCTCTCTTTACAGTGTTTAAATTGCAAAGCACCCTGTTGCTGCCTTGAGCTTTCTGCATTGTGCAGAATCAGTCATTTCAGTGATAATCCACTCAAAACTGCTCAGTTATCCACTTGTGCTGTGAACTGACAAGTAGAGGATAAAACCCATTGGAAAAGGTGGGTAAAAAGTGAATTGCAGGGCAGGTAAACCTGGAGGGAAAGGCTACCAGGGAGGAGAGGAATGCTTGAAGTTGAGAGCAGAGGCATTCAAAGAGAGATGAATGTAAATGAGTAACTTGGTAAATGTTGAAAAAGCAGAGAATCCTGCAAGGAGAAATATCAGGAAGAAAAAAAAATATGGAAGCAGGGTGGCTTGGTGGATGAGGTCTGGGCTAGCAAATGGAAGAAGAGACTCATGCTGAACTTTGCAAGTGAACTTCTGGGTGACCAGAGACCATTTGTATCACCTTCTTGTCCTCAGTTTCACCTTCTGTAAAATAGGTCCTGTGGTACTTAACCTTCTGAGAGATGCGTGGATGGGAAAGGCTAGACAAGAGCTGCAGTAACACTGGTTATTCTGATTCATTGGTTTTTCCTTTCCTAAGCCAGCATTTAGCCAATGGCACTCTGCCCTTTCACTTGTAGGCGAACTAAAAACCTAAAGAAAGAAAAACACCCTCTCAGGAAAGGAAGGAGGCTTTTAATTATTTAAGCATCTCCTTTTCATGTTGCTTCTGGTTTTTGAATTGTTGTTAAGGCTATAGGCTCTACATAAATCATTTAAATAAATAATAAATAAGTTATCTCATTAAGTAATACACTGGTATTGCTTATGGTTGTAGGGGGAGATTAAGAATGATGCGGATAAGATTGTGTTTAAAATGAAAAGGTGCTTTTGTTAGCTTCATCATTTTAAAGACTGCCTTCTGGAGTTAAGACACTGGATTTTGGAAGCTGTCCTGGGAGGTGGATTTGCTCTGAAAGAATTAGCTACTGTGTTGACTGTCCCTGGTTCTGCTGCCCACGGGGCACATCATCTGTCCCATGGTGTTGTGGGGTTTGGAATGGCGATGCTGTCCTGAGCAGACACTGCAGCACTGTCAGGCTTTAAAACCGCTCAGGTCCTATGGCAGCACATGGAGATCATGGCCTCTAAGTGATTCCTGTGCTCAGGAGGATGAAAGCCTGGGCTGCCCTGAAAGTCTTGTCTCATAGCTTTATCACTGAAATCCCTGTCCTTCAGTGTAAGCAAACCCAGTTATTTTAAGCTGGAATATATTCATATTGATAACATTGTATTTGTAAACAATGTTCGAGGGCAGCCCTTCAAAAGCTTGTTCCTGAAGTGAAAAATTAATTTAATATACTGTAGTTAGATAGTGTTCTACTTATTTTTTTATTTTTGTCTGATCATTTTTTCCTTGGCTGAATTTTCCACACAACTTAAGTATTTGAAAGAAAAAGAATTACCCCAGCCAGTCGTGCCTGTGGCTCGTCACTGCTGGGCGGCTGGGGACACGTCTGCTCTGGAATTTGGTAAAAATAAGCAAAACGGTTAGGGAAGAGTTATCAATGGTGAGGAGAAGTGTAGTTTTATCTCCACTGAACTGGTACCAATAAATGCTTAACTGTTTTTCAGGAGGACTTCTTAAATCCCATTGAGCCACCTAGTCCTTGAGGCCTGCCTTGTGTGTGGCAACGCTGCTGTGTGGGAAGCCTGGTGCGTGGCAGTAGTGACTTTCAAAACAATACTCAAGGGCAAAGCCTGCAGTGAAACCTCGCAGTTCCTTGCATGCAGTGAGACAAGACAAAGCCAGTCAGCATTCCTGCCAGGCTGCTTAGCTGCTCAGGTAAAACTTTGGGTGCCCTTTAATCTTAAGAGAAACCAGGACAAAGTGCTGGTTGCTCTGGAGGTTTTGAGAGAGTAGTGCGGAACCAAAAGGGACATTAGGAGGAGGCTTTTGCCACAGTGAGGTGAGGTGGGCCAGAGCAGTTTCTATTGTTGGGAAACACTTTATTGCTTCTTTGAGAGTCTTATGTTTTGACCTCCTCCTGAATGCCCAAAGTCACGTGTGCAGGTAATTCCCGTGCTGCTGCCTAATTTTTGTGCCCTTTAGGCCAACTTTGGTGGCAAGCATGCCAGTTCTCTGGAAGCAGTGGGCTTTCTTTTCTAGAAATGTGCTAACTTTCAGTGGCTAGATTTTCATGGTATGCAGAGACTGAGAGAGACACACAATGAAAATGTATGAGGCTGACTTGTGCGTTGCCTCTACCTTTAAGAGAAAACCCCAGCTTAACCCCCCAGCAAACTCCCACCCTTACATGCTGTGCTTTAATATCACGTAGTGAAACCCAGCTCACCAGGACCAGGTAATGCTGCTGTAAGGGGTGTTCTGGATGAGCAGCAAGTGAGGAGCAGTGGGGCTTGTTCCCAAGCAGGTAGTTAGCTGTATGACCTGTGATTTCTTTATGCCTGAGCAGGTCCTTTATCCCTAAGCAGACATTTAGTTTTGCTTTCTGAAGTGCTCTGTTCCACGGGTGGTTGTTTGCCTGTGTCTTGCAGAGTTGAGGATAGAATGGATGACAGGCCATTGTCGTAACTTCCCTGAACTCTCTGATGCTGATCTTGTTTATGCCTCATTTGTGCTGTACACAGCATTTTCACAGGAATCTTTGAAATCAAAAAATAAAATCGAATTTCAGGTTCAACTTCCAAGCACCTATTTGAAATTCTAGAGTAACAACATTGTAGAACTTACCTTCTCCTGTGTAACTCAGGAGTATACTTTTCCACAGGCCCTTTGCTTTTAGATCAGCTAGGTGGACCTGGCTCCAGCAAGGTGGAAAGGCTTTGAAACTTCTTTTCCCCTGGGGCAGGATTCATCCAACTCATTGCCCGTGAGAAATGCCGCCAAGTCAGCACGACTAACTTTTGGAAACTTAGTGCTGTCCTTACCCTTAGTGCAAGTCCCCAGATGGGACTTCAGCTCACTGCACTCAAAAGCAGTTAGTGCATTTAGCCAGCATGCTTTCTGATCCACTCACCCAGTCCCACCAATCACTGATGTAGTTTCCTTCTGCTTATTCTAAATTGGCTTTAATTTTCTTTTAAATAATTTTTAAGTGTGACTTTTTCAGTACAAGACTGGGAACTATGACTAATTATAAAATCATTACATGATTAAACTCAATTAACTTCAAATAACCCTTGAAATTTGCTTAATGTCAGCCCTTGGCCCTGCTTGAACCAATAAATATTGCTCACCTTTTGTAATGGGTATGAAAAGAGGTGGTTGTAGAGCATGATTGTTCAGTCAGCCGAGCCAGAGAACAGCCTTACAGAAGAGGGTTAAACTGGTCCCAGCAAGCTGAATACTGCCACATCTGGAAGGGGAACAAAATCTTCTGTTCCTAAGTGGGATTTTTTTTTTTTTCTCCCAATATTTTTCTTTCCACTAATAAAGCTTTGAAAATTCTTTTCAGCCTTCAATGATCCCAATCTGCTTTGCAAATGTTAATAAGGGTTAAACCTCACAAAACCACCAAGGCATGGGAAAGTACTGTCACCCCCATTTAGATAAGGGATGCCAAGGCATAGATGAGTGAATTGCACAAGAGTCAGTGGCAGGAGCATAATCCTAAGAGATCTGATGCCTTATCTTATATTTTAGCTGAAGCTTTTTCTGGCATAGTGCTGCAAGTTTCACATAGCTGTATGAGAGGAAGGGCACATCTGGTTGTTGGGGTGTTTCGGTGCTGTTTCTGGTTGGACTTTTCCCACTATCACAGTATCACCAAGGCTGGAAGAGACCTCAAAGATCATCAAGTCCAACCCGTCACCACAGACCTCATGACTAGACCATGGCACCAAGTGCCACGTCCAATCCCCTCTTGAACACCTCCAGGAACGGTGACTCCACCACTTCCCTGGGCAGCACATTCCAATGGTGAATGACTCTCTCGGTGAAGAACTTTCTCCTCACCTCCAGCCTAAACTTCCCCTGGCGCAGCTTGAGACTGTGTCCTCTTGTTCTGGTGCTGGTTGCCTGAGAGAAGAGACCAACCCCCACCTGGCTACAACCTCTCTACAGGTAGTTGTAGAGAGCAATGAGGTCTCCCTGAGCCTCCTCTTCTCCAGGCTAAACAACCCCAGCTTCCTCAGCCTCTCCTCACAGGGCTGTGCTCAAGGCCTCTCCCCAGCCTTGTTGCCCTTCTCTGAACACATTCAAGTGTCTCAATGTCCTCCTTAAACTGAGGGGCCCAGAACTGGGCACAGTACTCAAGGTGTGGCCTAACCAATGCAGAGTACAGGGATACAATGACTTCCCTGCTCCTACTGGCCACACTATTCCTAATGCAGGCCAGGATGCCATTGGCCTTCTTGGCCACCTGGGCACACTGCTGGCTCATGTTTAGGTGGCTGTCAATCAGCACCCCCAGGTCTCTTTCTGTTTGGCAGCTCTCCAGCCACTCTGACCCCAGCCTGTAGCTCTGCATGGGGTTGCTGTGGCCAAAGTGCAGCACCTGGCACTTGGATGTGTTGAATGCCATCCTGTTGGACTCTGCCCATCTGCCCAGTCGGTCGAGGTCCCTCTGTAGAGCCCTTCTGCCCTCTAACTGATCAACACCTGCTCCCAACTTGGTGTCATATGCAAATTTGCTGATGATTGTCTCAATCCCCTCATCCAGATCATCAATGAAGATACTAAAGAGGATGGGGCCCAGCAGTGATCCCTGGAGGACACCACTAGTGACTGGCCTCCAGCTGGATGTGGCATCATTCACCACCACTCTCTGGGCTTGGCCCTCCAGCCAGTTCCTAACCCAGCACAGAGTGCTGCTGTCCAAGCTACAAGCTGACAGCTTAGCCAGCAGTTTGCTGTGGGGGACGGTGTCAGAGGCCTTGCTGAAGTCCAGGTAGACCACATCCACTTTTTTTCACTCTATGAAGGCATCTCTGGGTCCAGTCTATCTTGCAGCTAGATCTTGGCAAGAGAGCTGCAGAAGCGTGCAGAAGAATCCCAGCAGCTCCATTTCTGTGTTCAGTTCCTGTGAGGGAGGGAGGGGTTCCTGGCAGTCTGCTCTGACTGGGAAGCTGGAGTGGACAGCAGCATCGTTCCCACTGAAGGTAGACGGCAGATGATGGATTGACTTTATTGAATGTTTCCAATAGGTAATTAGATGGGCATGGTAACTAGGTAGTTCTAAAGACACCTGATCATCTGCTCACAGAAGTTCCTCATGTGGGGTGCTGACTGTGAAATGTTCTCAGAATTTTATTGACATCCAGCCCTTCTCCATGGAAAAATCTCAGATTCTTGATGGGCCCTGCCTGAAAATGGATTTAGAGGCCCCTTGGGGAAGAGATTTTGCTTCTTCCCACCTGTCTTTTTTTTTTTTTTTTTTCCTTTCCTTTTTGCTGGAAACAGGACATAGCTCTGCACTTGCTATTGAAAGTACAGTATTTGAGAACTGGGCTGTTAAGGAGTCAGGAGAACAGTTGATTAATGCAGCACTGTGCAATAAAGCACTGTGTTTGGTCTTCAGATTTTTGGGCACACTGTTTTTTGTCCATTTATGATTAATGTGAGGGGATCATCAGTGTGGACTCTATTTAATAGTCTGTTTCTTTTTGATGGCTGGAATTTGTGTAGCTCTTTATAGATTCTTGAAGGATATTGCATGAGGTCTCAACCCATTTATGAAACAATAGAAGTAGTGAGAGAGAGAGAGAGGATGTAAACTCTCATCCCTAAACATGGATGTTTATATCTCCAGCTTGCTGTCTGAGTCTGGTTTCATGACTGGGAGTGCCCTCAGGCCATCATTGAGCAGCTTGTTCAACTGTGACTTCTGAATGATGAATGTCTCCAGTTAAATTACAGCTCACTAACCTATAACAAAAATCACCAGTATTATTGGTCTCCATAGGGGCACCACAGGGTGACTGGGCAGTGGTGGAGGAATTCACCTGCTACAACACTGCTCTCTCTCTGATATTATATGGAAATTGGTCATCAGTCTGTTTTGTAGGACACGCAGTGGAGAAGTTTAGCTCAGCACTCGCTGTTCTGTCTTTTTACTATAGCCAGAGTTTTCCTGTCTGTAGTACTGCCTGTCAGATTAGTTAGGGTCAGAAGCTGAATACTTGGGGTTTTGACCTTTGCATGAACCCCACAAAAAATAGACAAGAAAATCAGTTCTGCAGTGCTCTGTCCAGTACTTGAGGATGGATTTGAGCATCAAAGGATGGCTAGTTCAGAAATACAGAGACACAGTTGTGTTCTTAAAATCAGAAGTATGTATAAATTCCTCCTTGGGAGAAAACCCCTGCCCCATGGGTCTAGTTCAAGCTTGCTGTTTGTATGTGTTGCTCCTTTTTCCTTGACAGGTCTTGATAAAACAATTTAAAAGAAAGAAATTGTGGTCCAAGATGGCTGGGAAGTGAAAGGGCCATTATGTTTAATGACTTGCATTAAAATGGTCTGCAGACTGAAATGAGTTGGGGAATGTCTGTCCTCCTGTTTATCTAAACAAAAAGCCAGTTATCACAGCAGACTGCCTGTTTGCTTTCCACCCACTGGGGGCAAAGCAAAGTCCTGTTTGCCCTTCAAAAATGTGCAAGTGTAGAAGAAGCAGCAATGGTTGGCACACAGTAAAATTTTGGGCCATTGTGGAGCACGCTGCAGCTAGTGCAGGGTTTAAGCAAATGTTTAGCAGCAATTTTCTCACAGCAGCCAGTGGGTTTCCTCTTGCATTGGTTAATCAAGAGTGGTAATACCTCCCTGCTGCCCCTTGATAGATTTATTTTGACCCTTAACTTCCCCTTCCACCTGCTAATTGCTTGATCACGTTGTCTCCCAATGCCCTTTCCACCTGGTGGTGGCCTGGTCTTGTCATTCTGCTGCTGCCATCACCAGGCTTTGGCTACTAGTTCTTAAAATCTCTCTCTAAAATCCTCTCTTCCTCACTACCTTCCTTCTCTTCCCAAAGTTCCTCATTAATATCTCAAAGTATTTGGGTATTTTGGCTATCCAGATTTTTTTTTTTTCTGACTTTGTTGACTCTCAACAATCTGGTCTCCAGTGCCCCCTGGTTGGTGGGAGCAGGGAAGGGGGACTGAAACTCAAGGGCTTCCCTTTTAATTTGTGTGTTTTTGCTTCTGGCTTGACCTTTAATCAGGTGTCTGGCTGTTGTTTGCTTGCTGGTGGTTTTTACAGAACGGTCCTTGGTAAATATATACAGAAAGGGCAGAAGGGTAACTGGAGAGTGCAGACCGCTCTTTTATTTCCTCAGAGCCTCCTGAAGGTGGTTTCCAGTTTATCAATCCATCTCTTTGTCGAGTTGCCTCCTGTGTCCATCCACTTGTGCATTTCCTTATTGGTAATGTTAACTACTGTATCATCCTCCAGAGTTGTGACCGTGTGTTTCGGAATAGAGCCAGAGATGCAAAGTGCACTGAACCCATTATAAAAAAATCCAAGGGCTTTCCTTGATGGCATTTAGCTCAATAAACACAGTTTGTCAGAGATGTCTTCATCTCCTTACACTGAAGCGATTAAATGTTGGTAAAACTAGCTTCAGAAATAAAACATGAAGAGAGCTTCTGGCAAAGCCCTGTCCGGTTTAATTCATATATTAAATATTTGCTAGTAGGGTCAAAAGCTGAATGCTTAAATATTTTGCCCTTTGAATGAACCTAGCTAAAATAGAGACAAGGAAATCAGTTCTGCAGAAACTGCCTTCAGAATACTAGGATCAATTTAAACATCAAAGGATGGAGAGATCATACAGATGGACAGCCATATTATTCTGCACAACTAATACTTGAGTTCTGAATCTTGTGCAGGGAAGATAATATTAAAATTCCAGTGTTTTAATTATGTAAAAGACAGTCCTTGATCCCTAGCTCCTGAAAAACACAGCAGTTTATTTTGCATTAATGAATGTAGAAAACATCCCCCAGTCTGAATCTCTGCATTGATGCAATCTTTTTGCAGTCAGATTAGCATTTCTATTTCTAAAGGTAATTTTTCGACAGCACAATAAATAAATTATATGCCAGTAACCTCCAGATGGATGAAGTGGTGCTCGTACAGCATTTACAATGCAAATTGGCAGAAGATTACATAATGCTTGGCTCTGTTGGTCTTGGGCAGTGGTGAGCAGGGAGGGCCGAGGAGCCTTCTGGCTCTGGCGCTGGGCTTCACAGCCCAGCAGAGTCCTTGTGTCCTGGCAGGAGTGACTCGCTCGGGCAGGCGTCAGCTACAGCAAGTTTTCACGGGGGGCAGGGTCTTGTGACTTTAGGTGTGCTAGCAGGATCACTGTCTCCGGCTGCTAGGTTCAAAATACACTGTTGGTATGTGGTGTAGGCTGAAGTTCTGGAAAGGTTTCTCCAAATTGGAACTTACTTATTTTGGGATTCAGCTCTCTGATTCTGAGGTCCTGAGAGGAAGGGAGAGAGCACTGGCCAATTGCTCTGAGCAAGCGGAGCTGAAATTTGCCTGCAGGCTGCTCTAGGTCTGTGCATCTCCAGGCAGGCTGCGAGTGCTTCAGGTTTCAACAATAGCTTTGATCTGACCCGATGATTTCTCTGTATGCCTTATTTTAATATGGTATTGACCAGGGTTTCAGGATTTGAGTAAATTATCTTTGTAGCTCAGAGTAGCATTTTTGGGGGATTTTTGATGACTAAAAATTCCCTTCTAACTTGAACTTTCTCTAGGCACCTTAGTTAAGTGCCCTCATGTTTGTTACGTGATTTCAAGAGCTCCTGTGTTTTTAAAGACCACACTGTGACTTACTAAGTTATCTAACTTAAATATCAGCTTTTTGCAAGGATTATTTTCTCACTGTGGATCTCCAAACTCTGCTTTTCAATAGAGGACTGGATTGCATGATGTGGGTTTTAGCACAGCGTTTAGTTTTGAATGGTATTACGAACGGATTAAAATAAATATAAGAAAGCTCAAGGTCCTGATCCTTGCCCACTGAAATAAGGCAGGAGAATTTTGTCACTGGATCTATCAGAGAAATTCTGTGTGGTGATGAAGTACGTGGTTTTGCCTAGTTTGGCTCATGTAGTAGTCAATGGAGTGACTTCAGAAGCAGAGCGTTGCCTTGCTGTAGGTAATTAACATTACAGTGCTGTGGGTTCTGCATATGAAAATTCAGGCTATTGTAAATTGTGGTTTCCTTGCCAACCATATCTCAGCTCTCACACTTCTATAGTTGTCTCTATGATGCTTTGTGCAGTCTTATTACCCCTCACCTTGTACTGGAGCTGGATGGGTCTGCAAAATCCAGCTATTATTCTTTCCATCTGAAATACATTAATGTGAAAATCAATATAAAATCTAAGCTCTGTCACTTCCTGGCTGATTCTGTTCCGGAAACATGAGAATAAACAGGCCTGACACCAGGAGTGTTTCCGAGATGGGTTTTGGGCAAACGCTCCTCGCTAATGAATTTGCATTCATGAATGTAAGCATTTGTATCAGAGTTGGGATTAAAGCATTAAAACTGACTCTTCTGCCAAACTGTAGGTCACATAGCTTGAATTTTGTGTTTTGAAAATTTCATACTTAGAGCAAACTGCTTGCCAGCAAATTACAGGCCAAGACTTGTTCCCAAGAATTGTTTTCTGGTGAAGTAGAAATAATGAATATATGCTTGTGTCTGTAGAGAGGGAGGAAGCTAATCTCACTGCTGGTGTTTCTGACTGAACATTATTAGGGCAAGTGGCCACAGAGAAAGCTTTCTTGAATTTAATCTTGTTTCTCTTTGATTACCCCCACAAGATATCAGTCTCTCTGGATCTGCAGCTGTGGGCAGGGTTCATTGGTTCTCAACGGAGTTTTGCGTGTTCTTGGCAGTATCTTCTGAATTGGAGATATGTATTCAAGATGCTAGTAATAGATGCAAGTAGTATCAGAGTCACAGTATCACCAAGGTTGGAAGAGACCTCAAAGATCATCAAGTCCAAGTCAACATGATTATTCTCCATGCTCAAGGTATAAGCAAGAGCTTAGCCTTGCTCATTCCTTGTTGAGAGTTCTTTGTGTTGCTTGTTTCTGTGTTATTGTGAACTAATACGTGGACTGGGAGATAAATATTCTTTTTTCTTGGTCAAGATTACTTTGCACATGGAAGTCCTCTAATCCAATTTATGCCATTCCTTCATGATCCCCTAGGATGCAAATGTTAAGGTATGTTAGGAAGGAGTGGCAGTCTTCCTCCCTCATGGTAACATGGTACCACATCAGGAATGTAGTGAAACTGCACTTTAAAGCTTGAGGAAACAGAGCAGGCTCTGACAGTGCCCATCCCACAGGGGAAGCTGCAGCATTTTATTTATGTAAGTCCCTGTACTGCTATAAACGAAAGGTAATCAGATGAAAACCACAACAGCTGTAGTTTGCTGGCCTTGCTCTCGTCTGTGGAACACTGCTATGAGATCCTGCTCAGGTACCTCCGCCTGGCTATACATCCTCTCTGTACCTGCCTTCGTGATGGCTGTACTTAACATTACAGCCAGAATAACTGCAGTGTCCAAGGGGCCAGACAGGGATATTATCCTGCTTTTCTTGTCAAGTCAGAGATCCTCTCTGTTCTGTTTCCTTCCCAGTCCAGGCTTGATAGAATAGAGAGTATGGCAAATTTTTGAAGCTGGATTAGTTCCTGGATTGCAGTGCAGCAGTTAGTTGGGTGCAAAGGAAAGGACACCATGCTGTTCTGTGAGGACAGGGGTAGGAAAGGAGAATTTGGAACAACTTAGGCTGGTCCTGCTGCCAAAAGCAATGTATTGTCAAACTATGGCCTAATTTTCTTACCTTGGGTGTGTTTAAAGAGGGATTGGCATCAGGAGCAGGCTATTAAGCAATTGAAACTCTAATAGAAAAAAACATAACCTTATCACAGATTTTTTTTTAAAAACCCTCAGAAAATAGCTCAAATATAAGGTTAATTGGAGCCAGAAATGTCAAACTAATGTAGCAATTTACCCTGGGAGACTGCCCTGGCCTTTGAGTATAGCAATAGTACAGACTACTGAGTAGGATAGTGAAGAAATATAATAGGATTTTATGTAGTCCCCTGTCACATTAAACGTTCTTTGCAATTAATTTCTTGTTGCAGTGTTATTTTCACTGACCTATTTTTTTGTGACCTCCTACAATCTTCAAGCTACCAAAGTAGGGCGTATGGGAATTCGTATTTCTCAACAAAAATGTGAAAAAATCTTAGCTGAAACCACTGTCAACAGACACATTGCAGGGTAGTCTGAGAGCAACCCAGAGCGGTATAAAAGTGGGATTGGCTCATCCTAGAATAGCCTTTAGTCCATCAGCTGTACTGCTCCGTTCAGGAAAATGCTACTTTTCAACAGCTAGTTCAAAAACATGTGGGAGTTTTCTTGGATTGAGAGCCTGAGCATGCCTGTCCTGGGAATGAAACATGATAGGCAGTCTTCTTTTCCTCCTACTGATTGCTGGCTCTGATTCTTCAACTTTTAAATGGACCTCAAACTAAGATATCTTGGTATTGTGATCTGGTCTGATTCATACAAAACTGCTGGACTTGGACTTGATATTAACCATGATAAAATCCCAAAGTTGTGGAATAGTCTAGGAATCCTGGGGGGTTCCAGCTGTTCTGGCTCTGATTCCCTTTCCACAGCAGCTGGATACATCATCCATTTTCATTTTTTAATCGAACGTTACTGAAGCTATGTGTTCTATATATTTTTATACAACTCTCACAGCTTACTACAGAAGCGGCTGTATTTCTCTGGAGGCCTTATGTTTCCTGAAAGGATCTCTTTGTCTGACAGTGTTTTATTATTCCAGAATAAATCATTCCAGGGAGCATGAAACATCCATCCCAGAGATAGGTAGAGAGTGAGATAGATAGATAGATAGATAGATAGATAGATAGATAGATAGATAGGTAGGTAGGTAGGTGTCTGCTCGTGAGGGAAAGTCCCTTTCACTTCTGTTTTCGTGTCAAAAGAAGGAAAATGCTACTCGAGGAGAGTATACCTGGTGTCTGGGTTTGCAGTCAAGGAGAGAGAACAGTACAGGCAATAAAACTTTCTGATTTTGAATAAGAAGTCTTAACATAAGCCCAAGTGTTTTCCAAGCAAGTGTCCTTAATGTTTTTCCCTGTGGTAGTAAGGAATTATAATTTTTTTTTTTTTAAAGTGCAGCTGGAACCAAATATCATCGAATCAAAGAAGCCAGTATTAATCAAAGCACATGAAAGTGGTTCCTCACCAGTTGCCTGGAGCAACAGAATCTACAGCATATTATCTTTCTTATGCTAAGCTGGAGGAATTCAGAGAAGAGAATTTTGTGTGTTTGCTCTCAAATGAACACAGACATAGTATTTTCAAGGTTTCTTTAATAGTTCAGTGAGTCAGTCAATTTAGCCGTCAGTTTCTGAGTCCCAGTCCTAGATTTCCTGGGAATGTTTTTGATATGAAAATCAGTTGAACCAACCTTTAAAACTGAGTATGTGATGGGTTGCCTCTCAAAAAAGTTGCACAAGTGCTTCTCACTCTTACATTGTCTCTTTCTGGCCCCTCTGCCTCTTTTAGGACATTAAAATGCTACTCCTGTGACTCCTTCATTACCTTGCTACAGGTGCATTTCGTTCATCTAATAGTGCTTAGAGGGAGCAAGCAACTCGGCATGGTTTCCTGTTCAAGTGAGAACCCCTTCCCTCCGGTCAGTATTTTCTGCTGTTTCCCAATACAGAAATGAGGAGTGATTGTATTTACTATCTATTTCCAGAAGATCCATTTGTAACTAAAAACTTGGGAATGCTCTGTAGAGCCAAGTGCTCGCTCAGGCGGAGAAAGGCCTAGATTTTAGATCTCAGACAGATCAATTCTTGCACTCGCTTGAGCAGCTGATAAAATGCTCACCAGCAAAGCCTCTTTGTCTAGCCCAGGGAGTTTGAGGGCAGCACTGACAGATACCCAGACCTTTCATGTTGATTGCATTTGCCAGAAATAAAATCCAGCACCATGTGTTATGATCAGCCCACAGAAAGACCGAGGTCGGAGCTGTGTTTTTATGGGTCTCTAGGTCACACGTCGTGTACCTCCCTGCTAACGAGTCCCAGAGCATTTTCCAGAATGTGTACCCATGGGCTGAGTCCCACAGCCCGGCTCAGGGCTGGAACGTGTTGGCAATTCATCCTGAGTGACTGGTTATTAAAAGAGGAAGTGAAGAACAGAAGTTCCCCATCTGAAACTGCAGGGGGAAATTTAGTGTGGTAGAATGTAATTATCCCAACTGGAATATGGCCAGGATCCTAGAGTTAATAATACCCTCTGCTCTTGCAAAAAGTGCTGTAGGATCTTTAATGACTGCTAGTGGTCAGCAGATCTCAGAGACAGATATTAACCAGATCAGAAGGGTAGGTATTTCAGTCTTTCATATCACGCAGGTATTTCTGGATGGCCTCTGGCTGCAGCCTTCAGGTTCAGGAGGGAATTAAGTTAAACAGCCAGGGAAAGAGACATTGGGCGTAATGAAAATGATCCCATTAAAGTCAAATGGCATGCAGTTGGTGAAGAGCAGCTATGACATGCACTGAAATACCCATAAGGTAATACTTAGGTAAACCAAATCATCAGTCATCTTCCTTGACCATCAGCACCCTGTCGTTTGGAGGAATGGGAAAGAGGATGTTAACAGCACCCTTGGTATAGCAGCTCCCGTGGAAATCCCTCTGCTGAATGCTCCCTGATGCCTGTACAGTGGAAGCTACGTGCAAATGAGTTGGGAAATGAGTGTGAGTGGTGGGATTACATTGTGTTAATTAGCCTGGCACTAACGAAGTGTACAAAGCCTGGGAACTTCCACAGCAGGAAAGGGAGCACATCACAGAGATTCCCTTTTGTCACAACTGACTTGTGCCGTGGGACTTCAATTAAAAACCAGACCAGGCCACTTTCAATTGCTTTAATGAGAAATTACTTTAAATTGTTTTATTTTTTTAAGCTGTCTGTCTGCTGTTGAACAGTGCAGCCCACCATGATGGTAGATGAGGTGTTAATTATCTCTCTTGGCTGCTTTTTTGAGCACAAAGTTGGTTCTTCTGTACTGCACCTGGCACCATAGGCTCTGATGTTTGGAATCAGTGGGCACTACTGTACTATCATCTGTAATGAAGAGTAGAAGGCCAATGATCCTGAATGTCTGTTGTTAAAATGAAGGAAGCCTTGTGGAGTTTTCCCTCTTGGCACATCCCAGTACATTGGTACTTACACCATAACAGTATTATCTCAGGGAATATAAGTCTGCTACAGGATATTGCCACTTTAACCACCTGAACTGCTTTTCAGTTCCAGTTTCTACTCAGTGTCAAAAATATTGCCCCTGTTTAAGATTAATTTGTGACAAAATGTCATATTAATACAGCTATATTTCCCAGGGGATAAATATGGCCTTTTGAAGAGCAGTCATGGCAGAGTGCTCTATAGGACTATGGAGAATTATCAACAGGCTTTTGCTTTAGCAAATGTCATGCTACCAGAAGAATGGTGCTGTTTGTGGGCAAGTACAGTGCATGGACTCTTTTATTGTGAGAATGAAGTTATGATATTTTCTTCCTATTAATCCATATCTCATCCTTAATTATATTAGCACCTCTTCATGACACCTGATTAAGAATCTGAGGAGGAATCTGTCAGTTGCCTATAAATCTATCAGCATTGTATCATGTTTATTTTTGGCATCTTAGCTATTTTAGGAGGCTAATGTTTACCTTGAGGTTTGTGCATCACTGGTAGAATTACTTCTGATTTACACCAATGGCTGTGCAATCACAGTTGAGCCCTCTAAGATGCCGAGGAATTTACTTGTAAGTGGCAAAATCTAGTACCAGTGGTAAGCAGCTGTAATTCCAGTGAAACCAATAACAGGCACACCTGCATGTGCTAAGGCTGACTTTGGAACAGTTTACCAGGGATTCTCTTTGTAGTGAAGTAGAACAAACTTTGTATTTCATTGCACCTTTGGTACCTGCAGTATGCCTTGGATATGTATGAGCTAATGAAATCAAACTTCTTAACAGCTCTCAGATGTAAAGAAAGGGAAGATGGAAAAAAAGTCTAAAACAAATCCCTTGCCTCACAGCATTCCACCAAGATGACTCAGAAAATGACAAGGGAACCAAACTGCAAATTAGGCTTCCAGTGTTTGTTGGAGACGTTTGCCACAGGTAAAAATGAGTTATTGAAACAGTAAAGCTGAGGACTTCAGAGGAACTTTGATTGACAACAATAATTACAGCTATTCTTGTTCCTATAAGAAATACAGTGCAGGCTAGGCATAATAAATGTGTGAAAATGTTATTCTAAATCCCAGCAGAAATAGATGTAGGTCCAAACAGTTTTAAGTGTCTTTTGTACAAATTTCTGTGCTTTTTTAGGTGTTAAAAGTAGCAGTAGTGTAAATTGGCTTTACATGACCGGTCAGCAAGTCATGGAATGTTCTCCCAGTAAGCCTCTCTGAATAAAGGCTGTCTTGTATCAGTAGTCTTCAGTCTGGTGGGGACCACTTTGGACTCAGTACCAAAGCCAGGCTGAGTGGCAGCCGGGTGAGGCTGAGGATTCTGCAGAGCCAATGCAGTTTGCAGGATGCTTCCACCTAGCCTTTGCATCCTGTCTTTGGAGGAGACACCTGAGCGGCATCCAGACTCTGCCAGAGTGGTCACATGGTTTCTTTTGTAGCTGAGGACCACCCACTGTTTGGCCTGAGCTTCCACAATATTCCTCATGGACAAAGAGGAGATAAGAGTTGAAGCACGTGGCCCTCTTTATCTGCATACAGCTTAGTACATCAGGTGAGGAATTGATGCAAAGACCTAACACTAGGAACTCTTCTTTCTGGCCAGCCAGGCTTAGTCACATCTGACCTGTTTGTTTTACCAAACATCAGTGTTTAATAGACAGGGCCTTTGAACATGGATGTGTGTGGAAGGGTCAGGAGTATTTGAGTCTTAGATGCTCTTCTTCATGTGTCTGTATTGCCTGATGCTATGGGTTGGGCTAACGTATGAGAATATAAATCTTGCTCCATCGCATGTTTCTGCTGTGAGAAGATCAGCTTTCCTCTCCCCTGTCCTGGTCTGTGGTCTGGATTAATTTCATCACATCAGGTAAAGTGTGGAAGAAAGCAGCACTATGCTAACTCTTCTTACAAGGCCACTGCAGTGCCAAGAAAGTAACTGTAGGCCAGTGGTTGGTTTTATTGAACTTGTTAGATCAGATTTCTGGGAGATGCCCATTAGGGTCAAGGGAAAGGGAAAAGAAGAAGTTAGTCAATCCACAAGTGCTGAGAAAGAGTTAAATTAATGGGGCAAAAGAAAAAGAAAAAAAATCTTAATGCCAGAGAAAGATTATGCTGGCTTACTTATCAGGCTCATGCTGAGCCCAGCCATAATTGGAATGTACCCTTTGTAAAGTTTATTGGGTCCTGGGGCAGCTCGTTACTGAACCGGTCAATTAATCTATTTTTTTTTTTTAATGAGTTAGGGGATTTCCTTTTGTGGAAAATCACCAGGAAACCTGACCAAATGCCCACAGCTTGGGGAAAGCATGGCCTTAACATGTAGAAAACCCTTCCTCCACAATTAGGAGAGGAAATAGACCCCTCTCCTTATGGGTAGCATACTTGACCAATCCAGGGACAAAACAGATGAGATTTCACCATTGACTCGCAGGTTGTTGAGGGAGGATCATCGTGGAACAAGATTACTTGAATGCAGCTCAGTGTTGAAGGAAATAAAACTGTTGAGTCTCCCTGCTGAGAGACAAATGATTTCCATTTAAAAACCTGTTTGTTCCATGCTGTAACTCCCAGTGTAGCAATAATTAATGATATCAGAAGGTTACAAAAGACATTCTGTTGTGCTTGCTCTGTTCTAGGCATGAAATTGGATTAAGATGAAGATAAACGTAGACTTTAAATCTGTTGAGGAAATCAGTAATTATGTCAAAATTCACAAATATTAATCTGTTTAAGTGTGTCAGGGTACTGTTCATCTATCAGCAAAACATCCTGCCCTGTCAGAATTCTGCCAAAAGGTTAATTTCTTAAAATACCTGGATTTCCAATCACAGAAATGTTGTCAAGATGCAGCTTATTGAATAAACACATATGATCTCACCTCTGGAAACACATTGTTTCTATTTCAGTAGCATCCAGCCAGTACCTTTTCTTGAGGAAGAATCATTTGGGCTCTGCTGTGGAGGGGTGACCACCCATGAAAACAGTGTATGGCATGAAAAAAATGTAAAGTATGACAGTGCACACTTATTAAAAGTGAAACTCTGCTGCCAGTGAGCGCCCAAATGTGCTGCTGGCTTTGGAGTCAAGCAACGGGGCAGTTGCAAAGGCTCTGAGATTAAGTTGGGTAGAAATTCACTGGGTGATTGGGAGGGAAAGGGACTCCGTATCTTATCTTCTCAAATGTTCAATGTAGTCCAGTGCTAGCCCTGAGTCTGCTGTAAGTAGTTTTAATGTAGCTGCTGTGAAAAACACAGAGTTGACACGGTTGAGTGAGTGTGTGTGCAGTGACACGGTCTGCAGTGAAGCTTGCTCAGGTGTGGTTTTGTTGCTACTGATGCTCATGAGGTGGAAGCTTGGTTTGGTATTCCTACAGAAGCTGAAGTCATACCTTCCCATTGCGGCTTAGATTTACCTCCAGGAAACATGTTAGCTTTGAGTGCCCATTTAATTAAGTAACCTCATAGTGCAATTGCATTAGAAATAGAAAAAATATCCTATAGTGCTAGATTCCCTTGTCAGTGGAAATGGAGACAGTGGGCACTTGTATAAAACTGTTAGGAATGGTCCTCAATACCATCTACCATGAAAAGTGCATCTAAATCCATTTGAGATGTAGGAGTCTGTCTAGTGAAAGAATTAGAGTAGTTTTGATCTTCATTCAAAATACAGGCTGAGTATACCTCACATTTCAAAGGAGGCTTTAAATCAGAATCATATATTTAAAAAGGAGGTTTCAAATCAGGAAGATGTTTAGGAGGCCAAGAAAACCATTTCTGTAGCCATCTGTTGTTGGGACATCACAGAGATAGTATCAAGCGAAAAACTGTCAAGTCTCCTAGCAAATGTTAGTTTGCTTTTGTGCACAATGCTGGCAAGAAGAGAGGATGTCCATAGCATCAAGTGTGTAACAAGTGAGGAAGGTGCATTTTGTAGCTGCTGCATGTCAGGAAAACCTAAGCCAAAGCCTAACAAGGAACTTCAGCATTTTGCTGAGCAGGACTTGAAGCAGCTGAGACCCCACTATTCCAGAAAGCTGGAATTTTGTGTCCTGTGGTAGAAAAGAAAATACAATAAGGGAATATTTTTTCAAATCATAACCATTTTAACATGTATTCTCATAAATTAAAAAACCAAAACAAGCCCAAAAAGGCTTTTTATATATGTGTTGGCCATGCCTAGCCTCTTCATAAAAGTCTGTGGCAATGAAGAGTATTCAACTTCCACAGGTATTTCTTGTAGCCATGAAGTGGTTTCTCAGCACTTTAAAATCTCTTATTCTGCTTAACTGCACATACAGCTAGCTCCTTCATTGCTCCACTCTGAAAAAACCTTTCACCTTTTGGAAAGTATTTATCAAATCCATTACTTCTCTTCTGTTTCCAGGTAAGGTGTCACCTTAGTAAACATGAAGACACAGAACATGAAGGCAGAGAGCAGCTGCAGATATATTTTTAACCCTGGTGCATGGACAGGCAGCTCCTGTTCAGCAGGTCTGGTCTTTGCATCTGGCTGGTCCATGGACAGAATGTGGCTTTTCCATTTCCTGACTCGAGGTGTTAAACCAACACAACACTGTGCTGTGCCATGTGACCTTACTGGTAAGTTGGGGATTTCTGCCCAGTACTGGATGCAGACATGTTTAAGTGCCTTGGCTGAGACCATACAAGAGCTGTGTGACTGGCAGGACAAGAAAGCTGAGGCTTAGCCTCCAGCCACAATTGCAAGGCATCCCTTGCTGTTGTTGACTTCAGTGACAGCTACGAAATGTTTGTGTGTGTGTGAATTCTGTAAGTCTCTAATCATAGAATCATAGAATCAGTCAGGGTTGGAAGGGACCACAAGGATCATCTAGTTCCAACCCCCCTGCCATGGGCAGGGACACCCTACACTAGATCACGCTGGCCAGAGCCTCGTCCAGCCTGGTCTTAAACACCTCCAGGGACTGGGCCTCAACCACCTCCCTGGACAACCCATTCCAGGGCTTCACCACTCTCATGGTAAAGAACTTCTTCCTCACATCCAGCCTGAATCTCCCCATTTCCAGCTTCATTCCATTCCCCCTAGTCCTATCACTACCTGAGATCCTGAGAAGTCCCTCCCCAGCCTTCCTGTAGGCCCCCTTCAGATACTGGAAGGCCACAATGAGGTCACCTCGGAGCCTTCTCTTCTCTAGACTGAACAGCCCCAACTCCTTCAGTCTGTCCTCATAGGAGAGGTGCTCCAGCCCTCTGACCATCCTCGTGGCCCTTCTCTGGACACGCTCCAGCACGTCCACATCCCTCCTGTAATAGGGGCTCCAGAACTGGACGCAGTACTCCAGGTGGGGTCTCACCAGAGCTGAGTAGAGGGGGAGAAGCACCTCCCTTGACCTGCTGGTCACACATCTCCTGATGCAGCCCAGGATCTGATTGGCTTTCCGGGCTGCAAGCGCACATTGAGAGCTCATGTTGAGCTTCTCGTCCACCAGCACCCCCAAGTCTCTCTCCTCAGGGCTGCTCTCCAGCCAGTCACTGCCCAGCCTGGATTTGTGCCTGGGATTGCCTCGGCCCAGATGCAGGACCCTGCACTTGGTCTTGTTGAAGCTCATGAGGTTGGCTTGTGCCCACCTCTCCAGCCTGTCCAGGTCCCTCTGGATGGCATCCCTTCCCTCCAGCGTGTCCACTGCATCACACACAGCTTGATGTCATCAGCAAACTTGCTGAGGGTGCACTCGATGCCACTGTCCATGTCATCCACAAAGATGTTGAACAAGACAGGTCCCAGGACTGATCCCTGAGGGACTCCGCTTGTCACTGGCCTCCACTGGGACATGGACCCGTTGACAGCCACTCTTTGGGTGCAGCCATCAAGCCAATTCTTTATCCATCTAGTGGTCCATCCATCAAACCCATGTGTCGCCAGCTTGGAGACCAGGAGGTGGTGCGGGACAGTGTCGAAGGCTAATGTTTATGAAATATCCAAACCACTTCATATGAAGTTCTGTGATGACCAAGTCAAACGTAAAGAGATTATCTCATTATTTTTTCATTTTATTGTCTACTCTCTCTTTACTGATTTCTTTTTCATTTTTCCTTATGCCCCTAACTTCCTTATCATAGGCTGCTTGCATGGGCTCAGCTATAAAATCATCTCTCTGTGGAAGAAACATCCCTCTGTTTATTGTGTCTATTTTTTGTGATGACTTTTACTTTGAATTTCTTTTATTTAGCAATACTCTACTTCTTTCCTTTCACTGCATTGTAACTGCTCCTTCCTGTGTCACTTGGAACTGGCCAAAGTGGGCAGATCTCAAATTTCTTTTCTCCTCTTTGAAACGTGCAAATCCTTTCTCCTTCAGTGATAATGGGCATTGTGTTTCCTTAGAAATATTTTTGGGAGCCTATTATTTCTCAGCCACTTGAGTTGGCAAACTGAAGGCTTGGAAACAAATTAGCTTGGATGGCAGCCCAAGCTGTCAAAACGAACCTTCCATTCATTACTGAATCATCCACCTCCTGCATTTAGATCCTCAGCCCTGCTTTTCCAGTAAGCTTCTCAGTCGAGCTCTAGGAAAATTTTGTTAAACTCACTTTTGAACTCACTACTCCAGTCTACTTCACTCACAACCACCCAGCAAAGCTACTTCCCCATTATCTGAAAGTAATGAACTAAGAGCAGCAGTATAGAGGGCACAGCCGGTCATCAGTTTTGGTAGAAGACACTGAAATTCTATTTTTCTCACATATTATTTCTTTATGAGTTACCTGAGGCTGAGGCCTTGCTCACTTTGCCAGGCAAAAAATGCCAGGTAGGAAAACTGACTCCTACATGGGTATCATTAAAATCACATTCTTAGCCTTGCTCTGAAATGTTCTGGGGATGAGGTAGGAAGGTGTTGTATCACTTACGTGGTGCTGTCCCTTCAGTCTTGTCCCCCATTTCTTTCTGGGTTTTGGGGGTTTTGTCTTTTCCTTCTTTATTTTTTTGTTTTCTTCCTTGTCTTTGTCAGCAAATATTATCTCAGAAGAGCAAATCTCTCAGAAATAGCATGTAGCATCTTTTTCTCTCTTTTCACTTGGTGCTGAAGTGGACTTTGATTGTTAAGGGAATTTTCAGAATGGAATGTTTGGGTTTCAGACATAGATTTCCCCCCCCCCATGTTATCAAACTTCTTTCTATTTCTGTGTTTTAAATGCCTGGGTGTTTGGTGGTGGGGTTTTTTTGGTGTGTGGTGGAGTGTTTGTTTTGTTTTGGTTTTGTTTGGTTTGGTTGGTTTAGTTTGAATTGAAAAAAAATCTGATTACTAGAAAAAGGCAGTTAAAATAAGTTAACAAGTTGGAAGGTTCCACTACTACCTGATAGTAAGCTGAATGGTGTGGGGATATTTGTAGTGTCGTTCTGAGGAGAAATTCTGCAGGGAAGACAAGAAGCCTTCAGGTTTTTCTGAAAATTTCTTACAAAACCCTCTGAAATCACCTTTGATTCTGCAGTGCAATTCTAACTGACTGAAATCTAGAGGAAAGAAGTGAGAAAAATCAAAATTCTTGGCCAGAGCCCATGTTCTCTACTTTTACAGCACGAATATTAGAGACTGAAGAGATTTCCACTGGCAGTGCAGTTGTTGGAATGAGCAGCACAGGAAGGAATACGTGTCAAACCTCTTAACATTTTAGAAGATATGGTTAGAAAAATGTATGGGACAGAAAGTGCACTTTAGTTCTTCATTACTGGATTTGAAGCTGATGCAGAAAAGATCTTAGCTTTCTTAAACAACTTCCCTTCTTATTTATCTCTAGAACTATGCCTGCCCCTCCGGTCTGAATGTAGAATAGCCTGAGTTGGGACTTGGACAATGAAAGCCTTGGCCAAAGATCGCAGGGACTTCACTGCAGGTATGTGGAGAGAATTGAGGAGGATTTCTAGGCTGTGTAGCAATCTGAAGAAGGTATCCTTGCCTGCTGCCATCTTGTTGCACTCTCAGGCAATGTTTTGCTGCTTTTGCTTCTTACTGTCACTAGCAGTAGAGTTATTCATGGATGTGGCCTGGGACACGTATAGCGTCAAGGCAGCAGAAGTCTGAGGTTTCTCTGGTTCTGCAGTTGGGTGGAAAGAAGTGCATTACCCATGAGATTGATAGGGAGAAGAAAAGCACAGCAGGGCACACAGGGGTTTTCTGTGATCTCTTGTGTGAACTGGGATAATCTCTAAACCATTTTCTATGGTGTCCGCATGAAGGTGGACCCTCAAACGATGGTGAGTTATCAAGGAAAATTCAACTGGTGTTGCCCTTCATCTCTTCATCTCTTTTTGTCCTTAACCAGCTTCTCTGGAATTCTGACACAACTGTAACTCTGTTACAAGCAGATAAATATTTAATGGAAAATTGTATAGTATTGTTCTTCTAAGCAAGGCAGGTCTCTCTTCCTTTTTGTTATGCAAGAATGTTGCCTCCCAAATTAGCTACCCATTTGACATAAATACACTGTGGTGATTATTGCAATTCAGGGGCTAACGACTTCCTTTTTCTCTGGCTTTCCTACTAGGCAGTTGGTTGTGTCTCTACACTTATGGTGGTGAATTAATTCCCTGTGGATAATGTAGCTTCACTTGTGGCAGATGTCAAGACTCAATCAGAATTTAAGTAGCCTCAATTACGTTTGCTTTAATTTGCTTCAAAGTGAAGTAAGTTAAATTGAATTAGGGCAACTTTAATTCTGAATAAGTATGTCCACACAGATACTCAACAGCTAATCTGTTCTAAAATTTATTAGATGCTCTTTGCAAGTGTGCTTCAAAGTACAAACGCAGAGCCTGTGGTTGCTGGAGGAAAGGAGTAAAGGGGAGAGACAGTGCTCACTCTGAAAACGTTTGAGAACATTTGGGTGTAAAGGGTTGAGTTTTGGCCCAAAAAGCTTCTTGACTTGAACATCAGATGGTGTGCTTGGCTGGGGTGTGCTGGAAGAGAAGTATAATTCTGGTGAGCTCAGTTCCATCGCAAGCAAGACATGTTTGGAGCGTATTAATTGCTCATTGTGGATTTTTCCTGTGCATTGCTGAGCACTAAACCCCTCCTTGGACATGCCATTTGTATTACCTTCCCATCTTTTGTATGTAGAATGCAGTTTAGAGATTAAGGCCACAAGCATGTGGCCAGTGTGACCATCTCCTGTTAGTCACCAGCAGCAGGTACTGAGGTTAGCTAGTTCAGGTTTGACTGGCAACCTGTGAAAACATTGCTTACCAGTATCTACCTTGAGAAGGTCTGTTATGTAGCTCCCAGTTGTGCAGTAGGTCCTGTACAAACACATGATCAGAAGCCAGTTTTAGCCCAAATTGCTTACAGCATAGCCAGAGAAGAGAGAAGTGACCTGCCTGCAGGAAGAGAACAAAAGGGAAAATACGTAAGGTATGATTAAGTAAGACAAAACAGAAAGTGGCATTATGGAACTTACAAACTTATGATCCACCCATGTCTTCAGCTTGCAGTCCTGATCATCCTCTCCTAAAAAAGAGATGACAGGAAAAGAGAAGATCCTGTCGAAGGCAGCAAGGATGAGCAGAGTATAAAATGACTTTTCCTAGAAGAGATTAAATAAAATAGAGCAGTTCAGCTTGGAAGAGAGACAAGTAACACAGGTGTGTATAAAGTCATAAATGGCACAGGAAAAATGGGATTGGAAGTGGCTGTTCCCTGCTATAACACAGGACTAAAGGGGCAAGGAAGGGAATTTTCAGATAGCTACTTTAGACCAGAACAAATAGAAGTGCTTTTTCACACAGTGCATAATTCAGTTGTGGAACTTATTGCTGACAGATATGGATTCAAGAAGCAATTAGACAAATTCATGGAAAATAGGTCCAGCAGGGGCTATTAAGCACACTGATGCAGAGGCAACCTTTTGCTCAGGAAATCCCTAAATGGAAGATTGCCAGAAGCTGGAAGGTGGAGGAAGCATCACTCTAGGCCTGACAAGCTTCTCTTCTTTCTTTCAGTAACCATTTAGTGTGGGTTTTAGGCCTGGATGGAAGATTGTGCCTTTTGGGCTTTTATTTACCCTTTTGTGAGTATTGCTCATATTTCATGTATCATTTTATTCCCTTTCCTTAGAGTTCTGTGTTTTATTTTGGAGATTTGATGTCTGATGGTAGTTTAATTATACAATAGAAAACATAAAGTCACAGCCTACCTTGGTGACACTAATGCATAAGCAGCCACCATAGTTAACCCTGTGGCAAAACACACAGGTTCCATGTCCCCATCCCTGCTCACGTGGATGAGTGGAAAAAGCAGTTTCTCGCAGAAAAAGGGAGAGAATGAATTCCAAAGTACCTACCAGTAGAAATTCATCCTTTTAAGCCACTTTCAGATTAACAGTCACTGGTGACACTCTGTCCAGCCTGCCTAGCAACATTGTAAAGAAAAACGCTGCATTTCTAGGCTGGACTTTGCCTCTCATAATTTCCAGTTGTAGAAACCTCTGGATTATGTTAATTCATCTGTAGAGCCACCTGAATTAAGACAGAGAGACTTTGCTGGAATAATGTCCCTGAGCAATGAAGAACACCGGTGGCCCCTGCTGTGGCTCTGTTGATAGTAGTAAGCAGCACCAGCTACAGTCGTGGGAGATACAGAGGCAGCTGCTGCCTCAGCACTGGGTTCTTGCACAACATCTAGCAAATCCTCTGTCCTTCCAACAAACTGGTTCCCAAGGATGAATATATCTCTGCTGCAGAAAGGCCACAGCTTCATCCCTTTGTCTGTCTTTTTATTTCTCTTGGACTGGGCTTCACACAGCTCCACAACCCCAACTGTAGAGCAATGTACCTGGTACTCTTATTAATGCTGGATTCAGGCTCCCATCGCATGTTGAATGATACCCCACTGGTTCTGGGGGGGAACTATGGCTTTTTCCATCTGTGACTAAGAAACGGCTCATGTTGCATTGAGCTCATAGATTTTTAAAGTAACCTTTGATTGTAAAAGTAACCTTTCATCATCAGGCTGCTGGTGCAATTGAATCAAAAAGCCTTTGTGCAAGTGTCTTAACGAGCCAGGGGTGTGATCACGTAAGCTCTCACCTAGCTCCCAGTCAGCCGAAGCTTGACCAGATTCTTATATATTCCAGAAGACTGCTAAAAGGTGGTGTCACAAATACAGTGCTTGCTGATAATTTGCCAGAAAATAGTTGTTAAAACATTGGGTTTGCACTCGTGTGTGAGAGTTTGTGAGAGTGTGTGAGAACCCAGTGACTCTGTTGTCTCAAAACAAGGTGTGAAGTTACCTGGTCTCAATAGACAGGGTGATGGCTTTGGTAGCCCTTAATAGCTCTGCTGGAGAGCTGCTGACCGGGCAGAATTGCTTAACAATGAGAAGAGGCGAGAATTCCCTCTTTAAAACCACTGCAACAGCGCAACTGAAAGGCTAATGGAGACATTACACCCGAGTGCACGCCTCACTCACGCACACCTCTCCACCGCGCAGACCACGTCTGCTCAGCTTAGCTGCTAGGATGCTGTGCGAGACAGTGTTAGATGCTTTCCTGAGATCAAGATAAGCCACATCCACTGCACTACCATCATCCATCCACCTGGTAATGTCCTCATGAAAGGCAGTCATTGTGTGACCTGGGTAGAAAAAGAGAAGGCTTGAGAGATGCAGGTCTGTGCCCCCAAGTGTACTTATTTTCCTTACTTTTAGCTTCTGTAGTGGAAATAAGCACTTTAAATGCCTTTAAAAAGCTGAGCTTCTATTAGTTTGATAAGAAGAGATGCTAGTACCTGTATGAGGCTGCTGCTTGATCCTCACATACGAGATAATTTTTCAGCTAATCTTCTTGTTTTTCAGGGTTTAAAATAGTGGTAGTGAGGATCAGTGACTTTTTCAGAGATCCTACAGTTGGTAGTAGAAGCCTGTGGGAAGTACTCAGATCCCAGACCCATCAGTACTGAGGGCTGAGCACCATGCACTGCTGTGGCTGTTGATTTGAAAGATAATATTTACCAATAACTACACAATCTTAACGTGACATCTTATAGGACATGAAACAATCTGTAGTGGTCAAAGGACTTCACCTGCTGCATTGTTTACAGAAGTATTTTCTATCTGGACATGAACCCTGCCAGATCCCAAAGGGAGATACTTAGAAAAGAGAAGACTCAAGCAATCAGATATAGGCTCTTTTGTAGTGTAGGGGGAAAAGTAGCAGAAATGTGTGATGCATGTACAAGAACAAAGATGCTGCTAGATGAATTAAGGCCAAAAGTACATCGTCTTTCCTGCCTTGGAAGAAAGTACCTGAGGAAGGAGATGTAGGAACATGCTTGGTCCTCGTGGGTATCATGCCACACTGAAGAGATGTGGATACTGTGGGGGCTGGATCCCAGGGGTGACTCAGAGAAGGGTGTCAGTAAAAGACTTTCCAGTTGTGAGGCTCTTTTCTCAATAGTTCATCTGGTTTGCATATTGCAATAATAATTATTGTTTATTAGGAGCCTGTCCATCAACTGATGTCTCGGATGCCTCTTGTGATGGGAGTATGAAACGAATTGGGCTGCTGCACCCAATAAAAAGAGTTTCCATCTCTTTTTTCTTTCTTCAGAGCAACTGTGATGCTAATGTCATTCTAAGGTTAAGTAGGAAGTCATTCCTGGGAGCTGAGGCTGTAGAAGTGTATGTACAAACAGTATCTTTCTCCAAACAGAACAGGTTTGTGGGCTGTGGCTGCACTTAAGGCAGAGCAGTATGAACAGAGTTTGAAGGCTGGAAGAATAGCTCAGTGCTTCCCCATTAAATTCCTGAGACGTGAGAACCAACTTTTTAAACTCTACTTTTATGATTGTCAAGTCTGTGACAGGTCACTGTTTAGTCTATTATCTTATCAGCTAGTGGCTACATATTCATTGGAGAGAGATGAGCTGTCCATTATATGTATTTTGTACTTTTATGATGAAAGATAATTTGTGTAAAAGCATCCAGAACATAGGCATTTTGGGATGCTTTTAACATATCAAAAGAATCTGATCTGTATCTGTCTTTTTCCTCTAGCCAAATTATTCACCAGGAATACTGATTCTTTTATTTCCTTTCCATTCCCTTTCCACACAGTCTGTGTTAAACACACTTTCATTTTTTTTATATAAGGGAAGCAGAGCAGGGAGTGGGGGATAAGACACAAAGAAATAGAAATATGGGCCTCTTGAATTATCTTAAAAAACGTAATTCTAATTATTTCTTGCACTGAAATTGGACATTTTTTTCTTCCCTTTATTAACTTTCCTCTATTGTTGCCTTATATTTGCTACATTGGGACAATTTAAAGGAGCAAAACAATCTGGAAGAGGTTGTGACTTCTTCATAAAACTCTACTTTGATATTAGGCTTACATTAAGTGAATTGATATTAGTACGTGTCTCCAGTTAGCCAACGGAGCGGATGCTTCTCTAGCTGCCAGATGCGAAGCTTGGAGGCACTGTTAAGTAGCCAAGTGGTCTAGGACTTGGGTTTGCAGATCTCATTTTTCTGGAGATGATTTTGGTGAAGCCAGAGCAGTTCGGAATGATGTTCAGTCTGTTGAATCTTGTGGGATGTTGGAGATATTGTGCAATAAATTCTTTGACCAGCAAATGGTATTATGTGACTGAGAAGCTGCCTTGTCACCTCTCCTTTTCCATACATGCAGTGGTTGTGCACTGTTGCCATGGAGTTGCAGCAGGACTGCACTACTCACTTTTGCAAGCCTCTCAAACTTTCAACCCCTTTCAATTTGCCAGTCTTCCCCTGCCCCTTTTTCATCTTGCATTTGAGCTTTTTGACTGCTATCTTGATTTTTCTGTTTTTGCTGTTACATTTCAGAGCCTCATTTCAGAGGGAGCCATGGACACCCAGGGCTCTGAAGACCAAATTAAAATCGTCATACAAAAGATCTAGGAAGTTACAGAGCATATTAGTCTGGTAATGATTGTTTTGATGGCTATTGCATTTACTTTCAGATGTTTTACAGAGTGTATACAATATGTGTGAACGTTTCAAGTGACTTGATATATGGCTCTTTGTAGCAAGGCAACTGATAGCTGTGAGCTCCAAGTGTTTGTGTTCAGGGTCTACTCTTTGTGTTTTAAGAAGGTGCTTCAAGCTTCTATAGCACTTTTCATTTTCAAGGGATTGCTCCTGATCTATCAAAATGAGGAGTAACTACTTGATTTAAGTCAGAGATTTATTTGCAGTATAAATCAATGGCAAGATCAGTTGCTGGCTGACATAGCTGAGTTTCTCCAGCACATTTCAACTTCACTCTTAAGCAGTAGGTCAGGCAAAAGAAGTAGTTTTGGTGGAGAAAGGAGAATAATGAATCCCCTGTGCTGCAGGTCCTTCTCCCTTCCTTTCCCTCTGATTTGGATTGACAATCACAGCGTGCTTCCTCAGTCTCATCTTCCCACTATGCTGCTTCTCTTGATTTCTGATTTCCCCCACTCCTGTTTCTGTATTTCTTGACATTGGCCTTTGCAACTCAGTTTGTCTGGTCCCTCTTCTCCCTTTGCAAGTTTATGGCTTCCTAAAGACACAGAGTTGTGCTGCTCAGAATGCTACCTAGAGAGTATCCCCCTTGTTCTCCCTTGGTATAGTTCTTCCTAAGCTTTCTTTAACTCCCTGTAGCTTGTTGAATTCAATCTCTTAGTCATTGGTCTTACGGGTTTGTGAGAGGTTTTGGACTGATTTATCCAATTATTACCTTTTTTCAGAGAGCCAGCCATCCATCAGCACAATTAAAGCCACTCTCCTTCCCAGTCCAGTCAGGAGGAAAGGTGCTCCTATCATTCAGTAAGTGCTTGCTTTACATACAAAAGTGCCTGTCTGCATTTTGCCTTCAGTAAATAGTGCTGCATTTTTAATGAGCTTGTCCTTAAGTAACAGATTGTGCCACCAAATGCTTTACATTTCTCTCTTTGCAGACTCTACAATAAGTTTTTGCTGACTTTTTGTTGGTAGTGGCTGAAGGGGGATGGTTTTCAAAACACGCATGGCCGGCACTAGCTGGAGAGTGTGTTTTACTGTACTCATGCTGAGTGTGCTGGACCTTTTCTCTCATTTATCACAGGCATCCTTGTTCCAAGTGTCCCCTGCATACTGTAACTGAATCCACTGTAGGAACTCAAGCTTGTAGCATCTTTCTCTGGGCCTTTGGAGCTTCCTGAGGGTGACAATCTGCATTTAATGATGAACTTTGCAGATGGGAACCTTGTGTGAGAGACTACCCAAGGAGCCAGACAGGAAGCATGTCGTTGTGCTCTGTTTTAATTCTAGAGGTAAATGAGGGCACTACAGGTCATGGTAGTAGGTGTCAGCTTCAGGCCGAAGCGCTGAGCTCCTTGGCTCAGCAGTTTAAACACCAGCGTATGTGGAGCCTCTGCCTACTGCTTGTTGTGAACAGAGAAAGTGGTATGAAGAGAAAGATTCTCTGATTCTTTAGCTTCTGAAAGAGATTTGACAGTGTAAAATCCCAAGGGTGCAGTGGTGCTTTTTGAATTAAACTCCAAATGAGTGACTTGATTCTGTTCAAGTGTTAGGTTGTAGGGCCAACTTCCCTGCTGATGCTACTCAACATGGTTGATAGAACCACTCATATTCAACAACGTTGTACTGCTTTATGCTTTTTAAGAGCCCAGCCCCACACCTCTTACATAGATTTCATTATAAATGGTATAATATAGAAAGATAGTTTAAGATTTGGTTTTGAAACGGGGAGCTAGAATGGTTTTAGGCGAAATAGGAGAGAAAGGAGTTTCCAGGCGACCATGTGCAGCCACTATTACATAGTGTCATGTATAATCTTAATGTTATGCCCAAAAGGGGTGAGGCCTGAGAAGAACAGCTTGCCACCTGAAGTTAGTGTGAGCACATGAGGCAAACTGAAGCAGTGTAACATTAATTTTATTTTTCATGGTGGTGATGGTTATTGTTTCAAAGTGAGGGAGAACTATCTAACCTGGTAGAGTACTGTAGCCTGATCAGGTTTCTGGCATATTCAAGTAACTCTGGTATGAGATGGGAAGAAAGTAATGAACAAGTTGCCTCCTGGGAGAGCTGAGGAGAGCCAGGATGAAAGTGAAAAGAGGGGGGAAGTGGAGAGAGAGGGGAAAAAAGAAGAAGTGCAAGGTGCTGAATGTGAAAACAATAAGCTTTGATGTGATGAGCATTGGCTGGGAAGCAGAAGGATCTGAGGATGGCAGAGAAGGTAGGTGACTCTGGATAAATGCACTGGAGGGGATGAGGGCAGAAGCCTGCAGGGGAGAAAGCTTCAGTGAGATGAGGCGTGAGATGACTAAGCCTTGGCTGAAAGGCCTTCAGCATTATAAATTGGGCAGGCAGATTTAATGGCAGCTTTGACATCTGGGAGAAGAGGGAGGAAGAGCTAAAAATGCCCCTAAGAATATGAGTCTGAGAGAAGGACATCGCCACTGGCAATGTGGATAGGAAGGAGAAAACACATTAATCCCCCCAAAGGCTAACAGTTCAGAGGCTGAAATTCTGAGTACACACAAGTAGGTGGGGGGAGCAAGGACCCACTGCCCCATTAAGCCCCTCCTTCAGTGAAGCTTCTCCTTCAGTGGAAGGAAGGGGTCACATTTCTGCCAGTCCAGTGTGCCAGCCTCAGAGCTTGCAAGAGAGGTGGGAAGTAGGTGTTTTAAGGCTAAAGTGAATTGCTTCTCCCAGAGCAAAAGGGGATGCCAGGGACATAATGTGGCTTTTTGTGATACCCATCTCCTGCAGAGTACACCTGAGGTGTTGTGTCTCATCCTTTCCCCTTATCTCACCTGAAGCTCTGCTCTGGCGCTCTTTGTAGCCTGGCTAAGTAAGGCCTGGTCCTCGTGGAAGGAGGCTTCTGCCTTTGAGGGCTGGATGTGGCTGCAGCATTCATGGGGAAGCTGTGCCAAAGCTCAGCCTTTCCTCTATTGTATATATTGCTGCAGTCCCTTGAGTTCCTCCTTACTATTCTCTTCATCCCTTCCAGTTAAATCTGGTCCTAGTTTCCAGTAGTAAGTCTGCTCTGTGATTTGGTACTTAGAGAGAGATCCACATCCCCGTGCGCTGTGTGCACGTGGGAAGGACATTCTTTGGAAGGGCCTGGGGAGGGCTCTGCTCCTCTTCTGGCACCGCTGAGAGTTTCTGGCTTCTGCATGCACCACATACCCTGTATTTTTCTTTTTCTTATTGTATTTTTCAAGGGTTTTCTGTCTCTTTATAGGCCACATGCAATGCAGAGTATAGAATGGCAGCCGTGAGGAGGCTAAGGTTGACCTAAAGAGCTTAAGTTTGTGTGCCTTTTTTGGTCTGGGTGTCCCAGGCTATGACCGTAAGGAAGCTGCAGGCCCCTTTTCCTTGCTCCTTCTCCAGATATGCTATGTTTGCTCTGGCTCATGTGGGCCAGAAGCTGCTCCTCTCCTTCTTCCAAAATGAACCACAGCATCTGCATCTTGTCCTGCACAGCCTGATACACCTCTGCAGGGCACTGCTTTTAGTGCTGCCTGTGTCAGTCTGGGTCTCTTAAGCTCAAAAGTTTGATGCCCACGATTTGTCAGTGCTTTGAAAAGCTTGTCCAGATGGCTTTATAAATGCAAGGAAATAAAATGATGAATGTCAATATGGCTCTGGTGAAAGTGTGACTGTTGAGGGATATTAAAAGGATGGCATTTCACAGGGAGTCTCTCACGTTCCTCTTTTCTAAGAACGCCCAGTTTTTCCAACAAGCCACTCTCACATATGCAGACACCGAAGGGTCCTGGGTTAAGTTTATCCCTTCCACAGTTCCAGGAACTTCAATGGAGTTGCAGCAACACTTGTCCCACCTTTTGTAGCCGATTAATTTTACTTCTCTGCTGCCAATGAAAGCATTTAATAGACCCTTATTGTTCCCTGCAGATACCTCCCTTCTGTGCAGAGAGGCATCCAGCTCTTCTGTGGGTTGGCATTGTTGTTCTTTCTCTTTTGATTTCCTTCATGTAACAGAAAGAGATTACGCTAGGGGAGCTAACTGTGTACTCGGCTCTCCAGGGAATTCGATACATCCTGCAATTAACCTGCATTTAACTGGCCATTGGATGTTGCTATTCCTCTACAATAAACACAGATGGTAGGCAGTTTTGACTGAGTATTTGTATACTGCAGGTTGGCACAGCTCAAGTCAAAATAAATACAATTTCCAGACGGCACAGATCCTTGCCTCTCCTTTCTGCCTGTTTGACAGGAGAGGGGGAAGTCTGAATGGTATCCAAAAAAGCTTCTTGTTTGGCCCCCAAAATAAATATTTCACTGAAAAGCTGAAGTTGATTTCAGATCTCAGCCCTACCAGTCTGTCTGGGAGACAGTAAAAAGGGGAGAAAAATCATAATCAGGATTTAGCAAGGAAAGTAATTCAGTGGGATGGAATTGCACTTAATATCACAAGCTCTCATCTTGCTGGTGCTTGGAATGTCGTACAGCTTCACGCCCTTCATAGGCCGCTGAGTTCTGTGGATTAAAATAAGATTTTGGGGGTTTGTGGGCAAAAATACAGCTTTATATTTTTCTCAGTCTTGAAAGTGAAGCAAATTATGTTCCAACTGGAATAGCTGTTTTCTGTTCTTGTCTGGGGAGGCAGACTGTGGGCTGGAATGAGCACCTCATTTGCTGTTAATTACTTTCCTCATTCACAAAACCAAGATGTTTCCTCCACGACCAAAAGTGGGTTGTCTGTGGGGAAACCTGAGCTCTGGGAAGATGTCAAAGACCAAAATAAATAAATAAAAGCCCACAGTTGTTAGGTTTAAAGAAATTGAGCTAAGCATATAAAAAAATCTGCCACTAGGGTCAACCTTGATGCCATGTGCATTTTTATTTTTTTTTTTTCATTAAAGGAGTGCAGATTTGGAGCCCAAGCTATTATTTCAGGTGACTTGAGGCCCTCCAGGGGCAGCAGTGAAATGGAAAAGAGCACGGCAGCCTGCTCTTGGAACTGATGCTCACTGAATCTGAAAGGTCATGTCATGTTTTCTGGCAATTGACTCAATGGGTTTGGATTCTACAACATAAGGTCGGGCTGTTTTCACTCAGCACATGTTTACTGGGGAATGTGCCTTCCAGTTGTTTTCACATTGACCTTATTACCCTGCCACACTGATGAGCCTGGCACAAAAACTACTTTTTGTATTGCTGTGCGCACCACACTCCCTCTCCTACCCCCCAGCATTGTTATTTTGGGGTGCAGATGGGTGATTTGGTTTACACATTTCCCCCACTCCTAACCCCCTGCTTTCCATGCCTCTGTTACAACATAGATGCTCAGAAACCCAGCGACTGCACACTTTGGAAGGACAAGAGGGTGCAATGGGACTGACTGATATTTCGCTCCTAGGCTTTGTGATAGGAAAGCTGGGGAGAAGAGTAGGCACAGGCTCTGTAAACTTGAGCTGGAGGATTTAGAGCATCTGATGTAGCAGCCCTTCTCTGTGCTCCTGCAGTAGATGTGGCCGTGAGACAGATGCTGGGCAGGCAGGGCTCACAGCCTGGGGCTGGGACATGCTCTGCAATGGGCAGTGTTGAAAGGGGTGGAGGTACCACTTTCTTCTTCTCATGATAAATTGGCTCCTTCAGTGCAAAATAGACTGGCTAAGCTTTCCAGGGATAAATAAAATACTGCTGCTATTTCTGCAAGCGCATTGGCAGCTCCCTCCTCTTGCAGCCACAGAAGTTCTTGAGCTGAGAACACAATATGTGTCTCTGCCACCTTTTCAGGCCTAAAAAAAGTGTTTGGGGCTTCTGTCAATTTTAGACGAGGAGTTTATTATTGCTTGGAAAGCTCCTGTGTTTTAAGCAGTTTGAGATAAAAAGGAGCTAAGACATTTGCAAAAAGTCATCAATAGAGACAAGAAAATGAATCCAGGAGAGCTTGGCTTGACCTTGTCCTGCCACTGGATTGTCAACCCTGGCTGCCCCAGCAGGAAAGACATGTTGCACTGCTTCGTCATTGTTTGAATACTGCTCTTTCAATAAGGTCAGAGCAGACTTGCAGCAAATCCACTAGTCAGGGGGCGAGGCACCTTGTGATGTTGCACAGGAGTGTCAGGACCTCAGGAGCTGAGAGATTTGGTTCTGGCTCAGACTTTGCTGTTGGTGCATGGCACTGGCAGTTTTTTGTTTGGAGACAACTTCACAGTCTGCTGAACATGGTACTGTGTGAGACCTAAGGACCAGTTGTAACCTTGGATGTGTTTCTGTTCATAAAATGAGAGCCTGCCTCAGAGGCTTTGAAGGGTGCCGGTTGCATTCTCTGGGATGAGGGCAGATTTAAATATAACAAAACCAAAACCAACCAACCGAAACCAAACCACACCCCCCAAACAACAACAACCAAACGAACCCCCCAAAACAACAAACATAGCAAAAGAAGCACGGTAGTCAGTCCTTACGTGCCATTAGGATAGCTTTTCAGGGTGAGTTATACTTAAAGAGGAAGGTTGCTGGAGAGCTGTGAAGGAAGCTTTCTCAGTGCTTTGGGGCATGTGCCGGGACAAGGATTCATAATGTAGCTGCCTCCTATGCTGCGTGCTTGATGCTGGTGGTCAGTATATTTTTGTGGTATAAAGTACGGTGCAGAAATAGCCAGTGCAGCCCTGGAGCAGGAGCATACAGCCAAAGCAGTCTGTGCTGTATTCAGGAGCTGTACACTAGCTGAAAGGATGATTGCTGAGGAGGAGGAGGGCATGTGCGTAACCATGGGCCAGGAGGTACTGATCCTGCTATGTGGACACACCAGCGCTTGGCACCGGCTTCATTACCAGTGGGCACCAGTGGGCAGTGTAGAAAAACCTGTTCAGGCAGATTGTTCTCCAAGTGTTAACCAGAATATACTTCTCCATGCCATTTTTAGAACCTTAATTTTTGCAAGCCATACAAGCTTACCTGATTTTGCAAGTCTGTCTTAATTAAACCACTGCCTGACTTAAACCCTCAAGTGCAGCTTTCTTGAGCAAAATGCTGGCTCCTGTATTCCCAGAGTGAACACTGTACTGGAAAGCATGAATTATGCAAGCACAGCAGCTTTACAAAATACTTCTAAAACTATATTTGTTAAAGTCTGGAGATGAGTATTCATCGCAGCTAGAGGATCGAGGCAAGACTTGAGCAACATGTGTCCCTTTTAACCTGAAATCGTCAGTGGCATGTTGGTTCTGTGTGAAATTCCCTCGTTTTACAGTCACATCTATTAGATGATTTGCTTTAATTCCCATACATTTGAATCTGTTTTCCCAACAACGTTGTAGTGCTGCATATGGATTCACTTCAACTGGAAGCCATTGTGATGGATCAGATTGCTGATTTCACGAGAGCCTGAAGGGTAGAACTCCTTGGAAGGGTATTCAGAACTGAAGTAGTTTGTCTTGGAAGGAAAAATCCCGTTTAAACTGTGCGATAGCCTTTCTCAGCTGACTGCTGATGCCCTGTGGCTGTTCTGTTCTCACTTTAGGCGACGGCTGTGGATTAAGAGCCCGAGGCTTTGGCTACTTCTATAAGCAAGGCAATGCATCCCCAGGGTCTAATGCAAGGAAAGTTGTGCAGGTGTCATAATTAGCAGTTTCCTGCTAAAGTGCCACAAACAAGCTGTAATCCTCCAGGCACTAGTCTCCAAAACCCCCGTGCAGATTTGTTTTCAGACCAAATAATATTAATGTGTAATTTTTGTTATTTTTTTCTAATGGCCCAAGCTGCACATTTAACTGCTCTGGGCCTGGTGGCACAGGTTTTGCCGAAAATCAGATGTGAACAAGGATTAATGGTTCCGGTTGCTCACACTGGCTAGTCACCATGCCAAGTGCAACCAGCCTTTAAACGAGGCTGACGTGCACAATAGTTGAGTCAGGGCTGAATGGAGGACTTTGGTTTCCTGTTATCCCTCCTCAGCCTTCAAGGCCAATAAACATGTCATAAAGGGAGGGAAAAGTGTGAAAAGTTAGGAAGCAAAACACAGCCTTTAAGCGTCTCGACATGTGTTACAGCCACCTTCAAGTGAAAGTTGAGGTACCAGATTTTTTAGCACTTGGATGAAGAATGCCTCCCCCTCCCAAGCACAAGGGCACATGGGCTCTAACCCAAGGGTTCTTGGACTGAATGGTGTGGGCAGTGTGCGTGCACTTGTGTCTGCCTCTGCAGAGAGGGGAAAAGAAAGAGGGAGGAGTGTGTTCATTACAGCGTGATCGTGTCACACAGACGCAGGAAAGTTTCTCGGATCCCATGATCAGCAGGGCATCTGAGGACTTTCATGTTTTTCACAGTACAATAAAACTACCAGTGCCAGCTGGAGTCTTCAGCCAAACTGTATGCCTTAGAGCTTATGTGTTTCACATCACTGAAGGCTACATAATACTTTCAGCTGGCATTGCATTCCGTTTGATATGTCTGGGGATGGAGATAGTTAGTTAAATAATCACATTGGCTGATGTGTTAGCTTAAACAATGGCTCCTTCCCCCTCTCTGCAAACATATTTTGAGAGTATTAGTTTGGGAAGAGGGGCACAAATTCTTCTCATCTCTGTTCTCTTGATCTGTTCAGTTCTTTGTTTAGCCTCTATGTGTTGACAGGCTGTGATGATGTTACTTCTCTTGGCATGAATTTTTGTGAGACCAGAAGAAAGATCTGGTCAGGTTTTTCAAACAGATCAGAGGGAAGTCAGAAAGAAATGAAAGCTTCAAGGCTTGTTTATTCTGAAGGGGGGAATTTAGCCCCTTTCCTAGATAGAGTGGGTTGCGGGTTTGAAAAGGAAACCATTTAAAATAAACTCAGTATCTGCTGTCTCCTCAGGCTACAAGTCAAAACCCCAGAAGTTATATACATGTAAAGCACATGGCAACAGAATCATAATTTTACTATTTAAAGGACAAATCCTTGATCTCCAAAAGTCCCTTTAAACCATGAGAGCAGCACCTGGGTTACCAGGGTACTTGTGGAATTATCTACCTGCTGGTGCGGCTCTCTGCCAGCTTTGACAATGGTCACACCGTTGTCTAGTTGATCATAGGCCAAGCTGATATGCAGAGCTGCTGCAGGGGCACAAGGCTAACCATCACAAATAGTTCTGTAGCATTTTCTTTACTGGAGCCTTTGTTGAAGTTCAAGATGTGTTTTTCAGTGATTTAAATATGCAAAATTGAAATGTTGGAGCCGGGTAGATGTATGGGTCTGGGGCTTTCTAGGTATGGATGCAGAGGTTATGGATAGCGTGGGAAAGGGAAAAACAACAGGCAAAATTGTGGTCTGTTCATTTTGGAAGAGAAGTCTGTATTATCAACCAGATTTTAGTGATATATCTTGATTAGGTTCTGTTTGGAAGGGTGATCTTGCACAGCAAAGATTTCTAGGTCTGATGGAAAGAGATCTGAAGGGAGTTTTGAACTGGCTTTGCTAGCACAATGACACAGCTGGTAGAGAAGTCCAAGGCTCAGAGAGGGGCATAGAAGCAAGGTTCAAGAAAACTCAGCTACCATAAAGCATACATCTGTGTGCCCTTGTGAAAGACAGTGAAGCACCTGGCATTTCACAACACTGAAATGTGAAGGCAGCCATCACACAAATGCTTTTTGTAACGGAGACAAGGATCACGGGTGTTTCGAGGAGCCTATGCTTACCAGGACATGAAAAGCAAGAGCAAACTGGAAATTCTGTAGTGAGTTCATGGAAGAGAAAAAATGAATGCTCATGGGATGTAATGAATCCCTGTCTGAGCTTCCAGCTGCAAACCTGTTTTTCTTCCCCCTTCTTGTAGATTTTGCTGTGCTTGTCTGCACAGGTACATAAAGGCCCCGTATCTTTCACTCCACCTGATCTCAACCAGTATTCTCTACCACAAAACCAAAAAGATGGTCCTTAATCTTGTAACCCTATGTGTCACATACAGCAAAACCCTGAGCAGATGGGCAGCAGTAGATTCCTGCTCAGCTGGGCACCTGTAGGGCAAATGTAACACTTTATCTGCATTTCCTTTTTACACACTTTGGAAGTTCCTGTGTGAGTGCTTGGGTGAAGGGGAAGTTTTTCATATGGCTGCAAAATAAGGAGGGTGAAGGACAGGTTAGGGTTCAAGTACCTATTTTCATTCTTGTAATGTGTGTTACTATTGAGTAGGAAAGAGATTTGGTTCCTTTTTGTTGCTGGAATGCTACAATTGCAGGCTTAATTCTAGGACTAGTAACCACAAGGAGGGAAGGGTATTAGGGTATGCTCTGCATGTGTTGATGCAGGGAGGATGTGTGAGATGTCATGGTCCCTTCACTCTCCTGCTTCCCTGCAGATGGAAAGCAATTTCATATAGTGGATTTCATTCTCTTACATGGAGCCTTTTCTTTCAGAAATAGTGAACTACTTTATCCCCTGCATCAGTACCATTGTTTACCTGTGTCTTTTCTTTCTTCTGAAGTTTTCATATGAGGATTTTCTAGGAACCTTGACAACCTGTGCAGCTCATGTAAAAGAAGCTATCTGACTCGGTGTGTACTTGAACTTGCTTTCTAATGACTTCTTTCATGTCTTCATCCGTAAGTGTTGCTAAAACATAAGTTGTAGGTGTGCACTTTTCCCTGACAGAGAATTTTCTTGCCACTTTTGGCAAGGTGATAAAACCTGTTCTCCCTTGCCCTCACTTCGTCATGTGGTGCTGTATGAGTGCGTGTAACTGGGGATAACTCATTGCAATCTCTAAACCTGCGTTATACAAACAGTTCTACACCTTCCTCTTTCTTTTCTTTGCAGGAAATCACTCTTACAAACAAACACAAATTACTACTACAATATTGTGAAGCATATGGGTCTGTTGGAGAGGGTCCAGAAGAGGGCAAAAATCAGAAAGCTGGAGAACTTCTCCTGCTAGGACAGTCTGAGGGAGTTGAGTCTCTTCAGCCTGGAGAAAAGAAGGCTACAGGGAGACCTTACAGGGGCCTACAGGGAAGCTGGAGAGGGACTATTTATAAGGGCATGTGGTGACAGAACAAGGGGCAATGTTTTGACTCCAGAGCAGGGTAGATTTAGACTGGACTTTAGGAAGAAGTTCTTTACTATGAGGATGGTGAGACACTGGAACAGGTTGCCCAGAGAAGTTGTGAAAGCCTCATCCCTGGAAGTGTGAGGGAAGGGGTGAGGAAGGGGTGAAGCTTTGAGCAACCTGGGATAGTGGGAGGTCCCCCTGCCCATGGCTATTCGGTGATAAGATAGAAGGCCAGTTTCTCTTTGCTTCCTACATAACCTAAGGAGAAATCTGAGCTGCTTCTTAATAGCAAGTTTTGAGTCACTCTTGGGAGAATCCTATCCCTTTCCGTTGTTGTGTAATGAATTCTGATCTCCCAAGTGAAACACCTATATTCATGCTAGATTTAAGTGGTATGCATGACCCTGTTGCTTTCAGTTGTAGCTATCCCCTCTACATCTGTCTGAAGAGACTGAAACATTCATCTAATTATGAAGAGAATCCTGTGAAGAGAATTAGGAGTTTCAATGAAGAGCAAGCATTGGGCTTTGTTTGAAGTTGTTAAGCTCTCACAGTGGCACAGCACAGCAGTGTGCCTCTCACTATCTGCCTTGCTGAGTACGCTCTGTTAACTAATGAAGCCACCTTTGCACATGCAATCACAGGCTCTGCTGAGCTGTAATGTATGACATGATATTTAAGAAAAGCATGAAGAGTTCTGCATGAAAGGCAGGATCTTTCTTATTTCCTGGCGGCCCTTCAAATCTTGACCTCATTCCAGGAAGAAAGCAACCTGTGAAAACATCAGCTCCTGTCAGCAATTGCAGCTTGGAGAGAGCAGCAGCACATGCTCCATATGCTGGAGGAGCTGTGAAAATCCATAGAGCATCGTGTGCCTGTGCTTAAAAAGCAGTGATCATTACACCTCTACTTTGATGGCAAATGTAACCATTTAATGTTCTCCAGCTCCTTGATGTGGGTGCTGTGAATGCCACAGGAGAAAGCTGGGTGTAAACTCTGCTGCATTGTAGCTTCCTTGCCACAGGTTTTCAGCAGCAGTGCATACCAGCAAAGAACCTCTCATTCCAAGTAAATATTAAAGTGATAATTCCCTCCTTCACCTTACACCAAAAAGTTACTGATACTGAGGGACAGAAGTGGGAGATGAGTTCACAGGGTGATGCTGTGTCACAGAGGTGTGAATGGAGGACCTGAGTTTGTCTCAGTTCACCCTTGATACCTGCCTGGAATTGGGAATAGCATCTTCTTCAGACTTCAGTAGCTTGTCACATTAGGCTACATTATGTCAAGTTATTTCACTCTGGAACCCTATCCAATGCCCTTGATATTTTTTCACTGACTGATTTAAAGGCGGTCAATCAATAAATCAAAGGCAATGAATATGGGGCAGAAAAAAGAAGTGTTTTCTCGTGCAACACAGGAACTTCTTGTCGTAAGAGGTTACAGAAGCAAATGCTGTGAGTATCAAGACTGAACTGTGTAATGAGACTGCTGATCTTTGGAAAAAGTTATGCAGACAGGAATGTCTCCATCTCTGCTGCTGCTGCTTCTTGATTGTACCTCCTTCCTCAGAGCATTTACTGTATTGTGTAGCACAACATGTATTAGGAGTCATTAATTTTGTTCTGAAACTTGAGGCATGAGTTGCTCTGGAAAGCAGGTCGACAGACTTCATGCCCCTCCAGGAGCACAAAGTGGGAGGAATGTGATATGACATCCAAAACCTACTGGTGTTTCTTTAGTGAAAGAATATTTTTTTCCCTTCTGTGATCTACTAAACATCCCCTCTCTGACATTCTGTGCAACCAAAGGTACCTTTCAATAATCAGTGCACAATGTTCTTCTTGCTGCTACTAGAAATGAACAATAAGCCATTTTCCCTGAGCCCCATAATGAAAATGGCCTGGTGAATTCCTAAACACTTGAAAATACATGCTGTGTTGACAAACTGTTGACAACTTTGACATTTCCTGTACCTCTCTGCATCTAGTTCAGTTTTTCCAAAGTTCATGAAGCTATTGTGGCAGACTGGAAGTTATCCTGCCATGACCTGGACACTGTATTGCTTCAGGCTCTGTTATTATCCCTGTTATTAATCTTATCATAGAAAGCCTTGAGTAACCTGACTGGAGTCTCTCAGTGATGAGCAGTCCTGGGTTATGCACCATTTTGATCATCAACTCTTGTACATGAAATTGCTCTGGGAGTGTCTGCTTGGAGTGTGTGTATGTGAGAAATACAAGAGCCATAGCTTCTGCATTCTGCATCTACAGGGATAAATCTTAAGCTTAGCAGAGAATTCTACCTATTTGTTATATTCCCTGAATTGCCTTTTAGCTTGTAAACAGGGGCTTTTATTAGAAATAGTCAATAACTTATCAGACTTCAGAATTCCTTCTCCCTAATATTTGTGTGTTGCTTCGTGAACATGCTACTTCTATGCTCTTCTCTGCAGAGAATTAATTGGTCTCCCAGGTGAATTTTGTTTTGCTTATGCCTCCTTCTCATGGTTGAATGTTAGTGATCTATTCAAAGTTGCTGAAATTAATTTTGAGCTCCTTAATTATTTTACCAGTATGTATCCTCTTCATACATTATGAGCATTGAAGCTGCTTATAAGAGTGAAAGCTGAGGAGAAGGAGGAACTTTATCTGATCTCTTTCCTTGATAACCACAGGCTTTGGCATTTGGGACAGTCAGGGGACAGAGGCAGCACATAAAGTTGAGAACCTGGGAAGCTGTTTGGAACTGGATAATATGCTACATATTGGGAAAGGTGCATTAGCTGGCAGTACATCTGAAGAGTCATGGGAGGAGGTGGATCGGTTCAGAATCTCTGGACTTGGATCTCTTTTCCCAGTCCTGATCCAGCCTCTCTTTGAAATCATGGAAATTTGCCTTCATAATGCCTTTGGTGGCATTATGAAGTCTGTTTTCTTTTTCATGAAGAACCTAATTTTTCTTGTTTGCACATAACTTTAATAACCTCTCATTTTCATATTGGAAGAGATGGCAAACAGCCCATTTCTGTCCAACCCCCCCAGACCACTCATGATTTTACAGACCCCTGAAATTATTTCTATGTCATCTCTTTTTGAAGTTCAAGTCCTAAGGAGTCTGTAATTTGTATTTCTTATACAAAAGTTTTCCATACTGTCTCTTTGAATCTCTTCAATTCTAATAGACACCTTTGTGTCATGCATTGTCCTCACTGGGAAAAAGTGGAATTAGATACTGGACCTTGTGGGTTTTAATTCTAAGGATGTGGGATAGTCCCTTCTAATACTGCATATCAGCATTCTTCTTCTTGAGAGTGTCCTGTGTTGGGGTTGAAGGTGAGCTGCCTGTTTTCCTCATTTAGTTGTTCTTCAGCAGTATTTTAAGAAACAGAGGAAACCCAAAATGAAGATGAAGGAAAAATCTCCAATTACATCATGATCACAAATCCTTGAAAATGAGCTGCAGATGATAATGTTGGGGTTTTTTTTAAGAGGGGTTTAGTAATGACCTTAGGAGGTTTCATTTCCAAGCCAGTTTTACAAGCAGTCCTTTCTGAAACGTTTCAGCAGGACCCACTAACCAAGCAAACATCTGCAGCAGAGATAAGTGATGCACTAGGTAAACGCAGTCTGTTTTCTGAAGTCTGCTTTCAACCATCTGTAACCATTTATCTTGGTTTCTTCACTTTGCGTGCAAAACACTAATAATGCAGAAGCCTACAACTGGCCCAATGTTATTTTTTTGCCCCCAGTACATCCCCAGAATGTGGACTCAGTGCCCCGATGGTTTTTTCTCTGTGGGAGACTGCCTTCCATAGAAACCAAAACACAACTGGATCCCAAACAGCATCCTAAATATAAAAGACTGGTTTGCCTGCTGCTAATGGAATCCCCAGTTCCTACGGAACTTTTTAAAACCTTCAGTCTAATAAAGGCACTCATGAAAACTCTGACCTCAGGCTGACAGATACAAAAAATAATCCAAACCCAATCAAACCTCCGTTTAAACAGTGACTTTTGGAACAATTAGAAAGATAAATAACTGAAGCTTGAAAATGAAAACATAGCCTAAGGTCAGTGCAACTGCTTTGAAACCCTCAGAGGTTTCAAGCTGCAGACAGGTTTTTAGCTTTACTGCTAGCCCTGGAAGTCAGCCTGGCTGTTACTTAGTTGCATAAGAAGAAACTTGCATACTGTCATCTCCTGAATGATTTTCAGAAGCAACCCTGACATTAAGGACCAATAAAACATGGAGTTGTTTCCATTAATAGCCTTCATTGATTAAATGAGATAGGTAAGGAATAAAGGGATTCAGAAATGGAGGCCATTCAGACTCGCCCCCCACCACCACCACCCCCACCCCCCAATCTTCATTGGGAGTGTGAAATGTTATTACAGTTTTCAGATTTACAGACAAAATGGGAGCAAACTGACAAAAATGCTGCCTGCAGTTCTAATCAGCCACATGCCACTGGCCCTGCAAAAGGAATCTCTGACTCTTTTCTTACAGCTGACTTCTTGTTTTTTCAGTCTCAGCTGTGTTTGGGTACAATTCACAAACTGCTGCTCTGTGAGCCACCTAATCTTGACTCTTCTGAATTATTTTCAGTGCTAGCAGGATAAAGCTTGCATTGAGCTATAGCAGCTATTTGCAACCCCTTTTCCACTTCACTGGGCGTGGAGGTGTTTCAGTTTCCTCCAACATTCTTCAGTCTCAGTGCAAGAGTGGAAAACGTGTCGGCTGTCTCATTTGTTCCAAATGCTCTAAACATTGTGCTAAAACTTAGATTGCTTGTTATTAGAAACTCTGTGAGGGGTAAGTCTCCAAAACAGTCTTCAGCTGTCCTTTGCAGTGTGTGCCTGCTCTCGAGTGCTTCTTCACAGCCCACCACTCTCTATTATCTCACCAGACTGGCTCTGAGTTGCTTGGTTGTTCTCTTCATGTTGCCTTGTCCTTACCTGTATCTTCGAAGTGCCCTCAACTTGCCTCAGAGCCTTGTGTTTCCCCTGCGTCACTTCACCAACTTGCCCAGCAATGCTTGCTGGGACTTCTGTACCATATATTCACTTCTGACCCAAAAAGTCTGGGGAAGATTAGGCTGCTCCATGACAATAGTGCTGCAAACCTGTTTCTGTCGAAATAATAACAGTACTAAAGTAGTGTGTCCTCTGCAGGGGCACTGCCCAACGTGATGCTGTGACTAGACATTTATCAGGGAGAGAGACTACTTCTGAAGTTATCCACACCATCTTGTTTATGATTTTTCTTTTTTTCCAGAAAAAGGATATTTCTATCAAAGCCTTCTTTTATTAACCCCCAAATCTCCACAGAGCTTTTCCACTTCTAGACAGCATGAGAAGTTTTTAGCCAGACCTAGTTTTCCTTGATTTCTGTAGCCTTTATTTGCCTATGAATAGTTGTTGCTCTGTGTGACATTTTAGTCCGACTTATTTCAAATTATAATTAAGGCACTTGGGAGACTTGGACTTGACTTCCCCTTTTGCTAGAAATATTGAGTATTCTCAGTTCTTGACCTTGAAACAGGGACAGAAACACTTCCTGTGTCATCTTGTGAGATCAGAGCATAATTTCTGAAGGCTTTATCACTCTCCCATCTGATTGTATGTATGTGGTGCCGAACTGAGCAGGATCTCTGTTGGTACTTCTCTGTGCTATAACCACCTGAGTAATACTTAAATAAATTAGGACATGCTGTGTCTTCTGTAAAGGGTGAGAGTAAATATGACTCTTACCTTTCCTTGAGACTTCCACTGATTCATGCTGATGAGCTTTTCAGAGGATTCTTGCAGTCTTCTTTCAGAGGTGGTGTAAATTAAGTTCAAAGAGGGCAACACATTCCACAGCCCCCGGTAGGGCACTAGCAAGAGGTTTGCCATCCCATTGTGGTTTGTAGTATTTATTTCACAGCAAAGTAGTGTCATGGCAAGTAGTTTCTTACTGTCAAAGGCACTTTCCATTCACTCCATAAATTACTATGAGCTTTGACAAGTCCTTCAAATTTATTTTCCCCTTCCCTTGCCCCAGTGTGTTACAAAAATGGCTTGATGGGTATTTTGAAAGTTGACAGGCCAGTAGATCATTCTCAGCTAAAATATATTGTAGGTTTAGCAGCATCACATAAGCCAAGAGGAAAATAAGGGAATAATGTGAAATCATGTTCAAGGGTATTGTTTTCCACAGCAACAAACCATGAGCTTTTCCGTATTATCTTTGGAGAGAGGGGAGATCTGGGTGTAAAAGCATCGCTCTTCAGACAGCACCAGTGAAGCTCTGTTGCAAATGCCACTCGAGCCGGCTGCCTTCGGCAGTTTTTGTAATTCTCCGCATATTCCATTTACTGAAAGCTGAGAGACTCTCATTCATTACTTTTCACCTGTTATTTCCCTGTTGCCTTGGAATCTTTTCCAGTAGTGTGCACTCAGTAACCTTGACTATTCAGACTAGTGAGATTAGCCTGTGTTTTTAATTTTCTGATCTCTGTCTTCCTTTTGTTTTGTGGTTGCTTTGTTTTGGTTTGGTTTAGGGTGGTTTGGGGTTTTGTTTTGATTTGTCTTGTTTTTCAGATGTAGACTTTATTTGGCTCATTGTTGTGAATCAGGGAGATGCCTGAGCTTTTGGGTTGTCTTTCTCCTGTTGTTTTTTTTCCCCCCATCAAACCAGAGCACAAGATCTTTTTACAAATCTGTGCTTTGGTGTCATTAAAATGTCATTCCTCCTTTAGGAAAGGATTTTCTTAAAGTTACCATTTATGTTTCACATGAATTTACTCCATTAGACATCACTTTTATTAATGTAGCTGGATGCAGAGTATAATAAAACGCTGTGAGGTCAATGCCTAGCAAAGAATTTTATGAGAGAAGGCATTTGAAATGTGATTTTTAGAAGTGTCTGTTTCCTTAGCAGTGTTCAACAGACAAGCTTGAGCAGACTCCTGAATTTAAACCTTACTCCTAATATTTTTTGGTATCCTATCAGATTTAGCTACCTTCCTGAAGGTATTGCTTAAACAGGACCATTTGTAAGATAATGAATCAGGCAAGGGCAAAGGGAAATCCTTAACATTTACTGAGTGTTTCAACTGAACAGAACCTGAGTAGGAACATCAGAATGTGCCTGTAATGCAGATCAATGATGTTGATGCTTTGGGGAAAACCAGCATCTATTTTATGGCTATTCATGGTCTAAGACATAAAGTCCTGCTGTTTTGAGTATTAAATATTGATCAAGATACCAGCATTGTCCCTCATGCTTTGTGGAGAGTGTCATGTGGTCTTTAGTATGCAGCTGGACAATCAGGAGAAATTCAGACTGGTTGAGTGTTTAATTTCTCATTTAGAGGGTGCCACTTACCATAATGCTTCACCAGATACAAGCATCTGTGTACACCTTGCTGTGGGATGCGACACACATTACTTCTTGATCCACAGGCAATACATTAGATAGAGGCAATGTGAGCAATGCTAAATGATTTTTACTGCACATAGTCTTCTGGAGATCACTTGGAAGTGGAGTAAGGAGTTAACAGTCAGCAGTATTAAAACCTTGTTTCCAGATTTTATTTCTTGAGTACTTTAAAAACCAATTTCTGATGTGTGGAAGTGTGAATAGAAAACATTGCTTAAAAAGAGAATTTTTTCCTGATGTTAGTGTACTCATGTATAAGCAGATGGAGAACAGAACCCAGGCACTGACATATGCCTGCCGAGAATCCAGCCCATTTAGTCCTTTGCTTTATAAATCTAAACTGAGGCTTTTCTTGGGGTTGGTTTTTGTGTGTTTCGTTGTCTTGGCGTTTTTTTTTTTTTTTTTTTTTTTTTTCTTTCTTTCTTGATTTCATTTGTTACCTTGGCACTGCAGATTATAGGACTGTACATCTTTCATGAAGTGCCTTGAGGTGTCTCAGTCTGATAAGGTGCTAATTAAATGGAAGTTGTCAAAGTGGGAAAAGGATTAAGAGTTCAGGGCTACCCAGTTTAGACAGCAGTTTAGTTGATGTCTTTAGTGAAACTAAACAGGAAAGCTTCAGACACTCACAAAATCACAAAACTTATGCTAATTCATATTTGGTAGCTCTCTAAACTGTATTGATTCAGTTTGGATGTGTACTCAAATGTCAGGGCTGCATCTGAGGTAAGATCTCTGGAGTCTCTAAGAGTGTGTCAAAAAATAGCAGTTCCAAGGTCTGGGAGATAGAGCTGGTTCTTCCAGCCTTCAGCACAGTGACAAATTTCACCCAAACTGTCCTCATCTTAACTCTTCTCTTTTGTGGCTGCATTGTATGTTTTATACTGCTGTTAGGACTCTTCATAACAAACAGGATCTTGAGGTTGGCTGTTATTGAGATACAGTTGAAACTCTAAGGTCCGTGGAAAGTATTCATTCAGCAAGTGTATGTATGCATAGCTCTCATCTCTTGACAGTTCCTGGAATCTTGTTTCACATTTGGTCTGTGCCTCTTTACGTAACAGTTTAAGGTCACTTAGAACGCTTCGCTAAATGCCATGCTCCTCTAATGGTAATTGCAAGCAAAAAAAAGTCTTACTTGTTCTGAAAGATGTGAGGAGGAGACACAGCCACTTGTATTTACCTAGTGCTTTGTAAACAAAGCTGTACCCTTGGGGTAGTCAACATAACGCCTTTAGGTCGGGTTGGAGCTGATAATGTACTGGGTACTAAGAGGCTCAGGTAAACACCCTAACCTCTGAAGGCTTTGTGTATGATGATTTTTTTAGATGAGTGGGTTTGTTAACATCGAGTGTAGAGTTTAATGCAAAAGTAGGTGGAGTTTGAAGACTAACTTTGTGAAGTGCTTGAGGGACACAAATTTATCTTTCACTGAGGTGAAAATAAAAATGGTGAACATAGTACTCCAGATCTTTGTTTTCAATTCCTTTGAACTCTGCAGGAATTTTGTCAGTCGCTGAATTAGTTTTTGCCATGCTACATAGGAAAAAAAAAACCAACAACATTATTTGGTTCTATATCTCTGTGTTATTTGGGCCACTGAGTCTGTAACAACCCCAAATTTGGCTGAACTAGTTCTCCTTCATAAAGGAGACTGGAAAAGGCAAGGCCGGCCATATCTCTGTCTAGAGCTGAAGCTGGAACTAGGAGACATGAAGAGGCGTTCAGAATTTAGAGGTACAATTCAGAACAGAAATGAGGTGTCAGGACAGGGGTCTGAACAGTCACAGATGTCAGCTTCTCCTGGAACAAAAGATGCTTCAGAACAGCTGCTTTCTCCAGTTTGTCTTGCTTCTCTCCCTTGGTCTTGCATTGCTGAGGTGGCAGTAGCTGTGGCTTCAGTGGCCGCACAAAGATGACTTTCCTGGCTGTGAGAGAGAGTGGTTTGGCCATTTGTAAATATACTCTTCCCTTTGTATCATCTCAAAACCAAGGCCTTTTATTCCGGCATGTTAGAAAGATCAATGCAAGCAATAGTTTGAAATGATGCAGTCACAGCATGTTGTGTCAAAATCCAAGAGCAAAAAATCAAATGGAGATTTGGGAGTTCACTTTGAATCTGCCACTGTTAGCAGAGTTCAGACACTGCTTTAGTATTTGCCCTGCTCCCTGCAGGACTTCCACCTTTCCATCATCTTGTCTTCTTAATGATGGATATTGTGTTTGCAAAAAGAAAACCCCACCACATTATCATGAGAGAAGGAGGCTCACTATATATTTTTTCCCCTCACCACTGTTTTCAGGACCTGAAATCTCACAGATACAGGAGCCCAGAGCTGTTACATGAGGACAGGATCGATTCAGTCAATCAGAGGGAAAACCTACTGTCAGACTCTCAGACCTTTAACCTGCTCTTCAGAATTATTAGAACTCCCAAATCTCTTTGCAGGCCTTTTCTATTAGACAGATATTCCCATGTTTTGATTTTTTTGCTCCAGAAGTAATTTTTTTTATAATTACCTTCATTGAACTGCACTTACCATCTGTGAAGTGAGAGGCACTTAAATGATTTATTAGCCTGAGTTCCTAAAATGTGCTGAACAGCATGGGATTGATCTGGCTAGTGACAAATACAGGCTACATGACAATGGATAGGTGGCCAGTGTTTGATGGAGCATCATGCTGCTCTGGTGGGGGCCTGCTCTGCAGGAGTGCGTTGGCTCTCTTCCAGTTGTACAGTAGATCAATAAAAGGCAGGTGTGCTTTGGCTCAGAAATACAAAGAAATATCTTGAAGCACAGTTCTCCTCTTGAAAAAAATCATGGGGCACTGCACCTCTTGTACAGGCTCTAAAAAGCTCATTTGGCTGCAAAGAAAACCTTTCTAGAGTGCAAAAGTTGATTCAGAATCTTTCTTGTCAGTGCACTGACTGAATTCCTGAAGGCTGATTTTGGTCCTCACTTTGTTTCTCCTCTTGCAACCAGTATCCATGATATGTAAGATGCTTTCTGCACTTTTTCCTCGACCCTGTACCACATGGTTAATGTTCAGTGGGGTTCAGGATAAGTAGCACAGCCTGGTAGCTATGAACATAATTAGAAGGCAGTGAAAAGGCTGTAGGTATAAGCACTACAGAAAGAAGGCAATAAGAAGGCAATAGCGAAGCAGGAGGTGGGAAGGAGGAGTATCTGCCTTTCGTGCAAGCAAAATCCTATCTCTGGTAATAGATGCTCCTGGCTTACATCTCAGGCTGCATTCTATACTGAGCAGAGGCTGTGAGACCCTGCTACTTGCAGAGCACTGTTCTGCTTCCCCATATAGCAGACACTCAACTTCTGCTGACCTCAGAACTCAGCAGGAGCTGAGATGAAGCAGCTCTAGCTCTTCACAGCTGTGAGATGCCACTAAGCAGCTGATCCCTCAGATACAAGTGACGGCAGGTGAGCCAGAGCCTGCTCCATGCAGATTACCTGGAGGGTCTTCACAGAAACATTGGCAAGGAAGAGAAGGTTGCAAAGCTAGTTTCAGCAGTGCACTCCAGCTGGGAGTTAAGGATCTGCCTTACTCCTTCTCTCAGCACAATTTGAGAGGATGAAAAAGTCTGATACATACACTGTGTTGAGCTTTCTCTTCCCCTCCAGTTTAATGTGTGCAGAAACCCCCAGAACTGAGCTTAGAGAGAATAACAAAAGTGATGTGCATGTCTTGGTTTAGTCCAAGCCGTGGACTGTCTTGGACCAAGACTGAGATTTAACAAGCTGGGTTCCAGATCTGGCTGTGGATTGCAATAGTAAGCAGAGGCTGTGCTGTGGCTGGCAGTGAAGATGGCATGGAGGGATCTCTAAGGATGGTTAGCAGTAGCAGATACCTTGGTGGCTGAAATGATGCAAGTTGACAAGGTTCAGCTAGAAATCCACTCTGTGGCTTTTCTGTGCCCCCAGCTTGGGCCATCTTCCCTGCAGCCTTGGGCAGTATGGACCAGATGTGTGATGTCCTGCCTGGCAGGTGAGACAGTGGTATAAGGTGGGCACAAAGAAAGATCAGGTATCCAATGAGCCAAGTAGGAACTGAGAGGGAAAGGAGATGTGAGGAGATGCTGGTGGGCTGCATGGAGAGGATGAGGTTCGTAGGGAGTTCTTCCCGTGTCTTGGGCTCAGCTTTACATTTACATGGCTAATGGCCTGGAGGCAAGCAGAAGGAAAGCCCTACCAGGAAGAGATTCTGTGGTATGTAGGGTCTGATCTGAACTTCTGGAGTTCCTGGGACTGAGCTGTCATGCAAAGCTGCACAAGTTTGCATAGTTGTTACTGTGTTTGTACTCTGTACTTACATGACCTTGAGCTAAATTTTGGAATCTGAGCATTGATGTCTACCCAGATTCAGGCTGCTCTTCTGTCTTCCAGTTGTGATTGTTCATAACAGCTCAGTTCCACCACTTCTATTTGAATTAACATTCACTTCACCTGTCAGACCACAGATGCCGAGCAGTTTGTTCCTCCACTTCTTCATGGTTATCTCTCCTGAAATAATGGCTCTCTTTCTTCTCTATCTATTCTTTTTCTATCCCATGCCTACTTTTCAAGACACCCTCAATAAGGCATCAGTGAAATCAGATCAGACCTGCAATCTGAACTATCCTCAACTTGGAGTTCATTCAAACTCAGTGCCATATTTATGAGGTGCAGGTGGAGGTCAGACTTAGTTACCTCCTGGAAGCACAAAAAGAGTACAGGGAAAAGAACATCTCAGGTAATGTTCTTTACTGGTTGATTCCTCCATATGCCCTAAAGAGCAGCACATGGCCAAATGGAGCTGGTGAGAAGCAGAGGCAGATGGCAGCTTTTGATCTGGAAGCAACACAGGGTTTTACACCCAGTCAGAGATGCAAACCCAGAGCCCTGCATACATCAACCCAAGCCATTATCCAAATGTCAGTGGGGGCCTCTATTACAAAGATTCATTCTGGTTTACTCTCTAGTTTGAATCTGTCCTTCTTCAATGAACAGCCATTCCTTCTGACTTCCAAATGAGCCAGGAGGTCAATCCATAGTGGACAAGCAGCCCAGAGGAGCCAGGCGGTGAAGACAGATCTTTGCAGCTGGTAGCCCAGGCCATAAGACAGCAACATTATGCTGCATTGAAAACTTTAAAGGGTTTTTCACCCCAAACTCAGATCTTACTCCTTTCATTTTGCAGATACTCCCCTGGCTCCTTCTGGACTGGGCTGCAGAAGCCAGTGTAGTAGCATGAATGTATTTGCTGGAAAAATTGTTGTTCAGCAATGGTTTCCTGGGTGACATAAAATATTCTCCTTCCTGGAAGAGTGATGGCCACATTGCTTGCTGCAGACAGGTCCTTCCTTCCCCTGAGCTGTGCCAGCATTGAGCTTAGGTAAGAGGTACAGGAGGCTTAAACCCTTCCCCTGTGAGCTCCTGGGCTGGACAGGGCTGACTCTGCAGCTGGGGCTTTGTGCTAGCAGAAGGGTGAGCAGTGAGGCAGGATAGCTGCCAGATGTGTTCAGATACCACTTGTGGCTGGATTCAGAGGGCTTGGAAGTTGAAGGGAGCAAAAAAAAAACCCCAACAACCCAAAACCAAAACACACAACCAAAGATGTGAAAAAGGGCTAGAGAAGAGAGCAAAATCTTTTTAAAGCTCTGCATGTCAGTTCATAAGAGATGAATCTGCAGGGCACAATCCAGTCTACACTGGCTTTGGAAAACTGAGGATTGCTCACTTATGCTTAATAATGAAAGGACTTCTGTGCTTTCCTACTCGCTGCACTAAAGATGAGTGAGGGTCTATGCTGCACTGCTAACAGTGCCAGTGACATGTTCCTAATGCTGTAACACATTTCTCTGCACACACAGCAAAGAAGAGGGCTTGTGGCCATGGGCCAGAATCACTTAGATCATTTTACCAGGGGCACACCAGAGACCAGGGGACCTCATCAAGGAGCTGCTTTTTCCAGCCTGTAGCACCCCATGTTGTGACATTGCTTGCATTGTTGTCCCTCTGTGTTAGTTCTGACAACACAAAAAGTGATTGTTGTCTTTGGATATAAAAATCAGTTTAGCTCAAGCCAGGGTCAAACTGCTGTTGATATATTCAGATATATGTTTCAACTTAGTTTTGTCACTCTGAGTTGGAAAATATCAGCTCTGAGTAAGGTGAAATCCGGGTTATAAACTTTCTTTGAGCAATTAAGTATGAAACAAAATCTGATTTGCTCAGCCACAAGAGATGCTGGCATGCCTTTTCTCCTCTTTAAAAGTGCAATCCTGCTTCTCCAGGTTGGTTTTAAATAATTCAGTTTTGCAAAGCAGGAGGGCTTGAGAAATTCCAGCAATAATGCATGCAAGAGGCTGGGGCTTGTATTGCTGCTGTCTGCAAGGCTCTGCAGCATCCTGGGGCGATGCTGGCGTGGGGGTGTGTGTGCCGGTGCTTTCTGCCTGCTTGCATGCATACTCAAACACCCACGCTCTCAGCAGGAACTGATTGGCTTACCCAAATACCTCCTAGGGATATCTCCTTCTTTCTGTGGCTCTGGTAAAATTTGTTCTTGAAATTACTCTAGGAATTGCACAATCCTGTGTTAAACACCCCCTCACTGATACCGATATAGATTGAAAGCTGAGAGGCATTCAAATGAAGCAATGTTTAAGTAATTGCTTTTCTGCTCTCAGAAAATTTTCTCCTGATAATTAGTTTCTCAGGAGTGATGTAGGTCCTGTCTTGGGCCAGGAGGAACTGGGTGACCCCTCGTAAGGTCCCTTAAAGCCTGTGAATTTGTAATTTTAAACACACAAACCTCTGAGGTGTCCCAGCAGAGGCCAGATTGCCGCCCCCGGTTTCATGCCTCTGAGACACAGGCCAGTCTCAGCTCACAGTGCAGGTGCCGTGGTTAATGAAGCATTTGCAGCATCTCATCCCAGAGGAGCCAAACAGGGAGAGCATGGCCCCAAATGGTAGGGCTGCTGGACAGAAGGGGATGCAGAAACCAAGGAAACAAAGTGGAGAAGCTCCTCAAAAGATAACAGTTTTTCCTGTCAGTATAAGTAGAGGTGTGAAGACAAGCCTGTGCAGAGGTGTGAAGTTGCAGACTCTCAGTTCCCCTTGTCAGTCACCATTTCAAGTATTGCTTCCTCATCTCCTGGGGCAAGACACCTGCTGACTGAACCATACAGTAATAGATTGCTCACCTTAGTATGTTAACTTCTTACCTATTGTATTATTTCTGTTTATGGAATTAATGCATTTCCAAAACTGTCAGACTCTTCTTCATCTCAAAACACTATTGCATTTAGCCTTTGTTCTCCTGATAGCATAAAAAAAGTGTTGTATTCAGCAGTGATAAACTCTGCAGGCTGAACATGACCCAAATGGTAGTTAAAGGTAGCAGCGCCTCCCGAGGGAGGTACTGAGTGCACCCAGGCACAGACTCTAGTTTTTGTGCCTTAACACTGCTGCCAGATGCTGATGTATCTAGCATGGAATCAGCCAGTGGGCATTCCTGCCAGAACATCTTCCCTGGTACATAGTGGGGATCACCCTGTATTTATCTGATTTGTGCGTACATGGAGTGGGTGGTATGTGGGGAGAGTCTTACAGATTGTCTCCTGCCCTCCAAGTTTCTGAAGTGCACTTTTAGTTGATGTCCTCACCTGATGAAGACATTCCAGTTTTCTTACTTATTAGATTTCTGGTATTTTGTATCATTGTTTTGGTTCTCTTTACACAAATGGCACCTGCTCTGTTTTGTGTCCTTCTGCCTACTTGTTCTGTTGCCTGCTGCGTCCTCTACACGAGGATGCCTGATTTCCATGGCTCTGTCCTTAAACAAGCATTGGCCAAAGCTGTTTGTGCCTCTGTGCTTGTTTGCTTTCCTCTGCTGTCCAGTTTAAAAGCCTGCTCACAATCTTCCTGATTTTAAGTGCCCATAAGAATATTGTGTGATGAAACAGAGACATCTGCCCTTCTGATATGTGCCCTCTCCTTTCCAGAAGTGTTCCCAGTTCCTGATGAATGTGGTCTTTCAACCATTTTCTCAGCCTAGTGCTACACCTTGGCTTTTCTGCCTCTCTTTACAGTCCTGCATGGGGTTACAAGGAATGTTTTCAGAGGATATTCATTGTCTGTGGTTTCTTTTCCCAGAGCCTAAATTTTGCTTCCAGACTCTCTTTCCTGCCCTTCTGCATATAACTTGTGCCAAATGAAGTAATCTTTTCCTTAGTACCTCCTGAAAGCCGGCTGAGACTCCTGAGAGCTCTGCTGCCTTTGTCTTGGCAGTTACCATGCAATCCTCTCTGGGGTCACAGCCCCACCTGCCTATTTTGTTGATAGTAGGAATCAGCTCCAAGCCTGAATTATGGTTTTACAGAGATGCCTCACTGTTGGTAGAAGGCTGAAGTCTGATTGTGCAAAGAGACCAAGTTTCAAATGTGTGCTTTTGCTTGGCCTTCCCTGTTGTGCTGGCTCTTGTGTCTCCCTGTGAAATCTTTGCCAGCAGTGCACAGACATGAGCCTTGCATGTTCTGCATTTTGTTCTCAAACCTGGATAGCCCAATGTCTAGATCCCTTTCTTGGGTGCTGGGCTGAATGATTTGGAACCAGAATCAAGATTTGGAAAGATTTCCTTATGGCTTTTGCCAAAAGGCTTTGGGTTTAATGGGCTGGATGTCTGACAGTGCTCTTGGAGCAGTAGCTCTTCTAGGTCATTCTGTAGGCGGAAACCTCCAGCAGATGGGCACTAGGATCTCATGGGCACCACCTTTCACATCAAGCCTGCATGGTTGTTACCTGACATCTCCTGTGCAGCATGATTGCAGCTGAGCTGTGAACTGAACATGTGAACATATCCAAGGCTGCTCATGGATCCTAGTAGTCCCTGCCTTGCTACTTGATTCAGTTGGTGTGTGCTGTAGGCTGGGTGTACTACATGGGCTCTACCTGTTCTAGAATTTCTGCCAGTCTCCCTTTGGGATGTGTGCACTGTTAGTTTTCATAACAAGCTGCTCTGTAGTCTATCTAACTCAGAATATCCTGCTAACCTAGACTCCAGTGTGGAATTTATGGTCTTCTCTAGTTTTCAGTCACTTCAAGACCTGCACAACTCTTGATTTCCTGTGACAAATCTATGCCAGTGTGCAATTGTTGATTTCCTTCTTTAGCTGCATTCTGTTCCCTTCTTCTAAGCAGCAGGCTTTGTACAAAGTACCCAGTACAGTCCTACAAGCTATGAAGACTCATTTGAATGCAGCACACCCCATTGTCCTGCTGAGTGTTCTATCAATGTGCCAACTTTGCTGTATTAACCCAGGAGCAAGGGAAACAGCAAGTCAGTCAATCCTTGGACTACAACAGGTTTATTTTATTTAATGAAGTTTGAGTCATTTTATGGCAGAACTGGGCTGCAATTCCAGCTGAGCCCTTTTTAGCCTGCACATTCCTCTCTGCTGCACACCTCTGGGGTGTGCAGCCAAAAATGTGAATTAATGAAGACAAAGAGGAGAGATATTCCTGACATGGTTATTCTTCTCTTTGTTAGGGCACTGATGCTCAGGCAATACTGGGAGAAGCTGCAATATTTTCACTTCACTCACCACAATAATGTTAGCCTATTTGTTGGGGAGATCTGTGGCCACCTTAATGTTCCCTAGACTTTGTCTCTCAACAAGATCATCCTTCCCTGAAGGTATTCAATATTGCAAATTACCTAATGAGATTTTCTTTTTTTCTTCTGAATGTCTGTGAAACATCAAAGGTATTTTGCTGGAAAAATAAGAGAAGAATGGGTCAAAACAAAAAAAAAGGGGTTTGGAACACAAGCCCTATGAGGAAAGGCTGAGGGAGCTGGGGTTGCTTAGCCTGGAGAAGAGGAGACTGAGGGGTGACCTTATTGCTCTCTACAACTACCTGAAGGGAGGTTGTAGCCAGGCAGAGGTTGGCCTCTTCTCCCAGGCAGCCAGCACCAGAACAAGAGGACACAGTCTCAGGCTGCGCCAGGGCAGGTTTAGGCTGGATGTTAGGAAGAAGTTCTACACGGAGAGAGTGATTGCCCATTGCAATCGGCTACCCGTGGAGGTGGTGGAGTCACCTTCACTGGAGGTGTTCAGGAGAAGACTTGATGGGGTGCTTGGCTGTATGGTCTAGTTGTTGGGTGGGTTGGACGCGATGATCTTGAAGGTCTCTTCCAACCTGGTGTATTGTATTGAATTGTATTGTATTGTATTGTAAAACTGGAGAGCTTCACAACTGGCATATGCCTGTGATGGCTATGGCCCCAGCACATTTCTTTTTTAACTTTGCCATCCTTCTCCATCTCATGTAATCATAAATAAGTTAAGTGCTTTGCAATCTGTGGAATGTGGGTTTTTTTCACATGACCACCATCTGGGCTGCTATTTCTGTGGCCTTTTGTACCTCTCTTTGTTGTTTGGGTTACTGATAGTTGTCTGTCTGGTGGTGTTTGATTTTTAGCTTCCTCCCTCGATTCCTCAACAAGTTACACATTGAAACTTCCCCTAATTTTATCTTCAAGGCTTACACTTTTGCTATCCCTAACAAGTGTATCTGAATTCGAGTTTATTCCTGTCAGTGCACTGTGATTCACTTTTAATAAGTGAGTGTTTGCAGGAGGAGATATCAGTCAGGAATAACTCTGGATTATCACCTTATGGAAGCTAACATTTAGGGCTTATTGCCCTTTGGAAATGGATGCAGATTATTTGCACTGTTACTCCAGAATCTGTGTCTTGTCAGGGAGTTTCAAGGCATCCTTTAATTTTTTTCTTTCCTATCTGAACTCAGCACCCTGTGTTGAACAAGCCTTAACGTCAGCCTTCATCAGATCTCCTTTCTCTTTTAGCTGAGAATGCTTCCTGGTGCAGTGGTACCCAAGGTATGCTGTAGGTAGGTCTGTCAGACCGGTTGTGTGTTAAGTACTCTCTGAAGTTGATGGAAACGACTCCAATGACTCCCAGGACTATTGGATCAATATCTGAGAACACTGAACCAAAAAACAACTAGATGTATTCCAGGCTGCCACTTCCTTAGCCCTTCTTTTATTATATTCCCCATCCCTGTATATTATCAGAATTTATTATTTCTTTTCACTTTCCCCCCCTCCTCTTCTGAGCAATGAGTTCCATTCTAGCTGCTAAGGATCTGAGATGAGAAAGATGAGAACAGGTAATTTTGAAAACAGAGGCACTCTCTCATGCCTAATCTACATTTCTCCCCCTGAGAACAGCTGAGGACAGTGAGTTCTGAAGCTTTCTGCAGGCCTTGGTTCGGTGTGTGTCAGTGTGATGTGCTGCTCCACTTGGCTTGCTCTGCTCATGGGTAATTTGATAAGTGATAATCATGGCCTGCAAGGAATGCCAACCCTGTTGTTCATGCTATTCCAGTTCATGTCTTTATCTCATCTGGAAAAGCTACTGTGTCGGCTACTAGTGGTCTTTCTAGCCTTCCCCTCTTAACTAGGCACTTGGTTCTTCTTTTCTGCAGGTGAAAGACATCATACAAGGTGTTTAAATTAAATGTTTTGTTTTGGTTTAAAATATTTACTAAGTCTTTGGCAATATTCTCTTCGTGCCATGATCTGGCAGAAGAGATGTGTGTCACAGGCTGGTTTTAGTCTCTGGGAAGTGAAGGCCTGCCCATGAATTCAAGTAGACTGTCAGAACTCAAAGTATTGTATTGTATTGTATTATTGTATTAAATTGACCCTTTGAAAAAAAAAAAACCAAAACTCAAAGTGGTCTGAGATATAAAGGCAAAAGAGAGGGAAAAGGAAGTAGCTAAAAGCAAAGAGGAATCAGAAATGCCAAAGAAGCAACTGTAAACCCTGACTTCATTCCAGCAGTGAAAATCTGCTTATCTCAGTCCCCCATCCCTGTCAAAATACTTGCATTAACTTTTGTTATTAGGAAAACTGAAGTTGTACGATGACATGATCACAGTAACGGCCAGTTTGGCAACATCCTGCCTGCTGCCCTCCAGAATTTTCCTCTTTTCCTGTGAGCTTTTTGTACCTCTGTGCTCCCATCTTTATACCAATTCTTCCCATTTGCCTTCTGCCTTTTGACTACCATATGTGCCCCCCACAGTTCCTCTCATTTCTAGTATCTTTTCTTGTCCTTTAATTTGATCTCTCACAAAGGATGGGCACCCACCAGCACTGAATTGCACCAGGCAGGCTAGCAGCAGTTCAACTCATGCAGCTCTGCCATGGAGCCTCACTTGTAACTTGTTCAACTTTGGCCAGGTGTATGAACACCATGAGACTGGAGAAGTGAGGTCTCACTGCACATTGCTTAAGTGTTGTGTGCTAGACTTGCACCCTGGGATTGCATGGGGCTTCTACCTCTCTAGGTACCTGAACTGACAGCGGTCTGCAGTGGGCTTTGAAAACCCTTTTCTGGTCAGCTCAGTAAGACCTGATTGAACTTTGCTTTTGTTATGTTATACTTATGACCATAGACCATGCTGAAAAGATCTGAAGAATTTGTCCACAGTGTAGTTTTGACCCTTGTCCATGGATGTCCAATATGTACTGTTTCTGGGGGCAGTGGTGGATAAGCAGGAAAAACTCAAAACTATTTCTTTTTCTTCTAATCGGAACTGGAGCAACCAGCTGTGAGGAAGCTGTGGGGTAAAAGGAAAATCTCCTGCTGCAGGACTGATTGTCAGAAGGTGCCTTACAAATGACAGTTTCCAGCACTAGCTACTGGGCAGTGATTCAGTGACCTTCACATCTTGAGTGGGGTTGCTTTGGTTCATGTGTGTTTGGTGTTTATCCAAACTCAATCCGAAAGCCAGGCTTGAGACGTGTCATGTGCCTGTCCCCGCTTGGCAGTGTGCTAGAGCTCCTGAGTTTCCAAACTGGAGCTGGAAAGATGTAGAAATAAACTTTGGAGGATGGCACTGGTTTGCTATCCTGTTGAACATAAGGTGTATTTAGTTAGTCATAGATTCCTGAGCTCTGTAGAAAATAGGTTCAAACTTATGTCTGGTCACTTCTTCCTCTTTTACCTTTCCACACCAACATGCATCAGGGTTTAGAAAATACATTAAAACTTCTGTCTGACAGTTAGTAAAAGCAGAAAACTGATTTCACAAGTGGGGAAGCAGAAGACATAGGAAGGGCCAAAGACAGCAGCATCAGGCTTTTAGGTATTCCTGTCCTGCAGTGGTACAAACTGTGGTTGGGCAGTGAGGGCTGGTGCTCAGGAGTGAGGGTTGGTGCCCTGCAGTGAGGGTTAATACTCTGTGTTGAGGGCCAGTGCTCTGGCAAGGATGCCTGGTGGTGAGCACCAGTGCTCAGCAGTGAGAGTCCAGTGCCTAGAGTGAAAATTAGTGCCTCTGGTTGGAACCAGTGCTCAGCAGTGAGGGCTGTTGCCTGCAGTGAGGGCCAGCACTTGGTGGTGAGGCTGATGTGAGGCTAATGTGAGGCTGATGCTCAGCAGTGAGGCTGGTGCTCAGCAGTGAGGCTGATGCTCAGTGGCACCGCTCTTGATAACACTAGAGGTCACTCTGTGACCAAGGATGAGGACTGGCATTTGGGGGCCTTGGGAAGGTCAAGGGCTGCTAATCCGTATAAACTGCTGAACTACAAGCAAAATTTGTTCCTAATTATGAGCTGCTTTGATGCAGCATTGCTGCTGTCCTAGCTTCAGAGGGCAAATTTCCTACGGGAGAAAGCTCCCCACCCTTAAGCGGCTTGGTCACAAGAGCACCCAAGACAGGGCCTGGTGTTTTAGGCACAAGCCAGGGACAGCTCTGCAGGTGCTGGTCTGGGCAGTGTTCCCCACTGCGTCTTTCGGAGTCGGCTCTACCTGCCTGCCTCCTCTCCTCGGCGCACTGTCAGCTGTCTTACCGGCATGGTCAGGAATTCATTTAGCTGATGCTGGCTAGCATGCCTAGGGGTAAAGATGGATTTAACACAGTCACTAGATATCTGCATGCTAAACTCACTGGCTGTGGAACCTCTATCAAAAGGATTTAATTTTATTCCCTAATAATCCCTTTTCTCTCAAACAGGTCAGACTGGAGAGGCTGCTGCTACTGCTGCTGCTACTGCTGCAGCTTTCAGCCTCACGGGTGGTGTTGTTATTGGTTTCAGGGCTGGTCAGTCACGCAAGACATTTGTCTCATCCTGGTGAAAAGTTTTCCTTTTAATATTATTTTATTGAACTCGTTTACTGTGGCCACTGAAACAAATCATCTCTGCTTTTCTGTTCACTGAAATACCTCTGCAGAAGTTAGTCTGAGTGAAACACTTCAATAGTTTCTTCACCTGCCTCTGAAGAGATAGATAATTTGGGGTCAGCTGAACTTATTTGGAACCTGGCTGCTATTAATTCTGGTTGAAAGAAAAAGAGTTAAAGGTTAACAGTTTACATTGCAAAATATGTCTCATTTTGGCCAGTAAGTCAGTCATGCTCTCGCACTTCTCCCAGTCTCCTGAAGGATCAGAGGTGAAACAACCAATATGAGACTGAACAAAATATTTCAGTTGACCTGAAGAATTTTTTCCTAAGTTTAATTTTTTCACTTGGGACTGAAGAATTTTTCCTATGCTTATTTTTTCACTTTGGTCATAAAAGGCAGTGTCATTCATCTGCACAGCTTTATTTGTAAGGCTTCTCTTAGCTCCTGTGGAGGCCAGGTGTCTGCTGACAGGGAAAGGGATGTGTCCCACATTCCTTTTTTTTCCATGATACATACCATTAGTGACCCAGTTTTGGTGGAGGTTCTTAATTCTCTCACAAGGGTTTCACGGGGTGAGGAGGCTTTGCGCTCGTTCCCCCATTACAGCGGGTAGCTGGTTGTGGCTGGGTTCCACGGCAGTGCAAACATCTCACAAATCTAGTCAGAAATAATTGGGCTAACAGGGACGCCGTAGTCTTCGTTCACTCAAGGGTCACAGGACGTCAGATTTGACTTTGCTATTGAAGTCAGCTAATGTACTGGAAATGCCTTCATTTTCTCCCTCTGGAGGTGCGGGTTCAAATCTGCCATAAATTACAAGTGACACGGGTTCAGTACTCTTAATTAAATCCCACGAGGTGATTTTTGTGTGTCAACACTCCCCTTCTCCTCCCTTCTGCACCCTTTGGAGCAGTCGAAGGGCAAGGAGGACTCCAGCACGGTAGGTGGAAGTTCTCAGTGCAGCACTCGTGGCTGGGGGTACACCCAGACTCTTACCTGGCCTGGCATCAATCTTCCATTGAACTTGTAATGTAGTGTGTACTCTTCGTACATTTAAAGCATTCAGTTCTGTGCAAGATCGTTACTCCTTGTAGGGAGATAACTGGCTATAGAGGATTTCTGTTATCCACAGCATCTCTCCAGCCTGGAATTCATTGATTTCCGATCTACTTTCCAAAGGTGCAGAATAGGGATGATCAGTGCTACAGTGCTGATGTGAATAAAGCATGCCTCCTAATCTGCATTATCAACGGCCCACTTCCTGATATCCTGAGCTGACCTGGTCATGACTGTCTCTTACACAGATAAATGTGCTGGCGGTTGCTAACGTGGCTCGAAAGCCTTTCAAATAGGAACAAATCAGATGCCGTGTAGCTTTTCCAGGGAGTGGCTAGGCTGATTCAGTGCTTTTGTAAAGGCACTATATACTGCCTTGGATTTAAATTAAAAGCTCTAATTGGTCTCCTGGTTTTCTTAGCAGCATGTTTAAAAAGGGGGAAAAAAAAAAAAGAAGGCAAGGAAAAACCCCAAACCCTGAGCCCCCAAACCTGCCACTTGGAGAACAAGTGTTTAGAGAGCAGGTTTTTATTTAATAAACAGTGATCAATTGAATTGATTAACCATGAACACATTACAGCAGAGTTTGTTGTTGCTGCTGCTGCTAATTGCAGCTCATGTGCAAGAGAGTATTAAAGGGCTGTTTGCAGGATCATTTTCACGCTCTTTTCATTTAACAGAATGGAGAAAACAACAACTGTTGACAGTGATTCTGGTTGGGACTCAAGCACTGCAGACTGTGCCCTCAGGATGCCTATGCAATAACTCTATCAATTGTGGCCATTTACTCTGCACTTCCAGACATTCCTGCAAACCTTGCAGCTGTTTTTTTACTAATTCACTTGGTAATTAGATCTTATCATGCTGGCTCCATGGCTTTACATAAACTGTAAGCATTTGGAGCTGCCATGCAAGACATTTTAGAGTTGCCTGTGTTGATTTGCGCTGCTCTGCAAAGAAAGACCAAGGTGCTCTCCAAAAGCAGTGGAAATAGAGAAGCAATTGTAACAAATGAGTTCCTGCTTATTAGGAAGGTTTCCATAAAGGAAAGGAGTTCCTTCACTTAAATTGACCACTAGAAACCAAACGTTATTGATGGGTTTCATCCTTCTGGATGCTGAGCACACACTGGGAGCTCAGCTTCTATTCTCTCCTTCACCCTTCAGTACACATCTTTGTCTTCAGTAGAAGCTGGGGGCTTCAGTAAAAGTATTTTAGTGTTTTAGGTAGCTCATGGATGTTAAAGAGAGAAATACCAGGATCCTGTGAGCTCAGGGTCAAGAGCTGCTTTCAGTCAGGCCTCAACAACATGGAAGAAAAGAGGATGAGGCATTTGTGGCAGCAAGCTGCCTTGAAATGGCTTTATGCTATGGTAAGCTTAGTATGATTTGGGAACTGTGGATCTAGGTGTTGCTGTTTGTGGACACAGACCTATTTATCTCAAAGGAGCGGGGACTCTGCCAGTGGCTGCACAGCAGGGCCCTGTTCAAACATCATAGCATCTGCTGATCTTCCCATACCAAAAGGAAAAGATAAGTCTCTCCTGTGCAAGCTAACAATATGAGTGAAAGAGTGTTGATCCATAGCTAAAGACTTTTGGGACTCTATGATCTTTTCAGTTTGACCTCTTAAGTATGGTGGGATTGTAGAACAAGTTTCTCTGTGACAGATCCACCCAGGCCGATGGGTGCAGACACACCAAACCTCAGGGCAATGAAGATGGGGAAGAAATACTTGAGTAACTAGGTGCAAGCCATCTCAGAGCCTGATGCAGTGTTCACCATGTAAAGAAATTCTACTTGCCAGTCCTGGCCTAATCACAGTTAAACAGCGGTAAGTCTCAGGGTGGTGGCTGGGGCCACGTGAGCTTACTGAGATAGCCATCTCCCAGCAGTAGTTCCGCAGTATTCAGCTCCTGGTGCAGTGTGGAACAGTTGCAGGTCAGAAAGTGTCACATGTGACCCTGATGACTGACAGCTAGCTGTGAGCTCAAAAGCTTTTTATTTTCAGCTCACATCATGGTTCTGCCAGTTGTGTGCTGTGTATGGTTGAGTTTCAGGGCTGTGTGTGCTGTCTGTAGATCACTTTGGTCACAATATGGTTTTCTGTTTTGTACTCTGTGTGCTTTGTACTTCCCCCAGGAGTCCAAGCTAGGCTGTGCATGCTGCAGAAAAGTCTTTGCTCTTATGAACTGCGAGATGTACCTTGTGCCTGCATGACAGATTAAGTACCCCAGGAAGCAAATGCTTTAATTTGGAGGCAATGCTGTGCTAATACAGGACAAGAGCTGCTCTCTGTTCTATGTAGATATCTTGGCTCATTTGAAGTGACCCGAGATGTGTGTATGTGTAGGATGTGTTTCTGTGGATATGGTTCTTGGGTCCAAGCCAGGCACTTTAATCAGCTGGGCACCCATCTCCCCTTTGCTGTGCAGTGTAGGCTGTGTTGGGAAGAATGCTCTTTTCCCCATTGTATGGGAGCATGTAGAGAGGGAATTTACTCTTCAGGTTCTGAAAGCTCTGTGTGAACTTCAATATGACAGTGCCAATTTTAATCAAAGAAATGTACTGTGGATGTCACCTGCATTTTTATGCAGTTCTCTTTGACAGAAATAGAATCTAGAGTTCTGCTAGAGATAGAAAGGGCAGAAAAAACCCACTGGTAAACTCATTTTGCTTGCTGTTATTCTGCTACAATAATTACCTCTAAACATAATTACAGGCAAGACAAATGACATTTTTAGCTTTGGTCTTTAAAGACAAGAGTTAATTTCAGGCTTTGACCAGAAGTATGTTAATTAGCCTCCACTCACTCTCTTTGTATGGAAGTACATCACCTAGGACTTAGCACAGGTTGCCTTTCCTGTATCTTTGAGTAATGAAAGGACATGGCATGGCAACCAAATCAAGGGCTGCTGCATTAACAAGGCCACTTTTCTGCCCATTTATCATCTATTAAAGGTGCACTAGTTTGTAAAGTAACGCCACCTTCAGCAGGGCCGCCAAGAATGGCTCCTCATTTATTTTCTGCATGGTTTAAGTTGGAGTTAGACCCACCTTGTAGCTCAGAGGTGACAGCCAGTAAGAAAAAGTACACTAATTGAGACATCTCAAGGGAGAAATAGAAGAAAACTGAAAAGGTAATTAGAATGAGAGGGTTTCAAGCTGGGTAAGTAAAATCGAATGGAGGTGCATATTAGGGGCTGTTACAGATGGGAAAGAAAGTACTTGGAGAATAAAAAAAGAAAAATGAATATTAGAGAACAGAGAACCCTTTTCACACTTGAAGAATAGAGCAGAGAGAGAAAAAACAGTGGTGATACAGGCTGGGGGGAAAAAAGCTCCAGAAATGTGAAGGACATATTTAAATGTAAAAGAGAAAGAATGGGGAGGAAATAATAGAGCAGATCAATTACTTAGAGCTGTAGCGAAAGAAGGAGAAACTGTCAGATGAATATTTCTGGAGCTATGCAAAAGTCTTCATCCTTTGCAGGGGATGAAGAATGTGTTTGGTCTGCGTAGGAGGGGTTTCTTTTGGGGGCTAACTCAATGTTTGAATTTGCTGCAGTGTCAGTAGCCCAAATGGAGCACTTTGCTGAATGCCTGCCTGGGAAGAGTTGCAATAAGTTGTTATTTGTCAGAACTTATACCTGACACCAGACATTTTTCCAGTGGTTGAAGTTTAAGACCCTCAATGCCTGTGTATCTCTTTCACTTTAATGTCAATAGTTAGGAACGGGTTGAGGTCCAGTCCCAATATTTCCCATTTTAAACCTTCCCTTACCTGCTGGAAAATAATCACCCATGTTACCCCTGTGCCATTGGCACCTCACCGCGGGCGGCTGATGGTGCGCTACGTTCCTTCAGGCAAATACACACCGGAACGGAAGCAGGCAGTGACGTGAAGAGAAGCATACTCTGTGTGTGTGTCAGGAGTGGAAGATGGCCTTTGCTTTCCTCTGTGGTCGTAGGAGATCAGGCAGGATTCCCCCTTTTGGCCCTTCTGGAGGCAGGGGCCTGGAAGTGAATATCATCATTGATAAGTAGAGGAGAGGGAACATGGCTTCCTCTAGTTTCAGGGCAGGAGGGTGGCACTCTAGACTCCTGGTGGGAGCCAGGGACATTGTGGGTAAGTTACTAACCCTAACACCCGTGGCCACAATACACAGTGAGCTAGAGAGACCAGAGTGTAGCTGCACAGAGGTAGCTGAGCAACTGGCAACAAGAACCATGTGGCTAAGTTGGTAGCACATAAGACTCTTACTGGGAAGGTCGTGAGTTCAAGCCTGCAGTGGGCAGGAGAGTTCTCTTTGGGCAGCAATGTCCTCCCTCATCAAGAGGGGATTGGACTTGGTGCCATGGTCTAGTCATGGGGTCTGTGGTGACAGGTTGGACTGGATGATCTTCGAGGTCTCTTCCAACCTTGGTGATACCGTGATACTGTAAGAAAGTGGTGCCTGCGAGTAAATTATTCAAGGGAAGTCACTAAGAGTTTTATGCCTGCCTGTCTTCATGGGACTGGACCAGCAGTTAGAACATGTGTGTCCAACAGCCTATGAATATAACAGTGTTTTTAGTTACTAAGTTGTGTCCATGAAATCAATATTCACTTACTGTAGGACTGGAGTTTTCCGATCCAAGAACAGCATTTGTGGTGCAAATGGCTAGTCTTGCCGGAGAGTTTCCCTAGGCATTGTCTGTCAGGTTTTTTGGTTTGTAAACTTCACTGACAAAGTTGTCAGAAAAGAGGTTGTTGCTTCATAAAATTTGGCCTGACTTCTGTTGAAATTTTTGAAAACTTTGGCATTTTTTAGCCAAATGAAAATTTTTGAGCACTTTATCAAAACCTATTTTCATGTTTGCATTTTAATTGTTCTGTATTTGAGGAAATTTGTCTAGAAACTGATTCTTGTCTTTGTGAGAAATAACTAGACACAGTTGAAAATTTGCTAAACTGGAAGAGAAGAAAAACAGCAAGCACCCCAAATCCTTACCAACATTTCAAAGAGAAAATTTATCAGCAATTTAAAAGCCAACAGAAACCATGAAGGTAGACCTGTCTTGGCTATTTCACATCATTATAAAAGCCATTTTGTGGCAGGAGTGTTCATGAGCAGTCAGAATTACAGCATTTGATACTAGATGCTGTCCAAAGCCAGAAAGAAAATGTACAACTTCACCTCAATTTCATTGCCTTGGTTATGGAAATGCTCTGTGTACTTCCAGGATAAGAACTGCATGTCTGCTTTTCCCTTGCAAGACATACATAGTCAACCTTCTGTAGAAGGGCACAGTGGTGAGTTCAGTGGAAAACGACAGTGCTCTTAGCACCAGAGTTTCAAAGATCACAGACTCAGTCTAAGGACCTGTAAGACAAGGAAAACCCTGTGACAGAGAATATTCTTCTTCATTCATCATTTGAAACCCTGCTTCCAAAAGCACTAAGAACAAATTATTTTCAGTGTGAGTTAGCCCATGGGTATTTGATAAAAGGGGCTTTTCTTTTCTGGCTGGCTAATGAAATGTAGTCTGCAGAAGACCTTAGTGACTTGGATGACAGTTCTGAGACTCCCCCAGACTCAACAAATTTTTCTGATCCAAAGAACCACAAAACAAAGATATGTCACAGGCCTGACTGCATATGAGAGCTGAGTAGCCAGAACTCATTCTGCAAACCTGAAAAATCTCCTGAGGAAAGGTGGAAAACAAATTAATATCCCATCTCCAAGCTCCTGTAGGTTCTTCAGTATTGTAAACTCTTCCAAGTAAGGAAAACAGCTTGTATAGTTGGGAGACATTTGTCTCACTTCCACTCCAGGTAGAGTTCCACAGATGTTTTTCTCAAAAAGGCAGCTAGTGAGGAGTTTCAGTCTGTCTGTCTTATGTAAATCCTGTTTTACCAGTGCTACATGAGTATTTTCCAGAGCCACCTTCTGAAGTTGGTGTTGAAGATTTGGGATTTACAAAGTTGCCTTTCCTTCCTTGGGAGAAAACACAGACCTCTTTAGTCACCTCTCTTAAAAAATGCCCTGTTCTGTACCTTCTGGACATTCTCTTCTGACCCCAGCTGTTGCCCGGCTTGCAGACAAGCAGACTGATAGCTCTGAGGAAAAGCAGCAACCAGCAGGCCCGTGAGGGGCTGGTTTTCAAATGGAAGGGTCCTGAACGTAGAAATTGTCCTCTCTCATGCCATCAATTTGCTTATGCCCTGTCAGGGTGTTCCCTTACGCAGCGCAGACTGCCTGGCCAGCGCACGGCACTCCTTTGAATAGTCTTTCATTTGTTTCTCTAGTGGTCTGGGCAGTTAAAGTACTAATACCACTGTAGCTGGCCACAGATATAAATATACACATTCAAATTGGCTATGTTATCAATACTGATCAGTTCATTTTCAGTAGTCATTGCTGGTTACACCCACAAGAAATCAAACTTGGAGCAACATGTGTCAGAATGGGCCCAAAGTATTTAGAGGTTCACTTATGGTCTGATTTATATTTAACATTCAAGGAGTTTCTAAATGAACTTCACTGTTCTTAGAGTAGACATCTGCCTGGCAAGGACTGCAACCCTGTCGCCAGACTGCCCCTGTTAACATTCACTTTGAGTGGAAGCTGTGAGCTACATTCCTTGAAAATGTCTCATTTTTTTCAGCTGCTTCTTGTTATCTGTGTTTGTGGTAAAAAAGGTCATCAATTATTTCCTAAGAGTTGAGTTGTGGCTTCTGTTTGGATTCTATTATTGTATATTGTCTATGTATAAAATGTGTATGTATGCTTATCTGTTTAATCTCTCCATGCTGTGATACTATCTCCTTCAGTGTCCAGATCAAATGACAAATGAGATGAACACATGGAAGCCAGTGTCGTAAAATATCCCCAAAACTTCACCCAAATGATCCAAACAGGTGGAGAGAAGAGATAACACCCACGCCTCTTGGCTTCACTGGGGGGGTATAGCCACAATAGGAGTTTGGTGCCCTTTGGCAGATGATCTTATGATTTCTCATCATTGTTTTTATGAAATTCTGCTTGCCCTTTTGAAAAGTTTAGCTTAAACTTCATCATTAACTGGGTTTGACAGTCCAATAATAATTACTAATCCTGGGCACCACTGCCACTCAGTCTCTTTATTCCTGCATTCCTTGCCTTAGGTTTTCTGCCACTTGTTTGGCTTTTTTAATTTATTTTTTTTTTTTAGTAGTGGAAAAAACACCGGAAAAATTCAGCAAGAACCTTTTACATTATGAAAAATATAATCAGCTGGCAAGGGTGAGATATCTTATTGCTACAGGATGCTAACTCAAATACTACAAGGCACTGCAAGATTAATGCCAGAACGCAGTAGGTGTGGATACACAGTCCCCTCGTTGTTCAGGGCAGCATCACCCTGCCGAGGGCTGGGAGAAGGCTGTGTGCTCCTCACTGTGCCTACCTAATGCCATTTAATAATTTAAATCCATTAATCGGTTAAGATGAAGACTTAGTGTTGCTTGACTCACCACTGCCAAGTTAGGAGGGTTTTTCCAGGCTAAATAAAAGATCTTAACATTTTGCCTTTCTGCGAGGGAACTGAGAGTACCACACTTTCCTCACTAACAGGCTTCGTGTTTTATAGGGGGGATGAGGGTGTTCCATGCCAAATGCATTTAAGTAAACAATAATATCTTACATCATAGGTAGATGTCTGAGAACATTAGCTGTTTATTTCACTGATGTACTCTGAAGAGTCTGTGGGGGACTCTTTCAAGAGTCAGGACCTCAATGTAATATACAAGGTTTGATTCCGATATTTCCCTTGGTAACTGTGCTCTACCATATTGGGGTCGGAAGTCAGCAAAGGTTCATTGGCTGTTGTAATGCTCACTGTCACCAGTAATAAGTACAAAGGACTTGCTTTAAAAGCTGGCTTATAAAAGTTTAAGGAAACTTGGATTGCTTAAGTGAACTTCCAAGGCTCTTCAGGGGCCAAGTGCACTTTGGTTGTCTACTTATATTAATTTCACAGGGTTTAAAGGGTCAAGCAATGCAGTTGGTGATGCTTATTAATTTATGAAACACAGAATCTTGCACTGTCTTGCTTTGACCACTTTTGCTCTCCTTTTAGAAAATTTAATATACATTAAGGCTTGCTAGACAAGGGTGCCCTCAAGGATTAAGCCCTAAGTTCACAGCTGGACTAAAAGGTTCAAAGATATTGTATCCACCACGCTGCTTTGATTCCAAGAGACATTCAAACAATAGAACCACATCGTAGATGATTGAATGTGTAAGGAAACGGCAATTAGGGGAACACCACAGAAGGCAAAGGATTAGGATTTATTTGCCTTAAAATGGTAAAACCGATTCTTATTCTTTCTTTCATGGGGGGATGTGTTTGATCGCATCAGCTTTTGGGGTCAGTGGTTGTCAAGAACTTATTTTGGTGCTACAATACAACTTGCCAAGCTCTAAATGCTCCTGCAGTCCTATAACTTTACAGAATATATTTGACTGTTATGGTGACGCTGAACTGAGTCCTGGGTAGGAAAATATTAGCCAGAAGGGAAGAAGGAAAAGAGAAATGGATAGCTGCTGAAACAACAGGATTAGGATTTAGAAACCTGACATAATCCTACTCAGGGGTATTTCTGCATTCTGTTTACTTGCTTTTGAATTGCTTTGGTGTCTTGTCCAAGGAAGATAATTCCAGAAGTCATTCATGCCAAGGCTGCAAATTCGATACTGTGTTCAGGTGACAAATGGAGTGTGATTGCAAAGCTACCCAGAAAATTTGAAATCAAATTGGTTGTGATGGTTGGTCTGTGTGGTCTCCTTTTGGAATCAACAAGAGAAGAAAATGAAGGACAGGAAAGTGAAGTGTGTCCTACTGTACAGAAGATGAGTTTATTTAGCCAGACTTGGTGAAGGGGGAGGCAAATTGCACGTTATGTCAGCTCTGATTCCTGAGGCCTTAGGGAACACTTACCTTAAGGAAGTAGTTTTACTTCACCAGAAATTAGCAAAGAGAGGCTCTAAACCCTGTGAGGGAGTCCCAGTGGTGAAGACCATTTACACTGAAGCTGGGCCCAAACATCCTCAGATAAGGTGGTGGTACCCTGTGGTGCATCACATGCTAGGACAAAGTCTGTGCCCGGAGAGAATTCATAGTTTTTGTAAGGATAAAAGGACAAAAATATGGGGAGGCAAAACAGCTGGGAAGAATCTTGTGTCATCTGCAGCAGTTTCCAACAACAGACCAGAACTCACATGTTTGGGACTTCAGCAGCCTTGTCCTTGCATTTTAAACCTTTTAAACAGAGAGAACAATGAAGAAAATCCCACAGGACAGAAGAGAAAAAGGCTTGTGCTGAATCCCTGTTATCATTTATTGGCAATTACTTGCTAACAGAAAATGTTTTCTTATTCTTAGAATAACCTCTGAGATTTTATACTATGGGATGCTTGGTTTCAAATGTACTGTAACCCTCTTTTTTTCTTTTTTTGAGATTGATCAGATCAGCCTTGAACACTCAAAGAAAAATCTGCTTGCTCTGAATATTGCCTCAGGATTTAGAAAGGTCTTTTTTGGAAACAGAAGAATGAGATGAAACAATCATCTGCAAAGCATGGTAAGAGAGAAAAAGAATAAAAGAACAAGTTATGTTTGACTTGTCTTCTTCCAAGAGATGATTTTTTGGTGTGTGTGAGTTTGGGGTTTTTGTATTTTTAGGGTAGGCTTTAGATGTGGGAGATGTTGTGGGAACTGTTCTGTACATTTTGAAGATGTAGTTTTATCACGGCACCTCTGCAGGTCCTGTAGCCTCTGCAGACGCATCTAGAGTCACGCGCACCTTGTGTCCCATATGGGAGAGAGTCTAAGAGGATTTTACCTTTCTCCTCATTGTCCTCCGTTGGTCTTTGTCACAGAAAAAAGAGAGAGAAGAGAGATCTAAGAGGTGAACTGCCCATAGACTTTGTCAAAGGTAAGTTTAGGAGGTAAAACTTGCTTCCTGCTTGCGTCGGTGTGTGAAGGATCCCTGAAAATTTCATTGGCCATTCATTGTGTTAGGAACTGAAAAGCTGATTGACTGAGACTGGAAACGAGTGACTGTCTAGAGGTTCTTGTGCTGCTGGATGTAGTTCCAGTGTCTTGCTAGAACAAGTTTCAAAACACAGGCAGCTTTTATCCTTCTGTGGTCATTTGTAAACCCAAACTGTTTCTCTGTTTGGATTTGCAGTGAGACTGCATTACTTACCACTTGAGTTGCATGAGAAACTTTCCTAATGACAGGTGTCAATCAAGTAAATGTTGGCTATCTCCCACCTGAGCAGAAACAACACTACAATTTTAAGTGTGTCATTAATAAACAAGAAGCCAGGGGATGTGAGAGCAATGGAAGCTTTATGATCACTTACTCTGAAAGGGATGATTGTCAGTTACACCTTGATGGCATCTGCTTGCAGATATAATGAAGAAAGATTATCATTGCTGCAAGTGACTGCAGCAGCTCTGGTCAGCAAATAATAAAGACCCTGTGGCAGTGACTGGACCTGCCTCCCAGGTGCTAACAATGTTAAGTGATAGCTCAGTGGTATTTTGGATCCTGCCTTATGTGACTGCAATAACAATAATAATAATTAAAAAAAACCCACAACAAAACAACAACAAAGAAAAGCAAACAGAATAAAAGGACTCTTCTTTTTTTTTCTGGCATAATTAGTTTCATGTCATTCTCTGCTATTCTAAACTCAGAACATGGTAGTGACCAAAGAGAACTTACTTGTGCACCAGTGACTCAGAGAAAGAAGCAGTAAACGACCTTTAAAGCGAAGTCCTTGGTTTTGTATTGATAAACCTGCATAAAATGCCATTTCTCTTGAGTTTCCTTTTGGATACTGATGGGGAGAGGAGAGAAAGTGATGTCATGGGTGTGAGCCATTTGCTGTGGCCTGTGGAAATGTAGAAATAAAATATTATTTTAGTATTCCAGCTCTCCCTGGGCTGCTACCTGCTGCTGGGAATTGTGCAGAGTCCACAGAATCCTTCTGTGTCACATGCCCTTACTCGCCTGAATTTGTAGCTTCAATTAAAGGTGTTTGAAAGGAGTTTAGATATATGGCCCCATCTTCATAGAAAGAGACAAATGTGAGTAATAAAATGGACCAGCCCAGTTCTACTGAAGCATAGATGAAGTAAGAAGCAAGGAGACTTCAAGACCTGCTTCTCTTTTAACAGATCCAATTGAGCATTCCAAAGGCTGCCTTGTTTAGCTAGCAGCTGCCTCTGGTTGTTCTGAGTAGGGTGGTCTGAGTAGCCTGGAAATTACATAAAGGGGGCAAGAGAAGTCTGTGACCTGTAAGTCTTCTTAACATCCCCAAATTTCTGTTGTGGTCATAGATGATACAATACAAAGTTGATAAATTCACTTTCTCTTATACCAGGCAGGGGCAAAAGGTCTGGGTTTTGCTTTGGGTTTCTTGCCTTACTTGGTGAGTATATTCCAACTCAGTCCAGAACAAAGAGCTAAATCCTGCTGAAACAATCAGTCCCCAGGGGCTTGAGGCTATTGTCTAATGTACATATAAAAATCAATCATACCAGCTGCAGATGAAATTGCAGATGAAATCTTACTAATTAATTGCATGGACTTTGTTTCTGCCTGGTTTGAGATTCTCTCAGCCTTGCATAGATATCTGGGCACCCATACTGTACACCTCAACAGGGCTGTTGATTTTCTGAGGAAGACTAACAATTCTTGTGCTTAAAATAGCCATGCAATTACTTCTGCTCTCATGGCCTAGCAGTAACAAAATGGTTTCTGAAAACTGGTTTTGTTCACACGTGACTGAAAAGTTGCCCTCCGGTGTTCTGCCGAGTTAGGCACCGATTCAGGTTTGTGACCGTATCATTAATATTTTAGTACGCATCAGTAACTGGCTGCTATTAATATGTAGTGAAACAGGGATATAAAAAAGGGAGATGTTCCCAATCATTTGGCAGAATTTGCATTACAGCTGGATGAAATTTATAACACATCCTCTGCAACCTACTGGTATGAACTCCTGTTATTAATTTCTGCTGTGCTTGTTTCTCCTCTATGTTCACTTTGGGCAATATTCTATCACGTTTCCTGGCAAGCACAACAGTGGATATAGCTAATTTCAGCTGACTGCAGGAGAAGGACTTTGTAGAAAGTGAATTTTGAGTTAGCACTAGTATTTGCAGCAAAAATCTCCCCGAGAAGCCTATTCCCTGCAGCCTGGTGTCAGCAGCACTTAAGTGCATGTGAATAGCCCTATTGACTTCAGGTGGGCAGCTGTTTAATTACCTCCCTGATCAAGGCCGGGACCAGGAAACAAGCTCCCGGCTTAAGACCTGGGTGTCCACTTATCTCTCAGCTGCTGAACTTCTGTGGGTGACCCACAGACTCTTTGACTGGGCAATTTGGCAATTACTTTCCAGTCAGGAATGAATTTGAGGAAATCATCATCCAGTGCACAAAGAGATGTGAAATTTGTACAGTGTATTTTTCATGATGAGGCAGCTATTACCCAGATTTATTCAGCCTGCTTGCCTCTTCCTGTTTTAATACTCCCAGCAATCACATTTCGCCCCCAGATTTTATTTAGGAACTCTGAAATGACAGGTCTCTTGCCTTTCTAGCAGGAGGATGGTGTGCTGTACACAGCGTGCTGTGCACGGGAGGAGAAGGATGAAGGATGACATGCTGCTCTCTAAGCTACAACTATTTTTTTTCAGACCCACATCTGCTCTTGTCCCTCTTCTGTTCTCAGATCACTCTTTGGCTTCCCTTAGGAATCCAGCTGTGTCATCACATTGTGTGGCATCCTAATATTTCATACTAAGCTGTAAGCCAATTAGGAATGACTACTTACCATGCTGAATCATAGGAAGGGAAAAGGATAATGTGTCCTTCATATAACGAACCTCCTCTCTTTTGGCAAGACAGATCACCTACACATTGTATTTATACGCCCTGTGGCTTTTCACTCAACCCAATTAGGATGCAGCTCCCTTTCACACTGCTGCAGTATTTTAAGGGACTGGTTTGCAGATGGATGCTTATTGAAAGTGCTGACCTGCTACCATTACACCTCATGCCACCTTTCATCTTCAGATACTGAAACAGTGGACAAGACTCGAAGTTGTAATCACCATTAACGGGATGAGAACACAAGTGCGGCATAATGCAAACGCCTTCTCCTGAGTTCCTAAATGAACTGGTGACCCCAGATGAGAGTATAAATGTTATTGCATGACACCCAGAGTTGAGGAAGGTGTTGATTAAAGTCAAACTGTGAAATAAAGCCTCTTATATCTAAAAGGAAGAAGGATGAACCATGGATATGTATTTATGAATGTGTAAAGTGTTTAGTAATGAGCATCAAAGAGAAAGATATTAAAATTTATTTCCCATGCTGGAGTAATTAATGGGCTGTTATGCCAGGTGTCTAAGCTGCCTGGAGGTCTGGGATAAATAGTGTTCCAGCAGAGGATGCAAAATATGATTTAAGATTCAATGGAATAATGTTTCTTCTAGAGGAGCACTCAGGATGCCCCCTTCCTCCAAGTGCTCTGTTTCTTCTTTGTAAGCTGCTCGGCAGCTATCAATAGCATTTATTGGCTGGGAAATGAGACATTCCTGTAAATTTGTCTTTTCATCCTAGCAGTGTTGCAAACTGAAGACTCCCATGACCTGTGTGCAATATCTGCCAATTTTCAAACCTTGTCTAATCTTGTTGGTCTTCACTGGAAAGCAAGTGGGGCAGCCCCTCGAAATGGCAGCACCCTCACTCTTCAGAAGCCAGTTAGCTACCACACTTGGGGGACAGATTTTGTGTACAAAGTTGGTTAGGGACTGCACTTCGCAATAAGAGCCCTGGCTGTAGATATATCTAAGGAGAAAGGATGGCCTGGGATTCACCTTCCCAGACTCCATTTCCCGAGCCAAGTCCAGCCATTTTCATTGCCTCTGCTGCTAGCAGCTGCTAATAGTGGTTGTAGTGAAACAAAATGTGGGAGCCTCTGCTTTAAGGCTTGTTCGGCAAGCTCCAGCCATACCCTGTTAGGGTTTAATTTGCTGCTTCACTGATCACATACCCTTGCTTTCCCTCACAAATGCCTCTGAGACAAACAAGTCCTCCCACAATCTGCCAGGAAAGAGCAGTGGTGAGTCACAGCCGTGGCTAGAAGCATAGATGCAGGCAGCTGTAGCTGACTGGGGAGCCCCTGCTTTGCTTTCCAGGGTAACTAGTAACACCTGTGCTGAGGAAGTGTGAGGGCCCAGATCTTCTTGGTGAAATCTGGTGGTAAGGTAGGGCTGAGCATGTCACAGTATAAGAGTTTCTGCAAGTAGAGGAAGAAGGTTTATGGTGTTTTTGATGGTTTGTTGCTTTGTTTTTGGGTGTTTTTTTTCACTAAGGGAAATCTTTGCTACGTTGAGGTTAGTTCTGCTCTAAAGGTTTTGTGCTTTCTGTGAAATAAAGCTTGTTTTATAATGTAGGGGTTTAGAAACCTCTTGTTCTTCAAGAGAAAACTGCCTGTTTGGGAGATGTACCTTTTAGTACTTTTATTCAAGACTGTCTCAGCTAGTCATTGCTGAAGGCCTTCCCAGCCTGGGTGACAATTTCCTTTTTTTTTTTTAATTTAAAAAGCAGCATCTACATAAATCATGTGGCTGCTCTCCACGTAGATAAAGACTTGTCTCAAATGTCAGGCTGGGGGAGGAAAAGGACACCTGACCCAAAGGGCAGGAATATTGAATGCACTGGTGTTGGACTTACAATAATAATAATACAATAATACAATACACCAGGTTGGAAGAGACCTTCAAGATCATCGCGTCCAACCCATCAACCAATCCGACCCACCCAACAACTAGACCATACAGCCAAGCACCCCATCAAGTCTCCTCCTGAACACCTCCAATGAAGGTGACTCCACCACCTCCACGGGTAGCCGATTCCAATGGGCAACCACTCTCTCTGTATAGAACTTCTTCCTAACATCCAGCCTAAACCTGCCCTGGCACAGCCTGAGACTGTGTCCTCTTGTTCTGGTACTGGCTTGACATTCCCTTAGTATTCACCGCGATAACATCAATCTCAAGGAACTCTCCCTGGTACAAATACAGAGCTGCTGCCTTTAATATATATTTCCAGAGGAATTTCAGAGTAATTGAGCATTAAATGATGTCCATTCAGTGTAAAGTGTTACTGTTTTTATTAAAAATTATAAATGGGCCTTAGCAGAACAGAACACACCAGCTTCATCCCACCTCCTCTATTAGTCTTTGCATTATAATGGTCATTGACCGCCTTTACTGTATTATTTCGGGACAGTTAACAACTTTCCCAGCTGAACAAATGAAGATTTGTGAGCAAAGAAAAGCACTGACTGGAGTATGTAGTGCCATTGATTTTTATTCTCCTTCTTTCACAGAATACAGTTCAAAGTCTTGCTGTCTCTGTGATGGGCACTTGGAGGAGCTGGCCTGAGTTGGATGGCAGTAGTCTGTGCTGCTGTGTTGTGCTAGAGGTCTCAGCTCATGGAGAAGGACGTGCCAAAGCTGACCTTGGGATACGTCTGCTGGATGCCCAGATATGACCCAGGCAGTCGTGATTTGGAGGTGTTTGCCAAGCGTATGGGTTGCAGTGAATCGTTATACGTGTGTATGTGCAAAGGAAACAGCGACCTGAGGACTGCACAAAGGGAGCTGGACTGCCCGTTTACAGGCAAGGCAATGCTGGTGTGGGAGGTGGAGTCTCAGTAACATTTAATCCTGAGAAAGGTGGTGGCAAATATTGGCATTTCCTGTCTGTAAAGATGAGGACTTTTGCACAGGTTGGGGAAGCACCTCCCAGGTACCCACTCCTCACTGCAGTTTGAAGAACAAAAAGCTAAGTGAATGGTGAGGGTTTGGTTCAGTATGTGGGGAATGTTGGTTACCTTGGGATGCTTATACATTAAAAATTCCTGAAAAAATAGGTTAACTGTAGAATGGGTTTTAAGACTGATGAAGGGTAAGATTTAAAAATTGAAAACTGATATTTATTTGCAAAATTTGACCCAAATCTATCAATTATTGTAGTCCTTTTGAGACTGCTAGAGGTAATTGGGTGGTCACAGAAGAAGTGATCTTAAAGAACATTGCTCTTTTATTGTCATTAAACAACAGATAATGAGCCACGAAAAAATAAGAGGGGAACTGAGAATGGAAGTTATGACAAAAGTAATTTCTCTGCACATTCTGGAGGCTTGAATGAGATGATGTGCGTGTGCTAGAGATACAGATCTTCCCATCCTTGGCTGACTCAATCAGGTCTGATGTAGTAGTATTTACCTTTGAGATTCCTGTAACTTTTATTGGATTTTGATGTATCATCTAGCTCAGATTAGTAATTTGGCTTTTTAATTAACAGGGTTTTACTGTGGCCTGTTTGTCTCTGCTACTGCTCTGTGCATTAACCCCGTGGGAAGGTGACCAGGTATGTCTGAGACTTTCTATAAAGCACTAAATGCTCTTTCTGTGCAATGAAGAAGTAAACAAATCTCTTATAGTGATCTATATATTTGTGCAAACTTTCTGATTTCAAAAGGATTTCCAGGGGAGGGAAAAGTAAAAAAAGGAACTAAAATGAAAGAAGGACATATCTGAAATTTTCTACAAGCACACCCTCACAAATAACCCTTCTCTTTGTATTCAACCTTTGTGTGAATAAAGCTGCTGCTAAGGCTTCCCATGCAGCAGAATTCCCCAAAGTGTCTCCATTCAGTATCTGAGACATCTGAGCATTTCTGGCTGTGTGAGTAAGGAGAGGTCCAAATGCAGCCCTATCTTTGCCCTTATTGTTTATTAATGCAGCGAGTTCTCACCCCTGCTCCTTCTGAAAGCTGTAACTGCCCCGTGTGTTCTGGTTTGTACACCAAGTGACAGGAATTACACAGCCTTACTCCACAGACCAAACTTTCCACACAGCTCTGATAGAAATGAGCCCCTAGGGATTTTCAGGATGCTGCCTTTGCTCTGAGACTCTGAGATGGCGAAGCTGGCTATCAGTTGTTAATCCCAACACACCACACAGATACTTTCTATCTCCTCCTGTAATGTTAATGCAGCTGGAATTTCATAAATCAAATCTCAGCAGTAAAAAGGTTAATAAGTTTACACTATATAATTGAAAGCCATATTGGTGATTAAAAGAATTTTATATATCAGTTTTCTGGGTCACCAGCTAATTATTTTTGGTGGCCTGTAATAAAACATGGCACCATAGGCAGAGAGAGGCTGTAATCACATAATACATGGAAAAATGCATTTCCATTTATTTGAGATGGGTAGTGTATGCCAGCTTGTTGAATAGCCTTTGAGGTATGGCTTTCCTAGTTTGGAGACAATGGCAGAAAACGGCACACTCCGTGTACTTGGTTGGGTTCAGGCAAAGTTATTGGACTGAGTTTTGAGGTCTGGCACTCTCTCTCCAGAGCTAAGCCCAAGGGAACCAGCTGTCACCTGTGATGGAAAGGTTCTGCCAAGGCACTGGGGACCAGATTGCTATTATAATTCATTTTAATGCATTCTGCACGTACTAATCATTTATTGGAACAGGATCTTCTGTAATAGGGACATGACTGGGAAGAGACAGAGGCGATTGATCATCCTTCTGAGGAAAGGATGGTTAAAAACAAAACAAAAAAAGAAACCTTCTGTAGAAGGGGCAGGTATGTGCATGAAGGATCAGGTTAGGGCTGCTAGGGCTAGGGCCCTAAAAAGAAGCACAAATAACTCAAAGCTTGAACTGGAATTTCTGCATTTCTGAAATATTCTTTAAAGCAAAAAACTCTGCGACATTTCAAACTCAGACCTCTGCTTTCCAGATTGTATGTTGTAGTCCATTTGTCTGATTGCATCAAGAAGCAGCAAAGGGCAAGTCAGATGCTGGCAGTGCATGAGGGTTTGCAGGGAGATGCTGCATGGGGGTGGGGGTTTGTGTGTATGCACAAATAACTCACAGGTTTCTCCTGTAGTCTCCAGAGTCTCCTGTGGTCCTCTGCAGGGTAACACAGCCACAGCCTGTGTTATGGTACAGCAGCCCTCTACTGATCTCAGTTGTTCTGCCTGTTAAGCAAAGGGCAAATCACAGCTGGCAAACAGTGCAATACAGTGAGTGCTGGGCACATCATTCCCACTGTCAGGGCAGGAGCTGAAATGGGATCAGATACAAATGACCTGATGTTCAAATCACTCCTAGAAGGTGTTTGCAGAACCACTTTGGAGAGCGTGAGCTATTGTGACAAGTAGGTTTCTGTAATGTTTCTTGGACCTTTTGACTGCATCTTTTTAATTGGCAAATCATTAACCCTTAAATGCCCATATAGAGGTACATATTGCGCTCTAATGGCTAAAGGTTCAAGTCCTTGACACTAAAATTCTTTGCTTGTCATGTAGTATGTCTAAATAAGAGCTCTTCTGCCCCCAAATTTGAATTAAGTTCTTAAAGTGTTTCCTAGCAGCATAGCTAAGGGGATATTTGGTTTTAAACACAGGCTGGAGAGGTTAAAAGGGTCATGGCAGTTGTATGAATAATGGCCTATGAGTCAGTGGCTGAACTTGACTTGACAACCTGCGTGCTGCCACCAAGTCAGAAGGCATTTGTGTGACAGTTTGAGGGTAAAGAAATGAAAAATCAGCTGGTAGAAGGATGTACCAGGGCTTTCTGAGCAAGGACTAAGAAGGGGAGAAGTTAGGCAGTAATAGTGCAAATGGGGCAAGTGTGTGGATATGTTTGAATTACCTATGCAGGTGTCATGTGTTAGGTTTACCCCTCTGAAGTTCAAAAGAAAAGCAGTTTAAGAGTCTGACTGCTGGAGGGGCTGTCCTGACTGATGCTGATTAAGTCTTTCTCCCAGGGGTCTTTGCAGCTATAACTTCCTTTGAACAGTTTGGGGCTAAGAAAGAGACAGATTACACTTTTGCAGTCTGCCATTGGAACAGGCTGGAACAGCAGAATTGTTCCCTTTCTGTTACTTCCTTCAGTCTCTCTGCGGAGTGTTTTTTGTTGGCGCTGGATTGGTAATAGCAGGAAGTTTTGCACATGATCAGCAGCAGAAAGAGTGTGGTCCTGTTTCAGTGTCTAGGTGCTTAAAGACATCTTTGTTAAAATTGTCAAGGAGGGTAAGAACCAAAATGAAAGAGCTCACAAGGTGACTTAGACTGCCTAGTGGTAAAGGTAGCGCATGGGGAGAGAGGGGTCTCACAGCCCTCCTGGAAGAGGACTTCTGTCTCTAACACAGCTGATGCAGCTCTGAGTAAGAAAGTCACAGCAATATCTAAACAAATGTGTTCTGCATAAGCATCCATGTTCTAGAGCATTAGTAGAGATAGGGAAAAGAAATTTGAGTGTCTGCTGTGTAGAGTTCGCTTTCTGGGACACACATGAAATGTTCTTTGGACAAAGCTTCTGCCTGGTATATTTTAGGTATCATAGGCAAGGAAGGAGAGGATCCCCAAAACTGTTCTGTGTCTGACCTAGAGCAAGAGGTCAGGATCAGAATATGGCCTCCAGTACTCCTTGTCACTGAAATCCTTTCACTTCATGCCTTATTGCATAAGTTCAATATACTTTTCAGCTAAAGCTCTTCCAAGCACTTAGCTCTTCAAACTCCCTACTCAGCAGGTGGCTTATTTAAATGTGGCTGTCAGGTTGGCCAGGGGCCAAATGTGAATGGCTCAATGCATGAACCACAGTGTTTGGGCTTAATTCTGCTCTCATTTCTGCCAGCAGAATCCTCCTGGCTCCGGTGGGGTTGTGTGGGGTACAAGTGAGTGCAATACAGGGCTGTCTGCTCCACTCTTTGTCAAATAAATCTATGGTCAGTCATTTGCATGATGTCAGCTAAACATTTGCCTGGTGCTTTCATGTGTGTGAGCGAAGGAGGAATTCTGGATTGTTTGTAATGAGACCCGTCTTTGTCAACTCTCACTTAACCAATAAGCATTTTTTCTGCAGTGTGTGAGTAATTTATTTTGCAACCCACAGCCTCAAAGAGGAAATGTAAAGTTTCTCTAAACATTCAGTAAAAATGGGGATATTAGCTGCTTAATTGATTCTTCAAAATTCAGGCCTTATAGCTCAACAAGTGAGGTGGAGGGAGGAGGGAAACACATGGTTTAAATTAAATATATGGAAAATAACTGCTGAATGATAAAAATATATTTTCAAAGTAAGCAAACCTGTTTTCCCTCTGCCTCTCCATTGAATTTGTCAGGAAAAGGCCTTTACAACTACGTGGTAATTAGAGAGAAAACAGCAGTGTTGGCAGAGCAGTCAATCTATCACATCCTCCAAAGCCTAAATGTTACCAGCAATTAAACAAGTTAGTAGGGGAAAACTTGACAGGCAAGTTTTATCACAGAATCATCTTGGTGGCAAAGTATGTGGGGCAGTCTCATTAGATTTCATCGTGCACCCCCAAAGATTTAAACCCCAAACCAGGAATACCTGTTCAAACCAAAGTGACTGTTTGCTTTCCCAGACTACCCAGGCGCAGGGAAGGTTAGAATGCTAAAAATAAACCAACCTCTTCCACCTCCTCCTTCCTCACGCCTCCAAAGTCAAATCTGTCCAGGCTGACTGCTCCATTAAATTCAAGAACAAAAAGTTATAAATTGAAGGTAGGGAGAGCAGTGCCTTTTCTTAAAGTGATGTTTCCTCGCCTTAATGGATTTAGCTATGGCAGGGAGTCAGAGAGAAGCTGTCTTAACTAAATCTTTGACTGATTATGCATTTTTTTTCTATTCATACAAGATAGATTCATCATTCCAATTTGTCAAGCTGGCGAAGTTCCAATTAATTACACCAGGAAAAGCTCAAGCTGCATTAGGCCTCTGTCAGGCCTAATCTAGTGCCTCATTTACTGGAGCCCCAAATGAAGAGATATCAGAGGTGTTGTTCCCCTTGATACTTAATTTGATGAATGCCCTAGCAGCACGATTGGTGGCAGAGGTGTATATGTGTGTGTCTCTTCATCAGCCACCACTGCTGAAGTCATCATGCTTTCTCTACTAATTTGAGGGCTCATCTGTATACTGGATGTTTTTTTGGAAGGCCTATTCTTCATAGATATGCCAAAAGGTGTCGTCTGTGCCTGCGTGTGTCTGGGTGTGTTTCCAGAGATCTGGACCTGATTCTGATCTCAGTGATGGGATGAGACAAGATTCAAGGCCTTGAATATAAATGTAAAGCAATACAAATTAGATTGGATGTTATAAAGAGGTTTTACATTTTGGCCTCCTTGTTGCTGTGTGTTTGCAGAGGAAGAGCAGATTCGTATCTTGTTTCATGTAGTGCTCATGAGTGTGGGTTACCATCCACCTCCGCTGCAAAGAGGTGTTCAAGGTGCTTGAATAATTTGCTTGAGTAATTTGAACAATATGTTTGCTGCATGGGTTTGAATCTTTGCTGTAAATACATACAGTGCAGTGAATAAGTATGTGCAGGTACAGGCAGGCTTGGTGACACCATGCAGCTGGGCTACTATTGAATGTATACATCCCAGGCTACATTTTAAATGTTTGACAGCCAAGGCGCTCTGGCCCAAGAACATATGCTGCTTTTCTGCAGCACTTTACATACGGATTATTCAGCATAAGGTGCCAGAATGCCAATATGTTTAGCTTACTTTTGGCTTTTAACCACTGCTGTGATTAAAGATGTAAGTGCAGCGACGCTGTCATACTGCGCATAGGTTTAGGTGTCTTAGAAAGGATGCAGCATTAGCCAAGAGTAAAGTAGCTGTGTACTTTGGCTGAGTATAGTACTAAAAGTCTTCATCTGCCAGCAGATACCGTGCTGGGATTCTGAGTTTATTTTCCACCAACCGTATTTGAGGGGCTGGTGTGTGCAATGATGATTTTTAATGGCAGCTATCAGGCCTGCATATGGTGCCCAGTAGGAGACCATATTCAGAACAACCAAGGAGAGAATTGATGCGTTGGTGACTGTAGTGTGACAACTCCTCTGTAGACAATTTGGACGTCAACTGGTGCAAACTTTTGGAAGGGAGGACTTTATCCCAAGAGGCTGTTAATCCATCAAAGTTGCATCTGCTGTTAGTGTGTCAAAATGAAGTAAGTCCAGTTGTGTTGAAACAGGGGTAGCACCCTAAATTTTCTGTTAGGTGAGATCTTGTAAATGTTCCTGGTTTGTTTCAGAGCAAAATCCAATAAGGGAATATAAATCACTACGGAAAATGGTGGAGGTAGACTGCACTCTTTACACTCTGCGCAGGAAGGTTTTTGCTGGACGTACACATTAGAGTTTGGGTCTTGAATGTTCTGCTTACAAAGTCACTGTGGACCAAAACCATATGTTCAATTTCTGCAGTACCTTACGTATGAATTATTCAGCATAAGGTGCCAGAATGCTAATATGTTTAGCTTCTGGGTTTTAGCCTTATGTTTTATGTTAAACAGGTTGTTTAAACTCACCTGTTGAACTTGAAATAACTGAAAGTCTTCGTATAGTCAGGGCCAGGCAACAGTTAGTGGATTAGGTGAGCTCTTGTAGTTTCCATGTCTCTAGACTGGTCCCCTGGTTATTGTATTTGTACCCACATGCTGTAGACTGACTTGAGTTTGCACCCAACAGTTCCTTTCCGTTTGCTGGCATTACTTTAGTTTACAAGCCTGCTGGGGTATTTTATAAGTTGTTTCCATGTCCATTACTGCCCGGAGCTAGCTGAGGCTGTCCAAAGCTGTTAACGGACAATATTCCCACTCCAGGTGGAGATTGTCTGGGCTGGTTCTTTTTCATGTGCACCACCAGTGTGGTCTTGGAATGAACCCTGTCCTTCAGGGAAATGGGAAATGTTTGTCCTTCTGCTGAGGAGACACAAGGTTGGAGGCTCAATGGACGTGTCCATGGGCTACCCATTTCTCTAGTCATGTAGTGATTTACTTAGGGGCTTAGCAGAAACGTGCACCTAGAGCTGTACTAGACTTGAACTGTTACAAATGTAAACTAACTGCCACAAAAGGGAATGTACTACCATAGAAACATGTTCACCCTTCTTTGCACCAAAATGAGTTTTATTTGTTCCTTAAGTCTCACCTAGCCTTTCAAAACATAGCCTACAGACTGCAGTGATCACACCCAGTGGCTTAAGACTCTGATGACTCCCAGGTCTTTTAAGTAGGACACAAATATTCTTTTAAGGACACAAGTAGTTCTGAAAAGGCTACAACCCATCAGAAATTTCTTCTGCAAACTCAGAAAGCTGGAATTGTTCTTCCTTGTGTTCTCAGTGAGTTTTCACCCACACTCAAAGCTAAATTCAAACTCTGCAATAGTTTGGGTCACCACAGTAGCATCTGTCTCTGAGGAATGATTGTAGAGGACACAGTCTCAAGCTGCACCAGGGGAGGTTTAGGTTGGATGTTAGGAAGAAGTTCTTCATAGAAAGAGAGATTGGCCATTGGAATGGGCTGCCCAGGGAGGTGGTGCAGTCACCATCACTGGAGGTGTTTAGGAAGAGACTGGATGGGGCATTCGGTGCCATGGTTTAGTTGATTAGATGGTGTTGGGTGATAGGTTGGACTCAATGATCTCAAAGGTCTTTTCCAACCTGGTTAATTCTATTCTATTCTATTTTTGTATTCTAGATGATGAGTTATTACATTTAGATAAGGGGTAATTAGTGTTTCCCACTCTGACTTTAATGAAAGGATTTCCTGGCTGGGGGGACAAAGAATGTATTTTGTCAGTAATGCCCCTCTGGGAGGTGTTGGCAGGAAGTCTGCGGTTAATAATTTGGAGTAACAAATAAATGTGGGCAACCTGCGATATAGGTATGGGAAAAGAGGTGTCAGATTTTTCGCTATGAATTATTCTGCCAGTTCTAATAATAGCCCAGCTGTTGTGGAGGAATAGAAAGCTACATCTGTCAGCGCAGACAGACCCTTTTGCTGTAATTCTATCGCTTTCAAATGGAAAAACATAAACTTTCTCTGAGAACAGAAAATCAGATAAGACAAGCAGAATGGGATCCCTGGTCCAAATCCATTTTTTTAGCGTAATACACACTAATGGATAATAAAAGATGGTTGATTAACAAATGACCAGCACACCAGCCAGCTGAGAAAACACATTTTGGCGGTCAGCATTTGCAAAATCCATAGGTTAAACAGAAATTCAACCTCTGTCACTGCTCTCAATATAATCAGGTGCCCTTATCCAGGTAGGAGTGCTTTTATGAGGAAAGGCCAGGCCGTGTATTTGTTTATAATATATATCCCTGTATGGCCATGTGCACATCACTGACCCCATCTTTAGAGAGATTTGGAGAGACTTATATTTCAGTGTTACCCATGAAGGAACTTGATTGAATGGCAAACCAGTGTCTGACAATGGGGGGCAGCTCTCAAGCTCAAGAGAGGTTGATCCAACTCCTGGCAACCCCCACCTGCCCTCTGACTGCAGGCAAGTTTATGCTCTTCCCTTGGGATTTTTCTTTTCCTTTCCTCTAAGGTGGTGGTGAAACATTGTGCATTAGCAATTATGAGCTGCTGTCCTACCTTTCTGATACAGACAAATGTAGCTGGTGGCTGTTTGTGAGAGGATGGTGTAATTCGTACCTTTGTATCAACCTTAGTGTTATTTGTGAGTAATGCTCTCTTGAGCCACCAAAGCTGAAACTGAGCAGAGTGTCCTGTCATTTCTGGATATGACAGCCTGGTCCCAAACTCTCCAAGAACCAAAAATTTCACTCAGCTCTGCTAACTTTGAAGATAGCTAGTACAGCCTGAGCCAAAGCAGTTAATCTGAAACCTTGTGAGTTGTAAGAAAATAACGAGAAGATTTCTGTATGGCTTTGTCATGTTTTAATGTATTGCCTTTAAATATGTAGTGGGAAAAAAAAAAAATCTCTGCCATGTGATGCTTGGTCAGGTTTAACACTCTCATGTCAAAGGGTCTGAAAATATGAATGCTCCTTTGCTGATGAACCTTTTTCTACAACATTAATAAGCCCACCTGGCAGCCTGTATGTCATCCCTGCTTTGCGTCTCGCACGCTGTGTTCACGACTGATTAAAACGTGAGCTGTCCGGGGCAGGACCTGTGCGCTCAGTGCTGGCTTGCTTACTGGTGCTATTATAAATAATTAAGATAATTATCCAATATGTTTATGACAACTGACTGCTTTGGGCTGGCTTCTCTGAGGACTCCTGTCATCAATGAAAACTCTGCAAATGGAAGGGGTTTGCAGGCTCTGGCGCCAGAGATGAATTACCTGGAAGCTTTCAGAGCTATAAACAATGCACTTTGCATTTGCCTCTCCATGCTGTATGGACTTAATCAGAACCTGTAATTTTATAGTGTGGGTAAATGGGTGAGAGACATCAACAGCGTGAGTGAGGCAGAGGCATTGTTTCAGTGCCAAATCCCACAATACTAAGAGTTTGCCAAAGGCATTTCAGAGATAGGTTTCCTATCTTCATCAATAATTTAAAACATTCCCAAGTCTCCTCTGAGTAGCTCAAAATAAGAGCTGAAGGCATGGATGTCAGAAGGCAGAGTGACTCCCAATTAGTCAGGTAGAGTGCTTTCTTGTTGACTCAGCTGGGGCAAGGGTGGCTATAAAACCCAGGCTTAAGTCCTTATAGATTCCGTAATACTTTTTCTTCCTTAACTCTGTGGTAATTTGTAAGAGATGAGTGGGCAGTCCAGTCCCTAATCCACCGAGGTGCTCATTAGTGCCACTGAAGAAACACACGGGCGATGGGGTAAGCTGGTGGATCGGGCTGCCAACAGAACACAGGTTGGAGAATCAGCACCATATTGTATGCTAGTGAGGCCTGGAGAGAGGCAGCAGCTTTTAAAAACTGCTGGAAACCATGGCATGACTTGGGGGCATGATCAGCCAAGGAGAGTTTGTAGTGATGCCTTCTGAATTGGGGCTGCTTTTTTTGAAAGCATTGCCATATAGAGGTGGGGTTTGGAGAAGTGATGATGGTGTTTTGCTCATCACACACATGGCTCTTATTAGAACACTTCGGTGTCATGCAGAAAATTGCCTGTGGGGCCCTAAAACTGGGTCACATGAATGAGTTACCCTGAATCAGCCAATTTGCAGCAAGCCTCTGGCTGCATCTATCTGGATGTGTCATAAAACTCTTGAGTGTGCTGTCTATTTTTGAGCACGTTAAACCTGTTTGTTTACCGCACAGCTTAGTGTGCATTAAACTCATCCACATGGCGGGCAATTTTCTAGTGCTTAGGCCACTATTTGACCCAGCTGCCATGGAGAAGGCTATATTAAGTCCAGCTGATCATGGCTTTCTCTGTGGTGGAACAGGAAATTAGTCTCTGTAGCTGTATGACTCTTGTCAGCTCTTCTACACATTTCACACAACATATTTCCTAGGATGTGCAGATTTTTCTACCTTTTTGTGTGTGTGTGTATTTAAGATTATGTTGGAATCCCTGATGGAATATTCAGATCTTAAGCAAAACACTAACTGCTTTTTTTTCCTTTACTTTCTCCTGACACTGCTTACTGCACCTGTTTATGCCTTAGTGCTTTAGTCTACCTGCGATTCCATTCAGAACACGCTGGTTCCTTGCACTTGTTTTGAAATCCTGTTTTGCTGCACACTCCAATGTTTTAATCACAACTTTGCAGTGTTCAGCTGTGAAAACATGGACTTTTCAAAGCTGTCCCTTGTACTGCTAAGATCACTGTTGAAGAGATGGGTTTTTATAAAAAGTTGGAAGTGTCTGAAGATAGAAATTTTGGAAGAGCTCTGGAAAACTGCAGTTTGAGAGAGCGTGGGATTGCAGTGACGTTTATTCCCCTCTGTAGGCTTGTGACTTCAGTCATACAGAGTTGCAGATGTTGGCTTCTTGTGTCTATATGACACTAGGAATCTCATTTTGAATGAGAGAGATCTCTGCAGCTCAGGTTTTCAAGGGAAGGAGTATTTTTATTAATGATGCAAGCTGTGATACAATGTCTAATATGTAGCTTGAGTTGTCCTTGTAGGCAATGCCCCTCTGTGCTCTGAGCTCCTGGCAAATGAAAGGTCATTAAAGAATCCCAGATTAAAGCTTTGGATCCTTGATGCTCCAGGTCTTGTCACTATTTTGTTAATATAGCACAATTGAGTCAGCTGCAGTGTATGGTTTGATGTTCAATCCCCTTTGTCCTGCATCCTTAAACTCCTTTGAAACTGTGATCATTTGCAGGACCAAATTCTCCTCTAAATTGAGAGTCTAAGACAACTTGTCCTTGCTCTTCCCTGCTGTAGAGTTCCAACTTGCCTGTGCTTTATCATTGGGTTTTACTGGTCAGGTGGCTAGAGATCTGGTAATATGCCACTGGGCCAGTGGCTTAATGCAGGAATTACTGGAAGCAGCAATCTTGGAGTGCTTTTTATGAGGATAACAAGGCTTTTGCAGACATAAAAAGCAGGAGAAATGCTTATTAGTTATGGGGAAGGTGAAAGGCTTAGAAAACTGATTAGTGTAGCAGTGTGGTCAGATTGAAATGAAAGCTCAGTGGCATAATCGTTAATTGGGTGCTTACTTACCTACTAATTTGAGCTTGGATGTCAGCAGTACTGCACTTCATCTCAAACCAGGGGTCAGGTTTTAATGCTACATCATAAATTACGTAAAGCCACAACACTAACAATTAGATAATTATGGAGACCCATGCTGTTGCAATTTAACTGGGCAAGTTCAGGGCAATCATGACAGGAATAGTGCTTAACCCTGAATCTGCTGCCTGCCTTTCAATCTGACAGCCAAATATATGTGACCAAGGAGGTACCCAGCTGTCTGGCAGCCCACAGGTTAAAAGCATCTTCTCCTATTAGTCAAATTCATCAGATAGCCTGGGTGAACTCTGAGGCAATATTGCAAAAACGTTAATTATGGCTCAGAACGCGAAGCCTGCGTTTCAATCTACAGGAGACTCTGGGCAGGGCACAACAGGCAGAGCAGTTTTTGTCTGCAAGGCACCATTGTGGGTTCTTTATTTGGTTCTAGGCCAAGCCTGTGTGTGTGTTTGGTTTATTTACTTTCTAAAATAAACCACTAAGCCAAAATTACAGTTATCTGCAGGGATCTCTTTGCACGTATCCTTGCTACACAGGACAGACCCACAAAAGCTCACATTTTGCGTACTGGAGTCATTCAGTTGCCCACAGCCTTGGGCTTTTATCTGTCCAGCTGGCAGGGCTGCTTTCTGGGTCAGAAGTAGCATTGTAAAACAGAGATGAGGCCACTGAAGAGAGTGTCTTGTCCCCAGCTGTGTTTCTGCTACGCCCATGCTAAAAGGCACGTTGCCCAGCTGCAGCCTTTGGTGGTTCCTGCCCATCATTCCCGAGAGCATTCAATGTGGCTCCTCTTGATGCCCATGATGGCTTTAATGGGGAGAGTTCAATCAATGCTGGACACTTGAAAATTCAATCCACAGAAGAGATATTGAAGATCAGGGTGGGAAACATCAGTCAGATGGATTGGGAAGTGATTGACAGTGAGGATGAAATTAATAACGTGAGGATCTTGGGTTGTTCAGCTGTGTGGTTTCAGACATGGGCAACACACCCTCAGCTGGAGACACCTAATGAACAGTGATTTCCATGGGGTCTTGGAAGCCTACAGGCTTTATTGGATTTAGGCCTGGGCCTCTTCCCTCCCCGCCCCCGCTTTCCTTTTATTTTTGCTCCAAGTCCTTTTGGCAACCAGGTGGATTACTCACACCATAGTATTTTATTACCTCTGTAAACACTGAGGTTTTGTTCGTGCTGTGGGTGGGACTGACTAAACTCTGTGCACAGAAAAAAGGAAAGGAATTAAGAACTGCCCACCACTGGCCTGGGCATTTTATATGATTCAACAGGAAAGTGGTCTTTTGAGGAAGTATCACCTCTGAATCGTAATGGTGTCTTATAGTGTCCTGTGCAGTGATGTCATATGTCCCTCCTGGGTTGGGGGGCAGTGTGTGTTTGATAGCACTGGACACAGCAATCTCTTGCTTTAGCCTCAGTGGGTAAAATTCCTTCAGGTGCCAAGTTTTTTATAAAAGTGCCAGGAAACCCTTAGCTGTGGGGCACTGCTTTGAAAAATAAGCTTACAACCTTTATATATCTGCTGCAATATAGTATGGTCAAGTAATGACACATCCAGTTACCTATTATTAAGGGTTGAGTTATGATATACTTTTTGTTTTAATTAGTCTGCAATAAACAAAAACTCAGGGGCTGTTCTGCTCTGGTAGTTCTCATTTTTCCTGCAGCCCTCCCTGCCCTTATGGGTTTATTAGTGTAGAAAAAAGTGACGTGCTGTATTTGCAGTGTCTAGACCAAGCAGGAGGCTGTAGACTGGTCTGAGCTAAATGTCCATAATACAGTGCTGGGGTGCTCTGGGTGGGTCTCTGTGGCATCTGATTTGGCAACTAGAGGCTATGTGCATGCCCATATTTGCGAGCAGCCCTACAGGACAGGCTGCAAACAGAGACTGAGCCAGGTTGTCCGTTTCTGGGGTGCTCTGCAAAGAGGAGATGCACCCCTGCTCAGGCTGCTTGAGAACTAGATTCTTATCTTGTCTTCTTTTTTTTTTTGTTTTGTTTTCCCATTGGTACTTGTTAAAGGGGAAAGCAAAGCTGAACCTTACCATGGGCTGTGTGGGTCTGGAGAGCCCCACACTGAAGTTCCTGGGCTCAGTCCAGCAGTGACTGGGAGGGATTTTCTGGCCTTTATAAAGAGCAGGGGTACCAGCACTCCCTTTGAGCACTAAATTCAATTCCATTCTTTGGCTGCAGTTCTCCCAGCACTGTCTGAGGGAGAGCTAGGGCAACAGGTGTTGAGCATGGCCTGGGGCTACACAGGGTTGTGCTGGGTCTGAATCAGGCTCTTAAAATGTCAGTAATGAGTTGGAAATAGTCTTCAGTGCAGGGAACATGCAGCAGTAGCCCAGTAGGCACATTGACAGTTTTGTCCTTCTCATAAATTTGACACTGCTCTGCTGCAGCCTTTGTGGGTATTTATTGCCATACACATGGCATGAGCTCTTTTCCAAAGGGGTAGGTGACCTGGGTCTGTGACAATCTGATCAGCACTTTAGACCCTGACGTAAAAAGCCCAGCAATTCCTCTTGGCAGGCCTGCCGGGGCGGGGTGGGTGTGTGTGGGGTGTGTGTGGAAATAAATTAATAAATCCTCTTATGGGAAGTGCAGAAGAAAACTCTATCCTTAAGATGGTGTGGACCCAGCTGCCTTCAACTGCAGGCCAAAAGGAAGTGCTGTACTTACATGTAGCTCCTGTGCAGATCCCTGTGGCTGGCAGATCGGCGATTGCCTGCACAGCCTCAGGCCAGAGGCAAACCACTGCCAGCAGTGTTTGGTCTTTCTCTTAGCTGGAAGGAAGAGAAGGAGCTAGAGTTGCCGGTTTTGTTTTAAAAAGCACAGGTTTCTAGAGCTGAGAAAGCTGTGCAGTGTAAAGCAAGTGTGCCCTCAAGGTGCAGGAAGCAGGAGGGGAATGAAAGGCACCTTCAGTGATTTCTTTTAGAATTATCACTTGATGGTTGACCTACTCATGTGACTTCCTGACCCTGGTGTCAAGACTTCTGCATCCATAGGGCTGGTGCCAGCATTCACAGAACAACGAGCAAGAGCTGGCGCTGTGGTTTGCTCACCTGGGCATGGTCCCAGGCAACTGTGGCAGTGAAATGCTGTGCCTGAAATGTATCATGTGTTGGGACTAGGGGTTAAAGACACAGCACTGATGAAGCACTTAATGCTCACAGAGTTTGGTGCTTCGCAGCACTGGTGCCCATTCATGGGCTCAACTCTGTAGCAGCCATTAGACATGCTGGCCATGCTTCAATTATATCCCTTCCTCCCCCTGCCCCTCAAACCAGAAAATACCCATAGAAAATAAGAATTTAACTTCATCAGTCTTTCTGCCTTCAGAAGCTCAGGCCTCTCCCACCACAATGTCTTGCATAGTGATTCCCACAGGATGTCTTGCTGGTGGATGGGGCTGAACTGCACCTGAACTGCACAGCTGGCCAAGTAAATTGTGCAGTCTCTGCACATTGGGAACAAAACTAGAGGTACAGTTTACTAAGTGTCTGCAAAGACCTGAAAGCTGTGGCTTGTTCATTGCTCGTCTACTGTCTCTCTGGGTTGCACTTCGGCACTGATAGTGCAGGAGGTCGCCAGCTCTCTGGGATATCAGCAGCCCCTGCACACAAAGAAAGCAACGAAATATTGACAGCTTTGCTGTGAAGGTTGTTTTTTGCTTGCATCAGTGCTTTGTTATTCACATGTACAGCAAGGCTCTGTTATAAAGTAAGGACCATTTGGGATTTTCTCTCTAGAGAGAAGCTATGTCTCCACAGGTCTCTGCAGCTTGGTGTTTTGAAATTAGGTCACTGCACGAACAGTGGTCTTGCCAGATGGTTGATTCCTCTGTCACTGAGGAGGATTTATGTGAGGTGGGAATATCCTGGTGAGACCTGCAGATGACCAGGGTAAACCTGGGGGCATATTCCCACCTCTCAGTGGCAGCACAGAATTTCATGTCCTGTGCTGTATGGCCTCTGCTCGATGCCAGATCCACCTGTGCAGGCCTGGAGCTGGGGACTGGGGCCCCAGAGACATCCTGTCTGCAAAAGGGCCCTGAAAGGAAGTTCAGTAATCCTTGCTATAGGCCTGCATTGCAACCCCTCCTACTTTACAGGATCAGCTCCTGGGACTCTGCAAAGCCTCACGCAGTGTCTCAGAACCATGTTTAAGGTCAGTGTGCTGGTCTGACTTACCTACAGAGTCTAGATACTTTAGAACAAGTGTATGCTTGACATAAAGCTCTGTTTGATCTGGATATTTTCTTTCTGTTCTTAGGACTTTTTCGCAATCCAATCTTAATTTGATTGCAAAATCTTAATCTTAATTGCCTTTGCTTTTGAAAAGCTGAAGTCAATGGTTTTAGCAGAATCAAATCTTCTGTCTTGTGCATAAAGCAGAGATTTACCTCTGCACACCAATGTATGGCTTAAATGTGTATTGATTTTTTTACAAGTGAACTTCTAGTAAGCAAAACCCCATGACACTGCCACTTAGCCACCCAAAACTCCTTACAGGTGTCATCCTGTGTGTGCTGAAACCAGAGTTACCTTCTGGGAACTGGGCACTGTGTGACCTCGTCCACAGCTGCAATTGATAGTAGCAGGGTTGTTGCTGACAGTACTGCTGCTGCACCTCAATGAATTGAAACAGGACTTTGGTGGCAGCCAGTGGTGCCCAACTTCAGTAGCTGCATGTTCTGGAGGAACAAATTCTGTACATTGGTGGTACAGCTGCCTTTGAATCAAAAGCTCCTGACTAGTCTACCCCAGGTGGGACTGGAGATCAGGCAGCAGCAGCTGGGGCTCGATTTCAATTCTTGGTGGAGAAAAAAACAACAACAACCAACCTTTAAGAATTCCTATTGCATTAATATTCGGTTTTGATACAAATGGCAAAACAAGTCAGCAAATGGAATATTTACAGCTGAGAGATTGAGTAACAAGGCAAAGAAAATGTCAATGCAAGTTAAAGCAAATTTAATAAAGCAAATAAAAACAATATACTGACACTGAAATATAATCTTAATGCCCTGACTGCAACTAACTGAAGCCAGGAAATTCTCAGCTAAGTGTTCCCTCAGCCCTCTTAAATCAACTCATTTTGCTTAGGCATTGTTGCACATAAGCGCCTTTATGAGATGGCCCCAAAACACTGGATGATAATAGGGACACTAAGAAGATATTTATTTCTTCAGCAGTGTGTTTGGATGTATCTGTGATGGATGTATCAGCACTGGGTCTGCAAGCCATTCAAAAATAGCAAAACTTTGAGTATATGCTTACAGAGTTTGCAGAATCAAGGTCACTGTGCTCCAGGAGAAGTGCAATCCATAAGATGGTACTGAAGACACAACAGTATTACCAACATCCATTTGTAGATACTCTGATGCTGCTATTCACTGATACTAAAGAATTGATCTTCACAAAATCTATACATTAAGGGACCTTCATTTGCCAGATGAGAGTGTGAGGTCCTGAGAGACAAACTGATTTACTTGCAGTCTCAGAAGGTGAGGCAGTACCAAGATTTGAACCTATACTCTCAGTGCCCCCATTGAGCACTTTTATCCCTGAGGTATCCCACTTATGGACTGAAGAAATGAAAAGGTTCAAAGCTTGGGGAATCCCAACTGTCCTGCAGGCATATTGTAAGTCAGTGGCTTTTAACTAGAGCTGAGAGAGGGTTCACTGCTGTCTCGTTGTGGATTAGGAATTGTTCTGGGGGAACTGAGAGCTTCCAGGATGCCTTGGAATCCTTAGGACAAGTTCTGTGTCAGGATGGAGCTGCTGCACCTATCTGCTCTGAAGGCAGGAGATGACTTTGAGATAGGTGATGGCATGATTTACTCAATAGCAATCTTTTACACCTAAAAACGATTCTCAAAGAAAATGTTTGCCTTGAAAAAGGAGATTATAACTGTCACTTGAGTCTTTTCTTAATCTTTCACTGGAAATCTGGCCCTCAAAATATATTTGGAGTTCTGATTTTTCATTCTTATGCACAAAAATTTCTTTCTCACATGAGTAATCCTGTGAAAGCCTTCAGAGTCTACTAAAATTTTTAGGTCTGCAGGTCTTTTGGGTGAGATAATGTAAGTAACAGTTTGTGCCAAGTGCTTGTGCTTTTGTTCCCTCACCTCTGAAGAGTTAGACCAACCAAATCTGAACCTCCTGATACTGTTTACAGTTGAATAAGAAAACACCGACACCAGCCAAATAAGTGCCTTAGTTGTTCTTGCTTATGTTCAGAAAATGCAACCCAAGATTTCTCTTTCATAAGCACAGCAGAAGCAAACAGATTTCTTGCCCAGTTTTGCCTTGCTGCTGGATTCCGTCTCCACGAAACACTGATCTGCCTCTGCCTCTCGAGTCGTCATTGCTAGTCCTGACTGCCTCTTTATTGAAGAGCCTTCACAGCCCATATCCATCCTGCTTATCACTCTTACTCAGTATTGACAAATCTATGCCCACTTCTGACAGGCCACAACTAATTGATTCTCTACCAGCCAAGTTTTCCAGCAAACACTTTTGCAGTATCTGGCCTTACAAGTTCCCCATGGACCCAGAGAAAGGTAGAGAATATCTTCAGAAGTAACTATTTTTCGTAAGATTTAAACTGCTTCCTCCCTTGTTTTCCCACTAAATGCCTGCTGAAACTGGAGGAGCACTAGCATGATACTAAGCAAGAATTCTTTATTGCTTTTACTTCTTTTTTTGTCCTCATTTTTTCTATGTGCTACCACATACAGGTTGCTTGCACATGGTGTTATCATGCTCAGGCTGTGAGGTCAGTGGGACTGGGGCTGTCATTTTCTGCAGCCCCCAGCATACTGGCATTGTACTCCGTGCTTTGGACTCCTAGAATTTGTGATGATACAAACATTAAACAGTCTCCTCTGCTTGTGTTCAGGAAAATCTAGTAAACCTACCTGGACATAGCTCAGCCCTCCTTTTAATTCCTCACTGGTGGTCCACGCTGTCTGTGGTTGACCGCTTTGGAAAGGCTCCGAGGGCTCTTTCTTTAGCACTCCTGAGCCTTTGGTCCTTCTGATCTTTAGCACACCCAGTGATTTAATGTTGGTACTGCTACCATGCTGAAAGGGGTTAGATGCAAAGATAAATATCAGCACTTTTCTAGGTTACAAGACAATCTTGGTTTGTTCCTGTAGTCTGAGGGTAGGACTGACTGACTTTTCTAATCTTTTACCTTTCCATGACTACAGGACTACAGGGCTGGGCCAAATCACAGCATAGCCTGAGCTGTCAGTCATTTTAATTATTATTATTAACCCCCTGCTGATGCTTTTCCACATGAAAGCAAGAGTGTCTTTGGCACTTTTCTTACTTTTCTCTAAAATGTGGAGGGTGGAATAACAAACTTCTTAATTAGCTGAGCTGGTGTTGGAAGGCTCCATGTCAGATTTCCAGGTCAGTGTTTGATGGAGGAATGATAGGGGGAAGTGATGCATCGACATTGATTAAAGAGCAGTGATGAAGCAAGATAAAATTGACATTTAATTCTTCCCGGCTAAAGTAATGTGACTGACAATACTTAAAGGTGAACAGTCTTATTTCTTGAATCAACAATGCAACCTGCAAAAGCATCCGTCACAGCAGTCTTGTCTTAATTACTAACATCTAATTAGCCCCCAATCACTGTAGCGCGCTGATTGAAATAAAAGGTGCCTGCCACTCTTTCTATTTTGGGCATGTCTGAGAAGGGCAAAGGATATGAAATTAACTGGCACTTCCAATTGCTTCATTCAGAGACCTTGCAAAGAGTCCTCGGCTCTTCTCTGTATTCTCTTCCATTCCTTAGCGAAACGCAACAGTATTCCCAGATGAGATGATTTTTTTTTCTGGATGCTGACCAGGGACAGCTCGCTGGAAGCTGTGAGAACCCTCTAGAGGGGTGTGGGAGCATTGCAAAAAGCCACACTGCTGCCTTTCCTGCTGTTAATAATGGGGAACAATTAATATTTTATAGGATGTAACTTGTTATTGTTTTGTTTTTAAATGGAGTGAATTACTAAGTTTCTTTAAACTAGCAATTTAATGTTGCCTCACTTTACTAAAAGACTAACCCAGCCTCCTCCTTCATGTTGACAAAAGGCTTTTGATGATTGTTTCCCACCCCTTAGTGTTTTTTTTCCCCCTTGAAAGAAAGAAAGGAAGTACCAAATAGAAATCCCTCAATACCTTATTTTTGACAAGGGGTCTGAAGTGCAGCTGATTACTCTGTGAATATGTTCGTATTGCAGAAGAGAGCATTCAGGTGATAACGCTTGAACTAGGAGCTAATGCTCATTTTCGAGCTCTGATTGAGTTGAAATATTGCTTGGTGACGAAGGTGAGGAAGACAGGAGACAAGATCCCGGAGAAGTAGCATCTTTTTAGCAGTAGATGGTAGTATAGCAACATGGAAGGAGTGTGGCTGCTCTAAGGTTGTCCCAGGATCTAAGCTCTTATACTTGAATCTTAAGGGAAATACAAGACAAAGAGGCAGAGAACAAGTTTAGAGTCCTGTTATGTTTTACTTTTCACCAAATAGCAGTTTACAGTGGAGAGCATGAATGCATGTTTTTAGTCATGATTTATGCATGCTTTATCTAGAGCAGTGTGAATAATTGATTGTTTTTGTTCTCTGGCACTGCAAAAAAATAAATTAAATATTTTTCTTTTGAAGCAAAAGAGAAAAAAATAGGAAATCAAACAGTAAAAGGGAAGGAGCAGACTCTTTCGTGTGAAAATAGATGTTTTATTTCTTTCCAAAGCAACTGTTTTGTTCCATAAACGCTTTGCTTTTGAGGACAGTTTGAATCATTTAACATGAAATTAAAGGAAACCGCCAAACAAAACAGTTGCAGTTCAGTTCTGGCAGGCACGTATCAAAATAGTGGGTTTTAAACATTGTTCCCTTTCCTATCTCAAAGGCAAAGAGTTTGGTGAAATTGGGACAAGCTTCGCAGGAGATGGCCTGTGGCAAAACTGACGTTAGCTTGAGACTGTTTTAACCAAGGCAACAGCCAGCCAGGTTCTTGGTTTGGTCCTGGATTTCCAGCTATGAAACTAGAATAAACCTGCAGAGGGGCCTCCTCCTTCTGTAAGCCCACACTTGCAAAGCCTTTTAGTTATCTTTCTTTTTTTTTTTTTTTTTTTTTTTTTTTTTTAAATTAAAAGCAGACTTTTCTTGTGTGTGAGCTCAAGGATCCCAGGGGCTGGATTCGCAAGGGAAATGCACTTAGGCTAAAGAGATCTGTATTGATTTGTAGCAGTGGAGGATCCGGCCCAGTAGGAACAAACTCTGCTTTTGGATGTAGTATTGAATTTGTATGTGTTTAATTCTGTGCTTTGGAATTAAAATCAAGGATTTGATAGCAAGAAAAGAGGAAAGGAGGGATTTGCAGGGATACTGGCATCCACTGTTTTCACTCCAGGTCTTGTTAGTGAAAGCACCATTGTAGGGGTGATGTTGATGTAGGTAAAGAGCTTTTTAGTTACTACTGGATTCTAATCCAAACTCTGGGTACTTGGTAATGGTTGACAAATGACAACTTTTCTTTGTGAAATTCTAAAGAGGAACAGAATCAATGGGAATTTCAGATTTCACACATATGCTGGCTTGGTCTGCAGCTCCTTGAAGAATGATGCTATTTTTCCTCACCAATGTTTTCTCTCCCCGTCTCCCAAATCCTCCGCCGCTAAAAGATGTATTTAAAATATTATCTGTTTTACATCCATTCTAGTCAGTGTACCCCTGAATTACAATCCATGCTACAAGAGGAATGTGCATGTCAGCAATAGAAAAAAATCACTAATAGTGTATCCAAAAGAAGGAAGGGTTCGTCATCAGAAGTCTGAAGTTTTATTACATGTTCATGAGCTTTTGCAGTTTAAAACAGGGTTAGGATCTTAGTGGCTAAAGTATCACCCGGGATCAGAGATCACACAAAAAGAAGAGCCAGAAAGGGCTCGCTCTTCATAATACCATGGAGCTGCGAAGCCTCCTCAGGCCTGAGATCCATGCTGGGTGCCCTCAGCTGCTGGTATTGGGGAGTGTGACCTACTGTTGAGGGCTGAGAATTTGTTGATGTATCAGAACTGCAACGTTTTACACTTACGCAGTGAGACCTGCAGTTTCAGAGCAGGTGGATCCCCTTCCATCAGTGCCCAGGGCTGGGGGTGCTTTGGACAAAAGGAGACCATGGGAGGTCTTGGTGGTTCTTCAGGAGAGGGTGGATCTTTGTGGTCAGCCTGGACTTACAGCTGTGGAGGTGTCCCTTTGGAGCTGGAGCCACCCTCAGAGACTGCTTTACAGTGGGCTTCTTACTTTATCCTGTATTGGTGAACATCTCTCTGCAAGGGGTAATTCTGCTCTTGCAGGCTGTGGTGGGTCTTGATGTAACAAGAAATAGTTCTTCATCCTCAGTTACTTTAGGGGCTGAGGTCAGTGTGTGTGTGTGTATTCATGTATCTGTGTTTGTGTTTAGTGTCCCTGAAAGACATTCTCTGAGGAAAGCTCTGTACAAGCTCTTACTGCATTTATTTTGCTCACTCCTCCCTTGTACTCTCCTCTCATTCACTGCCTTTCCAGAGGCCGTGCTGAGGCTTTGCTGCCAGACACATGATGTGATTGCAGGAGCTGTGGAGAGCCTGAGGGGGAGGCAGGGAAGGTCTTTCACCGAGAGTATCTTTCTCCATGCCCAAGAGGACCTGTTTTGTGTAGCATTCTGGCCCTGGGTACAAATGGTGTGAGGCTGTTTGGCAGCGAGGTGGCTGGGTGCCCGTGGCCTGCCGGCATCGCTGTGATCGGTACACGAGAGCTGCCGGGGAAGGGCTCTGCTGACTGTGACCAAGCAAGCCTAGCACTTTAGGCTGCGTGTGGCAGAATCTGTTAAAGTGTAGATATGTTCAGACAGGTATTCTGACTGGAGATGAATTTGTGTTATTGTGTGTATGGAGAGGAGAGACGATACCCCAGCCACAGCCTCATCTGGGTAGAGATGTGTGTTGTACACAGAGGAGGACCCCAAGAGATGGATGAAGTTTATGTCTGTGTAGGAACCTTCCAGGATGGAGAGATGAACCCTGTGCAGAAAGAATGGTGCAACTAAAGGAAAAGCCTCAGTAGTTTTGGGTGGTTTGAATTAAGATGATACTGGTACTATCATACCTGAGTTCCTGTTGTTTATATCTAGTGCTAGAAGGCCAGCTACATAAATATGGAGCATCTTGTGCTAATGGCTTAAATCCAGCTTGGCAGGAAGCTCACCGCTGCCTTCCAAAGCACAAGCAGGCACATCTGGGACTGACACTGACACAGCTTGGCGAACCTGTGCTGGGAAACCACAGTGAGCTTGAAAGCAGGATGGCTACTTGCAGGAGCTCAGATGAAAGAGATGCAATAAATCTTTGCTTTCTGTTCAGGTAGGGGAGCCTTCAGGTGACAGGATGGCTAAAACCATTCAGTTCTGCTGTCTCAATCCTGTTCCAGTAAAACCAACTTCCCAGCACTGTGAGAGATGAATTCTCTGAGGAACTGAGAGGTGTATGTGTCTCTGGATATGCCTGACAGGAGATAGTCCAAGCTTTGTGGCTGAGGCTGGAGAAGGTGTTTCGCAGTAGTATGTGAGGCCTTTCTCACCTGTGGGCAAGCCAGGCTTTGTGCACAAGGTGCCAGAAAATGAGCAGAGCAGCAACACTGTGCTGTGGATATATAAAAAGCCAATTCCCAGCAGGGGATGGATGGTTAAGAAGGCCCTTCTTGAGGCTCGGTGCCTCTGTAGGCTTGGCTGCAAAGACCAGGTTGAAAACAGATCTCCTCAGCAGGTGAACTCTATGCTTAGATAGCTTAAGTCTTAAAACAAGCTTGCTGATTAACTTGACAGAAGTTACTTCCAACCTCTGACATACTATGAGTGCTTTTTAGACAGATGAGCAGAAGCATAGGCTTTTACAGCACAGAGGTCAGGAACAATAAAAAACGTTTGAAAGGATATTGGAGAGGAGGAAAAGGAGAGGAGAGACATAGGGACAGTCCACAGCCTGTGTGAAGTAGGAAGAGATTGCCCTGTTTCCAGTAGTCTCACCCCAGGTGAAATACTACTCAACAGGTTTTGGAAAAATGACAGAAGAAAACACACCAGGAAGAAGTAAGTGTGGCGTGACTGATAGTTTTTGCTGAACTGGTTATCTTTTTGTCCTTGATAAAGAGGAGATATCCATGTCTGGATGCACCAGGATGAGACAGTTCCCTGGCCCGATGAGGTGGGACCCAGCTCTGACAACCCATTTGCTGAGGAAGGAAGAGAGGGTTCCTGTTTTTCATTTGCACAGCTGTAGACCAGAGGTCTTCCAGCAATGTGGCTCTTCTTGCAAAGAGAGATGATGGTGAAACACAAGAGGGATTTCCATTTCCTTCACTTCTGAGCTTGTGTCATTAAGGAGTTTGCACAGCTCCTCTGCTGCGCTCACTGGCTACAGTAATAAATAAGAAAAAGCACCCAGGTGTATCCAAAGCCAAACTCTCATCTGCAGGCTGCATCTTTGATACTGGGATCATTATTCACTTACACAAAGCTTAAGAGAAAGATGAGGAGCAGTTCAAATCCAGGGCAGAATTCCTATCATGCAGGTGCATGCTGAAAAACAGGCCTGACTTGTGTGAATGCTGTGTTCAATAACAAAGTCTGGGATGAAAGCATTTCACAGGCTTCTCTGCCTTGCTGAAGGATTGACTGAGAACATAAAACTGTATGTGTGGACAGAAGTTGTTTAACATAACTCTTAAATGCAGTCAGGTTAGTAATTTTCTTTGTAATTTTTCCATCTGCTTATGTGCAAGTCACCTTTGGAGAGCACTTTCTGCACTCTCAAAATCAGGAGCTGTTACATTGCTTGAATAGCTGCATTTAAATGTACATTTGCTTTTGCACCATAAAGGCCACCCATATTTTGTCTGAAAAATATGGCAGGCTTATGCAATGTCTGATACTGTGTCTAATTAGCTAACACTCTTGAATCTTTGGTTTGGGTGGGGTTCTAGATAGACTTTGCTTAGAAACCTGAATGACTTTTCTTTGAGTGTGGTTCAATAATAACCTGTAACTGACTGCATTAATAACAAGATGAAGTGTCATAAGACTTACCTTAATTCTTCTTCCTGGAGTCATCCTTTCCCCTTTGCCATGGCAGCCCTTAGCTCCAGGGACAGGCTTCTTTCCATTTTGGAGGGGATTCCTCTTCTGGTAGACTTCTACAGCTTGAACGAGTCAAGGAGTCCTCTCCTGTTCTACTCTTGTGAGAGAAAAAGGCACTTTTAAGGTGTGATTAATTTCATCCTAAAATAGAAGTTTAAAGGAATGAGATGAATAGCATTCTAGAAGTGCTTATTTTGGTCTTGCCAACTACCTTAGATGTAGCATTCACGATATCTAAATATAGACATGATGAATTTGATCCTTGGTGTCGTTCTGTTAGATCTGATGTAAAGACTGTTGCAGTCGATGGAAATACTGTCATGTAGGCGTAGTGAACTACTGCATTGATCTTATTCCCGATCCCTTACTGTGCATTTTAATTTGAGCCAATAACGTCTCCTCTTTCAAGAGGTGGAGAGAAAACACAGTCAATTACACCATGAAAGCCACAAAGCTCTTTCAGTGATCCAAACTGACTGGGAAGTTATGTTCTAAACCATTCACCCATTCCATTAATAAAATACCAGGGAGCGTGCATCCCTATAAAACAATGATGGGCAGAATAAACTGTCTGAAAGTATCTTGCCTACTCCATACCATTTAATCAAGAAGCAGTGAGTGGAACTGGCCTAACATTTACAAAGGGAGAACTGACACAATGCATATTTGAACACCATGAGAAATAGCATCACCGGGGACAGAGAGTGAGTTTAGTTAATAATGAATGGCACATCCTATAAAATACCATTACACAGTGTTCAAGGCCCAAGAATGATGACATAATTATTAGGAGACTGGGAGATTAAGATATAATTTAAAAAAACATGACAGGGGAGGGTGTAATTGGGGAGACAAAATACACAGGAAGTTTGTAATTTACATGTCAAAATACCTTTTTCATGTTTTGATTGGATTGGACGCCGCCTTTCCACTTCATTTATCTTGGCTTCAATTAGAGGCAGGAGAAATGACATCTCATGTTCATATTCTTGACACACACTGCTCATAGACACTTTCTAATTCTAACAGACAGGGAGGGGAAAAGGGAAACTCGATTCTGCCTCCGTCATGGACTTTTTAGTTGACCCCTAATTTGTTTCTAAATGAGGCTGTCACTGTGGTTCAAATGAATATGCGCTTAGGAATCAGGGTGCGCGTTTGGGTATTAGCTTGTAGGCAGGGCTTCGCGTCTTGCGTGGCTGGTTGGACCCAAAAGCTGCTTGGCCGGAGGGGGAAGCAAAAGCAAAACCAAGGCAGGAACAGTTTACCCCCAAAAGAAGAACTTTCCTGTATGGACAGTGAGGCTTCTTTTATCAGAACAGCCATATTCACAGCATGTCTGTAATCATACAGAGCCATCTCCAAAGCAGGGGATGCGAGTTGTGATTTTCCCCTTTGGCAGAATTTTTGCTCTTTTTATTTTCTGTCTGTCTCTTTTATCTGGTGTCACCATATGTTTCTCATCGAGCTCTGAAGTCTGCTTCCATTTTTTTCCAGGAACTGTGCTCTGTTTTACACCCATCCCCACCGAAACACATACACTAGAAATGTCAAAGGTGTGTTTGAGATAAAGCCATGCATTTCATCAGGGCCGAAGTATCTGCTCACCTGAAGGCATGTATTGAAGTCTTTTCTCTCTTGGCAATTATAATTACCCTTTTAATTCCTCTTCATCTCACAATCTGAGTTTTAGATTTTCCAAAGGCTGTTGATTTTGGTTTCCTTTCTTTGCAGAGAAGAGTGCACTATTTGAGGTGCTGGAAAGAAGCAAAAATTTCCCCCCTGTAGAACTTCTGGCTTCTAAATCTAGGGACCCTTTAAAGCATCCTAATGCATCCAGCTGCAAACGGAGGTACTCAAAATCATCAGCCACTTGAAAACATGGGAAGCAAGTTTCGGCCTTATCAGTAACTCTATTCACTGAATTTCCTTATAAAGCAAAATTACTCCTGGAAATGCTAATCAGGAAATATCAGAGAAATAGTAGTCCTTGAGAGGTCTCCTCTGAGAGGGACTTTGACTCATCAGATGGAGAGAGGAATCAGAGCAGCTGTATGAGGTCTCTGCGTATTCTGTGTGCCTCCTGAACTCTATCAGAAATCCCATAAGTGGCATGAAACTGGATGAAGTGGGGAGTGCTGCTATGGCTAATGCTATCTCATTTTTGGTATTTGAACTACCTGCAGCCATGTTGGGATCATTCACCGTAAGGCTCCTCTGTTTCTGGAAGGAGCACACTGCTCCTTCAGCCAGGTCTGAGTGCCTTGACAATGCCTTCAGCTGCAAGAAGACTGTAGGATAACTAGAATCATAGAATCATAGAATCATAGAATCAGTCAGGGTTGGAAGGGACCACAAGGATCATCTAGTTCCAACCCCCCTGCCATGGGCAGGGACACCCTACACTAGATCACGCTGGCCAGAGCCTCGTCCAGCCTGGTCTTAAACACCTCCAGGGACTGGGCCTCAACCACCTCCCTGGACAACCCATTCCAGGGCTTCACCACTCTCATGGTAAAGAACTTCTTCCTCACATCCAGCCTGAATCTCCCCATTTCCAGCTTCATTCCATTCCCCCTAGTCCTATCACTACCTGAGATCCTGAGAAGTCCCTCCCCAGCCTTCCTGTAGGCCCCCTTCAGATACTGGAAAGCCACAATGAGGTCACCTCGGAGCCTTCTCTTCTCCAGACTGAACAGCCCCAACTCCTTCAGTCTGTCCTCACAGGAGAGGTGCTCCAGCCCTCTGATCATCCTCGTGGCCCTTCTCTGGACACGCTCCAGCACGTCCACATCTCTCCTGTAATATGGGCTCCAGAACTGGACGCAGTACTCCAGGTGGGGTCTCACCAGAGCTGAGTAGAGGGGGAGAAGCACCTCCCTTGCCCTGCTGGTCACACTTCTCCTGATGCAGCCCAGGATCTGATTGGCTTTCCGGGCTGCAAGCGCACATTGAGAGCTCATGTCGAGCTTCTCGTCCACCAGCAAACTAACTGGCTTAAGAAACACAGTTTAGGTCAGACCAATCCTTCACCCAGCCTGGGTGTCTTGTATGCCCCTAAAAGTTGTTGTCCAGGAGGAGTATGCGATTCTAGCCATCTTCTGCAGCCCTTTCCCTTCCATATGCCTGCAGCAGCTTGTAATCGTTGGATTAAAGATGTTAGAGGGTACATCCCTGCTTACCCCTTTGGTGGGCTTTTTGTCTGTGACTTTTCTCTAACCCCTTTAAACTCTGCAGATACTGTCTGCCCCCACAGCCTCCTGTGGCAGCAAATTCCAGAAGTTCATTACCAGTATTTCTTCACACAGTTTTGCAAACTGCTTTTCAAACATGCACTGTCAAGTTTACTAGCCATACCTAGAGAGGCCGAGTTGAATGTCCTAGGAGTAAAATGCTATGAAGCTTTGAAATATAGTTTGAGTTGAAGAAATATCCCACTCCTCTGAAATCACCTGAATAATATGGTCTGATTCTCCTGCTGTGTGTTTGTGTGAAATGTAAACTATGTAAACAGAACCAATACAGAACAGAATAAGTAAATAAGAAATAATAAAACAACAAAATAAGTAAATGGGAAATAATAATAAACCCACCCTGAAATAACTTTGGTAGTCAGGCGGAACTTTGAACGGCAATGTCTCAAGTGTTTCACTGTCTAATAGACGTTGGTGAGTTACGAATTTCACCTGAACAGGATTCAGATCATTCAGGAGCAGGTAAACATCAGGAGAAGGAATAGGAAATAACTCACGGATTAGTCAAGGCACCAAATACCTTTTCAACTTCAGTGAACTCTGAACAGTTTCAGCCTTTCATTTTGCATTTGAGCTAGCATGTGATACCTGGCATCACCAAAGTTAAAAGTGGCTGCTTCCTGAGTTACTCAGGTGCATCCATCCTGTTTGTGCTTAACTTCCATGTATACCACAAACTCTGTGAAGGCAGGTATTTACTGTGTTTGGGTTTGGTTTTCCTATATCTCATTTGATGATACTTGAGTGATAAATACATCCTTATGCTGACTCTTCTAATAAGAATTACACCCAAGAGGAGCATACAGTGGTGACAGACTGTCCTCAGGAATCCACAATTTACTATGAACTGGCAGCAAAGATGTTTGCCACTGTATTGTGTGACCCACTTTGAGCAGGGATAGACTGATCAGCTTAAAAAAGCCCTGGACTGGCTAAATAAAAGAGCATGCAGTAGAAATCTGTGTGCTTTTATTGCAGTACTCATCATGAACATGGGCAAAATTGAAAATACAGGCCAAGGGCCTTAACTGAAGGCTGTGCTACCCCAAAGACTCAGGCTAGTGTACACTGCATACATCATTAAGCTACTGGCAACCACGTACTGAAGGTCTGCCCAAATTTCAATTCTTACACTTCAGATAGTCTCAGCTCTCACCAGACAAATGAATATTTAATGCACAAGTGCACGCAGTAATATTCCCAACTGTGCAATCTAATATTAACAGCGATTTCATAAACCAACAAGGCCCGTTCAATTGGTGACCATTTAGACTATAACACAACATTAGGCTGTAAAAGCAGCCATGAAAACAGGATGAAGATACATGTTTGTGGGCCCATCACTAAGAAAGGAAGGTAACAATGTCAGTACCACAGAAGTCAGCATATAGTTCCAGCAAGACAGTTCAGAGCAGCAAAGGAAGTTGCGAAGCGGATTCCTTCTCGGGGCTTCAGTCTGGTTATTGAAGCAAAGCAGATACCATCCATAAGAATATATATATAGTTTTTAATAAACTGGTGTGAATTCATGAGAATATGTGGCACCATCTAGCTTTCATTTACTTGTGCTTCTCTGTGGATGTGGCTGCAGAACCCCCTGTTTCTGTGTGAATTCTGCAAGGGCTTCATGATTCATGGATGTTTCATCAGGGTGGCAGTGAAGAGGGAAGGCAGCTTCACCTCTGTCTTTAGGAAGCCAATGGTGCTGCACTTCACCTGATTCTCCTGTCCTGCAAAACACACTGGTGAATTGTAGAGGTTGCAGAAAAGAGGTGCCCGGAGTAATACAAGAGCTGAGGAAATTGGTTTGCTGTGAGACATTCTCAATCTTCTTAGCTTATCAAAAAGAAGATTGGGAGATGAGTTGTCTTCAGTGTTAAGCACCTCCACAGCAGAAAAACTCTAGTTTGTAAGAGGTTCTTTAATCTATCAGTGAAGTTATAATGAGCAGCGGTGTTTGGATGCTGAAGTGGCGTGGCTCAGCTATAAGTTCATCTCAACAAGGGTAAATAAGCAGTGGGGAGTTAAGGGTAATGGTGATTTTTAATTCTTTCCTTGTCTCCATATCAAGACAAGAAGCTTTTCTGAAAAACATGCTTATTCCTTGGTGTTTTCTTGTTAAGTATGGAAGAGAGGAGCCCCACGCAGTATACAGGCTTAAGCAGTCATCCTCCTATCTGTTCTTTCGTTGTCCAGGCTTCCAAGTGTGTTAGCCCCGAGTCCACAAAAGAATGTGGAATTTGATGTTGATGGTATTGAAACACATCTGAAAACTTTACCCTAAGCAATTAAGATCTCTTTTTAATATCATTAAGCAGTCAGTGGCATATGAAGTGTCTTCAGATGACTGAGTTACTTTTCATCTCAGAAATAAAAAGGAAATCATCTGAGATTAGGTAGAATAAGCAGGGTGAGATGCTGAACCAATAGAATTTGTGATGTTAAGGGTGACATGTGATTTAAAGAGCAGAAGGGAGGATATTTGATGGTGATAGCCAGTCCTAGAAATGCGGCCCTAGATCAGCCAGGCATAAAAGCAAGGGTCCCATTAGCATCACACTAACTTTTGGGGGCCCTATTAATATGGTAATGAATGAGTGCTGAGCAAACAGGACGTTGCTGGCATCCTAATTCTTCTGTATTGTCAATGTTTTCTGAGTTTATCAGTTTCTGAACAGGAATAACTCTGGAATTGTTTAACTGTATAGAACCACTCCTGCGTTCTTCTTAGATTTGTGCCACTTGTTGTGCACAGTGCAGGCATTTCATGACATGTGCAGCATTGCAGCTTTGCAAGTAGTCATGTGGTGCTCTGGTGTTCTTGATTGCCTTGTTTTACATTTACTAAATGAGCCCAAGCCAAGATCTTGGAGGCTTGTCTGCGCAAGCGCTTTTAGTGGAGGGCAATATATCATCCATCTGATAAGCAAGAGGAAAAAGGGTTGTCTGAACTACACTTCAGCAGTACATTACCATGTGTTGGTATTCATGACAATGAATTTTAGCATCCTTTTCAACAGTTTCCTTTAGGCTGTATTAGGAATTTTTTTCAGATTTCCCTCCCCTGCAAATAAACCAAACAAGTTTAGTTGATAGACTAATATGAAGGGCCCTCAAAAGTTTTCTTATGTATCCTCCTTTGCTCAAATAAGCATTTTAAATTTTAAACCATGCAGGGGCTCAGTCTGTGGTTTCCCACAAGCATTTTTGAACTTGGTGAGTTTTGGAAGTAGGAGCAACCTGTTGATAGACGACTTGCAAGTGACAGATTGTAGTCAAATGTGACCCTGGGCAGAAGTGACCAAAAGCCAGTGAAGTTTGATGTCTAATCTGAAATGACCTGTTTGTCTCATGGAAGTCTGAGAAGTTATTCAAATCAGAAAAAACAGCGCTGCAGATGGTACCAACTGTCAGTCCTTGTTGGCAATCACATTAGGGAGGGCAAGAACCTCAGCAGAGCTTTTTCAGATAGATGATTGTAGCTATCTGTCTGTTTGCCTGCTTGTCTGTTGGAGCTGGTATAAAAAGTAAATCTGTTTTGTGAAAAAAAGCTATTAAAAAATAGTTCAAAACATACTGAAAGAAAGAAAGAAATTTTGAATATCAAAGCTGTATATTTCTGTCCTGGTTTTCACTTCCTCTTCTTTTCTCCCTGTACACTGGCCCTTTAATTTTTTTAACACCCCCACCCCCCTCGCTATTTTGATTCTGGACTGAAGGATAGAAAGAGGAAAAAGAGGAAAAAATCCCTCTCCAAGGGAGTGAAAGCAGATGTCACCTCACAGACTTCATACCTGCGTTAAAATGTATCTTCTTGATCTATTTTATTCTACTGAATAATTAGAAAGTATCTAAAAAGCCTGCTTCTATGGATCAAAGTTTTGTCCTTAGTTCTCCGGTTGTCTATCCAGGACCCTTATGTAGGAAACTACTGAGGCAGCAGAAGGACCTCGGCAAGGTTCTTAGTCTTGTGTTGATTTGTGCAGAACGAAGCTCTGTCTGTTGTAACTATATACTGCACCTGCAATGGGAAAGGAGGAGAGAGTGGGACTCATGTTGTGTTTCTTGATGCTCTGAATGAATTTCTTCTCTTCTGTAAACCCCTTCTCAGAGGAATCCTGTTGCCAGCATTTTCACTCTTTGTGGAGTGCATATAATTGCCTAGGGATACCTTGACACAAGCCACAGGGATAACTGAGGGTCAGCTCATGGATGTTATTTGACCTGAATTCTGAAACAGTCTATAAGCCACTGGATGGACTGCGATGCTGAAAATACAGAGATCGTAGTCCTCTTTATTCAGCCTCAGACACAGCAAATTAGAGTGATTCAGAAAGGGAAAAATGTGGACCAGTCTCTCCTAGGATGAGGGAATATTATCTCTTTTTATGTTGGAGTTGTAGTGGTGATAATGCCAACACTGACTGGAAACAGCCTGAATTTTCATATCGCTATGATAAGTAGGAAGAGTGATGCCTTGGGTGAAGCAGGCAGTTAGATGTCTCTTCAAACCAACCAAAGCAACTCATAGGTTGTATTGTTGGCCCATAAGCTGCATGGAGAAGCAGCTGAGAGGCATGATCCTGACTGTGCAGACCTGGGGACACCTCTGAGTGCTTCTGAGCCACCAGACAAAACCAAGCTGTGCATCTCGCCCCAGGTCTTCTGTCCCTATCTTCACTTTGTTTTCTACTGAAGGAGTAGAAGTAATGTGGCTGCATGAGTATTAAAAGCTGTCACACATGCTGCTCAGGTGCCCTAACAGGATGAGTGGGGACCAGAGGCCTCCAGTGTGCTGCAGCAGTGCTCAGTGCTCACTTTAGGGATGACCAGAAGACTTAGAGCTGTCCTTTTTTTGCAGGTGATGGTCGTTAGCGCTTCACGTCACCTCTCCTCGCTTTGATTTCCACACCTCTAAAGGGCAGGTGAAATCTTTTCCTTCTTTAAAAAAAATACTTGAAAATCTGCCTCCGAAGAGTACAGAGCAGTAGGCAGCAGTTACTACTCAAAAAGTGTTTTCTGTTTCTGCTTGGCATTGCCTGGGTTAATTCTGAGCTGCCAGTCTGTTCCTCTGGAGATGGTCTTTTGCAGGCTTCCTAGTACTGCTGCAGGAAAAGTGCTGTATTTTTGTACAGTATTATTATTCGCTTGGAAATAACCAACACAAAATGATTTCTTTAGGTTTTCTAGCAGGAATCTCAGTTATTCTCTTCTGCTGCATTACACAAATGTGCAACCTGATGGGAGACCACAGCTTTATAAACAAATGCAAATGATAAACACAGGACATGGTCTGTAGCACTAAAAGCTCTATGCTTAGAAAAGTATTGGTATTTGCAGGACTCGATGGCTTTGTTTTCATCTCTGTTGCTGTTCTTCAAATTGGAAATTTTAAAACTGAAAAATTGGAATTTCTAAAATACCTCAGAGAAAAGGGGGATGATATGTAGGGAGTTTGTTAGCTTCAGAAGTCATGTGTGAAAACTTGCCTCTGAGTTGTAAAGCCTGCCATTAGGGGGACTGTTTTTTATGGGCTAAGGAAAATATTTCCTTTCCTTGGCAGTTGAAGCCTTTCACTGTTCTCTGGTTGTGTCGCCGTGCTGAGCTACAGACCCCAGTGTGCAGTCAATTATACACTCATGCTGCTTTCAGATTCACTTACCCAGTGATGATGACTGTCTGTGAGCAAAATCCATCAGAGAGTTATTATCTCCAAAGCAAAAAGCTTCAAATGTTCAGGCATCTAATCTGCCCCTGAAAATCAGTACCTGTTCTGGAAAACACAAGATCTCAAATGACTTATTATTTTGGATGCTTGAAGGCTGGAAACACTTTTGATATCTTGTCTGTGGCTTAACTATTCAGGGTTGTCTCAGGTCCACTGGCCAGTATTAGACAGTGCAAGAGGTGCCATGTATTACCTGTGGTACTAAAGGTCATCTGGATTGTGTTATAATTACATGAACCTCTCCATTGTGCGCTGCGTTACCCACAGTGATGCTAGCTAATGGTTTAGGTAGCATGCTAATTGGCTGTATAAAATGAGTGTTTTAAGCAGTGAATCTCTAGCTAGCATAGTGCTTATGACATGCACATGATTAGCAGATGTGCTTCTTGTTTCTACTAGACCTGTCATTCTAACCACCAGTTTAAGTCTAGTGTTGGATTTCCTTTTTTGCTTTCAGGACCTGGGATATCCAGGCTTAGGTTAGTCCTCTGTGGCTATTCTTCCTCCTTGCCTTCATCATTTACTTCTTCATGTAATATTTAAGAGCAATTAAACCTAGTCATGGTGGTGGTCCATAATACGGGACTAAATAGACAGGGTGCCTGCTCTTTCAGCATCACAGTAAAACTTTGGGTATTCCAGAGGCAACTTCTGTCCTGGATTAGGGTCTGAGATGATCTTGAACGTCTCTTCCAACCTGGTCCGGTCTGTTCTGGTCTGGTCTGTTTATTCTGTTCTGTAATTAAAAATTCCTGATGAACTAATCAGTTTATGTAACTGTGGTCTTACTACAGTATATTTTTAATCATATTGGATCAGTGTAGAGATGCTTATGTGCCACAGCTCCCAAGTCTTTCCAGGGTGCTGGAAGTTGCTGGGTTGTTGAAGTCAGCAGCCATATAATGAATTTGTCTGAAAGTTGGCATTGGGTTTGAGCCATCCTCAAACAGCTTTAGCTATTGCCAATTGAGAGAGAGGGAGAGGGCTATCTGGAGGTTTAGTGATTTTAGGTGGAACCACCATAGACAAGAGGCCATTAAACAGAGCTAAAGTTAAGTGAGATGAAGTTATGGAGAGTGGTCAACAGAACATTTCTCCTGCCTCCACATTCCCCTGGACAGAATACATTCCCTAATACCTTTTAACAAACCTAACACCAAGCAAGTATAGAAGAAAGACCACTGGAAGACTAAGCTTTGAGTATTCTATTTCTGCAAAGTTGGGGAAATTTACAAAGTATGTCTTTGGATGCTTCAAGAAATGGATGGTGCCCATTTTTCATAAGAAGCCAAAAACCCCTCAGCGACACTTACCATCTTATCCTGAGAGAAGAACCTCTTTTGACCACGCCCAGATGATCCAGTTTCTCTTGACACACTTGCCAAGGACAAGACTTACAAGCTTGACGACATCTCTTCAGGTGGCCACCTTCCAGAGCAGCTGCTGCTGTGGTACTCTTTATGAAACAACTAGGAAAAAATGTGTTCCTAAATATTGTTCCACTTCTGTCTCTGAGCCTATCATGGAGTAACCCTTTCCAGGCCAGAACATCTTAACTTGAGAATATTAGAGAAGGGCTTACAAATTAGTAAGATTTACTGCACAGGTAAGTGTTTTTTCAAGTGACGGATAAATTAATATCTTAATGAAATGAAGGCTCAGTTGTTTATCTTCATCCTTAGAAATGAATTGGAATTGTGGGACACTTTACTGTGGTCATTGTAGTGAAGGAATGTTTCATACCTACTGCATCATCTTTGCACCAGTGCAACTGACTGTGCAGGTTGAGCTGTATGGAAATAGCATGTCAGGGGAGCCAAAATGAGTCAAGCTGAATCTGTACCACTTTCCATCAGCTCAGGGTTTCTAGGTATGGTGCTGCCCATGCTGAAGTGCCTATCCCCTTCCACACGCTAATGCCCTTTGCAGCACTCTTTGAAATGGGGTAGTCAGTGCAACGAGCAGGGTTCTGACAGAGCTTCCATGCAGGACTCCAAAACACCTATTGGGACTCTATGACAATCCTTTTAGAAATCAGAATGGGATGGCAGAGAACAGGGACAGCTGGCAGGTTCAGCAGAATGGATCAACTGCAGATTCCCCTGTTGGTGAACTTGGCCAGAAAGTTATTTCAGCAGATGTTTGTCCTTAGGCATTGAATGCTTTCTGGATGCATCTCTCCTCTGCCTCTCAGGAGCAAATGCCAGTGCAACGGAAATTCACATAAGCTCACTGACCAACATTAGGAAATGTTGACCTGATGATGAGCTTCAGCATGTAAACTGGGTTCCTTGAAAGAACAGAAGCTAATGGCTCCTCCAGAGAGTTATAATGAAGAAATGCAGAGTGTAAGGAGCATTTGAGTAGGGTTTGTCAAGGGCTGTTAGATAAAGTCTCTTTTTATTTTTGAAACAATTTCATCTTTCCTGATGTCTGTGATTTGAATGCTCTATACTTTGAAGCAGGTATATTAAAAATGCAAGAGGAACTGCATTTTGAAGGGGTGGGAGAAAAGAAAGAAAATAATTATTGTTACACATTGGAGCATATTAATGAATGCATTAATAATTGATCCACTGTTATGTTTTCCCCTAATAGTCATCAAAATCTGTATAAACCTGCACTACAATACATAACATCTCATTACAACGTTTGCTCAAAAAATCAATGCATATCTAAGTTATTTGTGTCAAAACTCATTTATTTCCACAATAACATGGACTGTCAAACCTTGACATCCTGTTAATAACATCCAGAGCATTTGCATATTATTCAAATATTTCCTTTTATGAAATGGGGACTTTTACTTACACCATCCTACTTGCAGTGCTTCATATATTTGCACATTAGCTCAATTCACACAGTTAGAGAAGGGTTACCTGTGGCAACTAATTATACTGCACTTTATGCATATTAATGAGCCTGGTGAGCAGCCGTCCTCTGTGCTGTGGTGAGATGGGGGGGGGATAACAGTGTAAGTGGGAGACCTATTATGGGCAAAATGCAGGCGAGTGGAAGACAGCTATTTTATAATGTTTTCTCTTTGATGCCCACAGCCTTTTAGAACAGGCTAACCTGAGAGCAAAAAATACCTCACAGCAGTCCCAGCAGCTTTGAGGTCAGATGTGAAAATACTACCTTTTTCTTTCTTTCTTTCTTTCTTTGGGTTATTTCTTTCCTTTTCTTTCCCTCCCCTCCGCACACACCCCCCCCCCCGCCCCTTCTTCCTCTGCTGCTACCTTTAGTTTCTGGATCCTGTCTGTGAGGTGCTGAGTGCTGCCCTCAACCCTTGTTGAGATCAGCACCTCACAAGATCAGTCTTTTAATGCGTAGCCTAAAGCCACCATCTGCCCTCTGAAGTCGTCTTGAAAAGGGCCTTTTCACCTGCATAGATGAGAGGAACATGTTTTGTTTTGAAGCAGCATTTCAGCAGCACACGCTAGCAGGAATGGAGACTCAGCTGTAGGCTGCTCAAGTAGTTCCTGTGACCAGGTGTCACAAAGACAATGAGAAGAGTCGAGCCATGAGAATGGGAAGAATTGGCAACCCCACTGCAGTACAGAGAAAGGCCACATCCTGTGCATGCAAATGCACGATGGCAAAGCTTTCTTCTGCACTGTAAAAGTGGCCAATCTGTCAGTCTATAGGTCTTGCAAAAGGCAAAAACCATCAGAGGGGCGCATCAGAATGTTCTTGGAGGGCATGCAGTGCTGAAGGCTGAGCCCTGCTTCCTTCCTGGGGTGTTTCTTGAGATTGTCTCCACTTACTTTAAATAAAGAGAAAAGCTCCTGCATTGACACAATGGAAGACAGAAAAGGAAGATTTGATTTTATGCAACAGCAGATGTCTCCTAAGCAGTAATCACAGTGTCAGATAGAAAAACTAATCATATTTCAGTAGCTTGTTCAGATCTCTGATTAAAATTCAGTGATACCATTCCTGGATCCTAAAATGCAACAGTCATCAGAAACAAAAGAGAATGTATCATAATTAATGCAATTAAAAGAGCCCTTTCCTCTCTCTTTTTGTCTGGGTAAGCTATGCTGACCTTACTAGAGATTAAAGCCACTCTCCTTGGGACTAAAATCTGACTCGGTGTGGGAGTAAGAAATCCCAGCTCCTTATAGCCCTCTCCTGAATGTGAGTACATGGGGGCTTGTGTGCATGGGAAAATTAATAGTCTTGGTTGCTTACTCCTTTCAGAAGAGGGAAGAAGGCAGATGGAGCTGTGCTCCCAGCCTCCCTCATTTTCTGATACATACAGCTCTGTTGGTGATAGGGTTATTTAGTCAGGACTGGCAGTTAGCATTCCAATCTACTCTTTCTAGGACAAACCAACTCTCTAGATTTGGGGTTTTTTTTTCAGTCTGCCCCTGAGGAACCTGCCATGCAAGACAGGCAGAATTTGCTGAGTAAATCCTGCCTTAAACCAGAGCAGGGTCTATAGTTCAAATGTCAATGGAGTACTCTGTCCATGCAGTGCTGGAGAGATTCAAACAGGGGGGATGCTCCATAGCCCTGGGTCAATTCCTTTGCCATCAGCTGGCCTAGGTGGAAATCTGAATCAAGATATGCAGGTTGGAGAGTGAAATCATCAGGCAGTGCCATTTCGTCCTGGTTGCAATTTCAGGTCTGATAATCAGTGCATTTTCACAGGGGAGATGGTTTCAGTGAGGATTTGTCTTCAGATATATGAACTATGTTTTATCAAAACCAGAATGAAAACCATTTAAATTATATGCAATAAAAAGAAATATAAAATAGGCAAATACTTTATACCAGCTGAATTTAGGAGACTATTTTTTGTAGCAGAACAGCTATGTCAGTTTTGTGGTGGAGGACTGGGGAAGGGATCCAGCCAGAAAGTGAATGTTTGATCCTCCTTTCCCTGTTTATACCAGCTAGAATGACAATGCCTACTTAACTGAAAAGAAGACTTATATACATTTCTTTTTATTTTTACAGTGGCAGTTGAAGATTTTTGTGGACTATGTATTGTTTAATGCAGCGTCTCAGATAGGTGAAAAGATCCATTTGTTATGAAGAGAACTTGACTCTAGTGGAGGTCTTCAGAGTAATTATTTTGTGCTACATCCCATACGAGTTCACAGAATTACTGAGTGGTAGGGACTGGAAGGGACCTCTGGAGAGCCTCCAGTCCACCATCCCTGCTAATGCAGGTATGCCATGAGAGCACATTGCTGGTTCATCATGAACTTGTCTGCCAGCACTCACAGGTCCTTCTCTGCAGAGCTGCTTTCCGGCAGCTCAGCCCCTAACCTGTACTGGTGCAGAGGGTTATTCCTCCTCAGGTGCCAGCCTCTACACTTACTCTTGTTGAACTTCATGAGTTTCACCTCTGCCCAACACTCCAGCCTGCCCAGGTCTGGCTGAATTGCAGCACAGCCTGAGGGTGTGACAGCCACTCAGTGCCCCAGTTTTATGTTATCAGTACTTGCTGAGAGTACACTCTGTTCCCTCACCCACGTTGTTGGTGAGGAGTATGAGTGAAAGGCTAGTGAATAGATACAAGCATTAAATTTATTCTAGAGCTTCTGAACTTTAACTTGAAACTATTAGGTGTTAAAAAAATTATTCTGGTACTTCACTAGAAAAGCTGACAACCTGCTGTCTTATTAACAGAGCTTGAACGTGGCTGAGAAATGCGACAGAGCAGATTGATTGTGTTCATGTCTCAGCTGCAGTACTGATGATGATATGCTAGTAAAGATATCAATGCATCACCAGCTTCCAGTGCAGAAAGTCTATCTGTGACATTTTCTGAATGAGATATGGAAATGAGAACAGTTTGTGCATTTACTCTGCCCAAGTAGCTAAGTGGAGAAGGCTGCCCTGTTAGGCAGAAGTGCACCTGGCAGTGACGATTAGCTGCGTGGTCTTGGTGGGGTCTGTGTTGTAGAGATGTCACTCAGAGAAGCAGCGCAGCAGCTTGATCTGCAGATTCCCAGAAGTAGTCAATTTATAAAGACTGTTTCCTTCCTGAAGGAACAATAAGTGGATCACACTTAAGCTGAGAGATCAGCCTCCCTGGTTCTGTTCTTTTTCTGGTGGAGGGGAGCATGGTTAGGCCAGGAAAGGAAGTGGATGATTATTGCCTTGAGGCAGGTTAATTAGCACAGGTAAAGAGCATGGCTACAGTCAAAAATATCTGTCTTTACTTCCTTTCTTTTATAGATTTTATGTGTAACTAGACAAGTCGCATAGGGTTTGGTGGTTTTTTTTCAACCTGGATGTAAAATGGGAATAAGAATGCTTCCTTTCTTCTGTCCTTTATCTGGCTACCCCTATAGTGTCTTGCACAAGGGAGCTCTGAGTTCACTTGTGTTAAAGCAATCAGCTGAAGAGGTATACTAATAATAGTAGTTTGGGACATTATGAACAGGTTATTGCAAAAAGACAACACGAGAATGACCATTTCAGTTGTCCAAGACAACTCTGATATGTCAGATTTGAAGTCCCAAGGGATTTTTGTAATCAGGCACTGAGTTTCAGAGGAGGAAAGTAGCAGTCAGTCCTGGGTTAGGGATCCTGTTTAATTTTTCATTTGTGGCAATTGAATTATGCCACTAATGCCATGCTCAGTGAATTAGCCATGGGTATTCATACAGGTTAACTTGAAGCATCTAAGTAAATACCAATTTATTGGGCAAATTTCTCTGGCATCATTGTATAACCAAAGTAGAGAGCTCCTTTGCAGCACCTAAAGGTTGTTCTGTTTGTCTTCAGGAAGAGTTTTTCCTTCCAGCAGCCACCAGAGCACTGTGGGAGCCCTTTGGAATGGTGTTAGCAGAAGTGAACTCCTCCAGAGATTTTGGGATGGTGGGCAGCTGCATTCAACCCTGTAGCAAATTCTTTGGGCAGATTCACCCAAAGAGGTAGTCAGTGCCATAACCAGATATCCTCACCACTGTAGGAAGACAGAGCACATATAAGACTCAAACATCATTGCAGTTGTGAATTCCTTTTTGATACTGAAGCTAGTATGTATGGCAATGGCAGTGGGAGAGGAAATCAATTCACTCTTCTTCACAGATTCATAGCATGTTTTGGGTTGGAAGGGACCTTAAAACCTAGTTCCAACCCCCCTGCCATGGACAGGGTCACCTTCCACTAAGACCAGGTTGCCCAAGGCTATGTCCAACCTGGCCTTGAATACCTCCAGGGTGGGGCCACCCATGATCTCCCTGGGCAGCCTGTTCCAGTGTCTCACCACCTTTACTGTAAAGAATTTCTTTCTAATCTCCAGTCTAAATCAGCCCTCCTCAAGCATAAATCTATTCCCTCATCCTATCACTACAAGCCCTTTATAAAAGGCTCCCTTCAGGTACTGGAAGGCTGCTTGTGAAGTCTCCCCAGAGTCTTCTTTTCTCCAGGCTGATCATCCCCAACTCTCTCAGCCTTTCCCCATAGGGGAGGTGCTCTCGGCCCTCTGATCATTTTCCTAGCCCTGCTCTGGACCTGTTCCAGCAGTTCTCGATGAGAAACATCCTGTAACCAAGACAGGAAGTCAGACAGAGTAGCTGCTGGGATCATTCGAGGAGTCCATGTGTGATCTGATCTGGCAGTAACTGACTTGTATCCTTGCAGGAGTCCCCTCTCTGTTCAGGCTTGTGCTGCCAAAGGCATGTTGCTGCTGTAGACCTTTTTGCTGCTTGGGCTCTTAGGGGAATGGAGAGTTTCTACAAACAGCACCACTGCAACACTGACACTTATGGGATTTTATTGCCTTTAGCAGCAATTCTTTCCTAATGTAAAACTGAGCTACTGTATCTTACAGGAAAGGACCTAAACAATGATGTATTCAGGATGATGGGACTGGATTAACCCATTAATAAATAGGAGGTGAAGAGAGCAATCTTGTTGAATGTAATGTATGCTAATGATGTGACCTGGCTAATGGAGCCCTTTTCTATATTCTGTCATTGCCCACATCAATTATGCAGCCTCAATTATCATCCTGTTTTTGTATCATGTGGCTGAGAAATGAGAGACTTAATAGAGATGTTTCACCCAGCAAAATGCCTGATTAGGTTATGAAAGCAGAAACTCAAGGAAGAGAAGGGGGAAAAAAAAATCTTTGTTACATTATATCCTGATTTAATTAGCCAAAAGATATTATTCTCTGTAAGGGCCTTTGAAGTTACAGAAATATTGCTGTAGGCTTAGCAGCAAAGATGACTAACTGTCTTAATACCTACAGCAAATACACTGACATAGCACTTACCTACAGACAGATCTTAGCTAAGCATTGCAAATTAGGCCAAGATCATTGTTTACTCCATGTGGTTAAGGATCCTGATTAAGGAGAAAAGGAGGAGAGAGACTTTCTAGAGCTGCAGTCACATCTTGGAGGAAAACCAGACAGGCCCATGCTACTAGTGACATCTTGATGCATGCGCTGGATTGCAGGGTGTGTGGTGGCCTTCACAGCAGTTCTCAGACAAATGTGCTTCATCCTCTTTGCTGAGTGGTCTGCTCCCTCTCCCTCTTTTTCTTTTTTGCATGTGGGTTACACCAAGTTGCCTTGAGTCCTACTGCCTTTGGGACTCCGTGTCCCTGTTGCAACCCTGGTGACAGGTACACATTGGATGCATTGACATTTGTCAGGCTCACTCCTTGCCCCGGGATGGTCGCAGGTATTTCTTCTGTTTCTGACGCACAAGCAAATGATAGTCAGTCCTGCAGTACAGAGGAGGACCTTGGAGACAGCCCAATGTGTGATGAGAAGTTGCCAGAGGGAAAAAAAGCCACTCTGTAGTAGCTGAGCCCATGAGGGGAGCTGTGAGCTTCAACTTGTGCTTACTAGAGAAAATCTATAGCTTTTGACAAGATGGGAATAAATGTAGTGGAGGAGGAGCTGCTTAAGCAGTAGGATCAAGATGGTCTAAGTCACCTTTGCAGTCTTTAAGGCAGATCCAGACTCCATTGCTTTCAGCAGTGTGGTGATTTTGCACCAGGGAGAAATGTGTTCCTTTCAGACCTGGTCTGAAGAAAACTTTGAGTTTTCTTTCCAGTGGCAGGAACGTAACTGGAAACACCATGCTTTACTTTGAAATAACCAGCCAGCTAGATACTGATAAAGACTGGGTCTAATTTACACAGGATTTTACTGACATGCAATGGCACAGGAGGCTGGTGTAAAGCAAGGGTGAATCAGGTCCTTGGCATGTGTCAAAGTTGTTAGTTTTTTCCTCCCTCAGGGTCTCGCCTGCCGTGATAAGGAATGATGTCATGCTCACTGAGAACATGATTGGACTGATGAAGCGCCCAGAGTGCTATATTTGCTCATCCCTTCTTGGCCAGTCTGGTCTCAGTAAATAAAACTGAAAGAGTCAGGGAGAAATAAACACCTGGCCAACTGTTCCAGCTGTAGCTCTTGGGTTCGAGTGCCTCCGCATTTGGATGTCTGTCCGGAGAAGCATTTATGGCCTGACTCCGAAGAGCTGAGTTTGCAGCTGAAGCTCCTTTTAACTGCAGATGTCTGTCGCTTCTATAAATGGTTGATACTGACCTAAGCTTTTAAATGCCTCCCTCTGCAGCAGCCAAATAAAATAGCAATAAAACTGTGACTTGCAAACTCAGAGCAGCATGTTGTCACAAGCTGTACTTTAGCACTGGTGCTAGCAGGCTATGTAGCTCGGCATCGTTTCCTAATTATCCTGTGCTTTGTGGACAGTTAGGCTGCCTTGCAGTGCCCTGTTCCTGCCACCCCAGTACTGTGCTTCTGAGATCTAATGTGCACAACAGGGAGCACCAAAGAGCAGGAGTCATGTATATTAAGTGGTTGAAATTGGCCAGGGCACTTGCTGTCTGCCTAAGGAATGGTATTTAAAGACTAGGGACTGCAACAAAATGAATGCAATTGATTATTTTTTTAATGCATCTTGTAGCTCTCCCTCCCCCCACCATGTTTTTGTTCAGAAAAGAGGTGTCTGAAACTTAAGATGCTGTAAGAATTTTCAAATTGAAAACAAAACAAAACTCCAAGGTTAAGAAAGCTCTTGTTAGAAGCAATGAGATGGTTTGATTCTTTTCTCCTACAGATTTCTGACCAGTGTGACATTTAATTAGTAGAAATTGGTGGGGTTTAATCTGTACATCCTCCTTCTTGCACACATACACTCCTCACAAGCTGTACTGCAAACCTCAGTCCGTGTGCTTCTGTAGACAGGAGTGGGCTCATGCTTTTGAAGTCTATGTGTCATTATTGCTTTGTGTACTTTCCTATTGACTTCAGCACAGTATCTGACTTAATCACTGCTTGATCCTTCATGCATCTCAAATGCAACCCCAGCTTCTAGGCTGCATGTGTTACCTGAACTTCTTTCCATTCCTATGCAATGTCCATATGATCTATCATAGCTCTGAAAATTCAACTGCAGGGCGCAGATTTCTTTGCCAGAATTGATCCTTCTCTTTTCCTCAGAAGCCATCAGATAAAGGAATACTTGTGACAAGTAACCACGAGAAAGATCACAACATTTGAAATAGTTTGCTTTGTGCCGTGCTATCTCTGTGTAATTTGGATAGGTCCTCAGTTACTTGTCTTCACATTTGGGGTAATTATTTGCTTCTGAATGATGAAGATTCTTGATCCCGTTTTGACCTGCAGAACTTCTAATAAGGATAGATTTGCCTTCAGGCTTTGGGCCACAAAAGCCTGGTATTCCTTTTTTCCCCATCACATTATATTGGTTGTAGAATCTGTACAGGATGAGAAGCTTATTGCAGTTTTAGGGTCATCACTGAATGCCTTTATCCAATGGCCTTCAAGCACTTCCACAAGGGTTTTCATATTGTCTCTGTTAGAATAATTGTATATACATTGTTGTAATTTCTGTATCCCTTTCATCCAGTTACTGAGGGAAGAGTACTTTACAATTACTAATCTGTTTAGCCTTGAAGCCTGAGAGTTAGAGAAAACTTCATTATGCCTAGAGCAGGGGTGGGTGGATTGAGAAGCACAGGAAGCGAAGCATTTGCTAATGGTCCTGGAGCTGAAGTTGTGTCTCACTCCTCCATATGTGACTCAGTGATGAATAAAATCAGGGCTAATATTTCTTCCAAGCAGTTGTTTAAGACAGGGTTGTTCTGCACATCTTGTCTGGAAGAGTTTGAGTTTTACTAAGCATGGGCGATTTGGAGTTTTCTGATAAAAGTGAAAATATACTGAATATTTGGGAGGAAACCCCAAATATTGTGGTATTTAAATCACTAGAACTGGATTTTGTAAGAGTTGTAATTCAGGCGCTGTATTCTCCATCCTTTCCCCTGTGGGGACCTGCTTTCCCATGACACGCTGCAAGCCACACTTTACATACCTGGTTTTGATGGAATATGGAAGATACAACTGGGATCAGAAAACCTGGCAGTGAGCAAGGGAGGCGAGCACAAGAGCTGCTCACTGCATCCCTGCTTGTGGTGTCTTTCACTGAAAGCAGGTCCTGGTTGTGAGAAACCTTCACTTAAACCTGCATCTCAGTTGAAACATCTCACCAGCTCTACACTTGCTTTCACTTGCAGTTTCTTCTGATGGTTTGCTCATGGGGTTTCTGTGCAACACAAAATGCCTCCTGATTCACAGGTGACCATTACAAATGTGTGCTAAGCAGGCAGCTTAGCTTGCAGGCAGAGCTGCAGCATCCAAACGAAACAGCCTTGAGTGTAACAATGAAAGGTTTGTAACAGCATTGACTGTGTCAAGACAAGACGTTTAAAATTCAGCCCATGTGCTTTCCATTCCAGAGAGTTTTGTGGTTTGCACAAGAAGGGTTATTGATACTTTATCCAAATGGTTTTTGACAGGCCCTTTCACACATTCCTCCTAGGTGGTGCAGCACACAGGGCGGCTCTTTATCACTGTTGGTTGGATGTTACCCAAGGTGGCTGTTCTGCCCTTGTTCATCACAAAACGAGCCATAAAGCAAACTGAGATATCTACATGCAGCAGGCTGTTCACAGATCCCACAGCAATTATTTTGGAGTGTTGGTTGTAGGAATGTTTGCCAGAGGTAGAAAGCAAGTTGAAAATTACATGAAATCTTTGCAAGTAGTAGCTGGTCTCAGTCTGCTCTTGCTTGCTTGAGGACAAGTGTGGTCTTGGTGAACAACCTCAGCATGAAATAGAAAGCATATTTGGAGCTGAAATATTAAGTGTAGCCCATCAGGGTTGGTGCAGGTTGGAAGTTGGACTAAAAAACAAAACTATTCTCTTCAGCTTCATTCTTTTTGCATTTTTTAGCCCTTTCTTTAGTCACCCAACATGAGGGCTGCTGGACTGAACCCCCCTTGGCCACTGGTTATCATCTTGTGGTGAGGATACATGGAACCCACTGTTACCAACTGATGTGATCTCAAGGCAACATCTTCTTCTTACATGGAAGAATTATCCCAACCACCAGCCAGCTCTGGTGTTGCTGGAACATGTCCAGAGAAGGGCAACAAAGCTGGGGAGGGGTTTGGAGCACAGCCCTGTGAGGAGAGGCTGAGGGAGCTGGGATTGCTTAGCCTGGAGAAGAGGAGGCTCAGGGGAGACCTTATTGCTGTCTATAACTACCTGAAGGGAGGTTGTAGCCAGGTGGGGGTTGGTCTCTTCTCCCAGGCAACCAGCACCAGAACAAGAGGACACAGTCTCAAGCTGCACCAGGGGAGGTTCAGGCTGGATGTTAGGAAGAAATTCTTCATAGAAAGAGAGATTGCCCATTGGAATGTGCAGCCCAGGGAGGTGGTGGAGTCACCATCACTGGAGGTGTTTAGGAAGAGACTGGGTGAGGCACTTGGTGCCTTGGTTTAGTTGATTAGATGGTGTTGGGTGATAGGTTGGACTTGATAGTCTAGAAGGTCTTTTCCAACCTGGTTAATTCTAGTCTAGTCTAGTCTATTCTCTCCTCTCTGCAGAGAAGTTCTTGTGCTGCGTGTGACCAATAGCTTGCAGTCTGGGAACAGGGGATTGTAAGTCTGAATGCCAAAGCTGCTGGCTATATGTGCCTAGTGATCAGATGTATATTTACCATGTCTGTCTCTGTGTGGCTGCGTGGTTTTGTGTGTGTTGCATGTAGAGATGGTTATTTGATGGTTGTTTAGCCTGGAGAAGAGGAGGCTCACAGAGACCTTATTGCTGTCTACAACTACCTGAAGGGAGGTTGTAGCCAGGAGGGGGTTGGTCTCTTCTCCCAGGCAACCAGCACCAGAACAAGAGGACACAGTCTCAAGATGTGCCAAGGGAGGTTTAGGCTCAAGGTGAGGAGAAAGTTCTTCAAAGAGAGAGTTGTTAGCTGTTGGAATGTGCTGCCCAGGGAGGTGGTGGAGTCACCATCCCTGGAGGTGTTCATGAGAGGACTGGATGTGGCATTTGGTGCCATGGTTTAGTTGTCATGAGGTCTGTGGTGACAGGTTGGACTTGATGATCTCTGAGCTCTTTTCCAACCTTATTGATTCTATGATTCTATGATAGCTGTCACAGGTGAACAGTATGGGTGATATATCTTCTGTGCCTGGCACACCTGTACATGTGTGGGCAGTGAATGCTCTCTCTTGGGGTCTGGATATAAAGGCTGGGGAGAGCTGTGGGAAATTTGGACCTTTTTTTTTTTTTTTTTTTTTTTTTTTTTTTTTTTTTCATGAAACATTACCAAATCATTCCTGTGCTGAGCTGGTTGATCTGATTAGAGGTGGCTTAGGAAACACAAAAAAAGGAAGTGAACAGGTGGCAGACACAAATACCCAGCTGTGCATTATTGCTGATTTCATTGCTGTTTTATAATGCCGTCCGTGGTCACTTTACAACAATTTTCTCCCTCTGTGACGTTGCTGTAAATCTCACTGTAAAAATGACCCTAAGGTGCATTGAACTCTATTAAGCAAAACAGAGAAACGTAGAGAATCACTTTTTTGTTTTGTTTTGTTTCTTTACAAAGAGAGAGAAAGGGAGAGAGATGCAGCTGAGGGAACAGCAGAAAGCCGCGGGGAAAGAATTAGGGAAGCGAAAGGCTGGTTACGTAAGGAGGGTGTCTCGGCGTGCGATGCCACCAAAGCTCGGTTGCACAAAGCAGTAACTCGTCTGACCCACTAGATGGAGATGGAAAGAAGCATTTTCTACATGATGATATTCCCGGTAGCTGCCTGCTCTGGGCTCTGCTTGCTTATTGAATGGCTTTTACTTACAGTATCTTAAGCCTATCCTTAAAGCAATTATGAGATTTCTCCAGAGTAACATTTGGCATGTGCAGGCTATATCTAGGCTTTTAGCACTGGCTAATTTGCCTGGCCTAATTTTGTATGTATTCCCATTTACATTCATGGTCAGTATCTATTGTAGTTACAGACTTTTTCCTATAAAAGGCACCTCATTCTTTTCTTAATTTTATTGAGAATTAATACAGTTCTTGTATGTCAGCAAGATGAGGCTAGAGAATTGGACATAATTTTCCTTCTGAAAAATCAATGTCTCAGTGGCTCTATCCATCATTAACTCTGCTCTCTTCTTTAGTACCTACAAAGTCTTTTGGGGTCAAGTCCTGTAGCTAGGACTGACTGACTGAAATACAGAATTCCCTCTCCTTTGGGATGTCCAGCACCAGTGCTTACTCCAAAGTCCAAGGCAAATCTTGCATATGTCCTGTCATTACAAGCATCAAATCCCCTGAAATGTTTTTCTTAGTGATGCATCCCCCCCCGATTCCCATCCCCTCCCCCCCCTTTCCTGAAAGCTGATTTTATCATAAAATGAAACCAAAAGTTTACAAATGTCTCCAACCTAGAAATTTTGTGATTGAGGGGAAAACAAACAAACATAATTCCTGGAAGATGATGTTTCTGAGAGAAAAGGTTGTGGGGATCCCCAGGCCATGGAAAGCCTGCACTCCGCATGGCTCTGCAGCTGTGCTGTCTCACTACGGTCATGTCTGGAGTGCTCTCAGCTCCTGTATGCTGCTATGGCACCAGCACTGCCTGCGATTCCAGACACTCAGCTTCCTGGAACGGGGCTTGGAAGCCCAGCTTGGCTAGCAAAGCCTGTTAAGAAAGCAGGATTCTCACCCAGTAGCACTCTTGCAATCCGTGCCTAGGGAGCCACCGTGATGTGTTGGAAGCTTGCAGAGCATTTCTGACAAAATGTTTTGAATCAGCAGAAGAGCATCTTGTACTGAAACGGTGTGTTGTCTGAAATTCCTGAGCAGTTCTGCACTGATTGCTGTGGGAGCTGGGGAAATACTCAATGCATACCAGAAAGTCATGGAGAATCTTCTCCATGAGGAGCTGGCAGTCCTTGTAGTGTTCAGGAACTGGACCAACATTTGCTGTTTTTTCTGAGAATCTCTGTTACTGAGGTTTTTCTAACAGAGTTCAGTGTGACCAGGGCAGGCTAAGAGCTTGCAGCTGAGTAGCTGTGGCAGCTCTGCTGATGGATGGTGAAGCACAGAGCTGCTGCAATTCATTTGCCCTTGACTGCGTGACCATGTCTTGGGTGTTGGGTTGCTTACCATCCCCTTCTGTGCAACAAGCTCTGTTCTCACAGTGTAGCTGCTCTGGTGTGGTGGTTCGGGCTGGGTGCCCCCTGCTGCATGGTGTACTTCCTGTGTCCAGAAGTCCAGCCCACTGGGTGGACACAGGAAACCAGGTATCTCCTACCACAACCCCCTGCACCGCTATAAAATCCAGTGTGGGGTTCCGCCTCTTTCTCTTTCTTCCCTCGCCGGCATCCGGTAACTGGGGGAGACGTCTCCCGGCCTTGGGCCTGGCTAGGCCCAAGGCCAGGGGGATGGGCGGGCTCAGGCCTGGTCAGCTGAGACTAGCCTAGCAGTGGGGGGGGGGGAGAACGAGCCCTGGGGGTCTTGGGCCCACCCTCAGGTGGGGATGGGATGTATCTGGGTCTGTTTTGGGGTTTCTTCTGTCACTGTTTCTGGTTCTTCTGTGCACATTCACCTTTTTCTATTTAAACTTTTCCATCACTTCTGCAATCCGTTTGCCAGAGTTGTTATTTTGCCTGTGGTGGGGAGGGGCTGCCTCAGCCCACTACATCTGGCTAGGAAGGACTCTGGTGGATGAGCAGAGGAAGCAGATTTGAACATGGCCATGAGTATTACACAAATTGTCTAGTAACACCTTACAGGATCAGGCTCCAGCCATTAAGGTTGTGTCTCTGTGTGCACTGTTTGAGCCTGAAATTTGCGTCTCAAAGGAGTGACAGCTCCAGAGCTGCACTTTTTCTTTCACTCTTTTCCTTTTTTGATTGCCACTCACTGCATGGGGCAGAGATGTCTGTGCATGTTTCTGCACCCTTCAGACATTTGGAAATGTGGATCCCAGGGCTCAACATGCTCCACACCTACAACTCTTGGACTTTGCAGAGAAGAACCTAAGACACTTGTTAAGCTGTTTATTCAGCCTTGCTGTCTCTTTCCATTCTTCAAGGGAGTGAGATCACATACCACTCCAGCAGACCCTTCTGTCGCAGCAACCAACTTCATGAATCACTTCCAAGCCTGCCAAATGTCAGCAATGTGAGCAGGAGTCCTAACACTTGGGGCTGCTCTTGCAAAGGAGCTTTCCCACACACTAGCTTTGGCCTCTACACAAGATTATGGGTGATTTTTAGGAGGTGATGCTATACAAGATGTCAGAGGAAATGCTATAATGGTCTGCTGAGGGCTTGAACTGTGTGAACTCCACAAAGAAGTAATGCAAGTGTCATTCCTCTAGCAGGGGCCACAGTTTACCAAAAGTGACCATAATTAGGAAACCTACATGAGAAGAAAGCAAGGAATGTGTCTTGATTAGCTGGAGGGCTTGAGAGGCTGCTGACCCACGTGAAAGGCAGGTCTCACCCCCGTGTGGCTGGCCTTTAATGCGGCTTAGCTGCGCTTTTTCCTAGACCCTGGCTCTGGAATTGCCCTGGCCACTTGTCCCTAAAAATGCCTCCGGAGGCTTTCTGCAGTTAGCAATCTGTTTTCATCCCCAGAGAGTTTGTTTGCTCTCATTCTTTAGCTCTTACGGCTGAGCCTGTGCCTGGCCTTCATTTCAGAGCTGCCCAAGTGCTTGCTTTAACAGCTGCCTTGTTGGAGGTGACTTTTCAGCTGTGCCAGAAAAGGCTTGCAAGGAAGTTTGTGTTATACTCAGTCATGCTGTTTGGTTCCAGCAATGATATTTGTCCCACAAGGCCATAAATGCAAAAATCACTTACAAATGTATAAAAGCCCCCAAACCACTGAGCGCTAGGCAGAAACACTCTTTTACAAGCCACCGATTGCTTCAGAGGTCTCCCTGGCACTGAAAACCTGCCATTTGTTGGCCTTTTGTAACCAAATACACAAACTATGTCTCTCAGGTGGCAGGGGAGTTGCTGTCGCCAGGATCTGTTAGAAAGCAAGTATTTGTTTCAAGAGGGCTTACACTTCCAGCTCAGAAATGTGTACGGTTTTTCAAACTGATTGCAGCTCTCTTTCTCAGGAGAGGACAAGTGTGGTTTCTGGCTTTAAAATGAAGTGGAAGGAAGTTTGAGTAAGGGGGCTGTGATGAGATGTGAACCTCTTTTTTCTGAAAGCCCTTGGAGAGGCAGCAGACATCTCACTGCAAGGAATGATCAGGGCTCCCCGGCTCTGCAAAATTCTTCTTCCCCACGGGGAACCCCAACCTGCTGTCTGCTGTGGGGGATACACCATACTGGGTGCTTGTAACAACAGGATGCAGATGCTTGTAACCCCAGAAATAAAGTGTGTAGGAAAGGAGCAGGGTTCCAAAAAGGTGTATTGCTCTGCTCATTTTTTTGTAGGTAAAAGGCCATATGCTAAATATAGACCTAATCTTTCTGTGCTCCAAATTCCTGTTAACCAGTGTCTTATGGCTTTTATTTCTCTAATGCAAATGAGTACACACTGAGCATTCTTATGCCATGGTGAAGCTGTGCTCGCTGTTCCCAGCACACAGAACAAAGAGGGGGAGCAGGAAATCACACAGGACTAAGAGGAGGAGTCGCTGTGTGATGAAAGCAAATCAGAACGTTTCTTCCATGTTTAAATGAGTAGAATTACTCTAATGGGAAGACTTTGGGATGGCTGGTGTCATGCAGGAAAAAGTGAGCATGAAAAATGCCTTGTGTGAGAGCATGGAGAGAAGGAAAATAATCTCTCCTGTATGATTAAGTGAGAGGGGAGTGGCGTGTGGTGGCACAGGCCCTCCTGGGTGAGGGAGGTCTCATGCCGTGAAGCTAACACTGCTAAAATTAAATGATTGGAAAGGGAAACCTGCAGGTCCTCCTGACCTCTGGAAATAGTAGTTTGGTGCCCCTTCATACGTGGTGACAGCTTTCTGTGCTGGGGGGACCATGACCCTGGACATCTTTAACACACTGCAGCGCGCTAGAGACACGCGTCGTGTGTTTATCGTAGGCTCTGGCGTTTGCATCGTGTATGCTCAGGCATCTATTTCAGGGTAGAGCAGCTTCATTTAAGCTGCCTGGAAAGATTAAATTATATTATTCTCTTGACATGACAAGAGGGAGACAGACTCTGGTTTCAGCACACAATGGCACACAGCGAAGCGGAACTCGAAACATGTAGCTGCTGCCTCCCGGGGAGGGGCGTATCGATTGAAGAGCTGCGCGGCACCTTAGAAGGACGAGCGTGCAGGGACTCATTTCGACAGCCTCATGTAGAACACCAGCATCCCCTTCTTGAGCTGAATCACAAAAGCGGGCTTCTGGGCCTGGCAGGTGTCACAGCACGGGCAGAGCAGGGGACTCCACGGCACCGAGTGGGACAGAAGACCAGCAGAGGAATAGCTTTAGGCTTTCTCGTCTTTGTTTTGCTGTCAGCTTCTGACCTGGCAATAAATAAATGCAACTTAGTGTAGGTAGAACAGAATAATCCAGTCTATTTTCCAAACAGGAGCAAGAACAGTCCCTTGTTTGGGGACGAGCTGAGCAAATAAACAGATTCTCACTTTCCAGTTCTTCTCCCTGCCCTTTGGCAGATCTGCGTAGGTAAACGTTGATTTTGATGGCAGTCTGGCACAGATCATCTCTGGGCCTCATTTTCTTGTTTGCAAAACATGATTTCTCCCTACCTTATGGGAATGCTGTGACAATTCATGCATTAAAGGTTGTGAGATGCTCAGATTTGGGAGTAATTCATACAGGTGGTTTAGACAAATAAAGTCTGCTCTGCAGTGCATTAGATAAGATGAGCTGGGCAGTGCTAAAAGACAGTTAGATGGACATTCAGGGGTTAGTAAAGTAAACAGCTCTGGTGGAAGTATATATTTGGCTTGCAAAACTGTCTATTCTCCTTAGTTTTGGCAGGACCTCTAAACCCTTCAAGCTTTTCTCTAATAACACAGTAAAGTGCTTCCAGTGCAAGTTTTCAGTGCTGCAGAATTATTTATTGCATTAGGAAGGACATGGCTTAAGCAAAGGGCAGTTGAGTTAGCTCTGACAGTAAATCCTGCAAATTCTCATAACTAGTATCAGAGGTCCTGTAGACCTTCTTGTGTCCCATGTTGACTGCTTACAGTTCTTGACAGTATGGCTCATTGGTGGCTCTGCTCAGCAAAGGGAGCTGTCTATTCTCCTTAGTTTTGGCAGGACCTCTAAACCCTTCAAGCTTTTCTCTAATAACACAGTAAAGTGCTTCCAGTGCAAGTTTTCACATGTGCTGCAGAATTATTTATTGCATTAGGAAGAAACCATGGAGATGAGCTGATGGCTTAAGCTCCTGAAAGAATCCATGCAGCAGGAAAATCAGGCACTGAGTTAGCTCTGACAGTAAATCCTGCAAATTCTCATAACTAGTATCAGAGGTCCTGTAGACCTTCTTGTGTCCCATGTTGCTTACTGCTTACAGTTCTTGACAGTACAGGATGGCTCATACGCAGTGACTCTGGTGCTGGAATAGGCTCTTGCTCAGCACTGAAGGGAGCCAGTTGCCCTGAGATGCACTCCATTAGATGTTTGATTTGCTCTCAGGAGGAGGGGGATTTGTCAGGAGGGAAGATGACTTTGCTTCTTCCTCACACCCACTTTAAATAGCTTCTTGGTAATGCCAGACTACTGCCTTTTCCCAGGTGAACACATAGGGTTGGACTGTTCTGCACAATAATTGTAAACCTCCAGAGCTTGGAGCACGAAGCGTTTGGGAATGATGATACCTCTTCTGGTATTGCCTTTCCTACATGTCATCAGGGGAATTCTACTTAAAAACTGACATCACAAGACTGCTAGATGACTATGGGCCGGGCTAAATACCTACCATTGGTAGTTGTGGAAGCTAGTTTGTTCTGGACGGTTGAATTCCTAAAGACTCAAATCATACACACAACTGCTTACACAAAGCATTAGTTATGCTTAGTTCACTAACAAGATTTATGCATGCGCCATGCTAGAGGCAGCAACATCACACTGTGCAACAAATGCTGTTCTCTGACAAAGGCAACTCGTGCTCTGGGTTAGATACTGGTAATTTATCACAAAGGCTTGGCAAGGTTCACAATGCATCAGGTAGATTTACTTTCACTTTGAGCTTAATGTTCCTCTTTCTCCAATGTCCTAGAAATGATTCTTTGGTGAGGTCTGGAGGCTGGCAAGCTGGCTGAGAGGTGTAATGTGACTTACTTCTGCCTATCATCCAATCTGAAATGGTTCCTTTGAATATTGTCTGCAGCCTTTAAGATGCAGACTGCAAGATTTTAATGCCACCAAAGTGTTTTTCTTGGTAGAGAAAAATCTTCCTCTTGATAGTCAGCAGTTTCTTTATGGGGTTGTTCGGTCTCTAGACATGAGAAAATCCTGGCAATTTTGATCATTTGAAGAGAATGAGTGATGTGCAGTGCTCAGTACAGTGTGTGGCTCTTCAAATCACTGATTATGCTTTATTTTCTATTATGTTGAATGGAGTGATTCTATTATGGACTATCATTTTCTCTTTTTACTGCAGTTTATTTCAAGGATTCCTGCTGGAGCCCTATCTACAGAACATTTCTAGATTACAATTGACTATCTAAGACTGTTTCAGGAATACTTAATGGGCCAACTCAAATTAGCCAATCTGAAGAAGTGAATTTTGGCCTTGAGAGCTCTCTGAACACATGCCATTCTGCAAGCACAGGGAAAAGACTGTCTGCTGTCAGAATTTCAGTAGGTGTCAGTGTGGATTTTAAGCTGGATGCTCCTCCTGAGTATTTAGGTTCTTTGTGAATTTATCACAGTTCTGTTCTCAGCTCTTGGTGCAATTTAATGCCCTCTTTCCATGCTATGATCAAAGACTGCTGGTGATAGATGGTCGCTGACTTACTTAGAGCCAGGACTGAGGGGTCCTTGCTCTTGTAGACATCTCTCCACAAAACCGCAACCCGAATATCCTGCCCGTGCGGTTGGGGACGGAACAGAGCCACACATCTGGCTGAGGCACAGGGTGAGATACTTCACATCCATTCTGGTGTGACCTTCAACATCCTTATCTGGCAGGAGTTGCTTGGGCTGCATGGGAAGATCAAAAGAGCTGAACTCATTCAGCCCATCAGCATTTGGGCCTAAGTCTGATTGCTGTCAAGAGTACATCAAAGGTAAACACAAGAACAAATAGGCAAATAATGGCCTAGAAGAAAGGTGGGCTGCCAGCGAGAGGCCACCTAATCTCCAGGGAATGATATTCAATAACAGCCTTCAGAGAGAACACTGGGGTGGGTGAAAGCAAACATTGTGAAAGGGAGAAGGCAGCAATCAGTCAGTTCATGGCAGTTTATTCCAGATTCTGGGCAGTGTCTCGGCACATTTCTGATTTGATTAGCTTATCTAATTACTACATTTTACAAACTTGTGTGGTATATCCTGGCAGGGGAAGCCCTGAACATACCCTTCAAGTTGCACAATTCTCTACTTTCTTTCTTTTTTTTTTTTTTTTTTGAGGAAAGTATGAAATGGAAAAGAGTAAAATTAAAGACTAGAGGCCTGTCTTTTCCCAAGAAACCTCTCCTGCCTCTGATTTTTAAATCTTGCAGAGCTTTTAATTTCATAAACTGATACAGAGGCCCTGATCTAATACATTGTCTTGCAGATATTAAGATATTATTAAGATGTCGAGGAATAATTCAATTTTTGCTCCACATGGTTGAATTTTTTGGGATTTTGTTTGGTGGTTGTTTTTCTTGACTGTTTGAGACCATACTTTATATGTTGTAAGTAGCAGCTGAGGAGTGTGCTGAGCATTCAGGGACCCAGGGTTAAAAATGTCAAGGTGGACCCGAGCCTTTCTCAGCTGTTTTCTAGGTAATCTTCATTTGAGTGGCATTTATCAAATACAGAGAGCACCAGGAAGGTTGATATTCCTAACAGGGCAATGCAGAAGTCCTCAAAGAATTAAGACAGCAGCTACAGAGAACAAAGCACATCCTGGCCAGGGCTCTTTGTGTGAAGTTTCTTACCCCTGCAGGAGAGTGTGGGTTACACTAATGGACCAGCAAGGTCTGTGCAAACCTCTGAAGCTCCCATCTGTCCACCATGAGAGTGTATCTAACCAGCAGCCTTGGGATGTGCTTTGCCCTCCTCACTGCTGGTCAGAGCTATTGCAAACTTTAACAGCCTTTTTACTCCAGAGATGGTGGATTTTGAGATTGCCTTTGGCTTTGAGATTGGTTTAGGTGCTGCATCTAATTCAGTCTTAGTAATGAGTGCAGTATGTGACGCACAAACTTCTCTTGTTTGTTTCCTTGTTTACATGAAGACGGAGTTAAGTGCATGCTTAAGCGATTTCCTGGTGGAGGATCCAAGTTAGAACTTTGTGGTGCTAATTAAGAGGCCATTAGCCAAAATTTTTATGTTTGGTTTTTTGTTAGAAAAGATTAACCCAGTTTTGTTAGGAGCTCAGAGAAGAATTCCCCTGGTCAGGCTTTCATTGGGAAATATCACTTCAGAGAGGCCTCAATAGTTGTACCTGCGAAATCTCTTATGTGTTTGATGTTGCCACTTCTCTGAAGATGAGTTTTTCCAACACAAGCCTGAGTCAGTAACAGACAGCTCAGAGGAAAGGCTGGGCTCCAGGAACAAATACAGCTTTCGTTTCCTCTCTTTGAGGGCTGAGGATCACAAAAGAAATGTAACCTGGCTGTTCGGTGTGTTTCTGTTCTGCGTTCAAAAGTCTGATGTGGAGGAGACCGAGAGCATTCAGTTAATTCCTGCCTTCATGGTTGCTGCCTTGCAAACTTCAAAGCAGAAAATCTACTCTCTTTACACCTACAAGCACAATTTCCAGAGCCGAAGCAGGGTAATTTTCACATGCAAATTCAAGAGGAGAGCCTGCCTTATCTGGGCGGGTGGATGTGCTGTTTAATGGGACAACAGCACCTCTCCTTTTCTTCCCAGAAGGGGAGCAAGGCAGGAGAAACAAAAGGTTTTCTTATGCTGTTTTAGAGGAAAAGATGTGCACCTCTACAAAAGGGGAAAATGCCACCTTGTGCTTTGGTTTTAGGCTTTGAATTGTGTTGAATGCTGGGAAAAAAAATCAGAATTTGTTTTACCATCTAGGGTTTTGTATTACATTTTTCATAAGCTGTTGGAAGCATAATGCAGAAATCAAAGACTTGGCAAAGGAACAGGTCAGCTTTACAATCCCCCTTGTTCTCAGGCATTTGAAATACACAGATTTGTGGACATTAATCCTAACATTATGAATGTACTGGGAAAACAGGGAGCAAATTTATAGCATTTACAGTTCTCACTGTTGGTTTTTTTTCATATTCTCTTGGGGACAGTAATTTCTCTCACTTGTTATTCCAAAAGCAGCCTTCGTGGTCTTGAATATTGGTGTGTTTTGTTTTGGTTTTTGTTTTTTTTTTTTCATTGACTCTAACAGTGCAGTTATTGGGAAGGAAACTTATTCAAAACAGAGAAGAGTGAGTGCCAGGGGACCAGGCAGGATTAACTGCTACTATGATTTAGGCAGGTCACTGTCTGTGATGACTTAGCAGGAGTAGGTAAGCTCACAATGACCTGAGGGGTTTGAGCTGCTCAGCTTCTGAAAACAGCTGTAGCTTGGGTTTGTTGTTTTTAACAGTTCTGCAAAGCAGGCTGTGGTTTTTCAGTGCAGAAATGTGGCGCTCTTACTTCCTTTGCTTCCTGACCATATTTGATTCTGCCTTTCACTGAGCTGTCTGTTGGTCACACATGGATGAAGTGGGCACATCTAGCAGGTTTGCAAGCCTGGCCTCAGGTGGTCATTGTCCCTCAAGCATAAACTTGCTTGCAGGATGCTACAGATAAACATACAAAGAGCTAAGGCTCAGAAATGCTTGGAAAGCTGCATTTTCACAGCAGTGCCTTTCTGCATTACCCTTCTGTGCAGGCCGTCAGGTGTGTATTCAGCTTTTTAACATGCTCAGGAAAAAGCATCGTCTGGATGCAGAGTGGCTTTGGGTCAGGGAAGTACTTCTCACTGATCTGTTACTGAGGCTTGCCCTCCGCAAACAGCACACAAGGAATGTGTTCCTATTCCCTGATCTGGGTGCACAGGCCAGTGTGGGCTGGCTGTCGTCATCCTGCACCCACCTATATCTCTCCCAGCTGTCTGGGAGAGAAAGGACTAATGACCTCTGCAGAAACTGAGGACTTCATTGTTAATTGCTATGGACTCTAAGTCTGGTGAAAATCAGCCTATATTAAATTAAATAAGCTCCATCTGTTAATAGTGTGTGTGCCCTTCCACTGAAGACAGAGAAAGCAAGTCAAAGGGAGCATCAGTCAGATGATATTCTTGTTTCAGTTAAGATGCAGAGTAAAGAAGTGGCTCAGTCCTTGAAGTCTAAGCCAGATCACCTCAAGTCACCTGAATCAAATGAATCAAACTGTAACTCCAGCTCCAGTGGCAGTGGGAATAGAAACCCAGATTCAATGGAATGAAACTAAAGGGTTTGGGCCCCATTTTCCAGTTGATGATAAATGTGATCCTGGAACTAGCCTGAAATCATACTGTGGGTGAAATAGATTGATGGTTCTATTCTCGTGTTTCAAGAATTAAATGTGTTGGGATGACATTTCTCCTGAGCTTTTCATCTGCCTCAGTGGGAATCTTAAGGTGAAGACATGCCATTTGGCTGGACCCTTGGCTCTCTAGATTGTCCTGCTTTTTCACACCAATCAGATCCCAAAGTCAGTGAAGTGCAGAGGACTTGCCATTTGTGTTTGGAGGTATGCGTCTGCTTTCCCACTTGATGAAACCTTTAAGTCCCCCTTTGATATGTAAGCAAAATGATGTAGAATTGGGGTCTAAGTATGGAGAAACCTTTAGTAAAGAAACCCAAAGGAATGACAGAAGAGCTGATAAGATAATGATGCCTGTGCTCCAGTCTCCCTTCTCTTCCTGAAACAGCCTCTTGGGCTATTTGGACTGTAGGTCTGAAAGGGTTGCTTAACACCATTTGAGAAGTCAGCACAGATAACTTGCTGATGTGAATGACCTTGGGCAGTTTTCTGATAGACCTGATAAGCTAAACAACCTTTAGATGGATAAAGGAGAGCTCTCACGAGGAAGACCTATCTCTATACAATACAGTACAATACAATACACCAGGTTGGAAGAGACCTCCAAGATCATCGCGTCCAACCCATCAAACAGTCCAACCCACCCAACAACTAGACCATACAGCCAAGCACCCCATCAAGTCTTCTCCTGAACACCTCCAGTGAAGGTGACTCCACCACCTCCACGGGTAGCCGATTCCAATGGGCAATCACTCTCTCCGTGTAGAACTTCTTCCTAACAACCAGCCTAAACCTGCCCTGGCGCAGCCTGAGACTGTGTCCTCTTGTTCTGGTGCTGGCTGCCTGGGAGAAGAGGCCAACCTCTGCCTGGCTACAACCTCCCTTCAGGTAGTTGTAGAGAGCAATAAGGTCACCCCTCAGTCTCCTCTTCTCCAGGCTAAGCAACCCCAGCTCCCTCAGCCTTTCCTCATAGGGCTTGTGTTCCAAACCCCTCACCAGCTTTGTTGCCCTTCTCTGGACACATTCCAGCAAGTCAACCTCCTTCCTAAACTGAGGGGCCCAGAACTGGACACAGTACTCAAGGTGTGGCCTAACCAGTGCAGTGTACAGGGGCAGAATGACCTCCCTGCTCCTGCTGGCCACACTGTTCCTGATGCAAGCCAGGATGCCATTGGCCTTCTTGGCTGCCTGGGCACACTGCAGGCTCATGTTCAGCCTACAATCAACAAGTACCTCTAGGTCAGTGATCCTCACATATGTTCTGTCACCTTGTTTTTTGGTAGCAGTGGGCCAGCACACATGGAAACTGTGTAACACCCAGATGAGGGAAGCAATGCAATATCCATAAAGGTACCTGGAGCAGTCAGTGGTCTTGAGGGATGATGTGGTCTTCAGTGGACCTATATGAATGAAGAAGGCTAAGGAACCATAAGGCATCTGGCTTCCACTTGAGAAGCTGGGAGCAGATGCCATGTGCTTAGGTGCAAAGTGAGAGGGAAGTACATCTTACCTGACATCAGAACAGGATATTCTCTGCAATCATGCCCCAACCCTTAGAATCATAGAATCATAGAATCATAGAATCAGTCAGGGTTGGAAGGGACCACAAGGATCATCTAGTTCCAACCCCCTGCCATGGGCAGGGACACCCTACACTAGATCACGCTGGCCAGAGCCTCGTCCAGCCTGGGCTTAAACACCTCCAGGGACTGGGCCTCAACCACCTCCCTGGACAACCCATTCCAGGGCTTCACCACTCTCATGGTAAAGAACTTCTTCCTCACATCCAGCCTGAATCTCCCCATTTCCAGCTTCATTCCATTCCCCCTAGTCCTATCACTACCTGAGATCCTGAGAAGTCCCTCCCCAGCCTTCCTGTAGGCCCCCTTCAGATACTGGAAAGCCACAATGAGGTCACCTCGGAGCCTTCTCTTCTCCAGACTGAACAGCCCCAACTCCTTCAGTCTGTCCTCATAGGAGAGGTGCTCCAGCCCTCTGATCATCCTCGTAATCCTACCACAGTTACCAGGGAGCTGGTTTTTTCACTTTAAATTGCAGACTGTGTTCACGCTTTTGATTCTCCTGGGGATCCACTCAACTCTGTCTGTGCTTTTCAAATCCAGCTCACCATTAGAGGATGGAGAACAAGAAAAAGTTCATTTAATGAAATGCCCATTTGAAAACTCTTACTTTCATTGAAATCAGTGATAGAACTTCCACTGACTTCATGTAGGCTGTTTTTTCTTTCTGAGGTCACCAGACAGTGTGGTTGAGTGTCTTTGATGTGTTGCTTGAAGTTTAAGGCTCTTGTGAAGTCAGTAGTTCTTCCCATATTTGGCTGCGTTGAAAATACCACCAGGACATCATTCTATGAAGCATGTTATACTCCATTCCTTGACCTCGGTCGTGTGAGCAAGAATGAATTTTGATGTAGCGGAGGCAAACATCCCATAATATTTTGAGGAGATTTCGTTGTGATTGTGAAGAAAATGCTAGCTGTTTATTGCATATTCTGCCTCAGTGGGAGGAGAGCAGCTTTTCTTATGGTGACCCAAAGAGCAGGTAGCAAAGATAAAATTAAGAAAAAGTTGAAGCTAGGCCGAACTTTTCATCAGATGCTGGAACACTGTTCCAGAGGAAGCGGCGGATGCCTCACCGTCTGAGTCGCTTGTAATGATGTTAGACTGAACTCATGTTCACTAAAATATGTGCAGTGGTGCATGAGGACATTGCCCTTCCTCCAAGGGATGGACTCTGTAACCTCGGTGGTCTTTTTCCTGTTCATCTCTGTGATAGTGTCTGGCCTGTTTTGACAGTTCCCTTATCAGAGAACAGCCCTGTCCTGCCTGTCAGGTCTTCCCAATCAGTAAGGCTTGGAGCGATATGACTGTGCTATTAACTCATGCCTAGTTTCATGTCAAACCTTTTTGCCATCTAATGGAAAAAATCTCTGCCAACTCAGACTTGTAGAGCCAAACAAACTTCTTTGCCAGGGAATTGATTGCTTTTAACAGATATTAGCAGAAGACCTGTGGACTCTGAAGGTGCACATAAATCAAGATTAATAATAGTGTTTAAAAGCTTGGACAGAGCGCTCGCTGGTTGATCAGGGAGGACCCCTCAAGTGTGGTATGCAGTAGCCAAAACCCAAGCATCAGAAGTAAGCAATGTGCTCATAAGGTATGGAAACTGCATACTGTGGCAAGACAAGGGAGGAATCTTTCCCCATCACAGTTTAGAAATGGCCAAACTATGGGCTCGTTCTTACACTAGATAACAGCTGCTGTGTGTCCACAAGCAGGACCTTCCTCAGCTGTAGGGGCCGCAGGCTTGTCCAGGCTTACACATGAAATCTCTGGGAAAATTGGGAAAAAAAAAGGAAATAAAAGGAGACAACTGTGAAATGTTGATTGTCAGATCAAGTCAGCCTAAAATCTGTCCAACCAGCAGCATAAATCATGTCAAGTTATTCTTAAAGGACCCGAGCCCAACCCACCATTATTCTGCCAATCCCGATCAATCCTACTGACGCTTGTGGTGGCTGCGTACACACCTTCTGCGGGTAGCAATGCATCGCCAGCACTGTCACAGGGCCTGGGACACTAAGGGGTTTTTGATTGAATAATTTGTGATGATGGTCAAACTCCACTGGGTGCTCCAAAAATTCCAGCCAATGCAGAAATACTTCTTTGGTTGCTGTCTTGGTTCCCATGCTTATGTTCTAGCTTAGCATACTCAGAGCTTCCGTGATGTGTGCAAGCCATCATGCCTGAGATGTTCCCCTCTATTTTAAGTTTTCCTCAGCCTCACTGAGTTTTTGCTGAAAGAGAGAATTCATCAGTCTTCTATGGCTGCGAGGGAAGACTGGGGTGTTGGCAGACCAGTTCTGGGGAAGTCAGAAAAAGCAGCAAAATTTGGGAGGAAAAAGGGGAACGAATCGTGGGGTTTTTTTTGAGCAAGGAGCCAGTCTTGACCAGCAGTTAGCCTGGGATGGGCAAACTAAATTTCTGATGAGTCTGAGAAAGGCAAATTATCCTAGGGGTGCATTTGGATATTTGCTTGCAATTACATTTGTTTTAGCAAAGTGAGCACAATTTGCTCTTTGATTCTCATTTCCATGCCCAGAGTTTAGAGTTGCAGGTACCACCTGTTAACACTGTGCAAACAAAATATAATTGACTCCCGCAGGAATGCCTCTGAAAGGCAGCACCTTGGGATTAAAGTTGCAGAGCCATCTATCTAAAATGATGTGGCAGATTTAATTAACGTGTCTAAAAATACACAGGCTGCAATCAAGCCTTTGCTTCTGCCCGTGCCTGCTCCCTGAAGGGGAATGCACACACATCATTTTCAAAATCTTGGGTTCTGTCAGCCACCTGTGAGTTGAATTTATTGATGCATGAGATTATCATAAAATTAATTTGGACACTGCTGAATTATGAGGTTGAGAAGTAGTTTCTCACCCAGTTTAAGCAATATGCTGTCAATAATGTTCTTTCAAGCCCATATGCAGAGCATTACCAGGCAGCTACAGTTACAAACTGTAAATGCACGGAGATTGGATGCACGTAGCCCCTCGTGGCAGAGAGAGATCGCTGTAGTGTGGTACCGGCAATGATTTGGAATGACTTGAATCTGAGCAGCAGATAACTACAGACATCAAATACATTTCACTGCTTGCCACTCATGAGACAGATCTTTGCTGCAGAGTCAGAAAATGGCATAGCACTGAAACAGCTGAGGAGCCCTCAGTCAATATGTCTGTCTGCCTATCCATCACTTGGGGTTTCGGGCTTTATATCCACTTTTCAATTAAAAGAACTTGGTTTTGTTAAAGCAGTAGTGGGCAGCAATGAAATGCAGTTTGCTAAGACTGCAGTAAACATGTTAAAGGAAAAGAACAAATAGCATTTGTTATAGTGCTAACATGGTTTGCATAGAAGTTCCTCCCAGAGAGCCTTCTTGTTGTGGCAGGTTTTGGCATTGCTTTTAAGCAGCTGTTCACAAAGGTCCTCCTAGGCTTTAGGGTGCTATAGAAGGTCTGAAGTTAGATGCCCATGGTCTGGCTGAATGAGGTTATATTAATGGCTTTACTCACAAGCCCAGATGGGAGATTCCCAGTCTGGTTCTTTTCTGTTAGAGCTCCAGTTACTTCAGTGAAACTCTCACAGACCATTGAACTACCTGACCTAACCAGCAGTAATACTCCTTGGAAATGACCTCATGTTCTTCATTCAGAAATTTCAGATGCCCTGGGGAGGTGGTTGGCACCCCATCCCTGGGGATATTCAAAGTGAGGCTCGACAGGGCTCTGGGCAACCTGATCTAGTTGAGGATGCCCCTGCTGACTGCAGAGCAGGTCGGACTGGATGACCTTTGGACATCTCTTCCAACCCAGACCATTCTATGACTATGCTCTAGAACCATGTGCATAGGACTAAAGTAGGGAGACAGACTGCAAATAACTCTGGGCACTAACATCCTCGGTCAAATTGTGAAAATCACCCATCCTGCTGCACACACAGTCCCATGTGACAGGATGCAGCTCTGCTCAGAAGGGGGCTCAAGGGAATTCAGGGTTTGGAGCTTGTAACTCAGGCTCTTGCCAGAGCCAACCAGATATTGCCTCTTAGGCTTAGTTCATGTTTTGAGGTTATCTTACAGTATAGATATTGATAAAACCACTTTTGAGAAGCTGAAAATTCGGCTCTTGGAAGAAGGGTTGTAGTGCATAGACTTTATTTCAGCCTGGTTGTGATGGCTGCCTCAATTGCCTGCTGATTATCTGCCTTCCTTAGCACAGCAGATGGCTGTCAGTGTCCTGGTAACTCAAGTGGCCTCCTCAGCCATTTTTATAACTACACTTCAGGGAATAGATGTAGGTGCCAAGGTGACTGTTCCAGCTTTAAAGCCCAGTCAGATAAGATGATTGAGAAAGCTTTAAATAAAAGCTAACCTGTGGAAATCCCTTGACAAATCATCCCTTTGTGAACTTTTACTTCCTCTTGCATTGCCTTAATCTCCTCCATCGGAGAGGCTAAAGAAAGTTCAAGGGTGCAAGCGAACTATTTTAATTAGACCACCAACCTCATCCACTTTAACAGCTGGGGCTGTTTGCAAAGGTCTTCTGCAGGGGGGATAGCATGTTTGGGAGGGCTAAAACCTGGGGTTCCTTCAAAATAGGCTAAAAGCAAAAATCAAAAAGAGAAACTAAAATATTTACTTCAGATAGATAAAGGGAGGAGCAGAGAAGAGCTGTTACGCAATGCAAAATGCAAATTCATATCTCTGCATCAGACTTCTTTGCCATCAGCAAAGGCCTGTGCTAAACTTTAGGAGTACATTTATGTCTGTACCATTGTCAGCAATCATTTTGGTTTGTATTTCTGCAGGCAATAGCATTGCTGGGGTATTTTAGTGTGCCTGCAAGGATGTGAACTACCCAGTGATGTCCGATGGGCTTCATTAGCCTGTTACCATGTCTGGTAACACGCCCTGTTACTAGTTCAGGGCTGTACAGTCAGTGTTGTGAGGCTTAATGACTTTGTACAGTGTCAAATTCTGTATCCTCTTGGAGAGAGTGTTCTGGCTCTTTCTCAAGATCTATAAATACTCTGGAAGTTGGCCTGATTCCTTCTTGAGGACTGTGGGCATGGTGCAGGCTGGGTGTGTACAGCTGCACGTGTACCCTGCAGGGAACTCCTCTCCTGGTCCAGGGCCTGCAGTCAGACAGTTTTCTTTCCTAAAGAGATGGTGGAAAACATCACAGAGCCAGGAGGGTTTTGTTTTATTTACTCTTTCACCTTTGACATACCTTACAAAAGTGTCAGGAGGCCATTAAATAGCTCATCTGTTCCCTAGTGAGTGTCTTTCCCTCAGGTGGGGAGGAAAATGTCCATACCTGGATTGGATAGAAGCAAGCTGAGTCTTTAGCTGAGTCTTTTGGAGAAGGACTGGGGATGTGAAGATGAATAAAGTATCCAGGGTTGTGACCAAGAGCTGGGGAGAGCTGTGAGACTTAACAGCCTTCATGTCACTGCGCCTGCCTGGGAGTGCACAGGGAAAGGCATGGGGAAGCTTGGAGCTCTGCAGGGCAATGCGATATGGCAGAAGTAGGCCTTGTATGTGGGATCTACCTCCTGCAGCTGTAAGAGAAAGAAATGGTTGCTGCAGCCTCCAGGAAATTCTCTTTATTATTTTATTTTACTGCTTTTTACCCACAAGCAAGGGACTGGGAGCAAGTGCACAGCTGACTGCTGATTGCCAGGTGGGCAGCCATCCATTACCTGTGGGTCTGTGTGCTGCAACAGGAGGCATTAGGAGGCACACCAGGGCTACCACCAGCTCCAACAAATAAAGTTCTCAAAATTGGTTTTATAACAGTCACTGAATAAGTCTTTCATACTCCAAAGTAAATGCTTCTTCTGGAACTTCTCAGTGGATTTTCATTAGAGCTGGCTGAGGCAGGAGGAAACAGCCCCTCTGACGTCAGAGGCTTTATGTTGGGCTGTTTCCATTTTTATACTGTGCTCCTCTGGGCATTTAAGGCATTTCCACATAGCCAATCCTCCTGGAACTGCTTCATTCCTTTCTGCTCTGATTTAAAGCAGATAAAAGTTCTTGTCTGTGGCCAATTACTAGAACGTGTTTCAGCCTAATTTCAGTTACCAGTTGGAGTTTGTCAGTGAATATTTAGTTCTTTGGAGCATGAACCTTGGGCAGACCGGGTTTCCCATAAATAAGAGAGCAAGGATGCCGAGCCGTGCCTGTTGCTGGAGATATATGATCACACTGCTTTTCCCTGTGCATTGTGAAACCTGTGGTTGCATCTGCTGGCTCCTGGCCAGATGTTTGAGTCTGTTTAGCCGTGGCTAGACTTGTTGCATGTGTTCTTCATTCATCACAAGCCGTGCCTGAGCTTGGCAAGTGCTGCCTAGGCCATGGGCGGCAGCTCTGCCAGGTGAGCCATTAGTGGCTGGTCTCGGCTGGAAGCCTTCTTCCTGCAGCTCTTGAACGCAGTTCAACCATGCTGAGCAGCAAACCGCAGCCACGCTCACGTGCCTGCAGGAGTGGAAACAGTTTGACACGCAAATCAGGAGTGTCACTTCATTTAGCCAACCACTCTTGGCTGAGGAAGACTTAGACTTGGACCTGCAAGAGACCAGATGGCTAATGTGGTCATCAGCCGTTGCACCGTAATCCCACATCAAAACTTGGCTTTCCACAGAGGTCTGTGAACAGGAGTGAAATGTAGAATGTTAAATACAAAGCAAGGCAGAACCACTCCATTATAACCTGCAGTGATGGGAATTCAGTGCTGCTTTTAAGCAGCAGGGTTCTTAACTCCAGGCTTTTTCTATTTGGTTTTATTTCCCAAACCCTGCATTATCTTGTTAGGAGAGACATTATTTCCCTTTGGTAATTTCTCTTCCCTTCCTCAGCTCTCCCGCATTTTGTAAGCTGGCAGTGGGGAAACTGGAATTTACAGTTGCTGGAGCTCTGTCTGTCTGTATTTCCCCCACTTCCTAATTTTTCAACTCATTGTGTTAAAATAGCACTAATTAAATCTGGTCCACTTAAAATGCAGTGCTACCTTCAGTAGGCAAATTACATCTGGACTCTCCTGGATCAGTCCAACCTTGGCAGTGATTCAACAGAAGTCAGTGGCACTCTGCTGCAGTGAGGCTGGTCTTGATAGATCCGAGTCAGGCCCCTGGTTATCTGAGCTACACGCAGTCAGCATGCTACTATCTGTCAGAGTGTGTTAGCTCACATGTGAGGTTATGTGAGCACAAGTACATTGCTCGTCTGGGTCAGCTCAGGCTCAGCACCAGGTCAGCCAGCTAGCAGGGGCAATTGAAAAGAGCCATTCACAATCTCTGCACTGCTCTGCTGCTTTGGGGAGGTTTTATTAGCCTGGGAGTAGTGTCCAGCCCACAGTGGCTCTGTGCTGCATCCACACAAGAAGGTCTGTGGAAGGAGTAGAGGAAAGATGTCAGAGCTGGCAGTCAGACTCCCTGTGTTGCTGCTTTTTGCTGTCAGGTTTATCCCATCCTCTCCATCCTAACAGAATGAAAAATGCTGGTAGATTCCTGTGCAAGCCTTTGGCTGGTGTGTAGGAAGAGAGCAAGGAGAACTTCTTGGATTGATTCTCTAGTGTGGACATTTCCTTGGAGGAGGTACCTCAGCCACCCAAATTCACTGTTTTCCAGCCGGCTGTGGCAATTTTTCTCACGATCTGTCCTGGACTCCGGTGTTTCTCTTCACAGCTGACTCTCAGAAGTGGCTGCATTTAATGGCATGGGATTTTTTACCTCCTGACAGAGGTTTTGGGACCAGCCTTTGCATTCCCTTGCAAAAGATGAGCAAGAGATTTTGCAGTGTTCACCTGAGACTTTGCTGTTGCAGTCAATCTGTTCTCCTTGTTTTGCCTGTGATAGAATTAATTTTTCTTCCTAGAAGCTGGCACGGTGTTGTGTTTAGCATTTAGTGTGAGAACAATATTGATAACATACTGATGCTTTCAGTGGTTCCTAACTAGCGTTTATACTAAGTCAAGGACTTTTTATTTTCTCCTGCCCTGCCAGCAGGAGGGGCGCAAAAAGCTGGGAGGGAACACAGCCAGGACAGCTCACTCTGAGTGGCCAAAGGAATATTCCATAGCATATGTACCTCGAGTATAAACTGAGGTTGCTGCTTGAGAACTGGCTGGGCATCAGTCAGTGGGTGGTGAGCAACTTGTTTTGTGTATTCCAACTATTTTATCATTGTAATCTGATTAATAACTCTTGTTATTATGTTATTGTTATTGCTATATTATGTTCTTCATTCTCTGTCTTACCAAGCTGTCTTCATCTCAACCCACAAATTTACCTTTTTTTGTTTGTTTTCCACCTGACTCTTCCCCCATCCCACTGGATGAGGAGAGTGAGCGAGTGGCTGCGCTCCTCTTAGTTGCTGGCTCAGGTTAAAGCATGACATCCATCATATAGCAGCAATCTCTCATGCTGAGATAGATACATAGTAAGTGGCTTTGAGAATTCTTTGGAATAAAAGATTCGCATACTGTCTAAATAGAAGGGATCTGATTCTTTTCATTGCTAGGGCTGTGCCACGCAACCCTTCTGGGGAAGGATCACATATTGCTATTCTACTTCTCTGGGGACAGAGTAGGAGATTCACTTAGACCCAAGAAAAACTGCTTCTGTGCCTGCCTCTAATTCATGCAGCATAGTTAGATGCCCTGGGAAAGCACTTGTAATACAAATACTTGTTTATGGGCAGACATTGAATTACCATATTAGGGAATTCTCAGGACCAGATGCCACATGAGATTTCTGGCTAGGACATTTAAGATAAAATTAAACCACAGTGTCACGTGCCCATTTAGATGAAAACCTGAGCATAGTATCTGCACTTTTCTGGTCTCTGCAAAGAGCTTCCTGGATGATATTTCTGTGTAGATTAGTCATGAGCAGTCGGCATTGCTGTAAGCTGATGACGTCTTTGTGACAGGATCAGAGAACAAATATTGTGATCTGTTCAGCATGGGCTCTCTGTGAGTGATTAGATTTCTTCTCCATTAAATCTAGGTCATTTGCTAGGATCAAAGCCCTGGGAATCTATGGAAAGGTAAACCAAAGTGGATTTTTTCCATGCTTCTGAATCCAAAGTTTTATTGATAGTACTGAATGCTTTTGGAAAATGCACGCTAGCCCCAGTCCAGGGTGGAAATGAATGCTGCATGTTAATGATGCTGAGTAAAGGGAAGCTTGGAAGCCTATTTCTAATCCTTATATGATTTGCAAGCTTGAATCCTTTTCTCAGGCAAGTAAGGATTGTATCTGTGACTAAAAGTGTGCAGGGCTGTGTTTCTCTCCCCATCCTTCTCTGCTTTTTCCTGAACCCATCACATCTGCCTGCTGGGTTGCATTACTGTCACTGGTACTATATGTGCTCCATGCACTGCCTCTCTTTCCTTCTCTTCCTGCCAGTTTGGTTCAGTCCCAGTGCCCTGGTTGAGATGTGCTTCTGGAAAGGGCTCAATAATTGTGGATAAACTCCCCAAAGGTGACACAGGAATTTAGACCCCTGTGAGTCTGAATGCATATTTCTGAAGCATCTAAATTGTCTTTTGGTGCTCACCTGCTTGCAGTGTCTACAGGAGCTAGGTGCCTGAGTTTCTAGAAGCTGTACTGGAAAACAGTGACGGCAACACATAAATTCCTTTCCTACAGATAAACCAAATCAGAGCTATCTGCTGCTTTCCTGGTCTGTTTTAGTGTGTTGTCAGGAAACGAGCCTACGACATCTTCCTACACCAAGAGCAGGGGCTGAACTGGCAGGAATGCTTTGCTAATATATTTTTGGAATACAAAATCCTACTTATGGGGAAAGATTGTCTTAAATGACATCTAAAAGTTGCTAAGAGGCTCTGCCTTGCCATGGTGCTGTGATACAGGATGCATGAGAGATAATTGCTCCAGGTCAGGACAAGTTCTTCTCTCAGGATCTGCCCTCCATTTTTTGTTTCTCACTTCTGTCCTGTCTGTGTCTTTGCCTATGAAGCCATAAACAAACCCAAACACTGTTCTGCTTCTATGTGATAAACTCACAGCTGTGGGACTCTCAGGAGTAGGTATAGAGGTTTCTAACTGCAGGCTTTGTGGGGCTGTGGCTGGTGAGCTGTCTGGACTTGTGCGCTGCTGTTCAGAATTCACGCACGGCATAGAACGTGCTGTGACCTTTCAGCACTGGCTTGAGGTTTCTCAGCAATGTTGACAAAATATGGTCAAAGCAGCACAGCTAGGATGAGAGCCCTTGAAAGCTGCTTTGCTGGGAGCTTTTGCTTCTACCAGGCAGCGTCTCTTCTCTGAGAAAAACCACATTTAATATTCCTCTGTCTATTCAGTGCCAGTAAGCAGAAAAAGGAAGATGGCTCCTGGCTTCATAAGATACCTTGCAGCAGTAGAGCTGGTCTCTTTTTCTTCAGCATATGTAAAGCAGCCTGACACAAGGGTCAGTGGTCATCCTGGGCAACCATCTTCATGTCCACTGAGAGCTGGATTGGTATTCAAGCTGAAAATGAGGCTTTACCAAGCTGTTTGCCTGGTGCAGCGACCTCTCTGCTCACTAGAGATATGAGCACATCCAAGTGTGAATACTGAAAGTGAAAAAGAGAACAGGGGAAGGAGAATCCTAAAGCATGTGGGAGGCTGTCATTTGTTTATTGCAGTGTATTTTTAATTTCCTTCCTCCTTTATCCTCAGGTCATGAAATGGTTTTTTTTCCAGCAGTGTCATAGTATGAAGAAATACAAAACCACATACTCCTGTTGCAATATAACCTGGTGGTGGAAACCATGTGAATGTTTTGAAAGACCAGGAGTTTCCTCACAGTTCAGGCTGGTTACTGTGTCTGAACTGTAACTCAGGACGCTAAACATCTGCCCTGCCTGCATTGCCACACTGGATGTGATGAGAAATGACCCACAGGCCAGCAGGAACACAACTCATTCTTTGACACTGGGTGAGTGCCTTGAGATTTTGAAGAAAGTACTTCAAAGATGGGGAGGAGAGTGAAGGAAGAGAAATAATCCTATAAAATACCACATGTAACAGCTGCAGGAATGGCAACAGGCTTCCAGCTTGGAAAAAAAAAGTAGCCCAGGGACAGCTTTTCACAGCTGCAGTTTTGAGACCAAAGAGTTGCAGTACCCCTGGCATGTATTTTAGCAGAGCAGACAAGCCTGGGTTTGAAACAGGCAATTCATTTCCACTGCACTTCTGAGGGAAGCCTGAAGTCTCTGAGTTTCTTAGCCAGGGTGAAGAGGATGGAAGAGGGTTGTGGCTTCAAAGGCTCTCTCAGAAGGATGAGAAGTGCAGGCTGTGAAGCAGTGTTGCAATTGCCATTCCTGCTGGAAGCAGGAGTCCTAGAAAAGAACTGAGCATGGCTAAGGCAATTGGTGGGATTGGACTCCTGGGTTTCTCAGGGAAAGTCCCTTCTGTGTCTTTGGTCTGCTTTATTTGAGAAAAGAAAGAGCCAGTGATTACTGGTGTTTGTGTTTCTGGGATGCCATCTGAGCTCAGATGCCTTAATCTCCAAGTGGCTAGTGGGCTTGGAAAGGAGGAGATTCCCAGTCTCTTTCTGTGGATGCATGTTACATGCCCTAGCTCTTTCCAGGAGTGAAAACTTTGAGTTTCCCATAAGTCAGGCGCTTATTTTCAGTGACTCACGTAATTGTCTTGCTGGGGCTGCCAAGATACCACCCAGAAAATCTTTTGTGAGGTATTCTAAACCTCACAGATGTGTCTTGCAAGAAGAAATACTTTTCTCCAAAAAGCCATGTTCAGTTCCCCTTTCACTTTGAGGACCTGCAGCACTGAGTCACTGTTGCAGGCACTGTAGAAGTTTGTGTGAAACCCATAATAAAGTTCTGGGGCTCTCAGGAGCTGCGTGACTGTGGCGCGTCCGAGGCCAGAGCCCCAGTGAGCAGCAGCCATGTGGCTGTGGCTGGGATGCAGGCACACACACAGAGGCAGTGTGACTGAACAGGGCATCCTTGGCATGTGAGGCTGATGTAAGCACTGCATCTCGCAGTCTCGCTGTGGGTTTTGGGGGGGTTCTTTTTCCTCTTTGTACAAGCTGGCTTGTCACAAATTCTTGAGTTACTGCATCCTCACAAATGGTATTGCTAAGGGAAGCTTATGTGAGCCAGTATGAAGTGACAGGTCTGCTAAGTGGAATTTAAGGCATAATTAAGGACTTTTCTAGGATAGTATTTGATAGATGTTATGAAAAATATGCTACAAAAGATTATTCCATTAAATTTTACCTAGATTCCAAACAACATTTTCACCAAGCAATGCTATTACTGGATTTCATATCTTTTCCAGAATTCCATCTCAGCCAGTTAGGAAATGCTTAGCACTGGGCACTGTCAGATCTGGGATACTCGTCACTGCCCTGCTCCATCAGGGCCTCGTGATGTCAGCTGACTTCAATTAGTAATGATAATATTCAGTTTTAATTCCTTGGGCTGAGGTTCTGTTTTTTCAAAGGTGTGTTTGGCACATGCAGAAAGCTCTCTGATTTTTCACTGGGAGGATTAATCCTGCTGGGTTCATACTCCAAGCTCTGTGGGACCAAAAGGGACTGGGCTCCTTTACTTTGCACAGAGCAATGATCACTTCAGCCTGTGAAATATTTCTGTCTTCTCAGCTGGCCTGGGTGCCTCCCGAAGCATTAACACGGCAGAGAATGAGGCTGCTTGAGGATTCAGGAGGCTGCAAATCCCGAAACCTCTGTGGTCTCAGATGTGCTTCACCAGGTCTGCAGCACACATCCGGCAATCTGAGACAGCCCATTGCCGATGGAAACACAAACAAGGTCTGTCAGAGAATGTCTGCTCGAAGGTCACTAGTAAATGACAGGCACTTAAATGTTGTTTTGTCTCTGTTCCACAGGCTGGAAAATAATAGGATTGGATTTTGACCAAGAACTCTGTTTTACTCCCCCAGTCATTAGCTTTGTGGTCTCCCATACTCTAAGACAAAGCACAGCTGATGGCAGGGGAGGAGAGCTTTGACAGTTCATTTGGGTTTGGGGTTTTTTATTTTTTTACAGTTCAGTTATTTGTATGCAGTGAGCACCATTGTCTTTGACTCAAGGTGTTTCTCCTGATGCTTTTCCAGTCTGAGACTGCTGCCCAGGAGGCCAGCTGGCTGCTGAGCTCTGGCCCCTCTAATGGTGCAGCTCCCTGTGTGCCCCAGTGCCGTCAGTTGGGGCAGAGCAACACACAACCAGTGAATGGGAGGATTTAGTTAGTATTTGATTCAAGGGCACAGCAAAGGTCCTTCCACAGGGAGCCAGTTTCTGTTCTGGACAGGGAGCCATGGGTGGTACTCACACCCCTGAGCCATGCAGAGGAGCCTCCTGACCAGCAAGATTGGGAGCAGAGTCACATTAGCTGTGGGCTAAACATGAGGGAGAGTGATCTTGCAAGAACTGGGAGCTTGGGTTCTGGAATACTTGAAGCAGATATCTTCTGAACTTTTCTGACATGATTTCTGATTATTTTGCAAATCAACTGTTTGAGTATTTTGGGGCAGTTAGGGTTGTGGGGCTGAAAAACCCAAACCACCAAAAGCAGCTTCCTTTTTTCCTTTTTAAAAATCAACATTCACTTTTAGCTTAGGAGTGGGTTGGAGCTTGCATAATACAAGAGGCCTCACTGCTGGGTAGGTTTCCTGGTCCCTCTTGGGACCCACTTACACACCCACAGTTATGTGTATATATGTATATATATATATATATATTGATGTGTTCATGTAAACAATGCCTTTTCCATCTGTCCCAGAGATGTATCTATTGTGGTCCAGAAACTAACCCCCTTCTCTTTAAATGGGAGCACCAGTGGATGATCGTGTTAAGCTTACAGAGTGCCAAATGCCCGTCATACATGTTTCTAGCAAAGAGTTTTGTGGATGTTTACCAGGCTATAAATAACAGGGACAGGAGCCCTCTCCAGAGCAGTATACACAACAACAGTGTTCCTGCTTGCTGACCAGTGGGACTTTCATCAGAGGCATTTATGGGGTCTGTCCCCCAGAAAGTCTCCCGCTCGGGAGATACTCAAAACCCGCCTGGATGCCTTCCTGTGTGATGCCTGCTCTGGGTGATCCTGCTCTGGCAGCGGGGTTGGACTGGATGAGCTTTCGAGGTCCCTTCCAGCCCTTAACATGCTGTGATTCTGTGCTGCTCTCCCATCAGTGGGATGACTGGGGCAGAAAGGTTGAGCTCAGGTGAGGTGGCTTTCCCCTATTCTTTTGTTCATGGGCTGCTTTGCAGATGAACTCCTGCTCTTGAAGGGGCCCATCCAATCTGTGGTTCTGGTCACCACTTTTAATGCCCAGACAGCTGTCTCAGACACTTTTCTCTCCAGGCCTCTTGCCCTCCCAGCAAACTTTCGCCCTTTTATTGCTTGCAGTAGAGTTTTGTCTGGATAGTCACATCCAGAAACACTTCCATCTTAAGAACAACGTTTACATGTAGGGTCAGATACAGGGTACTTGGAACAGATACAGGGTATTTGGAACTTCAGGATTATTCCTTACAGGACTCCATGTACAAGGTGCTGTACAAAGATAAGTACAGGTAGCTCCTGCCTCACAGGCAGTGCTGTCTAAGCTTTAAAACACATTTTGCGTGTTAGCACGGCATACTTGGCAGTGTGTTCTTGTCTTCCCTCTGTCTTCATTAGATGATTAAGATCATCTTCAAGTGAGGAGCAAAATGATCCAGTGTCTTGCAGAGCAGAAGGAACAAGTCATTCATCTTTTAACTCAGAAGAAGTACCTCTTGCAAATGAAAAGGATTTTTCATTTTCAAGAAAGCCTCAGTTCCCCTCCTTCCTGCCCACCCTTCCACAGCTTCGTCATTGTGTGGCAGAGTATCACACCCTTGCCTGCTCCAGTACTTGAAGTGAGGCGTTGTATTTGGAGGTAATTAAAGGTTTCTACTCTCAGTCCTCACCCAGCAATGTACCCTTTGCACAATGTACCTTAGTGGAGACTTCACCCTGTGTTCCAGCATTGCTTGGTCATTTCATTTCATTTCATGTCCAGTTCTGGGCCCCTCAGTTTAGGAAGGATGTTGACTTGCTGGAACGTGTCCAGAGAAGGGCAACGAAGTTGGTGAGGGGTTTGGAACACAAGCCCTACGAGGAAAGGCTGAGGGAGCTGGGATTGCTTAGCCTGGAGAAGAGGAGGCTCAGGGGAGACCTTATTGCTCTCTACAACTACCTGAAGGGAGGTTGTAGCCAGGCAGAGGTTGGTCTCTTCTCCCAGGCAGCCAGTACCAGAACAAGAGGACACAGTCTCAGGCTGCACCAGGGCAGGTTTAGACTGGATGTTAGGAAGAAGTTCTATACAGAGAGAGTGATTGGCCATTGGAATCGGCTGCCCAGGGAGGTGGTGGAGTCACCTTCATTGGAGGTGTTCAGGAGGGGACTTGATGGGGTGGGTGCTTGGTGCCATGATCTAGTTGTTTAGGTGGGTTGGATTGGTTGATGGGTTGGACGCGATGATCTTGAAGGTCTCTTCCAACCTGGCTTATTGTATTGTATTGTATTGTATTGTATTGTGTTGTATTGTGTTGTATTGTATTTCTGATAGTCCTTCCACTTCCATTATATCCCCTGAGTAATGCCTGCTTGGAGGACAGTGCAGTGACTTCTCCCTAATCTGATTTCTGATTCTTAGTGGCCTGGATAGTCCAGCATTAGTTTGCTATTTCAATCTGATCCATCAGAGTCCTTTGCTGCACAGGGCTGCTCTTTTGTATCACTTCCATGGCAAAACCACAGCTTGATTCAGCAGGTTACCAAAGCAAGGCCAGCCAGCTCATGTGTCTGCAGAGCAGAGATGATTAACAGCCTCCTGCTGCACCAAACATAGTGAAGGAGCTGGGCAGAGAGGTCTGCTGTTGGCCAGAGCTGCCGTGAAGAGAAAAACCAGCCTCTGCAGGCTGTGAACAGGGTGCGTGGTGCAATGCAGTGATAACTTTTTATTCATTAAATGAATCATTTGTTTTCTGGATGCTGACAGGATTCACTTAACCCCAATATAACCAGTTCTGCAAAACCAGATTGTTTCTTGAAATAGAAATACACCCAAAAGCATTGGTTTTAACATGTCTCATAGAAGTTACAGCTTAGTCAGTCATCAGACATAGGTGAACAAGGTGAAGTGTCAAGGTGGGCACTGGCAAGGCCGTTGGGATGGAAGATCACTACACTCTCCTTTATGAAGTGCTATACTTCTCCCTGCTGTCCAAACCCTTACTAATGGATTGAAGTGTGGAAGGAGAGAGAAAATGAAAAGAGGGGATAAGTGGTCTTTTCATGGACCAAGGGACCTGAGTGTGGTGGAAAGAAGATATATCCACCATTCTATCAGAATATTTTGCCTGGGAATTAGGTGAGGTTGGTAATGTTCTGGGGATTTGCCAGACTTGTGTGCTCCTAAGCTTGGAAGGATGTTGCAGTCAGATGTAGTCATAACCACCTACCTTTGCCTGAGAATGGCTGGCTCAGAAAAAACACAGTGGGGCAAATCACAACACATATGATAGAATGAGGTAAGGGTCAGGATAGGAATGACTTTGGGACACTGATTTGACTTGTCAGAGTCTGGAAAAGATCTGCTTGATTCTGATGGAGTTTGGGTGTCTTCCCAATTTGCTTTGGGGTTTCCCTTTCCCATGGCTCCCTATCAGAAGCATTCATTGCTCAAACCAAGTGAGATTTCTTTTCTTGGTATTGCCTAAAGTACATGTCCAAACTGAGTGTGAAGTTCCACCATCCTCCCTTGCTCTGTCCACCAGTCTGAACCTGCAAGAAAGCACATGCCTCTGCCAATTTGGTTAACAGGGCAGGGTGATGAAGGAAACAGCCCATTTGTTCTACAGTTTCACGTGTGTGTGGCTGACGGGGGTGGTGTGTTATGTTTTTGTCAGCAAGTAAGAAGCAGAGACAAGGTTGAGCTGATTTTTCAAGGCCTCTTGCAGCTTTGCAAACTCTTTTGCAAAATTCAAGAGCTTTGAAATCTGGATAGAGTTGCACAAATCTTGGTGCAGCCTGTGCCAAGGTTGTTCCGCTGCCTGCGTCACCTGTTTAGATAACCAAGCAGCTCTCTGCCTGCCAAACCTGAGGCTGAAGTAAGCAGAGAGGCGTGAATGGGAAAGTTTGCAGACTGGGAGAGGGTGGATCTTCCCGTAAACTGTTGCCTGGCGTACAGCAGCATCAAAGGTCCCTGCTGTGATGTTTGAGAAAGGCAGTTTCATCCCCATGCTCAACTCAAGCCAGTGTGAGAAATATCCTGATGAACTCTAGTGGGGGTCTTGACTTAGGTCTGGATGTGGTGGTCTGGGTGTGGTAAGGGGCAATTTCCTTTACAGCTGAGTCAGAAACCAGTTGATTTGAGTCAAGAGCTTTCTATGTATCTCCTGCACTGTGGTTCTCTCAACCTTCAGTGTTCCTGAAATATGGCTGATGAAGGCTCAGAGTGAAATGGTTCCTTTACTGCAGAGAAATTGCTGCAGCTCCTAACCTGTCCCCTGCCCTGCTCTGGAATGAGAGCAAGACAGGCATTTAGGAGTCACTGACTTCTGCATCCCCTAGGAAAATCACTCTGATATATACTGTAGACTGATTCTAGGATAGATGGATTTTATGACTATTGTAGAGCTTATTGAGAATTTGGAGATTGTGGTTAAAAAGCTTAAACTTTTATTCTTATAAAGAGATTGAGCTGGGGTGTGTAAAGCCAGAAGCAGAAGTTTCTAGTACCTGAAATAAACAACTCTGAGCTAGGTAAAAGCAGTAGCAGACTTGTGTGATTGGTGAATTCAGCACAAAGAGCAGGATGTAGTAAAGCCCAATCAGTAAGCAATATTTGGAATTTTCCAGGACAGGCTTACTAGAATTATGTAGAATTATGTGATTGCTAACTACTGCCTGAACCCTGCCTGGTGGGACATGCTTTTGCATGCTGGTTGTGGGAACAGAGGCGCCCTCTCCTTTTCAGGTCATGTTGAATCTAGTCCTAATGATACCAGGGCTGGTTCTGGGCCCAAGAGACAGAATCCCAGATAGATTTTTAAATCTTTGCCCCCTTTTTATGTCTGTCTCTGACACCAAGAGGTTTAGAGTAGAGTGAAAATGTGCATGAATCTTGTGGTGCTCAGTGGCTCTGGAGGCAAGATCTAAGCAGAAGGCGTTCACCTATCATACTAGAGCTTTCTTCCCCAAACCTCCTTTATCTGTCGCCTCCAGCCAGAGGTAATGAGTATCCAGTATCCTACAAAACAGCATGGTCTTATGTCTGTTCTCCATTTCCAAATCTGTGTCTCTGTTTTTCTATGTATGGGTGGATCACAAAAATAATTACCTAGGTGAAGCAGGCACCAACACACCGTAAGTGGTGGTGCACTCCAAAGAACAACAATGATTAGGTCACCCTCCTGCTTATCTCTGATTCACATCCCTAAAATAAGGGCAGCAATAGTTTTGCTTTTAAAGAGCAGGATGAACTTGTTCACGTTTGAAGTATTAATTGTTGTTATTATTATTACTCATGGGGATGACAGGGAAGAACCTAATGAATTCTGGTTGTGTTACAATAGGCTGTGACTGCTGTTGTCATGACTAACAGCATAGGTTTACTGGCCTGACTGTTTATTCTAATGCAAACTCCACCACATACTTGTGGGCCATTACCAACAGATCACTGTGGCCAGGAAGTTCTTCTGGTGCTGATCGTTTTGTATGACACCTCCATCCTTTCAAAAGACAGCACCCTTGCTCATCCCAGGGAGTATCTCTGCATGGGCCTCCAAACAGGAGCACCCCATCATGTTTCCTTACTCCTCCAAGCAATGGCAGGGTCTGTCTGTAGCAACTTCTTCCTTCCTTCTATGAAAGATGTAGAGAGAAGCAGCTTGGACTTGCAGCTGTTGATTTCAGATGCTTTTGATGGAGCAGGTCCTTTCTGGCAGTTAAAGAATTGATGCAGAAAAGCAAACTGCTTCCAAGTGTGACTTTGCTTAGGACTGAACCTTGCTCACCCTGTCTTTTTCCTTCATACAGTGTGTTTCTAAGCTGTGCCAGGGGAGGTTTAGGCTGGATGTTAGGAAGTTCTTCACGGAAAGAGAGATTGGCCATTGGAATGTGCTGCCCAGGGAGGTGGTGGAGTCACCATCACTGGAAGTGTTTAAGAAGAGACTGGATGAGGCATTTGGTGCCATGGTTTAGTTGATTAGATGGTGTTGGGTGATAGGTTGGACTGGATGATCTCGAAAGTCTTTTCCAACCTTGTCTATTCTATTCTATTCTATTCTATTCTATTCTATTCTATTCTATTCTATTCTATTCTATTCTATTCTATTCTATTCTATATTCCTCAGCGATTTGCTAGAAGTAACCTGAGGTGTGTGGGGTGAGGGACAGGAGGTTAAATGTATTTGGGTAGGGAGGAGTGGCATTGCCTTTGCTGTCAGCTATCACACAGGTGTGACGCCGCTTCCCCACTTGCAGTCATGGCACAGGGAGGGAGCAGTGTTACAGACGAGCTGTGCTCCCCAGGAGCTCTGCCCCATCCTCTGTGGGCTGAGCCACATGAGCCACACACTCCTGTCTGGTTAGGGCCACCTCTTCCTGGCTGCCGCTGACCTGTGGTCCACAGCTCCACCCCCACATCCCTGCAGAGGTTTCTGGTGTTCACCTCTTCCTCCTCCCAGTGAATTTTCTGCCAAAGGCCACCTCTGAAAGTTGATTATGTGATGTGTTGCATCAGTCCCTGCACAGCTCATGATTCAGCAGCAGTATGAGTTTCATACCTGTTAGGGACATGCCAGAAACCACAAATGTTCCTGAGCCAGCGACAGCAAAAGGAACTGAGAGTTTCCACTCAGCTGAAAACAACATCTGCAGCAGATTCTTGCAAATGGGCTTCATTTGACTGCCTAAAGGTGAGAGCAGGAAAAGAATGCCAAGGGATGAGAACAGGAAAACCAGCATCTGTATTTCTAGAGCCCAGGAAGTCCGAGCTCCTCAAGAGAACAAGTGGCACAGTACGCTCCACCAAAGTCTGTTAAAAGTCCTCCTGGAAGCACGGTGGTGAAACCATTAAGTATTTTAGGAAAATCTCAGGCTGTGAGAGCAACTAAAACACTCCTGAGGTGCATGGGAGCAAAATGCAAACATCTCTGCAGGCGTCAGCTTGAAAATATCATTACTCAAACAAGTGTTGGCACAGGAGCAGTCGCCGTGCCATGCAAGCTGTGTGTCATGGTGCTAGACCCCAGGCAGAAGGACTGCCCTGCTGCTTGATGGAGTGGTGGGTAACCCAAGAAGGGGCATCTCCTGGCATCCCACAATGCCTCCCACCAGCTCTGTCTGCCAAAGAGCCAGGAAGGCATGCCAGCAATGGCAGGATTGCCTCTCAGTGTAGCAGGGACTGGGACACAGCCTTATTAATTTCATTGAGCTGTTGGCTCAAACTCCTTGAGCTGGCACAGAGAGCTGTGACAGCAAATGCTTGTGTTGTGAGCACAGGAAGCCTTGTTCCCTGCCTTCCTCCTCCTCATTTGCCACCACTCTGTGCAGGGATTTTCAGATCAATGCAATTCAGGTGTGAGGGGGAAGGTATGGAGAGCTGGCAATAGGATAGGTGATCTTTGCTCTGGCACTGTGGCTGTGATGTAGCCAAGGTAACGGTGACAGCACAGTTGTCTGGGAAGAGAGGGGAGTAAAGTGCAGCTGAAGGAGTGGGAGAGATTGCTCCAGCCTGTGTCTGATGGCTTAGCTTGGCAAAACGGCTCCACTGTAAATGGGTAGAGAGTATGCATGGGGGAGAAAAAAGGGGATGCTGAAGAACCAAGCCTGGCCCATCCTGCATTTCCATTCCTGCTTTAAATTAAAATGTCCCAGGGGCCAGGCTGATGTTGAACTTCTTGTTAGGTAATTTTCTCTTCTGTTCTTCCCCTCCCAAACAAAGTTTTCTGGCAGCATGTGTTTAACAGTGTGTGTTGCAGGCAGAGGTGGGGATCTCCTTGAACTGTTGTAGGCATGGGAGTCCCACCTAAACAACCTTGAATTCATCTTCCCAACATGCTTTGGATTGCAAGCGTGTGCCAGATCCCCATAAGGGCTGCATGGCTGTGATCAAATAGAAGGCTTAATGACAGGAGATGCAAATGATTGCTATGGTTGCTGGTTGAAGAATGATCTGAGCAGAAGTAGGAGGCCAAGTTCCCATCAAGCTGCTCTGCACAAGGCTGGTGCGAGGTAGGGGTTGGAGTGGGGCTGGAGTCAGCCTGTGATGTGCCTTAGGCATCTGGGGTGAGACAAGGGCTCAGCAGGCACAGGGGGCAAAATGCACACACATGGCTGGAGTGGAGCTCTGAGCTCTGCCAGTGTTTGGTGTGGCTTTGAAAAAGTTGCATTTGATGAATAATTTAAAGCACAAATTGAGTGCAGGAGGGAAGGGTGGTGCTCTTAGCACTGCTTGGGCTTTCCTACCAGCTCTGATGGTACATAACCAACAGATTAGCTTCCTCTCCCCATGGCCATTTACGGTACTGTGTTTGATAGTGAAGTGTTTCACTGCTTGGTTTGGGTTTCTGCCTGGAGAAAAATACATACCTGGCACTCACCCAGGAACTATTTATAGCAGGGATTCCTAGAAGAAAGTGTGACAACTTCAGAAAACAAGGAATTGCCAAATATCTTGTAGAGTGAAGCAAATTAACCCTTGCCACACACCCCAATAGTCTGAAATCCTAGGGTGAACCTGTACTTAATGAAGGAAATACCATCAAGAATCAACAAGGACAGTTGAATAGTCCTGCATGAGACACCACACGATGAGCAAGAGCCCATGCAAAAGATCACATGAGCTTTTTGCCCATCCGACAAACCCTGTGGAAACAAACCCCGAGGACACGAAGAGTCGATTCTCCAGTGACATGGCACACGGTGTCTTTGAAGACACCCCCACACATAAATAGTGATCTGTGCCTCAGCCTCCTCCAGTCCTCACACCTAACCTCTTGGTTTGCTGCATGTCTTAAAAAGAAAGGTCTCCTGAAGAATATAATTCTTCTGCAGCCTGACTTCTGAAATGGGTACCCATGCAGCTCTTGGACTGGTTGCTCCAATCAGGTAGATGCAAGTTTTGCACCAAATTGTTGTTTCCTCTTTCATCACTCACAGACTGAAGATGTTTCTTTTGCATTGTCAGGGGGCTGGTGGGCAGAGCTCTGCAGGGAAACCCAGACTTTATTCTTCAGTCTGCCTGGCTGGCTACTGCAGCAGAGGCCTTGGCCCTTCCTGGGCTACTGGAATTCAGAATATGATTGAGCACTGAAACTAAGTGCATAGAAACAACAGCAAAACCCCAACCAAAATCCCAAGCCAGACAGTACCTACCCTCTATGTGGAGCAGAGAGTCCTCTCCAGTATATCATACTGCCTCCTTCCCAGTTCTTCTCTGTAAACACCATTTACATTGTGTGTTTATACAATCCATACGCTCCTTGCAGTTCTGCAATAGCTTCACTTGTTCCACCCACTGGACTAGTCGTAACAGGCACTAAATTATGGCGTTTTTGTTGCTTGCTTAATTTATACACTTGCAATTTCCTGGCTTACGTGTCCTGAGAGGTGTTGTCTTTAATATTATTCATAAATTTTATTGAGTATTAACTTTGTAGAGCACCTTAATGGGTGGTGTCTTTTTAATTATATATGGCAAAACCTATAGGAACCAAGGAAAATTGACCCAATTTGTTAAAGCTTGGTTTACAGAGGGCTCTTGAGGTGACTGAGCATCACTTTCCCTTTTTATCGTGCTTCACATGTTTCCCAATCCCTGTCAGTCCCATCACGTCTAACCTCTCTTTCCTGAAGCAGCCTCCACATGCAGCATGGCTGCCCCTTCTCCCTCTGGCACTGAGCCAGAACACAGTATCTTGGCAGCTGTTTTAGGCAGGAAGACGACTGACATAGTCTCATGGAGTTTTCTTTTCCTGCTGCTTACTGGAAATATGCAGAATGCTGGTTTTCTGAGTGCCGCCCCATGCTCTCAGACCTTGTGCTGGTGGTTCCAAAACCTTTGCATGTGGTGCCTTGCACCAGAATGATTCCCCGCCTTCATCTCGAGGCTACAGGCCCACTGCTTGCTCTCACGGCCCTCTTGTTTCTCCTCTTCTCTTGGCCTGGCGGTCACAGGCGCACAAACCTGCAAAATGAGAGAGAGATGTTTCTCTGCCAGAAACCTGAGTGGATGCCTCTCCTGAGGCAGCAGCGTGTGGCTGTGTTTCAGCTAGAGGCTGCTGTTGTCACAGCACCGTTCCATCACAAAGTTTGACTGTTTCTTACAGTCATCTTAAAAACCCCTTCTGATCCTGTTGAACCTCTAATGCTATTACATCTCTCACAGAAACGAGCAAGACGCGTGTTCTGCAACTCTGTGATGGCTACTTGTGTTGGTTAATATCTCTCCTTTATGCAGCAGAAGCTGCCATAAGCACTGAGATAATCTATGTCCTTGTGGAGGCATCCATCACACCTTGTCTGGTGCATGGCTGAAGTGTGAGATGCAGCTCTGGTCTGTAGAGCTGGAATGCGTTTGAGGATGAGCCACGTGGTGTCCCAACACGGCATTAATTAAACAGAAGGGCCCTGCTTCATGCCCCGATGGACACGCATCCACACGGCAACTGTGAGCCTTGTCGGCAGCAAGAGATTAAGGAATTAATTGGCAGGGTTAATCTTCATGTCAGGGTTGGAAATGAATTGTTAATTTGTTTGGATGAGTGTAAAGTCCTCACCCAGCGATGGCAGGTGGGATCACATGAGGAAAAGCCTGCGAAGCTGCCCTTCCTGGGGACCTTTCTATTTAGCACCTCCTGCAAACAGACCTCCCCAGTTATTGTCCCCGATGTGCGAGACTGCCGCACGGGGCCGGCAGAGGAGGTTGTGCTGCTTGCCTGCGAGCTCACATCCCTGCAGGTGACAGCACAGCTGCTCCGGGCCATGGGCTGCGAGAGGGACCGGCTGCAGCCTGCGAGGGTCTCTTTGCATTAGGGCTGCACTTTCGGATCCTGCTCCCTCAAGCTAAGCAATGCGATTGCTGAATCTCAGGTACGTCAGGCCGACGTGCTCTAGGATCTCAGAGTGAGGGAGGGGCTGGCGCCAAAATGCTGCTGTTGGGGCAAGTGGTACCAGCCTTGCACACAGCCTGCAAAACTGGATAGGTCTGTACCGACAGAAAATCGTTTTTCTTTCTTTTTCTTTTCTTTCTTTTTTTTTCAAGGTTGGAAGAGACCTTGAAGATCATCGAGTCCAACCTGTAACCACAAACCTCACAACTAGACCATGGCACCAATCCTTTCAGACGTCCTCCTCCAGGACACTACAGTGTGAGAATCTGTTGGATCAGTTAATGCTTTTCCCTCTCTGCTTTCATTTTACACTCAGAATATTTTCCATTGTACTATCTTTCTAATCTGTTAAGGCCAATGCATTGGGCACATCGTGTTAAGACGCAGGGGAAAAGTACTTCGGGGCTTTAATTATTTAAATGAAAATGTAACTTTTGGTCACTTGTGCTTTGATTAATCTAATTAGTTCAGCATTAAGAATCACTTTCTCCTCACGCTGTGGTCTGTATTTTGTGACTGACATAACCTGACTCTAGATGTGACAGCAAATAGGACTGGCCTGTACAAAAACCTGGGCTGTTTCTGGGTGTGAGGCCACCCTGTTTAAGACCTTTCAGTTAAAATACTGTCCTTTTGCCTGTGCTTCAGTTCCCACCATCAGCTCTTAGACCTCCTCCTTCACTTTTCCTGAAGCAGGGAAATGAGGAAATGCTCCTCATTTTTGGAAAAGCCTGTGGATCACAGAACTGAGCACTGATATAGGGTCACCCCTTGTCCGCAGCAGTCCGTAGCAAGCCACCTCTCTCTGTGCCCAACGCTTAATTTCTGGGGAGGCTGATGCTGTTCCAAGGCATTGTAAAATAATGAGAGATTTTTCAGAGCCAAAAAATATTTGGCTGGCTTTAGCTTGCATGTCTGCATCTTGTCTGTGCATGTTGTGTGTCTGATGTGAACTCATGCCAGTAAAAGGATTCCAGAGCATGTGGCTCGTTTTAGTGTTCAGGTTAAAACCTGAGGCAATCTATGTGTAGGTATCTATCAAGCACCAGCCCTTGCTCCGAATTTCAGCTTGCATTTCATGGTCTTCTAACCCTATAGTCAGCCAGATGGTTGAGTGCAAGCCAAAACTAAGAAGGATTTCCTCTTTTTCTTGTGAAGGGACAGGTGCTCAGAGATTTATCAGTTCTTATCTATCATTTAGAAATTGTGACCACTGCATAGTTTGGAACAAGACTGTCTCCCTAAGCCACGTAGGACATTTAAATATTGAAAGGGAGTGACTGGGTTCATCACAGGCCTAATGAGTTCTTTAGGGAATCTGCTCTGTGCAGTAGCCTGCACTGTGTTGGTGTTAATGGATTATGTAATCGGCTTTAGAAAATGCAGCAGCCTCAAAGCTGGTTTCTGTGTTCTTCTGCTCATTCACTAGCCCAAAGAGTGCACTGAAAATGAGGATTTTGCTAGAAAGTAGCTATTTCTGCTGTGGGGTTTTTTGTTGTGGGTAGTAGAGCAGGTCATTATCTTCAAATAAAAAATGCTCCCCAAACACTTCTTTATTGGTACATATAGCAGAGATTTTACAAAATTAGTTAGATGTTGCCTTTTGCTGTTCAAATCGTGTGGTGAAGTACTGGAACATGCTCTTTGCATACTTTGGAACGTGCCCTAGGAGTTAATTAAATGATCTCTTCGAGTTGTGCTTTTCCATACAAACATACAAGGCGCCAGGTCTGCAGTATCTGCTCTAGCCCTGTACGGCAGAGCACATCAGTTACTACCTGCTTAAACACTGTACTTTATTATAGACAATTACAGCTTGTAAACAGAAATCACCCCCTATAAAACTTAACAGTTGATGAACTGGAATTGCTACTGTGGAACTTGGTGAGATTTCAGCATCCTTTAGTGAGAAACATTTGAGAGAATTTGAGGTTTTGCCCCTTCATTTCCAAGACCCTTTCTACCAGCTGTAGTGCTTGAACACATGCTGCTGAACGGCATCTTTGCTTTGCTTTTCCAAGGAAAGGTCTACTGTCCTTCCCTCAGAAGGTGAAACAGGAAGAATTCAACTTTGTTGTTCTGCAGATCTTTGGGAAGCAGAAGCCTGACAGAGGTTTCATCATCTCATTTCTGGTAAGCCAGGGTGAGCCTGAGAAACCTACAGGTGAACTACATGGTAGATAAAATGTCCCAGTTCCAGTGGTAGGAGGTACTCTGCTTAAGTCATTCTCTATTATGGTTGCAAGGTTGTTCTGCTGTATTAGGGACCAATGAACTATGCAGCAAAGATAATCTTTGTCTGAAGGAACAAAACACCCTGCAAGATTAATACGAGCTGGAAAATCCAGCCAAGAGCACACATCCTGCCACTTTGGCCACTATGGGCAAGATACCCACAACCAAGTCCTGTAGATTAGTAACTGTAGCTGGGAGCAGGCCATGTTTAATGTTGTTCTAAGTCTTGGTTAAAGATAGTTCAGGAAACAAATGACGGATGAAGGCAAAGTTGGAAGAATACAGGAATTTGACATTGCAGTGACTTGAAGACACAAAACCAAACAACAACAAAAAAGAGATGAAGAGCTCTGTAGGTTTGACACTTTTATTAACAAAGAACCCATAGGGCTCACTCATCAGTACAAAATACAATCATGTTCCTGTGTGTTAAACAGCATGGTTGTTTTTTTCTTTTTATTTACTTAGTCTCTTTTAAACTGTTTCACAGTTATCAAAACAACGCCCCTGCATATTGAACTTCTTATTGTGCAAACAGTGATTATTTTAAGGATCAATTTCTGCACTAAGCCAAGTGTCAGAGAGCAGAATTTAATCTTGTTTTCACCCCTCCTTTGAAGGGGCACCTGTGCTTCCAAAGAAACACAGTCTAGTTGTCTTTCTTTTTTTGCAGCAAACAATCTAAGGCCACAGTTTATCTGCAAATAATAACAGAAAAAAAAACCCAAAGAATTTAGAAAAAGGAAAACAAAACCCCAAACCCCAGAACATCTTTACCCTTCATGCTCTTGTTTGCTTGACCATGTTTATACCAGGCAGCACACATCACCTATCGTAGGTAGTACAGTCCACAAAAGCACCCACTGCTCCTGAAGCTAGTATTTGGAATTATTAACATGCAAGTTGATAGCCAGCCACATTGCTTTTCAAGTAACTAGAATGGTATCTGTTTATGGAAAATATGCTTGTTCCCTTTCCAGGTGATGTGAATGAAAATCCTGCATTGATTGTATGGGCACACCAGGAAAGAAAAAGGCATGAGAGCTACATCTTGAGACTTGCCACAAATGCTCCTTTTTTCAAGACTGTCCTTCCTTACACATGCACTCACAGTTTGGTTAAAGCTGCATTTGCTATAGAAGACCTGACTTAAAGTTGCAAATGGAAAAGGTAACTGCAGTTTGGAAACACAAATCTCAATCAGTTTTGTCTTTTTCACTGATGTGACTTGAGGTGAAGTGCTAGGAATCAGACAGTGTAAGGAAGTCGTACTAGAAGACTAAAAAATATATATCCATGTATGCCTGTAGAAAAATCCCTGCTTCAGATGTCCTAGAAAACCAGGTAAACTTTCTTAAACTGCAGTTACTGATGAAACGATGGAAACTTGCTCACTGTTCTTGTAGTTACCAGAAAGTACAATGTTTCACCACATGAAGCACCAGGTTCTGAACCCAAACCCTTCTGTAAGACATATGGAGTAGTCCTGGTCATTCAAAATCCCCTGTACTTTAGAGGCTTGGCTGCAAACGTGCGCATTGCGAACGCTGTGTTTCCGCTTCTTGAAGCGATGGGTTGATGGTGGCTTACTTACTCCAATTGATGCTTGGCAGGAAGCAAACATTCTACTTTAACTGAAGGCAGCAGAAGGGCCAAGTAAAAATGCTGTGCCTTCACTCTTAGCAGCAACAAACTCTCTCACTGTTCTAATGACCTGAGGAAGAAAACATTTAAATATTGCACCAAAACAAAATTCAACAGCAAAAACAAACAAGGAAACACACAAACAAAGAAATCAGTATGGATAGCAAATGACCAGTGCAGCCCCTGACAACAGATCTCTAGACAAAAATGCAGGAGTAATGAAAAGCTTTGTGCTGTTTCTAGAGGATTTTGTTCCCCTGATGTCCGCTTTCACTTCAGTTATAAGCGATGTCTATTCTGGGTATATTTACACCTCTCCCTATGCTTCCTGTCTCATTCACTAACCACAGAAACCATTTTGGAGTCCCTTTTAGAACCTTGAAGTACTGAAGCTTTAACAAGACTTTTTTTTTTTGGTCTCAAATCTGACCATAAGTAAATATCCAAAACAGAGGTAGGCTTATAAAGGCTTCTGAATAAATAAGAATTGTCCATTTTGCTAAGTACACCTGCTGTTGGCAAAAGGCTTCTCCCTTGCCATGCTTACCCTTGTCATGCTATCCATAGGCTTAAGATGCAGAAAAACAACTCACAGTAGAAGAGGCTAGAATAATTCCCTTAAGAAATCCCTTGAAAGAAAGCATAGTGCATAAGCTCTTGTCAAAGTTCCATGTTCTTCTACATACGTCTCTCGTTCAGCAGATAGTTGCCTTCATACTGTTGCGTAATAGCTATTCTGTCATCCATGATGTCTTCAGGATCATTATGAATGATGAAACAGTACCGCTTGGCAGTTGGTAGAAGGGCAGGTTCTCATGAAATAGGATGAAGGCTTTGCTCCACATTTTAGTAGTGTTCCTTTCTTGGATGCAGACAGTGCAAAACTGAAGCCCCTTGAACACTGGAACCTTTTGGAAATGTTTTCTTACCCCACATTCTGTTCTGTGACACGAGTTTTTGCTACCAAAGTTCTCAACATCAACATGATGAGAGAAATTCTTCCAGTGTCCAAACAAAATATACATTCTTTTCAGAAGATCCTTTCTTCTCCTCCTCCTACTTTATGTAGCATATCCACTTTTTAGAGAGCATTCAGCATTTTTGAGTGCTTCTCAAGTATCCGTTGCTGCTCCAACAATATCCTCTGTGCAGACTAATCCAGCAGATTCTCTTCCATCACCAAACATGCTCATACCTCCCTCTCCATCCTTCTCTGCCTTTCTTGTACACAAACTTAAGTTTTGAAAAAGAAAACTATTTCCTTTTTAGCTGCACTATCAGCTTAAGCAGCAGAAAGATTAAGACATTCATCACGATGCTCATTACAAATCCTCTTCAGAGCATGAATGAGACTGGCTGTGTTTCTTCTACATCAGTTGGATGGGGATCAATCTACAGAGAGAAGAAAGGCAACAGTTACTGCCTATAATTCTTGCACTTCTCTCTGGGGGTTGGTTTTTTTTTACTTCTGACAATAAAACCACCACCTGCTGTTTATTTTTTTACCTCTGAATAAAGAGGTGGAGGCTGAAACCGGAACTCTTGTATGTAAGCAAAGACAGGACAACACAATTGTTCCTCACAGTCAATTGGTAGTGGATAAGCAGGAACATGTCTGGAGAACTCTTCTTCAGACACTACATCAGCATAATTTGGTGGTGCTGAAACACAAGAGATGCTATTGTCAGATTTCAAACTGTTCACTCATGGCAAGCCAACAATCTGGTACAGTATCCAAAACCATGAAGACTGCATTTGTTAAACACTGTACAACTGCCAAATGGTATGAAGTGCCCTAGACTCAAACACTGCAACTGGAGTGATGTTTTTAGTAAGCTTGGGTAATTCAGCAGGAACACTACAGATACTCTTAGGGCTTACTCCCTACACAGCAACAAACCTGTGTTCTGTCAAGACATATTCAGTAATGAGTAACTTTAAGGTCTCCACCTCCAAAGGAGAATCCCCGCTATCAAAAGCTTGTTATTTCAAGATTCACCTGAAAGTCATTAGATAGGGGTAAAAAGAGACTTAAAGGCTGGAGTCCTTTTAGATCTTGACTTAGATTTCTGTGCCTCCTTTCTCATGAGTCAGGCTTTAATGGCCTGTATCCCTAGCAAGTGCCCTTAACCTGGCACTACTATCCTTCTGTTGCAGACAGTGCTATGTTGTATTAAAGAGTTCAATATGTATTACCTTCAGGGTGTTCTGGCATGGTCAATGCCAGCCAACTCATATCCATACTAAACTGGCTGGTAATGCTGGAGTTTCTGCTTGAAAATCCAATACATGGAATAGTACCAATCACCAGAGGCATTTCAATCATCAATTTCTTAGCACCAGGAATATGGATATACACCTATGTGACAAGCCCCAAATAAAAGAAAAAACAACATCATGTGAGACCCCACTGAATTCCTGCTCCTAGAAGCTATCCTACTCCCTACACTAGAGTGTTTAAAAATCAGGACTTTTCTCATCTCTTTAGCTAATACTCTGACAGCTTTCCTTATTTTTAGCAGCTTCCTCCTTTCTGTACCTTGTGTCTAGATGACATTAAAGAAATACAAACCAAAAATAATCAAGCACTTGACTTTCAGTCCTATCTCCCCATTTGTGAGAAGACTCACTAGAGGAACCCATGCATCTTGAACTACTTTTCCCTGATAACTTCTGCAGGTCTCTAAGCAAGATGCTCTTTCCTCAGAAAGATCTTTCCATTTTCCCCATTTATTACTATCTTTCTGTTTCAGGGTCTCTTCACAACATTCATCTATGTATATACCTATGGGGTATATATATTAGTTATTTAGATGTACTGTTTTACAAATCTAATAGCTGCTCAGTAGAGAAAAATCTTCTGTTCCCATCTCAATGCAGTATTCAAGGGTATGTACATTTGCAATACAAGTCCATACTTACAGCTAATGAATATTCTACTCTAATAATGCAGCAGTCAAGTATAGAGGGGGATACAGGTGGGATTTTCAGAGTTTTCCCATTCCAGGTATCTGTACTCCCAGAGGCAATATGGTTTCCTCGAACGTTGGCAACCATCTGACGGAAAGTCTTTGTCTTCCCACTGGCCAGGTAAGTTTGGGTTTGGAAAATGGCAGCTTTTGGAACAATCAAACGAGAAGAGCAGTTCTCAATTTCTGCATAGATTGGTATGGCTTCCCCTTAAAGACACAAGAAGTTCAATGAATATTTACCAACTTTCCTCAGGGTGTATCAAAGCATGTTATGCAGCACGTACATCATCTGCAATGTTGTGAGAACAATACTTGTTAGTTTCCTCAAGCTAGGCTTGTTTTATTTATTTATTTTCTGCAGAGTGGTATCCAGGCAGAATTACAGCCACCTACTACATTTCATGTATAAACAGTGATTCATTTTGAAACATTAAGCGTAATATGAACAAGCTGCAAAAGCTTTATTTGCTAATTATGTGCCAATCTGCCTTTTATGTAGTACTAACTGAATTTCAGGATGTTTTATTTCCTCAGTGTATCTAATGTGATCAAGATGACGAAGAAGCTGCTAAAGCTCTTTCTTACAGAAGTCTAAACCTACACACAGGACATAAAAGCCTGATTACAGCCCCAGTTAAGTGTTTTATCCCAAATAAAACCATTTTGATATTCCTCACGTTCAGATGTACACGCACGGCTTTTCCAGAAGATTACTACAGGACTTCCTTTCAATTTATATTCCCAAGGGGGGAGTGAAGGGAAAGGCAAAATGATTTTTCTTAAATTAAGTTCATACACCTCTGAATTTACTACCTACCAAATGGAAACAGTCCTTCAATTATAAAGTGCTGGCTTCACAGAGATGGAAAAAAACTGAATGTATCAGAAGCTTAATATTCACATTTTGATGAGAACTACTCTTACCATTACAGTATCCCTTCCTCTCAATTTTGGCACTGAGAGACACTGGCCCAGAAGTGAAAAACCAACAGCCAACCATCTTCTCCTGACTTCTTAGGACAGGTGTCTATAAAATATAGAGTATTTTTCATTTTATGGCATAAAGCTATCAATCTCTTGCCATTTAATGTTATGCATAACAATCATTTAAGTCTAGGCCTAAAATCCACTTGATTTCAGTCACTGAAGTACTCAATGTGACTGGAGCTTTGCTGCCATGTTAAAATGGAACCAAGATTTAGCTGTCAGAACACATGGCTGCTTCAGAATCCCAGCCTGCATTTAGACCATTTCAAGCACTGAACACCAGTGTGCACTGGAATGCACGCTGCAAAGTCTTCAAGAAGACCGATTTAGACAATTTGACGGGTGTGACTTTCAAAAGGTTTAATGCAGTACTGTGCTGTTTATGCCCATGTTCCTCAGTGCAGAAGAATGCAGTTAATTTCATCTGCAATTAATAGTGAAGTGGAAGAACTGCTTTTAGCTCTGTATCCCTCCTAAGAAAGGCCAAACGTATACACACTGGGCTAAGGTGATGCATCTTCAGGACTCGTAAGCCACACAAACCCCAAAAATATCAGGCTTGTGACAAAAACACCCTAATTATTCTTGGGGACTGTCTCATTAGATGACATTTACACATGGTTCCAAGCCTGGATTCAAGCTACTTAAAATGATTTACTGGGCACCCAGTGCCCAGTCAGTATAATTATGAAATGTAACATTAGTGTTTTGCACTTTCTTGGTGGTAGCCTAGGAATCCATTAAGACAAACACTACCTACACCCCTCCGCTGTGCAATAACCTATGGTCTGCTCTATCCCTGCAGTATCTGGATGTGATCATACTTCTAACATACATTGTTGAACATAAAAACTGTCACAAGTTCTCTCTGGAAAGGTTAAAAATCATAAAAAACCTCTCAAACCTCTCCTATCTATGTTCACATCATGATGAAAGTTAAAGTTATTCCAGCATTTTAAATAAAATAGAAATTACTCATTCATATTTAAATGAATAACCATTCAGATCTGGTTGCTATCAGGAAAGTGCAAGGTATAATTTTATATTATTTTCATAATATGGGTTGAGATAAAAGAATCCAGCTCATTAGCTTCCATCTTGCCTATTTTCTCATTACTTAATGCCTGATCTTTCTTATTACTCTACAGTATTTCTAGTGCTTATTAGAAACTCAATGCTTTCATGTGGCCAAATCTGTCATAAGGAAATAACAGAAAAGATCTCTGAAGCAGCTGCATGCATGTACTTAATGTCAGAAAAAGACATGCAGAATGGAAGGATATGTAACATAATGGCCACAGCATAAATGACAGCCTGGGCATGATTAATACTCTTCTCTAATTACTGTTCCTCAACCTACTATTATTGTAGAGTTTAGGACACTGCAGCCCTGTGAATGTAGTTGCTCTGGTAAGAGTAACTACTGCATGCTTCTGCATTAGTATTATTAAGCCTTATTTATGCATCTGAAGCCTGCATAACTTATTGGCAAGAGCATCTCTGCCAGCAGGGATGTAATCAATGGTATTAAAAAAAGCCACTCTGTTATTCACACAACCTAAGATCATCTATTTATAGAGAAAAGCTTAGGGAGCTTATAATGCTTTCAGAAGTCAGAAAATGACACTCCAGAATAACATGGAAATGGTTACGGCTGGATGTGAATGCATCTTGGAAATGTGGGGTTTTTTGCAGCTGGCTCTGGAAGGGGGAGGAGGAGTGGAGGACCCTCTTACCAATAAAGCTGGTGAACTAACGTCGATGTGGCTAATGACCTGAAGCTCCGTCTGTACACTTTGATCAGGTACTGCAGGTCTCTCCAGAACTGCTTTCACATAGTACTGAATACTGCCATACTTCCCAGTAAAAGAGGTCACCAGAGGTCTGAAACAAGCAGACATATAAGCATCACCTTCAGTTTATAAATCAGTTCCAAACATGAATACTTCCTGTGTACATAGATGTTCACTAGTTTAGAGCATGGACTTTTAGGGCCTTAGGGAAACCAAAGCAAACATGTCTGGGTGGTGGCTGATTAAGACAAACACGTAAAGCTGACTTATCAGTTTGATATTAAAAAACAACACCACCACACCACAAATCCAATTACATTAAGTTAATGTTCCACAACGAGCAGTGGCCAGCACAATCCCTTCAGGTTGGATTATTTAACTTACTCTTGGGGGAGCTGAAAGCTGAAGGGAAATTCGTGTCTTCCATCTAGAAGAATTAAGCTTTCCTCACCTGTTGGATAAAAACAAACAGTATGTTTTAGTTATTCCATAAACAGAAGAATAAAGCACAGCTTCTCTAAATTATTTATGTATCCAAACACCCAGATGCAAGGGCCTAGGACAAGTTTTGATTGATCCCAGTGGGTTCTGGATTAAAGCCCATGCTTTATTTATGCTATGTAGCGATTTCAATGAGACAAAAAGTCAAGGAAACATGGAGACCTTGAGTTTCAGTTCAGGACTCTGGCCAAATTCTAATCCAAAATGGCTTCTGGAAAGCATAAAGTTTCTTTTCCTTTTCAGCAGATGTCAAATTAATCTAGTTTTTCAATTAACAATTCAACTAACTTTTGTGCTAAAATGCTGCAGTTTAAGGTCAGCATTATGAAATACTGCCAATATATTCATAGAGAGCCTAAGTGTTAACACAGTTTTTAAAGGCCTATATGTATATTTCCTACACCCTGAGATGTGCTTAACCCTTTCAGACCAAAATGCCATTTCGTTTCAGTTTTTCCATACTGCCATAGTGCTGCAGTGCCTCTGACAAAGCTGCCAGTTAGAGTGACCAATGCATAAAGAGCTTCCTCTGCTGTCTCAAGCCACTGCAAAAGGGGGCCGACTGCTTCGAGTGGCTTCCAGGAGCAGCTTCCCAGCTGCTTGCTTACAGAGCACAACGAACTTGCCGGCGCACAACGCAATTTCCAGAAGGGTCAACCTCTGCAGGAAACCAGCGCAATGTAGGAAACAGCTGCGGACTTTCCTTCTGGCCCCGTTCCGCATTTTCCAGCCGTCTACACACACAATCGAGTGCCAACTGTAGCCAGCCTCCCCTGGGCATACGCGTGAAGGCTGCAGCTACACCAGCCAGAGGTTGCGGGAATGACGTCCTCGTTGGCAGGACACCTACCCAGGCCTTACGCCGTTTCTCAGCATCCAAGTCTGATACCCAGTTCTCCTCGGAAAAGGTTTCAACCCTCATCCTTCACCCATTCTGGGAAAAGCAGGCGTGGACGCCTTCCCGCGGCGGGATGCCCTGCGGCCCCTCCGCCACGTCCGGGCAGCAAGGGGCTTGTCCCCAGAGCCCTACCCTGCCGCCTTCCCCCCGTAAAGGAGGCGTCAGGGCCCCCGGTCCCACCCCCACTGTCGCTGCGGCGGGCGGGCGGTCCCCGGAGCTCACATGGCGGCCGCGCAGGAGCCCCCCGCCCCGGGATTCGGCCCGCGCCCCCGCGTAGCCATGTCGCCCGGAGCCTCCCAGTCCTTCCCCCTGGTCGCCCCTCACCTTCAGGTGGCTCCTGCAGGAGGCTCTGTCGGATGTCCAGGTATCGCACCTCCGCCTCTCGCCGTGGTCCCGGCCCCGGCGCCCTCACTGCCACCCCCCAGGTTCCCGCCCCGGGGACGGCGCCCGAGCTCTCGCTCCAAGCGACGCGGGCCCGACCGGCGGCCTCCAGGCGCAGTCCGCGGAGCGGCAGCGGACCCGCCAGCTCCAACAGCACCTGGCCAGATACCGTGTCCCCGCTGCAGTAGCCGCCGCCGCCGCTGCGCCGGGCCTCGTCCTCCAGCACCAGGGCCAGCGTCTTCACCGTCCCGCCGGCCCCGGGGCCCTGGCCCGGCCCGGCCGCCATCGCTCCCCGGCTCCGGGGCAAGCCTGCGGCCACCGTCGACGGTTGCTTTAAAACCCGCCCGTCTCCGCCAGAGCCTGCAGCGGAAAGTCCCGCCCTAGCCCGCTCCTCATTGGCTACCCGTCAGGCCCTCGCCCTACTATTCGCCGCGGGCTGCCTCTAGGTCTCCTCTTCATTGGTTTCTCGGAGGGCGCACACTTGGAGTGCGTCACGCTGCGTGATCGCCGCGGTAGAGCCAATCAGGTGCGGACGGCCGCGCGTGGACAGCACCTCGATTGGCAGGGCGGCTACAGCTCCCTGGAGCGAGGGCCAATGGCGCGGCACAGCCACCACGTGCACAGCCTGTGGATAAACAGGCAGGAGGGGCGGGGCGAGGCGAGGCGGCGGGAGGGGCCTGGGCAGGGCCTGGGAGGGGCCTGGGCAGGGCCTGTAGGCGTCGGGCCCTGCTTCTGCGTAGGGCGTGGCCGTGTGGGACCTCGGGGGTCTTAGCTGCTCCTGTGTCATCACCGAGGTTGTTCACTGCGTTGGCAGCCCAGGTGGGTGGAGGGTTCCGTGCTGCGGGGTCGCCTTGGACCCTTGGTGGGCCTCGGTTTCCGTCATGGCGTCCACCTTATTGCCTTTGGTGTCAGCCTCTTCCTGCCGACAGCCGGCCTGGCTGAGAGTGTGAAGTAGGTGAAACGATTTTGCTGCTGCCATTTCCCCCTTGGTTTACCTGGGGGTAACATCAGGAGTCCTACCCAGCCAGTGTGAGCCCTTCTGCCCCATTGATGAGCAGCCACTGAAGAGGTTGAGGCTGTACATGAGCTCTGCTGGATCTGCGCCCAGCCTTGCTGGCCACACCGATACTGTGTTGCTCTGTGTTCTGTCACACAGGTAGTGCCCTGGTTCAAGAGCTCATTTGTACAAATCCCCTTTTTCTGTTTGGACAGGTAAATGGATACACTGAGCTGCGTGCTGCCCGCCTGAGCAGTGTGGCCCAAACGCCCCTACAATGATCTCTAGTAGTACTTGGAAGATTTACCACCTAGAATAAACATGAAGTTTGCTGTTATTTCAAATATTCAGAAATATAACCTTAGGGGAAACCCCAACATCTCTAGGAAGAGTGGCGGGTATCTCTTTGTTGGTAGGTGAGTACAGCCAGATCCAGCATCCTGATAGAGATAGGCTTCTAGGGTCCCATGTCCCAGGTTGAGCCAGTAGCCAGCCCAGTACAAGTTACAGAACAAAGTGCTTTACATGTGCTGGACAGATACTAAAATGACTTTTGTCTTGGGAGGTGTTGGCAGGGGTGCATCTTCCTGAAGGTGTGTACGGGTGACTATCTGGCAGCATTTCCATTGGTAACAAAGGAGTCATTTCCCGGTCCGAGTCACCTGCCTGCTTGAAACTTCAGACAGCTGCATCTTCCTGCATACCTCCATCCCTCTCAAGTTATGAAAAACACCAGCCTGGTGTTTCCCAGCTGACTCAGTTAATTACTTAAATTAGCAGAAAATGTCTTCTAGACTCAGAAGCTTTTACATAACTGACAACACACCGTCATGCTTCCTCAGAATCCCTGGCATACCTCGTGATGTCCTGACCTGTGAAGTGGAGGCTTGTATCTAGAGCGACTTCTGTGATGAACTTGCTGAGAGCAAGGTAGGCCTTTCGAACACCTTTACTTGGCTGCAAGGTAATGCAGCTCTCTGCTAATTGATAATAATGTGGAAGAAGTAATGTGGTTACAGATGGGGTGAATTTTTAAACTTTATATGGAGGCTTGGCCATGGGTTCCCCAGCTCATGATGAGGAATTATCTAACTAAAGAAAAGAATGCCATGGTGCTTGTTTGAGTACCTGCAGGGGTTTTGGGGTATTCATATCCCTTTGTGCTGTCCAAAATAGTTTTTATAGCAAGTGCAGATGTTGTGTTACAGTTGGGAACTGTGGTGTATAAAATCAGGTGTAGTTATTTTTAGTTCAGTTAAACTAATACAGCTTGATTGTCTGTTTGCATAAATGTTTTCCTTTATGCCTTTTGGTTTTGTTTTGGTTGGTTTTGGTTTTGTTGGTTTTTTACATTGGCAAGTACCGGATTAGTCTTGTAGCCAGCCAACAGCATGTCTGTTTCTCTTGTGTGTGTGCTGAATATTGCCTCATGTGCTGAATTTCCTTAGGTACGGCACATGTGTGTGATTTTCTGGAACTGGCTTTGAAAGTATGATACATGCAGAATAAAAAATACACCAGAGCCCACACCTCCCTTTCCCTCCTGTTTTAATTAGGTACTGTATAAAAAATGTGATTAATTCTCTTATGGGTATTGTGCAACCATTCAGACATCGCCTCCCCTTTATTCTTTGCAAGTGCAAATGAGGTATATAGAGGAATGAATAAACATGGACAATTGCATGTGAAACAAAACATTATACACAATCGATGAGAGTGAAGAGGCTGGAATGATAAGGACAATTAGCCCACAGATGACACAATAAATAGGAAGGGTTTGTCACAGTCAGATGGTACTTGTTCCAGACATTTGTTTGCCCTGTAGCAGACTTTTTCCCAGCAGCTTTCAAAGATCAGAACTTGTTGAAATGACCATGGAGCAATTGGTTTTCTTACCCATCCGTCTTGAAGATACTTTCTTGTACATGAGGCAGTCTTACTGATCAACACAGTGAAATTGTAGCATGAATGGTGGCAACCACCACATCACTATTTTAGTCTCTGATAAGCCAGAAGGAAGGAACAGAAGATGAACACTCAAGACCGTGTGGGTGTCTGTGTGTGACTGGGTATTTGTGTGTGGGTGTATGTGTAAGCGAGCGAGAGATACATGAAGATCATAGAATCATAGAATCAGTCAGGGTTGGAAGGGACCACAAGGATCATCTAGTTCCAACCCCCCTGCCATGGGCAGGGACACCCTACACTAGATCACGCTGGCCAGAGCCTCGTCCAGCCTGGTCTTAAACACCTCCAGGGACTGGGCCTCAACCACCTCCCTGGACAACCCATTCCAGGGCTTCACCACTCTCATGGTAAAGAACTTCTTCCTCACATCTAGCCTGAATCTCCCCATTTCCAGCTTCATTCCATTCCCCCTAGTCCTATCACTACCTGAGATCCTGAGAAGTCCCTCCCCAGCCTTCCTGTAGGCCCCCTTCAGATACTGGAAAGCCACAATGAGGTCACCTCGGAGCCTTCTCTTCTCCAGACTGAACAGCCCCAACTCCTTCAGTCTGTCCTCATAGGAGAGGTGCTCCAGCCCTCTGACCATCCTCGTGGCCCTTCTCTGGACACGCTCCAGCACGTCCACATCCCTCCTGTAATAGGGGCTCCAGAACTGGACGCAGTACTCCAGGTGGGGTCTCACCAGAGCTGAGTAGAGGGGGAGAAGCACCTCCCTTGCCCTGCTGGTCACACATCTCCTGATGCAGCCCAGGATCTGATTGGCTTTCCGGGCTGCAAGCGCACATTGAGAGCTCATGTCGAGCTTCTCGTCCACCAGCACCCCCAAGTCCCTCTCCTCAGGGCTGCTCTCCAGCCAGTCACTGCCCAGCCTGGATTTGTGCCTGGGATTGCCTCGACCCAGATGCAGGACCCTGCACTTGGTCCTGCTGAAGCTCATGAGGTTGGCTTGTGCCCACCTCTCCAGCCTGTCCAGGTCCCTCTGGATGGCATCCCTTCCCTCCAGGGTGTCCACTGCACCACACAGCTTGGTGTCATCAGCAAACTTGCTGAGGGTGCACTCAATGCCACTGTCCATGTCACCCACAAAGATGTTGAACAAGACAGGTCCCAGGACTGATCCCTGAGGGACTCCGCTTGTCACTGGCCTCCACTGGGACATGGACCCGTTGACAGCCACTCTTTGGGTGCGGCCATCAAGCCAGTTCCTTATCCATCTAGTGGTCCACCCATCAAACCCATGTGTCGCCAGCTTGGAGACCAGGAGGTGGTGTGGGACAGTGTCGAAGGCTTTGCTCAAGTCCAGGTAAACGACATCAGTTGCTTGCCCCTCATCTATTAATGCTGTCACCTGATCATAGAAGGCCACCAGGTTTGTCAGGCAGGATTTGCCCTTGGCAAAGCCATGCTGACTATTCCCAATCACCTCTTCACTGTTCTTCTGAGTCATTAGTGCCTCCAGGAGGATCTGCTCCATGATCTTTCCGGGCACAGAGGTGAGACTGACTGGCCTGTAGTTCCCCGGTTCCTCCTTCTTGCCCTTTTTGAAAATGGGAGTAATGTTTCCCCTTTTCCAGTCTGTGGGGACTGCCCCAGTCTGCCATGACTTCTGGAATATAAAAGATGCTTGATTATATTTTCATTTTGTTTATTTTACCACTTTATTTAGGACTATGTAAGAAGAAGCTGCCTGAACAAGTTAATTAATGCACGAGTTGGCCTGTGAGACTAAAGAATGCACAGAGAAAGGTCTCATTTGAGAGCATTCACAAAGCTGTGAACAGCTCTAGTGATAATCACAGACCTATTTTGAAGGTGAAGGAACTGGGAGAACATCTTCCTGCAGCAGCTGGTGATGTCCAAGCTCTGCTGGTTAATTTGGTGTGGTGTTAATTTGACTGCTGTGGTTAGATCACTGAATTTAGATCAAGCTGACAGTGTAAGTTTCTACATGTAATAATTATTTTTGACTCATTTCAACGGACATACTGAAAATAGGCTGTCAGGGCTTGAACTTGGCATAAGGCTTTTTGGAAGTATCATAGATTCCGAGTTTCCGCAGCAGAGAGGACAGCACCTGATCTATAAATAACTGGTTTTGAAGAAGATACAAGGTTGGAAGTGGTCTTAGAAACAGTGACCTCTGCCAAGAAGGTGGCTGTTTTTCAGGGATCCAAGCTATGACTGTGAAGGAAGTGAAAGACTTGATTAGTATTTGCTGTCCTCATCCTGCTTGAAGGGAACTGAGACAGAGCTCTTAATCATGAGTCAGGCATCAGCACTAGGAGTTTGCCAACTGAGTCTTTCTGATCTTAATCAATGGCTTGACAGTTTAGAGAGTGAACAGCTAATTCTGCTGCTGGAGGAGGGTTTGGAGAAGTGTTGATGAGAGCTGCTAACAGCTAATTTACAAACTGTGGGTTTCTTTTTTGAGATTGCTGTACTATAACATCTGTTCAAGTGTCTTTCCAAACACAACAGGCAAGAAAACCAGGGACTGAGCTGCAGTTGAGTTTAGGGGAAGAGCCATGAGACAGGCTCTGCTTGAGTGGAGGCTTCATAAAGGCAACAAACAGCCTGTAAACTCTATGCTGCCCTTCTTTCTGCGTGGTAGGGAGGATTTGCCCATTTACCTCATCCTTTATCTGCAAGTAGTTTCAACTCTCACTGGGTCTGACACATTAGAAAGCATTTGGGTGAAATGCTGATATTGTGGACTCTTAAGTTCTACAAAAGCTCTCAGAATACAGGACATCCCTCCCCCCATATTCCAAAATGCTCTTTCTGTGTTTGTTTACAGAGTCAGGACAGGAGGGCTGGAGGCCGTTCCTTTCTTTCTCTAGTTCCTGGCTTTTTACCAGTGCGTTCCTTCATTAGAGCTGTGCCAAAAATGCATGCCTGGAGCAGGGTGTGACTTCTCCTTGGTGCTCCCAGTCTTCAGAAGAAGGTGACAGATGAGTGTTGGTGGCACTTGCTGTCACGTACAGTCTTTCGTTACTTTTATTCTGTTAGCAGTAATTGAAAGGTCAGCCAAATTTTTCTTCGCCAATTAAGTGGCATTTACAGATAGGAGATGCAGGGAGCTAGAGGTAGTTTGCCAAGTGCTGCTGCAAACACAGTGCCCAGCTAGTCTGATAGGTCACCACCACCACCAATGTGTAAAGCACCAGGGAGCAGATTTTTGAGAATCATTCTGTATGTGGTCCATTGAGACCCACAAGTGCTGAGGTAGTGGCCCAGGAATCTGAAAGCCTGCATTTTTGTCTCAGCGGGTGCTTGTTCGTGCAGCCCATCAGACACAGCACCATCCTCTTGGCCAGAGCATCAGTCTTAATGCAAGGCTGTGTCTGGAAGTGGGAAATCCCAGATGACAGATCCCAGATGCTGATACAGGAAATCTGGGGCAGAACTGGTACAAAAAGTAGGATGTGATATGTTGATGACTGAGAACCAAACTGAGTGCTTGGCCTGTACAGCTGCCTCCTATGCTGTCCTAACCTTCTGAAGGGTGGGAATGAAGCATCTCATCCCTGGGCCTAGAGGCTAGGGGAGAGAAAAGGATTGTGGTGGAGACTTCAAGGGATCCTTTTCGCTTTTGATGGCAGTGCAGTGCCAGGATCTTCTCCCTCATCTCCAGATGAACGGTCTTGCGATGTGGCAGCAAGCCTGCCCACAGGGTGAGGGTCCCTATACCCATTCTTAGCTGTTGGGGTTTAACTCCAGCCAGCAGCTAAGCACCACACAGCTGCTTCCTCACTGCTCTGCCCTGACAGTGGGATGGGGGAAGTATTCAAAATAAGTAAAACTTGTGGGTTGAGATAAGAACAGTTTACTAACTGAAATAAAAATAAAATAGAGTACTAATGAAAAGGAAGATAACAAAAGGAGAGTGAAATAAAACCCAAGAAAGATAAGTGAGGCATGATGTTGTTCACCACCTGCTGACTGATGCCTAGCCAGTCCTCAAGCAGTGATTGCCCCTCCCAGCCAACTCCCCCAGTTTATATACTGAGCATGATGTCCTGTGGCACGGAATATTCCTTTGACTAGTTTGGGTCAGCTGTCCTGGCCATGCTACCTGCAGCTTCTTGTGCATCTACTTGCAGGCAGAGCATGGGAAACTGAAAATTTCTTAGCTTAGGATAAGCACTACTTAGGAAGCACTAAACCATCAGTGTGTTATCAGCATTGTTCTCACACTAAATCCAAACCACAGCACTGTACCAGCTACTGGAAAGAAAGCTGACTCCATCCCAGTCAAAATGAGGACACTCGCCCAGCACACTGGGACTACATCCCAGCATGTGATGGAGCACTGTGTTGTTTTGTGCACTGGTAAAGAAAACACTTGAGTGACCTGTTGTTTGCTTAAATATTTATACAGTGGATGGCATTGCAGGATCTGTTACAGCTAGTTCCCCTGGATAAAAGCAATCTAAGTCCAGCAGTCAGTTGGGCAGCAGAAGACTGCTTCAGGGTGGTTTTGGCTGTTTATAGATGCTACAGGCTTTGCAGAGAAAAAGCAGAGGAAAAATGGATGTGGTTAGAACATCCCTTCATCTTGGTATCCCCTGAGGACAGAAATATTTATCTGGGTTAGTGGTGCCTGCACAATTAAAGTGGCCTTCTGGAAGTTCTCCTTTGGAGAAAGAGCTTCCTACAGTGTCATTTCAGTGGCTCTGACTTCAAAGTGAGGTGGTCAGAAATATTCCTATGAATATCTGACAAAGAGGGAGGATTCAGATTTCTGCTGTAGAATGGGCTCTGAGACAGCAGCTGCATTATTCATGTGTGGATGGTGGTTTGGTGTTCCAGCTCGAGGGAATGAATAGCCAGAAAGGGAAAGGGGAATGTTTGGGTTCTCAGTTACGTGCTGCTGTAGCTGATTCCTACCATGGGCTGTAATTTGAGGGTTTGAGAGCTTTGTAAAGTCTCTTTTTAAAAAAATCCAAGCTGAAAAACGTCGAACTTGGAATGAACCCAAGCCTTGTACCAGAAAACCTCAGAGTGAGGGGAAATGCATGCCTGGATCTGAGCTCACCTTTTGTTAGAGCATCCTGTCAACGGGACCGTGTGCCTCCTGCTGACTCTTCTGCCTTACCAGCTCACACCAAGCAATGACATGAGGTCATAGCTCTGTGAGAACACAGGTGGCTTATCCAAAAATTCTGTAAGGATGGTTCCAAGTGCTGTTTGCTGGACAGCATCTGCTTGAAGCCATCACCCTCATGGTTGTAGCTGGCTCTCAGCACAGTCCAGCAACACAGCAATTAGCAGATGCAGAGGTGCCGCACGTGAAGCGTCTCTTTCACAACACCATTTCTGATGGCTGCTCTTGTTGCCCAGGCTTAGAGAGTTTATTTCAGCAGAAAATGGTGATAATGGAATGCTTATGCCAGAAGGGAATGTAGAGTGAGAGCTACAATGGATGGAAAGTGGAGTCAGCAGCCTGAGATAACGTGAGTGATCGTCAGGACAGGAAGCAGCCTGGGACTGCAGTTGAGCTCTGCTGATGGGAATTTGTGTTTTAACTTAAAATGGTGGTGTTTGGCTTTTACTGCTATTTCAGCATGACTTGCAATACAGCCACACCATGCCTGTGTCATGAGGTGCTTGTGCTTCGCGTCAGATTGTTGGATGTTGTTAAGATGTATTAATTATTTGGCTTAAATAAGTTTCAGAAAGAAAATTCAGTTAGAGTTAGAACGCTGAGTGCTTTAGCATGCTGTTTGCTTAGCTTCACTCAGCATGAGCAGCTGGATTTGCTGAAGCCTTAGGCCCCAGCTGTAAACTTTCACCTAGATGTGCTGAACTTGGGCAGAACTTGTATCTATTCAAGCAAGACAAGGCCTCCAGAGCCTGCACAAACCCCAAGATAAGGAGGGTACAAGGCAGCTGCAACTAGACAAGATAGCAGCCTGCCTGGAGACGGTGAAGAAACCCAGCAAGGATGCAGAAGGTGTTGAAGAATCTCAGGCCAGAAGCACCACTAGACCAAAGGGTGTATGAAAGGCACTTGGAGATCACATGGAGAGCAGATGCATAGTCTGTAAGGTATCAATGCCCAGGGATTCCTATGTTTAGGAGCTCTTTCTGGAGGCAGCCAGCTTGAGCTGACCCTGCTACTGTACCATTCTATAAAAGACTGAATATTGCCATAAAGATGCCAGGACGTGGCAATGCCATTATTCTTCCTGCTCACCTCTGTTTTTCATTCATTTTGCTTTAAGGAAATGATTTCTTAATTCGAATTAGTTGTTACTGCTTTCTGAATAGTAGGCCATTGCCCTGCTACTTCATATGAGGTCAAATCATTCCCATTACGGAATTTGTCTAGATACCTATCAAGAGTTATCACTCTCCCAAACCTTTCTGTTGATAAGCTGAAGAAGTTGAATCTTTTATGTCTTGCATCATGGGAGTCTGTGTTTAAACTGGTGCCTTTTAAAACCCAGTAACAGGTTAAATGCATTTAAAAATGCTTAAACAGTTCTTGGAGGTATTTGTTGGTAACCAGTTCGAGCTGTGGTTAGAACAGAAATGCAGGAGCTGCTCTGCTCATAGTTGTCGAAGGCCTGTGTTTCCTTTTAAAATAAAGTATACTAATTCTTCTTCAAGGTAAGAAAAGGTTAGGACTTTCCATCATTTCAGTCATTATGTGCCTATGCATTATCTGTGTGTTACAGAGCTCTGTCTATACATATGCATAAATATATGTGTATGAAAGAAAAATCTGCTGCTGTGGAAGCCAGAAATGGTCAGCTAGCTGTGAAAAGCACAGGAGATAAGAACACCCTCACTATTAATACTGTTCATTTTCAGAATAGCAGCAGCTATTTTGACACTTTCTTCTGAAACATGGAGGATTAGGCATTGTCAGAGCCAGGATACAGGGCTAGATGGACTTTTAACTGCCTGCAGTTGTGATTCTTATCTTCCTCTATGGGGTGAATTAAAATTCTTTGGATCAATGGATGTACACAGTCTTTCCTTGTATCAGAATAACATTACACATCCTCTTGTCATTATAACACACCAGAAGATTATTTTCAATAATAATGGCAAGACCATGTCAATCATATGACTTTTGTAGTGGGAATTTGCTTCTTACTACATTTTTCGTGTGTCAAATTTATCCTTTTCTTTCCTTCTTTCTTTTTCCTTCTTGAATTACCACTCAGAAGTTGGTAGCAAAATGTTCAGAATTTAAGAGAGAAAAAGAAAAGGTCTCGCTTCTGCTGCCACTGATGCTCTAAGTTATACAGGCATTAACTCCTCCTGTGCATCCATGATTATAAAAATGGCATAGGCAGAGCCTACATTTTGTTCTGCTTAAATATCTGTACAGATCACAGCTTCCCCCTGATGGACACCATTGTTGGAAAGCATTAGTATGCACTACCTGTATTTGTCAGTGTTCAAAGGAGGCAATCACAGAGCACTTCGTTTATTTTACCGCGAGCTCAGTAAATGCTGCACCGTTGCCATTCTGCACAGAGGGTATTTTCATGGAGAGGCATTATCATTAACAGATTCTTTTCAAATTCCAGGAAGAGTGTGGTATTTTTATTTGGCATAATGAAGTCTGAGCACTTAGAAAATTTGATTGTTTCAAGGCCTTTAATTTCCTCCATACTTGATTCTCTTACTTAATAAACTTCACTAGAATTTTCTTTGGTGCAGACAAGGTCTTCAAGGCCCAGTGTTAGCTCCTGGGCTCGGTGTGCAACTGGTGAAAACTCTGACTGTTGGTGTCCACAGGATGTGGGAAGTGTAGAAGTAGATTACAGGAGACGCTCGCTGTGGAACAACTGCACCAGAAAGTTAATGTAACAAAGAGTAAAGATTTAGCTCAAATATTGATGGAGCAATAAGGTGCTGAAGTTAGGCAATCTAGATCCTCTCAGTGTCTCTGGAAAGGAAGGAGCATTTTCAGCTACATCTCAGACTGCCATGGATTTGGAGGTCAGTCTCACTCTGAGATTTTAGGAAGTTAATTCAGGTTTTCCAGTATGAGGGATAGGAGCATAAGGCTTCCTGAAAGTCAGTAGCATTTAGGTTCCTAAATTGGGAGGATACTTTACAGATGGGGCTGGTTATCACCGTGATTTAGCACATTTTCTTTACCTTTGTTTTAGTCATTCTGCACATTTTTGTGGGGGGAGCTAGTTGTCCTTCTGATAATCAACCAATTTAAGTCTACTAGTAATTGATTAGTCTCTGCTAAGTCTTCAGTTTCATGCTTTGTTAATCTGTAAAACTTCCCAAGAAAAATGGTGTCATAATTGCAGTGTTTTGCACCTTGACATTAAGGGTGTATTTCACTCATGGCCAATTTAAAAATCAAAATAGAAACTTTGTAATAATCTCCCTTTACAGTTTGGGTTATGAGAAGCTGAGAATTCCCTTAGGCTTGATTGATAAAACATGGCATTTATCCCATTCCTAGGACGATGTTCAGCAAAGTTTATGACAGAGGGAAACAGCTGGCAAAGTGGGTTCAGGGAAAGGTGAAGGTAATATAGACATAAAAAACAAGAGGATAATGATTTTAAAAGGGATAATAGTTGTAATAACACCATTAACCTTTTGCTTCAAATTATTGAATGTGTGGTCTCTTCAGCAGGCTAATCAAAGGTTTGCATTAACTGCAATGCAAGAGAAAGTGGCAATATACAACCTGAGGTTATTTTTCCCCCCTCTTCCAATTACTCACTCTCAAGCCCATACACCCAAAAAACCCACCACCCCCAAACAACAAAACCAACCAACCAGAAACAAAACAAGAAGGGAGAAAAACCCAACCCTTTGGCTGCTGCAGACCCAGTGTTGAAATGAAGCTGACTTACTTTCAGATGAAACAAACTCTAGCTGCCTTCTTGCATTGCTGGATTTTGGTATCCATTAAAATTCCTGTAGATACACAGAGATACAAACAGGTTGCAGCGTGTTTGGTTCTACTGCGCAGAGGACCACCTGCACGGAGCCCACCTTGGAGGGCAGGTGTGCACCTCTCTTCAGAAACAGTGTAGACACATTACTGCAGAGGCCTCATGGCTCACCTGGGACATGTGAAGCTCCATGCCACTGTCTGTGCCAGATTTTGGCATCCGAACAGCTAATTCAGTCTGGACCAGAAAAAAACACACCTGCCAGTTTCACTTTCGTCTTACTTGCACACAGGGCTGATGAGCAGAGGCAGATGATGCTTTGACAGCTTACTCCCATGCTAAAAGGCAAATGCATTGATGGTGGGAAATTGCCATAGATGATGGAAAAACTCTCTCTGACTGGATGGAATTGTTCAGGAAATTGTCCAGTTAGGCAACTCTGCTCCATCATATGATTCTGCAGGTGTCAGTCCTTAGTGGTCACTTAAGGCATCTCTCCAGTATGCTCATCAGAGCACCTTTGGTTGGAAACTTCCCTTCTGTATGCAGTCAGCAGTGAGAGAACCACCTGAGTTAGACACCCAAAGCAAGACTGCCTGACTGGCTAGCAATGTGTCATGTCAATCTAGTATGAAAGCAGTAAGTGTAAAAGGAAGCTTGCATCGTTGTTCGCTGACAAAACCTCATACCATTAACAGCTCCATTCTGTGGAATCAGAAGACAGTGAGAGACTTCAGGAGCAGCGTGCCTTGAATTTGAATTAACCAGATTGAATTTAAAATCAACAAGCTGAAAGGGTCTGAGATAAGAAGTCAGAACATTCACAGGAAATGAGAACTCTTCCAGGAGCTAAAGGTGAGCGAAACACTAAGTCATAAAAAATATTCAGCCAGAAAAGAAACACCTTTTCTTTTTCTGAACACCTTTTCTTAGAAGCTGTCTATAATCAGTAACCTTTCCCAAGCAGTTTTCAGTAGCTGAATCTTTTGTTTCAAAACCACTCATTGATTCAGTGCCCTAAGTGAGAAGTAATTAAGGTGGACAGCAGTCTTGCCTGCTGTATGGATGTATAAGGTGTAGAAGAGAGAGGCAGAAAGGGGAGTGAATGAATTTTTCCAAAAGATAGCTCTCACCACCCGTGTGAGTCTGCTCTGGTGTATCATTACGTACCTGTGTATGTAGTTGTGCAGTTCTGTTCACCTTCCTGTCTCTTGAGATGGTTATTTCCATATACACACGTGCTGATGTGCATGTGTGTGTGTTCTCGAAAGACAATGAACTCTTTAGGCAGCACTTTGTCAGACTATCGTTTAAAGAGTTACATCCTTTTAATGCACAGTAGTTTAAGCAAACTCCAGGGTTCTTACTCGGCAATAAACCCATTAAATCATCTTAAATCCCATGTCATAATGACAATTTGATGCCACCAGATGTGGCACTAGGGATTTTTATTTTTTTATGCTTTCCTGGAGATACAGCTTCCTGAATTTTAAATTCTTTAGCCTGTTTGCACAGCTGTTAGATCACAGAGCTCTGCCATCTTTTTGCCTTGCATCAGTTACTCACTAAATCATGTGTGGCATGACTACAAACTCCCTGCATCTAAAACGTTTAGGCTGGTATCCACTTCACCTGGTAAAAGCTGAGTAGTTGGGCTGTATGGGAGAGGATGAACAAGTGCTATAACCCAGCAGGAGCAGGGAGGTCATTCTGCCCCTGTGCTCAGCACTGGTTAGGCCACACCTTGAGTCCTGTGTCCAGTTCTGGGCCCCTCAATTTCGGAAAGATGTTGAGTTGCTGGAACGTGTCCAGAGAAGGGCAACAAAGCTGGGGAGGGGTTTGGAGCACAGCCCTGTGAGGAGAGGCTGAGGGAGCTGGGGTTGCTTAGCCTGGAGAAGAGGAGACCCAGGGGAGACCTTATTGCTGTCTACAGCTACCTGAAGGGAAGTTGTAGCCAGGTGGGGTGTTGGTCTATTCTCCCAGGCAACAAGCACCAGAAGAAGAGGACACAGTCTCAAGCTGCGCCAGGGGAGGTTCAGGCTGGATGTTAGGAAGAAATTCTTCATAGAAAGAGAGATTTGCTATTGGAATGTGCTGCCCAGGGAGGTGGTGGAGTCACCATCACAGGAGGTGTTTAGGAGGAGACTGGATGGGGCTCTTGGTGCCATGGTTTAGTTGGTTAGATGGTGTTGGATGATAGGTTGGACTCAATGATCTCAAAGGTCTTTTCCAACCTGGTCTGGTCTGGTCTGGTCTGGTCTATTCTATTCTATTCTATTCTATTCTAGTCTAGTCTAGTCTAGTCTAGTCTAGTCTAGTCTAGTCTAGTCTAGTCTAGTCTATTCTGGTCTGGTTTGGTCTGGTCTGGTCTGGTCTAACCCAGAAGCAGCTGCTAATCCGGCTATGGAGCTCCCTCATGGGGAGGTTTCAGAGGTGCAGTCGGAAGCCTCCCCTTTGCACAGCCCTTTGCCCTGCATACTTAACAGCCTGGATCTGTGAAAAATACAGACACCTGGCCACTTCCCTGGCTTTTCTCACCTTGTTAACCAAAAAGGCAACCAGGTTGGCAGTACAGCACCACTTCTGTGTGAGAAACACATTAGAAGGATACAAGATGAGTCCAAAAAACCCTCTCTCAAAGAAGTACTGTTTCCTACAGTGCATATTTATATAGTGGAATAAGCCATGGGAGGCTGTAGAAAGAGTCAAGAGGCCAACAAATACGTTAAATGAGGAGCAAAATGAGTGGAGAAAAGATGCTGTCCTAGCCCTGACACATAGTGGTTGAGAAGCAACCCCTAATCCAAGCAGTCCCTAACTTCTGACTGACAGAAAGCAGGAGACCACACTGTGATTTGCCTGACCAGCAGTACTGGACTGATCCAAGACAGGATGCTGGGCCTTTGCTCTGATCCTGCGTGGGAGGACCATGTTGTCAGGAGTTCTGTTACGCTGTGAGCTTGTATGGGTCAGTGTTGTGTGATCTGAGGTGGCAAACGTGGCTGCTCTCCCTCTGAGACCTTCCATTAGACAGGCACTGTCTCCTGAAAGAGGGGCATGTGAGAGAGAGATGTTGGCAAGGATTTGAAGTGAAGGTGGGATTAGGAGCTGCTTTTGGGTGGGTCAAAATCATGGTCTGTGACCCTGGCAGCTTGTTGTGGGCATTTCTTGAGGGTCAGGAAGATTGGCAGAAGACACAGCCTAGCTATTGGTAGGTGACAAGCACCTGCTCCAGCCTGGGTGTGATTTGGAGTCATCACACTACCAACCTCTTATCAGTGCCAAAGGACTAATAAAGCCTGATTTAACATGATTTAGAAATAGTATTTGAAAAGCTGATTCAAAACCTGGTGGAAAGGTTACCATTGCCTTGGTTTGATCAGCTGTTGAGCTTTGGGGCTGGCACATGAGGGTTTGAGCAGCTCTCTTTTGAAGAGGGTGTGAAATGCTGTCTAGATGATCCTCCAGTGAAGTGTAATGTTTGATAACATCAGTAAATACTAAACAGAAACAAAATGACAATAGCATTTGAGCATCTTCTGATAGCAAATGAGGTGGAAAAGGTAAATGGATGTAGAAGAGGATCCCCAGAGGTTGGGTTGCAGCATGGTGCTGGTAGGAGCCCTGTTGTTACCATACTGATCTCAACATGTGGGGCTTGAAATCTTTGGATTGTGTCTGAACAGAGATTTGCTCATAGCTGCCTTTCCTCTTATCTGTAGTGTATAGGTTGTCCTCCTCTCCTACCAGCAAACAAATAATAACTCTGTGTCAGCTATAGCAGCAGTTTACTTGGAAAAGCAGTGAAACAATTTCAGGAAAGTATGAGCTGTGATTTTGGCTTTTTTGTTGTTGTTGCTTTCCTGTCACTTAGCAGCTAGGAGGAGGAGATGCACTGATGTGCAGAGCCGGGCGTGTATTATGCAAACTCGTATCGCAATCTCATTGACTGTTCATGGACCCCCATATCCCTCTGTTTCCATCTGTTGTTTTAAGACTAAGTTGTTTGGAGGATGTCCAAATTCCTTTCCCTTCCCCAACTTTTGTGAAGTACCTGTCTGCCTGAGGCTTCCTACACAGAGAGCAGAGAGAGAGAGGCTTCTCTAGAGAATGTGATGTGCCAGGGGATGCTCCTTTCTCTCTTTCTCGCCCCTCCTTCCTTCCATCCTCTTCTCCTGACTGCACTGGGATCATATAGGGTGCCTAAATACATCTCCCTAGTCAAGGACCAGAGTTGATTTGGGTGATTTAGGGCTATGCAGCTGTTTCCAGCTGGTCATGGTTCAGAATTAAGATAACACAGGCTGTAAGGAGAACAAATATGCGGCCAACCAATTGCCTGTGCCCCATGGCAGCAGCAGAAACTGCCATGTCTCAGTCTACCCTGCTCATGGCTGATGCAGTATTTCAAGAGATAACAAGGGAATGCTGATCTTATCCAAGAGAACAGGACCGGTACAGAATATAAATAAGCAGAGCATATAAAGCATAAATGCAGCCCTATTAAGTATGTTTTAATTTCTGAAGAGAATGACATTTTGGAGTTGGATTTACTGAACAGGAAAAGATTATGTGCATCGTTAAAAGGAAATGTTTTCAAGGGCCCTTTTAAAAAATGTATCCGTGTTTGCAATTGCCATGTGCACAGTATAAAAATCAGAGAAGAGAAAAAAACCCACAGCAAGCAGTGGAAATGGCCCATTTTGTGAATTATAGGAAAAAATATACCATCTGTGATTTAGTGCAGTTCCTGAGATCCCATCTGTGATTGAAGCACAGTCCTCATTGAAGGCTGAATTCCTGAGCTGTTCCATATGATAAAATATTTCTCTTGGAAGACACTTGGGCTAATGGGATTGTTTTTCTGGAATATGGCTTTTCTAGATGAGACATAAAACCCTAGAGGCCTAATTTTATCTCCGGTGGCCAGCTACAGCTGACGTCAGGAGAAGCAGGAGTGAGAGGAGGTCAAAGATCTAACCACCGTTGGTTGCAGTATTTCTGTACTACATTTTGGCTGCCCAGGTTGCTGGGTCTAAGAGGTCTAGATGGTGATTTCATAATCTCTAGTGTCAGATATTGTGGTCACCAGACTCCTTGCATGAGCAGGGCTTACTGTACTCAACAGAAGCTTTATTTCCTTTTGTTGAGAGTGAGAGAGATTTCCTCAAACTGATGGCAGGCCTGTAATGCAGGTGCACTGTCTTCTGATGCCTTTATATGTGTCGTCGCTGCAGTGTCTTAGTCTTAGTCTAAAGGTGGCTTTAGCTCTCTCAGGTATGTACAGAAACACAACATACTTCATTCCAGTCCTCCATTACACGTGGAAGCGCAGACTGGCATGATTTCAGTTGCCACTGCAATGTATATTTGAATAATAAGTGCATTCACCTGTTTAATGTATGTTTATGTTTTCCACTCTATATAATTACATGCTGATTATACAATTACAGAAAATCTTTACCTCTTTGGCACAATTAGGCTGCTACTGCAGTAATGCCTGCAGCAGAGCTGCCTCGGTGTGTTTGGGAAAATACAGCCATGGTTAGTTGGTTCTCAGGTGTCCAGAGCCGGTGCAGCTCCCTCTGGAGCGAGGTGCTGCTGGAGCAGCCGGTGAGCCTGCGGTGCGGGTCACACGTGCAACCTCCTGCAGGTGAGCCTTGCTTTGTTGCAGATAGCTTTGGCATTATTAGAAACACCTGTGCTAAGGATGTGCGTCCCACCTGATTTCCTCCCGCCTGGCCCAGCTCCCTCTGTTCCTTGGTTCTGATGCACAGCACCAGGTGCTGTCAAGCAGCTGCCCAAACAGAGAGCCCTGGGCCACCATCCCCTTACGCTGGGGTCAGGTCACTGAGTCCCAGTCTGAACTTGCCTCTGGTAGTTTTAGGGCAGACCTCAGAGCACTGCAGGCGTTCTGCTAGGCTCATACTCCCTGTCACCACGTGAGTCGGTGAGGATGGGGCAGATTTGTGTCACAGTGTGCGATGTCGTGCTGGAGAATGCAACTGCAGCTGGCTCTCATGAAGCACCCAGCTCTGGGTGCTCTCCTGCTTGAGAGAGATTTCTGGTCACTGGCGTATGAATAAACAAATGAATAGTAGCCATTGATAGCATCAGCATCTGTTTGCTCTGGTGGTGAGTGAAATGATTCACCCAAGCTAACAACAAAGCAGTTGGGAGCAGGATGCCTGCCTCCCACCTGCCTTTCCTGGGATAAGCTGTCTGCCTGCACAGCCCCTCAAGGAGGAAAAGAACAGGCCTGTTCAATGGGATAAATACACCCTTGGCTTTGCATCTTCTTTGCTGTAAAGGTCTGGCAGCCAAAGGGTTAAAAAGAAATGAGTGCATTTGGCATGCTCCATGGCGTGCCCAAAGTCTGAACATGAATGACCAAATTGCTTTTTACTTTTTAAATTAAGCCCTCTGCTCACACACAGCTACCACTGCAGTTCCATTAATACAAAATTTGTTCCCACTCTTATTTTTAATAGGGTATGACCTTGCTGTTCCATCTCTCAACTTTACTGACATGAGATCTTATTAAAAACAATTCTTCCCCTCTCCTCCTTGAAATCTGAGCTTCTGATAGCTTCATCCACATTGTGTTTGTTTTATATACACAGCTCTGCAGCTGCTGCTTCCTTTGCTGAGAAATGATAGCAGAACTGTTGCATCCACTAGAAAAGAGTAAATAAAATTAAATGAGGAAGAACAATACATCTCTGGCAGAGAAGAGTAACTCTTTTAAGGCATGTATCTAAATTGTACAGCCTGATCTTAATTGTAAGGATAATTTGTTGTTATTTCAGGCCACTTGGAATGTGACAGCAAACTCACACTCTTGGCAGTACATCCAGGGAGATTCAGTGGAGACAATGGGAACAAGTTTCCAGAACTGAGAGGAGTTTAAAATGTCTTTATTAGGTTATTAGGGCTAGAGTCGGTGATGAGAAAGAATGGAAGCGTGTGTTACAGTCTTTGGTTGGTGTGTCTGAAGGGATTTTTGTAAGCACAAGCAGTGCTGGATGAGGCCCTGAGTGGGTGGTGTTTGGTTGAGGGTTAGGTGTTAGTGTTGGCAGTGAGGAGCCCCCTGACCAGCCAGCCTCCAGCTCCTTGGTCTTGCTCCCTAGGGAGGATCAAGAGGAGCTCCTCTCACATTCCTCAGCCAGGCTGGTCCCATGATCAACTGGTGGCCCTGATGTGTGACCCCATCCAGGCTCCAAGGCCTTTCTGTTACCATTTCTCTCTGTTTCATTGTCTCTGCCGTTGCTGATAAAGCCAACACCAACGATGGTGGCCAGCAGTAGTGTACTGGTAGTTACTGGCACTGTTTAGCCATGGCTGTGGGACTGGATGTCTATTCAGCCCTTAAACAAAAGTCCTCATGAACTTGCCCAGAGCTTGTCTGAGGAGCCGAGAAACAATATTAAAGCAGAACAGAGCAAGAGAGAGTAAGGTGACCTCAAAATGTTAAGTCATGAGAGGGCAATATCAGAAACTGTAAGTGTTTTTGAGACTCATCCAGCTTTTTCTGTAATAAGAGAAACCTGTGCAGATGTGTGGTTGGCTCTTCTAATAGCTTGTCTTAACTCAGCAACTGCAGAGCTGAGATTCTGGGGGAAAGCAAGCTGTTGGAGGGGATCTAAAGCCTGCAGACAGTCAGATGGTTGGGGAGAAAACGAACATGGTAGAGTGATCTGATGGAGGAAGGGAGGAGAAATACCTCCTTGGTGAGGAGGTAGGAAGGGATGAGAGGACGAAAAAAAATTCCAAGTGATGGCTTAAAAAAAAGTAGAAATCTTCCATTTAAAAGGAAAAAGAGAGAGCTGTGAAAGGTGGGAAGTGCATTGTCTGTTTTGAAAGCAGCTAAGAAAAACCTTGGGAAAGATCAGGTTGGGCAGGAGTGCTGCTGCTCTAAGGGAGAAGCAACAGTTGACAGTCAGCCAAGGTGGATGCCTTATCAAAAGGATGAAGGAATAATGGCTATAAAAAGAATGAAAAAGGTTTTATGAAAAGGTGACGCTCCACTAGTGGGAGATTTACCCTGGATGTTGCCTGGGAAATGTCTGGAGGAAGAGGTGAAGAAGGGCAGAGGCTCAGGCAAGCCTGCAGCGTGGCTGTTTGTATACTGCACAGCAGGACACATCCTTTCTGCTCTTCTGGGCGTAGAGCTGGCACTGTCTTCAGTGCCCTGTGAGCAATGCCCTGGCATTGGTGTGGCACAGCAGCCTGTGCAGGCAGCCCTGGGAAGATGCTGTGGGGAGTGATGCTGCAGAGGGGCCCATGTGCTGAGAGGGTGGGCACTTGCAGCAGTGTGTCTTGAGGGCAGCCTTCTGCGTGCTTTATCTGCCATGTGAGTGGTGGTCGTTTGCCCTCGCACCTGAAGAGTAGCAGCAGGTTGTTTCCTGTGGCCTCAGCCTGCTTTCCCACCCTGTGTGTAGGCCACTCGCTGGGCTCGGTGCTGCCTGGAGGCCAGGCCTAGGAGAGGGTAGGGTGAAAACTCTGCTTCCAGGAGAGGAGGAGGATACTCCAGACCATGTTCACATACCTGCTCTGCCACGCAGGCTGAGGCTGGCTGTGGGTTACTATTTCAGCATAGCCTCAGGGATAAATAAAAGGAGCCACCTTCACATGGATGCTGGCCCTTGTACCAGCTCCAGGTGTCAGCAGGGAAAAGGGCAGCTCCTTGTCCTCAACTAACCTAGAAGAGAGTCTGAAGCACCTACATGTCTCCCTGTCACTGTTTCAGTGAGTCTCTTCTGCTGTGCTGCTTTGTCTCTGCTCCATCACAGCATGGCTCTGCTCCACTTGGCCCAGCAAATTCCAGGCACGAACCAAGGACAGCCTCGGGCCCTTTGAAATGATCCAAGAAGTAGCAGAGACAGGCTGGGGTGAAAGGCAGGAAGAATCTATAAACCTGAAGCAGCACCTTCATTTGCTGCTGCTGCAGTCTGGTAAGTGGAAACAAGGTCATTGTTGGGTCTTTTTAGTGTTAATCAGGAGGAAGATTTACAGCCTTGGCAGTATCTGGCCTGGCCATTATCGTACAGATGCTCCTTGCATATGCTCCAACTTGAGGCAAAACACCAAGTAGCTTGGTATTAATATGAGCTAGAGCTCGTCATGAAGTTATGTCACCAGAGATTTATCCTCTGGTGAAAGTGAGAATCTTGGAACTGATCAGTTTTTTTTTCTCTGTAGAATAAACACTGAATTAGGACCATCGAGGTGACGAGGACATGGTGAGCTAAAAGTTCTGCCCTGTGAATGAGGGCAAGAAATGAGGTTTTCATTTCGTTGCGTAAGCTCTTGACCTTTCTTGCTGCAATGCGCCATCTAGTGTTCACAGCCGGCCAGAAACCAGCGTCGGGCTGCAGGCAGCTGGAAGAGGCTGCGGAGAAGGCAGGCCAGCAAACCAACTTCAGGTGTTGGCAGTCAGCTGTTACTGGGCTTTAGTACACGGCGTGACAGCTTAGGCAAGTGAAGCTTCTTCGTTGTTGGGTGGAACAGGAGATGTTCCGACTGGGCTAGAAAATTAATCTTAGAAAGCAAAGTAGAGACTGTGCTGGAGGAACATGTTGTGGAATTTCGTGCAGAGAGTGAATGCTTAGTGCTGTGTCAGATGTGCTTGAGCATCGAGCAGTGTGGCACTATTAATGCTGCTGGGGCTGCAGCCCTGCGCCTGCCTGCTCACCAGGGAGGTGGAACCGGGCACTGCACGCACAGAGCTGTGCAAGGTCATCCCTTGCCCCAAGTTTGCAAGGCAGCTGCAGTGTGCTGGTGAATCCAGGAGAAGGAGAGCACCTTAACGACCGTCATCCACTGTGTAGGTGCCTGCAGGTGAATTGTGCATGCAAATTAGTTGTGCAGTAGCCTAAAATCAGACTCAGCAAAGACACAGTTTAGCATCTAAAGTGCAAGAATCAGGGAGGGATGAGCCACAAGAACACTTTGAAATTGGAGGTGGAGGGGAAGTAAAAAGAAACTGCACAAAAATAACTGCAGCCAGATTTGTATCTGGGACATCTTTTGCACTGTGCTGGAGCTGTCCTGATAGCCTTGGACATCTCCGTGCCACATCTGATCACTCCTGAAACCACCCTGAGCACAGACCTCAAACAAAAAGGTTGTTATTATTATTTGTTATCTGGGAAGAGCTGACAGCATTGAGGAGTGCCAGAGGATTCATGCCTTGGGTTTTACTCTTTCAGTGGCCGGGAGCAGAGTCTAATTAGCCCAAACAATGTCCATGATAGAGAACAACCTTAATGACAGGAAGCAAATTAGGTCTCTGACCTAGCAAAGCACTTAACAGTGTGCCACATTTTCATGTACATGTGTCTCTGGATTAAGACCTGGACGATGTAACCTTTTTGCTGCCTCTAATTTTTCTGATTGCACTCTGAAGCACAGCTCAAGCTTACAGGCTCAGAAGTCCCTGTATTAATCTGCTTTCTAAACTGGCCCCTTGTGTCTGGACAGGACACCAGGGTTTCGTCCTGAACCCATGTACTTTCCTAGGCTTCCTGTAGGAAACCCCATCCCTGTGTTCAGCTATCCACAGCAGTTGGCTCCTCACTGGTGCTGGTTACCAGCAGCTGTGGAGAAAGTTTGAGTACAATACAATACAATACACCAGGTTGAAAGAGACCTTCAAGATCATCACGTCCAACCCATCAACCAATCCAACCCACCTAACAACTAAACCATGCAACCAAGCACCCCATCAAGTCTCTTCCTGAACACCTCCAATGAAGGTGACTCCACCACCTCCCTGGGCAGCCCATTCCAATGGGCAATCACTCTCTCTGTATAGAACTTTTTCCTAACATCCAGCCTAAACCTGCCCTGGCGCAGCTTGAGACTGTGTCCTCTTGTTCTGGTGCTGGCTGCCTGGGAGAATAGACCAATCTCTGCCTGGCTACAACCTCCCTTCAGGTAGCTGTAGAGAGCAACAAGGTCACCCCTGAGTCTCCTCTTCTCCAGGCTAAGCAACCCCAGCTCCCTCAGCCTTTCCTCATAGGGCTTGTGTTCCAAACCCCTCACCAGCTTTGTTGCCCTTCTCTGGACACGTTCCAGCAAGTCAACCTCCTTCCTAAACTGAGGGGCCCAGAACTGGACACAGTACTCAAGGTGCGGCCTAACCAGTGCAGTGTACAGGGGCAGAATGACCTCCCTGCTCCTGCTGGCCACACTGTTCTTGATGCAGGCCAGGATGCCATTGGCCTTCTTGGCTGAGTACTAGCGCTTCTGTGGCATCACCACTTGCCTGGGGTCTCAGCAGTAATGTAGACCTTCTCATGACAGCAGGTCACCCAAGGGGCTCTCAGTCCTTCTGTCCAGTTGTGCACAGATGATCTCAAGGCTGTCTCTGCATGAATGGCAACAGCTTCTCCTTTTCTGTTTGCTCCTTTGTGATCTACTGGATCTTGTGTTCTTTGTCTCACCTCAGCATTAAATGACAAAGTGAATAGAACAGCAATGAAGAACTGGAAGGCTGCACAAACTGTAGGGGAAATAAGTAGTTTTATCTTCTTTAGGTTTGGGAAGCAGAAGTTAGTTGGCTCTGAGCTTGAGGAAGTCACCTCATGGTCAGAACTGATATGACCTTCATGAATTTCTCAGAAAACTTTTTGGCAAGAGAACTTTATCAGGAGTTAAATGTCCCTCAAAGGGAGTTTTGAACTTAAGATTTTGCCTTGGATCTTCTTATGCCATGGCAGAGACTAATCCTGTGCTGGGAGAACATCTGTTTTGCTTCCCAAGCCACATTATAAGCTTGGTGGTTTCAGGGTGGGGAGAATAGGAGGTTTAAGGAGGAGACTCCAGCGCAAATTGGTGGGTGTTACACTGGATGATCTGCTTGCATCCCTGTTAAGGAAGCCCCTGGGGAGTGTGCCTATACCTGTACTCATTGTTGGACATCTGAAATCACTGGTCAGATAGACCTTTGATTTGCGCCCATGTCACCGCTGTTATCTCCCATGTTCTTCACTAATTCCAGCCTCCTCTGATCCACCCTGTTGTCTCTGTTGCTGTGACAGGGCTTGGTACCACCGAGGGCAGCCTCACTTCTCTGTCCCCGCTGTGCAGTTGTACGTATACATGCATATGTTCCTGTTCCCAAGGCTGTACCGATGCAAGTACTGCCTGAAGCTGGTAGATGAGGTAGCTGTCTGTGGAGCCTTTGCACGCCTCATCATCTGTGTCCATCTATTCTACTGGGCTGGGAGGGATACTGCTGTAGTATATGCTGAGTCATGACCTGCTTGGGCTATCTGAAATTTTGATCAAAAATTAAAGGAATGAAGAAATTTATCAGCTCATGCTACAAGTAAAGGTGATGACTGTTTCTCCTTTGTGCCAGCCAGAAATGCCTGGTGACCCCTGAAGCTAGATGTTCACAGGCTTCTCAAACAGCAGTACAAGCTGAGAAAGTTCTAAGTTGTGGTTTGCACATCAGGGTTACAGGTCCCTTTGCCAGTAGAACCGCTACTTCTTTGACAAGGCCCAAGCGTGATGCGCATATGCCCAAATGGTACAGAGTGTGCTGAGAAACTTGAGCTGGGTTTTGTTTATTGTCCTGTACTCAGAGCAGCAACATTTGTGCAGATCAGGTCTGAAGATGGGGAGGGGGAGGAGGGGGAAGGTCCACTCCCCTCTGAATTAGTTACAGCACAGTGTATCTTCAGTGCCACTTTTTGGCCAGCAGACTAGAAGGTGTCATAGGAAGGCTGGAGCATCTTGGCTGGTCTACATGTGTTAAACCTGCTCTGCTCCATGCTAGTGTTTCATGGAAGAAAGGAAGCAAATGTTGTAAATTTACATAGAGGAATAACCTGAGATATTTGTATTTCTTTACTTTTGAATAGGCTTATGCTATGGTGGGCATGGCATAGGTTTTGATGTAGAATCTTACCAGCTGGTGTGTGCTCAGCCTGAATATGCATGGTTTAGTTGTTGGGTGGGTTGGATTGGTTGATGGGTCGGACGCGATGATCTTGAAGGTCTCTTCCAACCTGGTGTATTGTATTGTATTGTATTGTATTGTATTGTATTGTAATACCATCATACCCCCCAAATGCCAACATTTAAAACATAAAATTACCACAGTATTATTCCCAACACACACACACACACAAATATTAAAGGAAAAGATTAGCCAGCATTTACTTGGTTTAACTCCTACCAGCTGCACTTCCAACATACCATTTTGAAACTATAAACTGTATGGTCAGAAGGACCCCTTTGTGACACAGGAAATTTTTCAGGAAGCTTTAGAATTTTGAGCTGAGCAAAATCACCATTGTTTTGAACTGTGGCCCACAAATACCAAAGTTCACAACTTACTTGTGAAGAGTCAGGTAAAGGTAACTAAATAATAAACAAAGCAAGCTTAAGGTTCATTGCCCAAGAGCTGAAACGTCCATAGCAGTATGTTCAGAAACCAGTGACCTGAGAAAGGTCACACCCAGCTGTGGCAGAGAATGCTCTCTGTGTAGGTGTCCATCCCTGAGGTGAGGTTTCAATGATCATCCATTAGATCATCAGGGAATCCATGAAAATAGCTCATTGCCTCCCCACAACATAAAACATGAATAGGGTTTGAAGCCTGAGTTTGTGTAGCTTCCGTTTCTAGCTGCTGGTTTTAGTTACATCTTGATGGTGAACCTGCCTAACCAGGACTATCTGACTTTCTTTGGGACAGCATGGATGCTATCCTAATTACCAACTATTGATTAATAAAAGGAACTCAATAATATATTAAAAAAAAACCCACCTTCTAATATGAACAACATATAGCTCAGCTTTACTGCCTCACTCACTGGCTGGAATGGTTTATCCAGGTGCTTATCTTTAGGCCTCAGTACAATCCCACTGAACCCGGCAGGTGAAGGCAGCCCTCAGTATGAAAAACAAAATCTCCAACCCTGACATTTTACAGTTTTGAGACCTAGCAGCCTAAATGTTTGCCAACTGCTATCGTTCTTTTCAGTTTGGCTTCTCGTGGGCATACTATTGTGACTCTAGTTTTACTCATTAAAGTCTCAGATTGTGCTTGTTTGTTAACAACCGTTAGGCCAGGGGTTCTTACTCTTAATTGGCACCATCTGGAAATGAGAAGGAAATTGCTCAGGATGAAAGCAAAGATGTGGGAAGGCCTTGCACTTTTCCATGGCTGCAAAACTTGTCCTGTTTGGAATAGCCACCTGACCTGGGAACCAGCCCACCCTTTATTTCTATGGGGGCTGGCAGCAGAGGGAATTTTCTTTCAGGAGTAAGACATTGTACACCTTGCCAGCAGAACCAGAAAAGAATCACTTAAAAGTACAAAGTTGCACAATTGGGGCTGCTAGCAAACCAGGCCTTTTTATGCAAATTGAGTATCTTTGTTCCCAGGTTTTTTTTCCAATCTTGCACCACTTGTTCAGCATTTCCTCATTTTCTGGCACTGATTTCCATAGCTGCATGCAATCACACTCTCTCACAGATGTCATTCCCTGTTCAAAGCACTGACTGCTACAGGGCATATTAGTGTTTTTGTGCTTTAGGTCTATCTTTATGTAACTTCAGAGCTCATCAATATATACCATTTTGTGTGATTAAAAAACAACAACCTGGCACACAAGAAGCTTTGAACAGGAGAATAGATTGCAAGGAAAATGGCTTTCTTCTCATTATGCAGATTTTAAGCTAGACATGAGATGGGCCCAGTGAGCCAATGGACAAGCTACAAGTTCTGCCAGGTAATCATTCTCTGACTGCAGCCAAGCAGACCATGTGTCAACTCCACCCCCCCACCAAAACCAAACCCCAAACCTAGAAAGAATCAAACACTATTTGAAATGTACAGATTTGCACAATGATTTCACAACAGTGGATGCAAATGAGTGAAAAATCCCACAGTGGTCCTTTAAGGCTGTTTAAAATCTCAGGGAAAGCCATTAGCTTTTGCTTTGTGGTGAGCTAAAGACAGGACTGAGGAGTGGAGATACCAGAGTGATGGGCTCAGTCCCAACATCAAAGAGCACAGACCACAGAGATGTAAATACTCTGTTGGTGAAGCACCGCTCCCCCAGCAGTCACAGCCTGAAATGTTGACTGTAAAACTGCTGTGCCAAAAAAGGATTAAGATTATGTGTGTCAGGGCAGAGTTCTTCTCCAGCTGTGGATGTTGACTTTGAAGGATTGAGGTGATGAATATCTCCTGGACCAGAGCAGGTGATGGAGGAATTTTTCTGACCATCAGTTCTGACTTTCTGTATGATAACATCAGCCTGCACCCTGCTTGCCAAAGCACAGGCTGTGTTAGAAATGCACACGAGAAATGATTGCCCTTTTGGCTTGCATGCCTGTCCCTGACGTGGCTCTCTCTCCTGCCAGGTTGTCCTGATAACCTCCCAAGACGATCACACAGCAGAGGCTCACATTCTCACTCTTGCTGTGATGGCTGCAACAACGATGAGCAGCAGGAGGAATCACAAACCAAACCAGCTCAAGAACCAGCATCCAACAGCTTGGAGAACTGAAGGTAGGGAAACTGCTCAGGGCATTTGACGGATCAGAATACAAACGTGGTTCCAAGGGACAGGAGGATGTTTTTGTGTGAGAAAGAAGGGGACCAGTGTGGTGTGAAACAAAAAAATGACTGTTACTGAGGTATCTGTAATGCTGTAGGCCTCAGTGGGCAAAGCAGGGCAACACTTCCCCTCCATCCCTTTGAGGATTCTGTATTTCTAAGGTACAGCTCTCCAGGAAAAAAAACCCAAACAACTTTGTGTCAGGATGGTTGGGAATCTGCTGCTGTTGCAGCTTGGTTGGGAATCTGCTGCTGTTGCAGCTTGGTTGGGAATCTGCTGCTGTTGCAGCTTGGGCAGTCAGTAGTGGAAATTCTGATGTGTAATCCATCCGATGCTCACTCAAACCTTCCAGAAGTGGTCAGGCAAACACATTTTCCCTGTCTTGCTCCTCCAGCTTGTGTTAAGGGATATGTGACTTGAGTAGCAATGCTACTGCTTGGCTGGCTGGAGGCTGATGGGGAGATCCACACAACCCACAGTGACACTATGCATTTCTCCAGTAGTGCTGGGCAGCTTTCTCCCTTTTCTCCTTCGCCACACTCAAAGGGACATACTGATTATATGCAACTATGACAGCAAATTGTGACTAATGTGTGAAATGAAAATCCCTGCCTGATGGCAGGGGGATCTTAGACAGCCACTCTGCAATTACTGCCTTGCTGCCATTTCTGCCAGGTGTTCTCTACTCCAACACAATACTGAGCACAGGCAATTTAGTGCCTGTCATAAAAAAAAAAATCTCATTAAACCCACACCATTTAAGACCAGCTCCTGTTTCTGCTTGGTGTAAAGCCTTGGAGACTGGGTGGCTGCCCAAGAGAAAAATCTCTCTGATGTGAAGAACAGCAGCCATGGAGGGGAGGGTGTGCTGTGCACCCTGCAGGAGGCTGCTGAGCTGCCGTCTGTTTGCTCCCCGCCCTGCCCAGCCAGGGGGATGTAGCTGGCTGCTGAGAGTGCAGATGAGATGCTGGGATGCTTGGAGCTAGGCAAGTCTAGCCAGTAGCCAGTGGCCTGAATTTAATAGTCATTTCTGTCCTGGGAACAGCAAAACCCCTGGGCACTTGGCACTCTGTCCCACAGGATGATCTGTTGAATACTCTGCAAGATGCTGGCCCAGATTCTCTCTGCAGCAGCATCAGGTACTTGCAACTGCTGCTCGGAGCAGGCTGGGCCAGTTGGCAGCAGTGCGGGCATCCTGCAAATGTGCTGATGTAGCACTGACACAGGAGCTCCTGCCAGGGCCCTGCCTGCAGAAGGCTAGGCAGACATGAGAGCTGTCTTTGTGCAGTGTAATTTACTGACAGCCCCAGCTGTCCTGTCTCCTGTTTGGAGGTGGTAGAGGCCCCCCACAGAGGTGCCACAACTGTGCCAGTCAGGGTGAATCAGACTCTCCAAACAGCCACCACCCAGGCAGGCGTTCCACCTTCTCCAGCTGATGGCCTGAGCCAGGAGATGGCATCTGTGCAGCCCAGCTTGTGTCCTGGTGCCAGCCGGCTGCGAGAGCTGCATGGAGGGAGGAGCAGTGCCGGGAGCAGGTGCTCCATGGGCAGTTGTGAGCCTGGCTGGGGGTCACTGCTTTTGGGAAATAACACACCAGAAATGGTCAGGGAAAGGGAGTTCACATCCCAGTGACTGGAGACTCAATTCAGTCCAAGAGAATGTGGATGTAACTATGGATGCTGAAAGCCCAGCAAAAACCTCATCAGTTTACTGTTTCTTCTTCCAAGAAGTTGAAAAGACATGTTTAGAATTAGTTCATTTTCTTCCCACACCACCGTAGTTCATTCTTTTTATATTAATTATTTTTTCTCACCTTTGCTTTCCTCTGGAATATTATGGTTTATGGGAAATAGCTGTTGTTGATGTGGAAACAACACAGTTGTGTCTGTTACCCAAGGAGAAATATTTGTATATACAGAGAGAATTTAACCTCAAACACTCAGTTCACCTATTCATGTGTGATTTATATTGCCCCAGGCTCTGAGGCAGAGTGAACACTGACACCCTTTGATGTTGAAAGAAGCCTAGTGACTGGCCTTTGGAGAGATTTGTGATGTCTCTATCAGCCTGTCAATGGAAAACCAGGCAGCAAAGCCAGGCCCCCTAAAGATTTCAAGGCCTTGTAGGCAGAGGGATCATGTAAGCATTTTACTTCCACTGAGTACTTGAGAGCCTGAGCACAAGTGCTGGGCTAGTTGAGTGCTTACAGGGTGCTGTGCTGTAGTCAGCATCTCACATCTCCAAGGACTGGTGAACTTTTGGCCTGGAAAAAGTGCCGGTGCCAGCAATGGGGACATTTAGCAACTGCACACCCCTGGGGTTGGAGCACTTCAGTTTCTCTTGCAGCCCAGTAGGAGTCTGATAACCTGTGGCCAAAGTGGGGAACAAACCTTGCTTACTAGAAATGGAAAACATTTTCTTGCACTTGTTGATAGGCAAATAAACTCTACCCAAATTTCTGCTCATTTCTGTGGTATCCAGAATCCAGGGTTTTCCATGGGGCAAAATGGTGCTAAAATAGTTCAAAAATGAGTAGATTTGACATCTCAGATAGGAAAGGACAAGACTGCAAGAACAAAAACCAAGGCACCATCAGCATATTCTGCACTGCACATCCTTAGGATGGGAACAGACTGTGTACCGAGGCCAGCCATGGGAAGCAGCTGGCAAGAGGGAACAGGAACTGCTGCTCCTTGTGGGTTGAATTCTCAGGCAATGTGTTGAGTAGAAGACAGGATTAAAATTCAATACATTGCTGATAGATTGGGGAAATGGCTTGAAAACAGTAATGTGATACAATAAAGACAGCTGTAGAATGGTTTACATTACAATAGTGATTGCTGGCTAGGCACAGCAGGATCTGAGGATTACTGGGGATTATGAACTGAAGATGCATCTGAAATATGATGCTCCTGCAAACACAAACAAAAACCAGTGCTCTGTGCTTGGATTGAGACTGAGAGCTCATCTGAGTCAGGTGTGTCCAAGGCTTGCAGCTCAACAATAGAGGCACAGAAAATGTCCAAGCACTTGGAGACTAAGCAAAGGGGAGCTGGTATGTACCACTTGGCAAAGACTAAGATATTGCTTGTGAGGGAGAGACTGAAGCTGCTTCCTGGTTGTTGAGAAGCAAGAAGGTAACTCATCAGCAGGGGAGGAGAATGGACAAGGACCCAGGTAAACAAGTGTCACTAAATGCCTTGCTCTGATGATGTCTGCTGTGCTACCAGGAAGGGAATCATGCTAAGTCTGCTGATGGTGTGTGGTTCATTTTACAGGTGATGGAGGCAGGAAGTTTTAACTTTGGAGTTTTTTTAAAAGCCCAATTCTGTTGCAGGGCAGAAATATGGCAATAGATTTCTTTGCTGCTCTGGCTGTAGCACTGCAAAACAGTCACACCTATAGCATTAGTGATGCCATATACTCTTCTTTACTGGCTCTTGCCCCTTTGGAATGTCCAACATCACCATCATCCTTCCCTGTCTCTTCCCTTGTGCCCTTCAAGCGTAAGGGCTGTAAAGTCACCTTAGAGGTTGTGAACAGGATATCTGAGGCAGGAGAGCAGATAGCCACAAATTTGCCTCAGTGGGAAAGGGGAGACTAATTGTGGGTTCTGATTTTCCAGGGAGCCTATGTGGGGAACTAATAGTCTAGACTTGTCCTTTTTGAGGTTTAATTATGTTTCTCTGTCAAAGTATAAAAACAGGAGTCAGTAGCAGCACAAGGGAAAATGAAAGCTATTGGCCTGTGTTCTGCGTTTAATGGGATGTCAGAATCTAAAGCACACTGACTGGTTTTTGACTGAAGAAAATGCAACTAATTAGGCACTTTCTGAATATCCCTCTCTGTTAGCTGTAGAGCTGCAAATTGCAGCATTCGGGAGTCCCAAACTCTGGGTGCTGCTGTCTGGTGGGAGGGGTTTTGTCTGCTGATGGAATTCAGGCTACACTTCAGCAGTGTCACAGGGGACAGCTCCCTGGGAAATGCCTTCTGCCGTTGTGCCTCTCTGGTTAAGGAAATGGAGAAACAGAGGTGGGTTTGAGGTGTGAGGAGGTGCAGCTGGAGAGGAGTAGAGTGCTTCATGGTAAGTGTTCATGAATTGGTCTTTTGCAGCTTGCCTTGAACAGTAATTTCCAAAGTCTTTGAGAATGAAGGAACCTTTGGAAAGTACCTTGTGTACGAAGCGCAGGATTTACTCTTTGGGTATCAGGGTCCTTGAATCAAAGCAACACACAGTGGTCTCCGACATATGTGAAGAAGCATAGGAGCCAGAATTCACCCCAAAATACCCTAGACATCTATGTGTGAGCTACAGCACTTGATCTCAGCCTTTTTCTATCCAAGCTGCTCTTTCATGTCCTGCTCTTCCACCTGCACCCATGCTCTGATCATTGACTCAGCTCCCAGACTCTTGGAGGTTACTCCTCCTTGTTTGTAGTCCTTGGCAGGCAAGCAGCAGAGGACAACAGGATCATGTACCTCTAGAAAACCTCAGACAACAGGAGGTCATGGCCTGTATTTAAACAACTACTGCATTAATTGCACCACGGAGTCTGCTCTATCAGGGAATATTAGATGATGTCCCAGTGCCTTCCTCTATCCTTTGGAAGTTAGTTTGAGTTTTATTCATGTTGAAATAATTTCTTGGAGAGAACTGCAGCACTTACAAGTTCCTTTTACCTTTCCCTTGTCAGCTGCCCTCATTCTGAACCAAAGCTACGCTCAGCTGGCTCCTCATGTTTTACAGATGGACTGAAATAAAAGTGGAATTTGTCCCACTGTGAGAGAAAGGAAGAGGGGAAAAAAAAATGACTACAAGATTTTTTCATGCAAGTCCCACATCCTTAGTTTTGCCCTCTTTTGACACAGAAATTTGATTGTTTTCTGCTTAGACATTCTGGGGTACCTTTCTGGTTTTTATTCTTCTTTTCTGACCTGACTTTGGTTAGTCAGGAAACTGCCAACTTTGCTTCACAGTCACAACTCAGCACTGCAATTCAAACTTGGAGGACATCAATGGGCAGGGTAAAAATGTGGCCTCAAAATGGTGATTTTTTTATTTTACTTTTTTTTTAATGTGACTTCTGCAAGGTCTTGCAGAGAGACTTGAGTCAGGACAGCAGAGTCAGTGAGTCCATAAGACTGGAAGGTCTTTCCAGGAGTCAGTCTGAAAAGAAAGAGAAAAGGTGGAATAGAGTGTAAAAGGAGAAACACTTGCATAACCCCAGGTTGCTTAGGAAGTGGAGAGAAATGAGAGCATCTGGATCTCCTTGGTGACTGCCCAAATTCTGTGTGACATCACTTCAGCACTCAACAGGAGATTTATAGTTGTATTTTCCAATAACTGCACACTGATTTCACCCACAAATAACAGTTTCTGCAGACACAGCTAACCTATGCTGTGAAGTTTGTCTCTTCCCAGGCTGTAGCTGGGAAAGAGACTCAAAGCAGCTGGGACCAGTATTGGAAGCAGAAAACAGCTGCTCACTAGAAAACCTTGTCTAGGCAGCTTTGTATGAAGATGCCTAATCTTGATGGACCTGTAGATGATGTAGATCAATACCCACTGTGGCAGTGGCATGGAAAGGAAAAGGACTTGCCCATGACTTGGAAATGTCTGTAGCCTTGGGTCTTTGCTGTATTCCCAGTTCAAGACCAATCCCACTAAAAATGTGTGTAGCAAAACTGTGCCCTTTCTGTGGATTATTCCCCATGTCCAGCAGCTGTGTTAGGAAAAGGGCTGGGCAGAAGGCAGTATCTTCATTTTGGTGTAACCCCAGGGTACATCCATGAAGATGGCTCATCTACTGCCAAGTCCTCCAATCCGGGCAGGGACTGGTTGTGGGCTGCTTTCCAGTACCCTTGAGCACAAGCTTCTCAAGCTTACTGAGATAAGGCTTCTAGCTGTATTTTTAGGAAAGCCTTTGAGAGTAGTCTTAACCTAAATGTTCATTTAAGTCTTACTGAATCTTAGGAGAGGTGGATTTAAACATCTACTTAAATAATTTCCTGATTGCAAGCTGTAGCCCTCAGTGGGGTGTTGCTGCCAGTTTAGGGCTGATAGCCGTCTCCCAGGGTGAGTAACATGCAAGTTAGCGCAGGAAGAATGAAATGATGAATTACTGCTCTGAGAGGATGGTCAGTGTGTTTGCTGTCCTCCCCCCAGCTCCTACCCTCTGCAAATGTTCATTGGGGGTCCTGCAATCAGCACAGGAACCTTCCCAACTGCCCCACGTTTAGCGTAGCTTGTCAAGCGCTTCTGAAATGACACGTGAGCACCAAGGCAGAGGGCATTTCAGAGTTATGACCTTGAGCAAGGCACTCACAAACTGCAGCTACGACACAGGCTGCTTACAAAGGGAGAGGGAATTAAAAACCATACAGCTCAGATTTAACATGAAAAGTTGTAAAACTGGAAATAGGGAGGTGGGAGAGTCTGGGGTTTGTCCACACTGTTTTCATGTGAACAGCTTGAAGGGTTGGAAGGGACATGCTGCTCAAATAAAGGATTACTTTTGCCTTTTAATCTGCAACATAAAGATGACATAAAATTTACCCTTGTGAGTTGCCATTTAAATGAATCCAAGTCAAATAACGCACAGGGAGCAACAAAGCAACCCAGCCTGCTCTGCAGTACGGCGTTCGATTTGTGCGTAGCAATCCCAGGAACTGGAAAAGGCAGGGCCGTTTCCCAGCACAGCCCCCTGCCAGCCTCCCTCCTGCAACAAATGATGGATTTTTGGGGTGGGGGTGTCATACGGGGGGGGGGAAAGGTTGTGGGATCCATGTTAGATGATGGCACAGATTCCTCAGCTACCAAACACAAGGGCCGAGCAGAACAAAGAGATTTGCATTCTAAGCGATGCAAAGCAGCCAGCAGTGTTTTAATGTTGTGTTTGCTCTGTGATGTCTTCATCAGGCGCTCAAAGGCTGCGGCTCTGGCAGCCGCGGGTCCCCATGAGCCTGTCAAACTCCGTTTCCATGGTTTTCCTTCAGGCAGCACCATCGGCAGACAGCACGGAAACGGACCCCTGCAACCTGTTTTGAACAGTGTCTCTGATGTAGGGCCCCAGAGCGGGCATCAAACTAGCAACAAGCAGCAAGAAAATAACAATTTTGCTTTTCGCAGGTGTCAGAGCGGCAAACAAAAGGCTGCTTATGAAAGATGCAACATCCCCTTGCTGTCGGGGTTGGCAGTTTAAAGTCAGCTGGGCAACCAGCGAGTTGAGGAGGCTTTGGAGGGGCTGTGCTGTGAGGAAAGGAGCTCCTCTTGAGGAATTCAAATGGTTTCCTCTTTAATCCTTTAGTGTCACTAAACAGGACTTGCTCATCACCAAACCGATAGCTATTAACGGGGCTTCAGTTATTCCATTTGAATCAACGAGGAGGTCTGTTCCTTCAAACAATTACATCTTTTGTTGCATTTTTTTCCCAGACAAAGAAAGCATAAGGCTCTCACTCTTCCCTCACCTTGCAGAGCCCTCGTTCATTCAAATAAAAAGTTCAGAACGTGTAAAGCGTTTGAAGCCATGTTGCAGCATTGATACCCAGTATTCAAGAGGTGAGAAAGACAAGTCTGTGGTCGTTTGCCACCATGGCTGCCTGTGTGCAGTGATAACGTGGAAACAGCCTGTGCTGAAAGGCAGGAGAGCTGGCAGCCAGACCAGCTGGACATGGGGGTTTCTGAACAGCACTAGTTGGGGAGCTTCACCTTTTGGTGCCTCAGTTTCACCATGTGTGGAATTTGAACAATGATTTATTTCTGCTCTAATGAAGGGCATGGAGTTTTATGCCTAAACATGATACAAAGCTCATGATTACCCTTGTGGTTATCATGACACTAGTGGCTGGAGCCAAGGCAATTCCCTCAAGGAACAGTTTTCCATTGAAAGAAAATTGATGGGTCATATGCTGACTAAGTTAGGAGAGAATCTGCTTTTTCCTACCAATTAGCCAACTTTGTCACAGCTGCTCAGGGAGGTGCTGGGAGCCACCAGCCTCATTGGCTCCTGTTTCCTTTGCAGTGCATCTGCCAAGCCAGGGTGAAGCCAGAAGTTGAGAAGCTTTGGGAGCATTGGATACCAAGCTGCCTTTTTTCTTCTGTAGTGGAAAGACTTGAGTAGACATTTGGTTTTATGAGACTTTTGGCTTTTGTTCAGGTGGTCAGCTGGGACCTTACAACATGAGACTTTCATGCTCATCAGGGTTTTCCATAGCAGGGTTTTTTCCTCCCAGCTGTATGTTGGAAGTCAGTGAACTGTGAGGACAGCAGTCCAGGATTCTTGGCTCTTCAGGGACTTTGAGGTTCCAGTCTTCTCTCTACCTTTCTAAAAGGAAGCTACAACCTTCTGTTGCAGCTCCTGATTTCATGCTTCCCACTGTCTCTTGTCTCTCATGGAAAAGGTCAAAACAGTTGTGGTTTTGTTCTACATTAGAGTGGAAGCCAATGGCAAAACCATCCAAGTCTCATGGAAAGCAGATGCCTATTTCTGTAGGTCTCAACCGGAAGCATTCTGGATCATGGTTTGGCTGAAGTTAACCAAAGTACATTCCGCAAATGCCATTTCTGTCTTCACAAAACTCACCTCCTGCACTTCTAGATGCTTTCAGGGTAGACTGACCTAGCACTTTACCTATGGCTAGTTATTTATTGCACAGTAGCTGCATATGAAGCAGATGGAAGTCACTAGGTGCGTTCACAGATGCTCGGTGTCAGGGAGCAGATAGAGGTGGTGCAGCACTGCAACTGAAGTCCTACCCTGACCCAGTGTTTCAATTCTAGAAGGGGTTCAAACTGGTTATGGCATACTGTTATGTCAATAACCCCTAGTTGATATCCTGAGCATGACATTCTATGGTATGGAATATCCCTTTGGCTAGGTTGGATCAGCTGCCCTGGCCATGCTCCCTCTCTGCTTCTTGTGCATCTGCACACCAGTAAGATATGGGAAGGTAAAAAGTCCTTGCTTTCCTAGCAACAGCTAAAAACATCAGTATATTATCAACATTGTTCTCATAACAATTCCCATACTGAATCCAAAACATGGCACTATTCAAGTTACTAAGAAGGAAAATTGGCTCTATCCCTGCCAAAATCAGGGCAGGTTATTGTTGCTGCTAGTGTTGTTATTCCAGACTTTAATTGATCTGTTAAATAAAATCAGAGCATTTTAAAATTGAATACCATTTCTATTTACAACACTGATTAGCCCTAGAACAAGGCCAGGTACATTCATACTCACAGCTTGGGCAAAGTATTAACAGATCCCAGTATTGCTAACCTCTGTGTACAAGGTTTCCATGTCCTAGGAATGGTTAAATTCCTTTGCCACTGGCAGAAACAACACATTCGTTCTCAGTGTATTACTGTACAGTGCAGCATTTGCTCTTTCTCAAGAGCCAACTATAGAGCAGAGCAAACATTCAATGAAATGAACAGTGGCTGGCATGAAGGAACAGGGTGAGCAAGCTACAGACTCTAGCTGAGATTGCTTTTGATCAGAGGAACTGCTCCTCACTCTTGTTTGGTGTCGCATGATGAAAAAAAAATCCTCTGGTGGAGAAAAAAAAAAAGTTCCTGTGTCACAGCAGTGAGAAGCTGGCAGTGGGCAGTGCCTGGACTGTCTTTTTAATGAATACTTGTGTTTGCAGGGCACTGCATGATCACACAAAGTGTGGCTTTCTATTGTTTCCCAGTTTTGCAAAGAGCTGTAAGTGGTGTGGGTTAGAGCAAACAAATCAGGCAAAGCAGAACTGACCTCATTCAAGAATGGTTTGGAGCCATACTGCTGTGTAGGAGGGTGAAGGGGATGTGTCTGGGGAGTTACTGGAGGGAATTTAGAACAGTTGCTTTTAAACTGAGGGCTTTTGAAAAAGAAATCTCATCTTTTCTGTGTAGCTGCACTGTTATTTATGGGGACTGATCTGGAGGGAGGGGTGCTTAGGAGGTGCTAACCTTGTATTCTCTCCAGTGCTTTGTGAAGTCAGTTCTGTAATTAGGAGATTTACAGATATATTTCTTTTGAAATAAGAATATTTTGTTCAGATTGGACTTGGCATCTGTGTGGGCAAGATCTGATGGATTTTGAGAAACAGGCTGCAGGCGTAGAAGGGGAGAGCCCTACCCTTGTAGACACCACCTGCCCCAGCAGAGTCAAACTACCGTGGAGAACAAACACATTGCTGTTCTGGAATCAGAGTATGCACAGCTACCCCAAGAGCTGGGCAGCGAGAAGAGTTTTAATGTTGTGTGCTAGGAACCAAGTGTAGCACCCTTGATCCCCATCACCAAATATTAACTGTTCTGCAGGATCTCCCTCCTCTGGGTGTGTTCCCATTCTCCTCCTTTGATTTAGCAGCACAATCTCACCCATTACCATCGCTATTATTTTATCTGCTATTCTTACAGTTGCAGCATTACTCTGCCAGTAACGTGAGAACTCTTTCTAGTCTGTCAGATTTGTATTATTCTTTGGAGTTCTGATTGGGAAAGGTGAAATAAAAAATGGAAAAGGACAAAGAAGTTAGCACAGCACAGTGTGCTTGAGGTACCCTGAGCAGAGAAAACACACTGGATGTCACACTCGGGGTGAAGCAGAGGTAGGAAAAAGTAATTTTATCTCAGCATTTGCTTTGGCTGACTTCTCAGTCACCAATATATTAATGGCTCTTCCCCTAGCAACTACAGAGCTTCCAACATGCAACTATTCTTTGGTCATAAAGACAAAAAATAAAGTTTGCCAGAACAGAGCTACCCCATTCTGGGCTGCTGACAACAGTCCCAGACTGTCCATATGCTCTGCTGCACTCAGAAGTGGTAAAGCAACATTTTTGCTCCCGCTGGTGCCGGTGGTGTCCCTACAGTTGTTATGTTTTGCATCCAGACCTTCTCCTCTTCCCTGGAGCTCCTGCCTGTTTTGTTTCGGGCTGTACCAAGAGCAATGTCACAGATCCTGAGTTCTGGGGAGAGTGAACAGATGTAGCTGTTGTTGCTTCCCTGTGAGCTGGTGGCACGGCCTGTCTCACTTATTTCTAGAAATGGCTTGTGCAGGATGACCACGGAGCGGTTTAGAGTGAAAAGGGACATGGAGCGAGCAGGGATGCTCCCACAGGGCAGGTCTGAGTGGAGGTGGATGACTGCCCTGTGCCTGGCAGGGAGGAACAGGACCTGCCACCTTTGGGTCTGAGTAATTTCTTCTGATGGGTGGTGTGTAATCAGAGGTGGGAAATGGGGAGTGAGGTGGCAACGTGGCTTCCTGACAACTGTAGGGGATACAAAAGCACTTCCCAGCTCAGTCAGGTCACTAGAAAAGCTGACGGTATATCAAAACACTAATTTCTGCCCTTAGCCATTAACAGTAGAGGGAAAAAACGTTCTGATTCCTTTCCACGGCAGACAAGAGTGACCAAGATACTAGGTTCTTTCCACTGTTAAATTTGTTGTCTTCCCAAACTCAGTCTTATCACAACTTGCTGTGCTTTCGGAGGAGGACATTCAGTGCTGAATGCCGTCTTTAGGGTGAGGATTTCTGCGTTGATCTGCATGCTCACTGCCAAGGCAGATAAGAGACTTTATTCTCTACATTATCACTGGTTTTCTCCTCCCTAGGAGCCAGTCTGACTCTAGAAAGAGGAGTAAATATTGGAGCTTGTTTTGCAGACCTGAAGCGAGCTCTGGGTTTTTAAAAATATTTATGTCCACTACAATAATCAGCTTGAAGAGGCTTTTGTCAGATTCATTGGCTAAGAACTCCCCTTTTGCTAATATTCACTTGCTCTCTTCATTATTCTGTGCTAGGCTCTTCCTCCCCTGATTGCATGTTATCACCTTCAATGGAACAGCTGTGTCATTGCTAAAGGGTGTTAATCTTCCCCTATCTAACACCTTATTGACAGCTGGAGTCAGAGAGGCCCTCAGTCCTTTCTGACTTGGGTGACTTCTCAAAAATACTCCTTTTCTAGCTTCCTTTTAATTTTGTACCAATCCTGCTGTAGTCTAACCCAGAGAGGTAGCCACAGCCCAGCACAGCCCCTCCTGGGCTGCTGCAGCCAGGTTTGAAATGTTCTGCCTCTATCAGGACCAGCAATTACAGCCGGGAGAGTATTTGCTGCCAGTTCCAAGGGACAATAAGCTGCAGCTAATCGATAAGCACAATACCTATGGCACACTAGAGCCCAGAATAGAAACTGCTCCGGCAGGTGGGACACCTGGCTTAAATGTTTATGTAGTGGTTGTGAATGGCACTGTGGCTTTCAGTGAGGCAAGAGCAGCGCTGGCAGTGACAGATTCCCTGTTGCATTGTGCTGCTGAACAGAACCAGCCACTTGGGCGCACGCAGGGCATTTCCCCCAGTTTGTAGCGGGTTGGAATTAGTCTAGAATTTTGATTTTCTGAACTCCCTTTGCATGCCACCATTCTGGACTGCCCTGCAATTTCCAGGGTCATCTTGACTTAAAATTTAGAGGTCTCTGGAGGATCTGTGGAGCTGCCCTGACTCCAGGAGGATCCAGGGCAAATTTGTGTGCTAAGCTTGCCTTTACGCATCTGCCTTAGAATGGCCCCTGCAGCAGTGGGCTCCTCAGCTGGGGTTCCTGCCATCCCTCATGACCGCTGGGTCCATGGGGGTCTTTTCCACAAAGAGCCTGTTTTTCAATAGAGGAGCACCTTTCTTTTTAGTCTTTACTGTTAAATAAATGAAGATATTCAGACCCCAAGTTGGCAACAAATTGACATTTCCTCTAAAGTAGATGGTAAAAGACTGAAACCACTGAGCCCACTTACAGCTGATGTGGCTTAGTAGAAGTCTTCCTATGGGTGATACAGGAAACCTCAAGCAGCAGTTCCCAAAGGAGACATTGAGCAGTTAATCAACACCAGTTGTCCCAGCCTCCTCTTGGAATTACTGTAGCAGAGTGGTGACCACCAGACGTGTGACCTGAGAAGCACACTGCTGGGCTTAATTTTCCACCAAGCCTTAACATTTCTGACAGTAGAAAGCATTTACCAATGGACCACTGAGCAGATCAAGATGGATACAGTTCTCTTGTTGTTTGGACTGGGGGACAGGTCCAGGGAAAGGAGACAAATGGGGTCATAACAGAAATGTAACATTTATTTTATGAAGTGATTTACTTGTCCTACCACTCCAGTACTAAAAAGGCAGCCAAGTGCAACATACTGGTTTGAGTACAGAACTGAGATTGCTGGGGCATTTGCAGGACTCCATCTGAAGATGTAATTCAGTATAATTGCAGTTATCTAATTGACTGTGATTACTAAGTTTATTAGACTGGTCAAAACTGGGGCAATACTAATGGGTGATCTGTGCCCATCATGGCATTACCTAACAGCCAATGTCCAGGTGCTTATTTGGTGATAAGCTATACCCTCCTGAGAAGATGCATGTGCTGGCTATGACTGTCGGTTGACTTCAGACTCGACTCTCACAAATACTGTATTCCCCTACAGGTACACCTTCTGTGGGGCTGCAATCCCGAATATCCTGATGCATCTCCAAAGCTGTCAGTGGATTTCTTTTGGGTGTGAACTGGGCCAACAACATTTTCAGGTAGGTTTGGCCAGATGTAGTTGTTAAAAGAACTGGGCCAGCCCAGAATGTTGTTAATGAAAGAAACGTGGACCCCTGGGGAAAATAGGAACATCAGTTTATGTGGCCACCAGCTGATTCCTTATCAATAAGTGATGTAGGAGAAGGCAAAGTTGTATTAACACGTGCTGAGAGGCTGCTTTCACATGGAGAGGCACCACACAGTATAATAACTTGGTCTCAATATTCTGGAGCTCACATCAATGCAGAACATGTTAGACACCCAACTGTGGTGTTTGGTTTCTTTCTTTTTCTTCAGTTTTGCTTTTCACACCACACACAAATAACCTCCTCAGCTAAACAGCCTTAGCTGACTCCCACCACACGAAGCCTGGGCCGTGGGGAGCTGCGCTGGCTGGTCAGCACATCTGCAGGAGCAGGGCTTCAGTCAAGTCCTCACTCACTGGCCAGGTGCACTTGCCCTGAGATAGTCTGATATGGTCATACATTACAAACGAATCTTTTTCCCATCTCATGAGAGAGAAAGCCATCAAAAACCATCTAAATATTTGATCCAATGTAAAATGAAAGGAAAACGCACCCAGCCTAGTAATAAGTTTGCTTCAGGATGTCATCTTTGTTCACTCTGACTGTACTCTGTGCCTGGAGCTCACAGCCAGAGAGCTAAGAGAAGTCTGAATATTATTTAAAGGATTGTTAAGGTGAGGGTGGCCTGAGCCTCTCGGGTCTGAATTAATCTCCTTGGCACAGCAGCCTGCTCCCCTCAGCCGCCTGTGCTCACAGGTATATTCGTGTAGAGCAATGCCATCCAGTGGTTGCTCAGATTCATCACAAAGCCAACGGCTCCTTCCTCAGGGACGTTGCATGAGCCAAAACGTTTCTGCTCTTCTTCCCAGCTAAGGCATTGCTCTGGTATTAAAAGACTGTGACAGTGGCCAGCTTGCTTGCTTGCTTCCAGCTTCTTTGGCTTCTTGCATGTAAAACCCAGGTATGTTTTAAGTAACAGCCACCTGAGAATAGTTCATAGACATTTGAAAGAAATAATGTTTTATGTATGCAGTCCAAGTGCACAAATTTTGGTGTGGGGAGTGGTTGCATGGAAAATGATGCTGATTTTTCAGACAGAAATGCAGTCTGAATGAAACTTTTGCTGTCCAAAGTGCAGGAGATGCTGAGTGCTCTATCTGGGACAATTTTCCTTGAGGATGATGCCCAAGGTAAAGGACAAACATGGGCTGTGCTGTGCAGAACCTCTCTCCATCTATGTCACTTTTTAAAGAGCCCCAGTATGGCCAGCTCCCCAAGAGCTGGATAGTTTGGGACGGGGGAATTAAACCTGCCTGGCCCTGTCCCCTCTCTTGCCGCCTTCCACCATCACGTAGTGGCAGAGGCCAGTGTTCCGCAGGGACTAAATGAAGACGTCAGCTTCTTTTTGCCGGGTGCACTCCCCACGGTCAGACACAGCTGCACGTCTGCAGGTGTGGATGATGTGCCCCACCGAACACCACGACAACAAGGCCTCCACCAGGGACAGCCCTTTGCAGCTGGGCAGATGTACCCAGTGGCTCAGATCCTCCTTTACATCCCGTGGGTCCCTTTCAGGCCGCCATGCTCCGCCTGCTGCCGCTCCTGCTCAGCGGTGCAAATTCCAATCAGACGCAACAAAGCCCACCGGGTGCTGCGGCCAACAGGTGTCTCATTAAACATCTCTCAACCTTACAGGCATTCGCATTGACAAGAACCAAACTCGCACTCAATCACAGCTTAATCACAGCCAAACTCTATTAACAAGTCATGCTAATTACCAACTTCTAACAATTTCTCAGGTTCAGAGGCAAAACATCCTTTCTTTTTAGATGAAAACAGACTTGTGATACTCCAACTCTGGCCATAATTAGGTCCTTTTTAAACAAAGCAAAACTAAAATACAAATCCAGACAGATCCCTTTGTGGTAACAGTCCTGGAAGTACAGTTGTACGACGAGATGTTTTGTTTGTTTTAATTTTGTATCTGCTATGTTGCCCACAAGGGTCCAATTAGCTCGTTACAGATGCTTGTATCAGTTTTATCCACTTGTCTCTTTTTTTTTTTTTTTTTTTTTTTTTTTTTTTTTTTTTTTGGTAAGAGGGGTAACTTGTAGCACAGATTGCTGGCCTGCAGGCATCCAGAGATCAACAACCAGCTTTCTGTGATTCCAAGCCCCTGTGAAACAGGCAGTTCTTACCCACAGCATTCATAATGCAAAGGGTAAAAGGAACAGAGGGGAGGGAGGAGTTTGCACTGGATTTTGGATTACTGCAGAATCATCTCTGTATGTGTGTGTGTGTGTATGTTCAGAAGTGGCCTAAAGATGGCAATTCTGCCATGGCTAAGAATAACTCTGGCAAACTTTGGTTTCTACACCTTGGAAATTAAAACACAGGTGTCATTTTTAATAGCATGAAGCACTGCCTTGCAACGAAACTAAAAGCTCTTAAGACGAGGCTTTGAATTGTAGCCGTCACTATTCCTGCTTGCCCCTGGTATATTCAGCACAGGTGTAATGCCGTGCTAACCTGGGTGCTTTCCTCCATTGTCTGGCTGTATCGAGTGCCCCAGCACTTGAGAACTCAACTTGTGTAATCAATAGGCTTACAAAAGGGTACATATAAATAACGTGAAGAATCTGACTTGAACTGACAGTGGGGGTATCACAGCGAGGCTAATGCCTCATCCTTAACTCAAACTGCTGCTGGAGAGGAAAAAAGCCCCACACAACAGACTGAGTTAACATAAGATTTCCTAGCATTTTCTGAACAGTGTGGTTCAAGGGAAAAAGCCTCCTCTGAGTACCTGCAGTGCAAAATCCAGGAGCTAGTTGTTTACCCATTCTTGGGTTTAATTGCTGCTTGCTTTTCCTTTCCTTAATTTTAAAAGAAAATTAACATTTCTCCTGGAAGATGATAATGATGCAGCTCAGCAGAGACTCACCAACTCAAGGCTTAGTATCACCAATTATTTTTACTTCCAGCACAGGCAGTTTTGTTTCTTCAGTGAGGCACAGCAGGATGAAAACAGGATAGCTTATGCTCCCTGGAGAAGGTTGCATTTCCTGGGGTGGGTTGGTGTGATTGAGATTCCAGTTTATCTTCCTGGGAGGGTCGTTATGTGATGTGGCAGCTCTGCGGAGCTGCAGGCACCTGAAAGCGGCTTCAGGGAAGAGCAGGAGTGGCACCCGGCCTTGGAGAAAAAAGGGAAAAACCCACCTATGTTTGCTTCCCCTGGCACAGCCCCATGGGCTCCATCCTTGCTTGCCCACACTGCTGGAGACCAGCTGTGGCCTCAATATGATGAAAAGCGACACAATGGCATAATGGTAATGTAATCAGTCCCAAAATTATTGCTACCTGGCAAGAGCAGAAGGCTTTGGTTTAAGGATCAGTGTTGAAGACTTTGTCTTGCAAGGGTGTAATCGTCTTTCCTTATGCTGTCATCTCCTCTGTGCTGACTGGGTGTGATGAAGTGATAGCCTGCCAGAGGATGGAGCACAGGACACTGGGAATCAGCCCTCTCTGCAAAGTATATCCTTTCCTGCAGCTTTCATGCTGAAGATGAATCAGGCCCCTGTTTCCCTGCTTGCTAGACTCCCACATGAGCTGGCAGCAGCCTCCCAAATGTGGTTCAGCAAGGAGATGTACCAGAGGGATGTGATAGAGTTAAATAAAGCTGCAGCTGAGTACAGGGAAGTCCTGGGCTACCCCATGGCACAGTGAGTCTTTGCCATTACTGTTGCAGCAACAATGGTACTGCAAGAGGTGGCATCTTTAATGAGGGCATTCTTGTTTCTACAGCCACGAGCAGCTGTGCTTGGAGTGGCCACACTGCCAGTGACAACTGCTGTGAAGATGTGTTTCAGAGGCTCTGGAACAAGGAGAGGTAGAAGATTGTTTCTTTTTGTGAAAATGCTTGTTTTCAGTGTAAGGTCCACTCCTGCTTGAGTAGCAGGAGGAAAAGAAGAAAGGTTCAGACCCATAGTAAGGCAGAACAGGAGATGAGACAGCCACATGCAATGGAATAAGCAGGAGAACATTCATGTAGTATTTGATCAGGGGAAGATGGGAGATTTTGTCTACCTATCATCTCATTCCTCGTCACAGGAGGCTGTTTCAGACCAGAGCAGAGTACCCTTTTTCCTGGCTTTTGCCAGATGAAATTTGGAAGAAGAGCATAGCAGGTGCTGACACAGGCTTCAGAGGTTCATTCTGGTTCCAATGTTCCTTGAGTGTACAAGTCCAGGGCCAATATCATCTGGCTTCTTTGGAGAGCATAGCATGCATGATCAGCAGCAACCCTTCCTAGTTCTAAGATTTTCTTGGGTATGTAAAGTTTTTTCTTATTCATGGAGTTTTACTGCTACTGAAGTTAGAAAAAGGAAAGAAAAAGAAAACCAGCAAGAAAAAACCAAAATAAATTAAAACAGTTGAAGCTTTACTGTTTTGTGGAGCTGCTGCTTCTGATCAGAAACTGAAATCCTGCTTCATGCTCCTTCAGTGTGGAAATCTGTCAGGTACATAGAAATCACCTCATAAAAGCCCTTAAACAGCTCTGCTTTATATTTTAATTGAGGAACAGAACATTGTAAGCACTTTTATTGGGTGGCGCCTGCTGAATGACAGATGTCTGCGGCGGAGTAATGCTGAGCACACTTTCATAGAACAGGGCAATTCTTTGCTTAAAACATTTACAATTAAAGGCTTGATTGAATAACAATGAGATCTGTGCATGGAGCTCATTTCTGCGCTTGTTTGTGCACCTGAATCGGGCTGTGATCATTTGGGAGGTTGGATACGAGGTGCCAGTTGCTTTGTTCAGTGACCCAATAGTGCTTACGGGCACAGCTGGAAATGTGCCTTTGATTTTTCACTGAGATAGAGATAAGGTGCGCTGTGCTATGCTGTCAGACTTGCTAACACCCTCCTTTCAGCTGAGAGGCTGCTTTGCTGGTGGGGTAGTGGCTGTGGTTGTTTTTTAAACCCTGCATGTTAGTAACTCTCCCAGTTTGTCAAGACCCAGAGATTTAAACATGAACACTAATCCTTAGCAGCTGAGAAAGAAAAATAAAGCAGAAGCCAGTTAAGACTATCTAGCTCCTGTGACCCCTATTACTGTAATACGCAAGAACATCTCTTCTGGTCATGCACTGCTCCTCACAGCATCGGAAAGAAGTCAGGCTGGCATGAATATTGTTTTCTGCCCTACATGGGGAACTGAGGCACAAAGAGGTCAAGTGACTCACTCAAAAGTGATCTTTGAAAAGGAGTGCCCGTGCTCTATGCACATGATGACTGTTTTGGATGGCATTTAAAATTCAGCTTTTTGAATGTAGAAAGAGACTGAAAGAGAACACCAAACAACCAGCAGCAAACCAGATGACATGGCACAAACCACAACCTTTTGCTCAAGCCAACTAAGAGACTCAAGTGAGAAAGGCTTTGGAGTTTCATCCCTACTGAACTGAAAAATGCTGTGTCTAAATCAACATCAACACAAATTTGTGAAGGCACAGAGAATCCTAACAGTGGGAACCTGAACTCTGGCAAAACAGCCTCACTTTTCTCAAAAAAAACCCAAACCCCCAAAATAGGAGATGAATCCCCAAAGTCGATCTTGCCACAGCAGAAGGAACATGTGTCTTGGGAACAGCAGAGGCAAAATGTGTCACGGGTAAATCTTGATGGATTCAGCCCAGGATGAGAATGTGCAAATTGATGCAAAATTAAATGTAATGGAACAAGATAACACATATCCCAGCAAGGAAGACAACTCACAGCACACTTGCAAACAAAAATGGAGTTTAAGTCCAAGGGGTGGAGTGCTGATGAGTCTAAGCAGTCCTCAGTGACTACGTTTTGACAGGAACATGAAGGTTTCTCCAAAAAAAAGTTAGGAATGTGCTGCAGAAATGAAACTAGGAGTAATTGAAATACAAAGGCTGGTTACAGAACTAAATGGAAGATGTGGAACTTAACCCTCCTACACAATAACAAGCAGGTTCTAAGTCATAATATAGTTTGCATGCTGCTAAAAAGTCAATCTGTGTGTAACTTCTAAGTTACTGTATTTTTTCCCCTCTTCCTGGCCTGCTTTGTTGGCAGAGTGATTGTCAGAAGTTGCTGGTTTCCAGCTCTCAAGTAGCTTAATTTCAGTTCCAGAGGAAAGAAAAAACTCTAAACCAGCCTTATTTGTAAAATCTTTAAAGATGTGGGAATGTCCACTGGCTGTAAGGAAAGGAGTACAGAACAAATATATAAAGGAGTTTAACATCTAATGAAACATAATCTGCCTTGTGGCATGAGCAATCAAGCTCTTTCAGGTTAAACCCTTGATTTTTATTGCACTATGCTCCAGTAAGTGACGACACAAAGCCTCTTGCAGAGCCATGCTCGCCCATCACCTGCCTTGATGCCACCCACCAGAGAACATTTGGGGAACCGATAACTTTCTACTTTTACATGACAAATCCATCTTTCTGGGTTGTCAGATCACTCTGACATGTCTTTGCGGCACCAGGAAACGGGTGAGGAACCCTGGTGCTGCACAACAGCATGGGCTGCCCCACTCAGCCCTTAGGAGTAAACAGACATTTCCAGTTACTCACAAAAACAGCACAGAGCAGGGAAAAGAATCATGTTCTGGGGCTGTTTTTCTCTGCAGAAAACAGGTGCTCTGATCCTGCACCCACAGTTGAGCTCAGCACAACTAAAGCAGTTAGGCTGGAAGCATGTGCTGAGAATCTGGCTTGCAGTCCTGCCTTTGCACAGGGTCAAGACAATCTCACATAGGGCACAACTCTCTTAGTTTTGTTCTGGTTTTTGCTTGTTTGTGTGTTTGTTTTGGTTTTAAAATAATAATGAAAAAAGGGCAGCATTGGCTCTTTTCTGGAAATGATATTCTGGTATGTGAGAGAAACAGGAGCAAGCCAGTGGAAAGGGAAAGAGCACAGCGTGTCAGCAACAAGCCTAAATAAATACAGAGGTCTGCAGCTGCTTTGCCCAATTTTTTTTTACGTATGTAAGGTGACTTCTACCAACTCAGTTTTATTTCACAAGCCTCTCCCTCTCACTGTTAAGCATTCATAACTGCTGCCTACTCAGCCATCATAAATAATAGTAAAAAGAATGAATCTCTTCAGTAGATAAGCAGTAATTACAAAGCAGGATATATACTGCTCCAAAAAGCTGCTGGGGCTTTCTAACAGTACATGTAGTCCCCACCTGCCCCTTATTCAGTGGGATGTATTCTTTCAGCACTGACAGTAGGCTGAGAGGTGTCCTCTGCTATCCTGACACATCAGCCTTGGCTGGGCATTGGCAGTCCTCAGAGGTGCTCCACTGTGATGAGGGTTGCCACAAAGATGGAGCCAGGGCTTGAGTCAAAGCACAGCAGCGTTGAAGTGAGTTTTTCCAGGGATGCTGGGAAGCGAAGCATTCATAGGTTTCTTCAACACCAACAAAATGAGTCCCTATGCTGTATTCCCCAGGCTTTCTCCTAGACGTCTACCAGCTACACCCTTCCTTCCCGCCTGCAATTAGCACTTGGAGTGTTGCAAAGGGAGATGAGATTTGCTCTCCACCATCCTTCCTCAGAAATCTCTCACACCTTCCCCACTGGGTGGGAACACACGCTGTGGGTTAGGAAATGTTCCTGTGGTGGAATTGCATTTGCAGCAATCCTGCCCCCGCCTTCTGTTTACTTCTGACTGTTGGACTCTGCTGCTCATTGCGGTTTAGGGGCACGTGAGCACTCAGACACAGCCTTTGGTTCAGCAGAGACCCAAATCTCCGTGACCCTGTTCAAGCCCCTGGAACTGCATACGAACAAGCTGGGCTCTGTATGTTCCGTGCAGGGTAACTAAAGCTGGCTAAGTGTTTGCAATTTTGGTGGAAGAGCAGAGTGAGGAAAGTGGCAGTATCTGACCATTGACCTTAATTAGAGAAGATAAAAATGTTGAAACGTGATTCCTAAGAAAACCAAGGAAGGCCTCTATTGTCAAGTGTTTCCACATGGATGCCACTGAGAAGAGGTCAAGCGCTTTCTATATACTTTAAGTAAACAGCGGATTGTGAGTTCCGAGTCTGGGCTGGATGTGAGCAGCCTCTGTGTTCTGCAAGATCATAATTGAGTCTTATGTACTTAAGATTTGATATCCACCAACATTATTACTTGAGGGTTGCCAGGAAATACAGTGGCAATTAAGGGTTATAAAGTTTGCGAGTTTAACTATGCCCAATGTCGTGTATGGCTAATCCCACCCTAGAACTGTCTGAGACTCCTGCTCCAAAAAAGCAGCAGTGATGGAGTCTTTGTAAAAAAAGAGTCTCTGCTGTCGGTGGCTTTCTGTGACAAGTCTCCTCACACCTGCACTGTCATGGAAAGAAAGAAAAAGGCACACAGCCTGCCAAATTAAATCTGCTAAATTACAAATGGGTTACATGTCAGCAATACTTGCTACTGTGAAGCAAGTCAAGCCCAGTTAAAATGCTAGGGATAAAATTCTTCTGTTCATCTTTGCAGCTATCCAGACTGAAGGTTAAGAAGACTGAATGTGTTGGTTTGTTCTAAAACCAGCTCCATTTCCCTACCTGGAACTGGGATGACAGTGAAAGCAGAAATTACAGGCTGATTTCATATCTGCAGATTCAGCTCCAGTGTCAGTGCCAGCAATTGCAGTGCTAGCAGGCAGCAGCATTCATCTCGGGTGCTCAGCATCAATTCCATACCCTGGAGAGACCACAGCCTCATTAAAGGTCTTGTTTATGGACAGGGAAACTGAGTAAAAAGCAATGAGCCAAGTCCACAGAAATCAGTGGCAGACCATCCTGAGTGCCCAGCTAGACCCAGCAGGCTTAGTAACTTCTTCAGCTATTACAAGCAAGAAGAAAAGAGCAGGAGTGTTCCTAGAGGCATAATTGGAAACACATGAATCACTGGAAATCTTCCTGTCCATTCAGTGGACTTCATTGGAGGATTTGAAAGAGCTGGGACCCAAATTATTTGAGGTATACTGTGGGGAAGAGGGAATGAGGCATGAAACTTGGGAAGCTCAGTCCCAAAAACTCCTCTTGCTAGCCAAGCTGTAAAACTTTCTATGCACCTGAAGCAAAAAATCCCTCCTCTTTCCCTGTTGCTGTCTGCCTGCAGAAAGGAAGAAGAAAGGGCAGCTGATTTGCGAATGCCTTCTTGTTAGAACCGTGGGCTTGAAATCTCTCTCCTTGATTAAAGTGGGGAATGCAATTGCACAAGTCATTAATTATTACTGATAAACCAAAGTGGTGATGGAGCCAAATACAAATCTCCTGCCACTATGATCAGATTCTGAAAAAAGAGACAGACCTGGGAGCCTGCAGCCTATTTGCATTTCCTTTTTGTGTGAGATGTGTGTGGGAAGGGGCAGGTCTCCAAACCCTGCCTGTGCTCCGAGTACGTGATGTCTGTAGGTACAGATCAAGAGACATGAACTTTACCCACACAGACAGCAAAAAGCAGCTTACAGTTCCTTTAACATGTGACCAGTCCCAATTATGGCTGCTTCCACATGACATCAGTATGCAACAGAGGAGCTCCCTTTTTTTTCTGTGCCAGAGGCAAATGAATACATTATCCAGCAGCGAGGCACGGGGCAAGCGGATGCGCAGCTCCGGGGTGATTTGGATTCCATGCTCGCACGGGGTGTGAGCCAACCTCAGAAGTCATTTTCACTGATGCTGACACATAAGGCATCCCTCAGAGACCTGTCTATCAAACTGCAACATGCTATGCAGAAAAATTAGATTACTCATGCTACAATAAAGAAGGGAAAGATGACAATAATGGGGGGAAGGACTTCAGAATATAACAGCTATTTATTAAATGAATAAAAAATCCTGACAATGGGAAAGGATCCTGGAGACTATTTATTTATTTATTTAGTCTCTCCCAACACATTTCAAGGAGAGCCAGTTGGAAAGGCCCTATTAATTCAGACAGTGCCTCTGGAAAAACAACCACTTCATCATGATTGTCACATTACTGAGGTGGTGAAATACCATCTTAAATACTCATTGTGATCTTGCGGCTGGTCTCGCTGCAGCCAGGAGCAGGGTTTCCTTTGGCTTTGGTAATGGCAGGATCAGGCCCTCTCACTCCCTCTCTCTCTCTGAATTGCAAAAGCAGTGCTCACGTGGCAGCTCAGTAACTAGGCAAAGTTCACAGTGCTCAGTTCAAAGCATGCAAGATGAAGCTCAGGGCATTTCACTCTCAGTATTTGCCGAGTTCCTCGGGTCTACAAAAGTGTTAACATGGTTTAATACAAAATCCATAAGATAAACATTATGCAGCTATGTGTGAACCCCTGGCCAATAAAATCTATTTCTTCAGGAAAAAAAAAACACAAAGTACTTAGTAAAGAAAAGAAAAGGCTATGTGAAGCTTAGCAAAATCCTATAAACCAGGATGCTGCACAGCCTTGGGAAGGGTAATTTAAAATAAATCTACTGAGGAACATACAGACACACAGAGAATCCACAGCTGGAAACGGGCCTGGGCAAGGGCCGAGGTTCAGACACCTCGGATGGCAGTGCAGGACTCATTTTACAGTATCAGATACAGCCAAATGCTGATTTTTCTTCTCAAGTAATAACAAACCTGTGATGGGGCTTCTGCAGTATTTGTTTCCTTGAGCTGTTCCCCAGGAATGCTATTTGGGAAGGCTAATTGATATTTTTAACTCCACCTGCCCTGAATCATCTAATAGTTGTACTACTTGCAGCTGCAAATTCTGTTTTACCTATTGTTATCATTTTTTTTTTTTAGGAGCCAGTTGCTTTATGTTGCCTTGACTTGTGAAGCAGCTCCAGCCATTTCCCATGGGCTTTACTTGAGTGTCTCTTCCAAATATTTCTTCCCAGAGGTAAGTTTTGGTTTCCATCCAAACCAAAGTACTGTAAGCTCTTCTGTGGTCCTACATCATGTTCAGCCCCAGTGGAGCTCGTGGCCTGCTGACCAGAGCACAGAACCGATGGACGTTTGCCTTTCCCTGCCCATTCTCTGAGTGGGACTCTGCTCTGGGCAGAGCTGTGTACCAGCCTGCCTGCACCCTTTGAGCCCTCCTGGTAGTTTTTGGGGGGTTGGCTTCTTGATATAGATAGGCAGTTTGAACATGACCACACACGGTGGAGGTATGCAGAGTTATAGGTCTCTTTAAAATTGTCGGGAGCAAATATGATCAGATCTGGTTCTTGATCTCATTACTGTCTAAAAGATTTGGCTGGCATTTTTAAATGCCATGATTTATGTTCTTCACCTTAACACGGCCCTCAGTAGTGTAAACTCAGTAACTCTATTATTCTCCAGGGCAACTCTAAAGAATCTGATTGGAGAACTTGCACAGCACTGTGCCTATAAGAAAATATTAACATGGATTAAGACAAGTTGATAGATTTTAAACCAGGCTATGGAATGAGAACCAGTGAGAATAAATCAAATAACTTTGCCTAACTACAGAAAGTATATGTAAAGCTCTGTAAGGTTTCCATTTCCTAAAGCCACCTGCCATCTCAAATGCCCCTAATCAGTCACAGATGCTGGATACCAACCTGCTAACCCTATGGCTTTGAGAGAAAATATTGCACTTTGTAAACTCATTCTTGGGTATTTCCTTAATTTTTCTTAAACTGAACTTTCATCCCTTATTTTCCACTTAAATGTAATGAGTTAAATCGACTCTGACATTTTGCCCTGCTTACCCTTAGAGTTCTGTTTAGCTGCTTTCCTACCTCCTTCCTGAAAAGTCTGAAGGCCTCAGGAGGGTTTAGGTGTTGGGTTGTTTTGTTTGGGTTCTTTTGGGGGGGTTTAATAATTAGGGTACTATTTTTTTATTCTGCATCTCATGATCACTCTCTTGGTGCTGAGAAATCCTATTAAATGCAGAGTTTTGGTCATTCCTCTAATGCATTGTCAATGGGAAAATGAAGGTTTTTTTACTCTTAGGTTTGTGATGAACACACTCCAAACACTGAGGTTTTTCTGAAGTTCTGTGGAAACACCTTTTAACATCCTCCTCCCCCCACCCCAAGTCTACTCATGAAGAAATAAGAAGCATTTTAGAGGCTCCATCCAGCAGCCACTGGATTCACGAAAACCAGTTTCACAAATGAGGCAAGGTACCGAAACAAGGCCTAGTGCCAAAGATGATTAGATGCTGTGCAGGCATCTTGGTGCTTAAGCAGAACAGGGGTTTGGCTGGGCTCTGGAAGGAGCCATTATTCCACTTGAGTTTGTGAAGACAGGCTGGGAGTGGGAGTTGTAATGGAGGTAGGAAGCAGACTGGATTTTATTAGCCTTCCATCATCTTTAAGAGATCCCTAACCAGATCAGGTTTCAGCCTCTCCCTTCACTCCTGTGTCAACCTTTGGTTCTGTTTTTGCTGGAGGATAAGTTTCATTACATTAATAAGCAGCACAAGTGGTTCCAATTGTGGAAGAACCACTCTGAGCTGTCAGAAATGATCAGAGGAGAACTTTCAGCTTTTCCAGGATCACAGCCTCTTCTCCTGGTGCCTCAAGTCAGCACTTCCCTAGTGCACTTCACATTTTTAGCAGCCCCAACAATAATAAAAGGTAGGTTTACATTTCAGCAAGGGTGGGTTATTTTCAGGAACTTTGTGCTCTGATCATGGCAGTACATCAATGCCTGGAAACCAGACGCTAATGGGAGTAATTGGGCAAACATCCAATCTGCTGGCTGGGAGACTAGATCTGGGCATGCACGTAAATGAAGCTGTGCGTCTTCAATCTCCTACTGCAGTCAAATTGCAAACACAAACCTCTTTAATTATGCCACTAAGCCAGTAACTTTGCATTTCTTACTACCAATAATGAGGCAGCAAGAAAAAAATCTCACTATGCAACACTCCAAAAGCTGAGATGGTTAGATCCCTATCTTAGAGTGGTCCATTAGTGCTTACCAGCAATAACACTCAGCATTTGTGTCCTTCACAGCATCAACCCAAAGGAAAGGGGTTTATGTAGACAAAGTAATTACAGAATCCCTACGAGGGTGGACATGTTACTGGACTAATTTTGCAGATAGGAGAATGAAGCACAGAACGTTTAAATTCATCCGAGTTCAAAAAGTGGCCCGTAGAGAAGAGATTGTCTGACACACAACCCTGTGCTCCAACCACTAACAGGAAGATGGGCACCCATGGACAGCAGTCCTCACGCTGTGCTCACTGAAGCTGCTTGGGCTCTCTGCATGAGCACATCTCCAGCAGCACAGTCATAGAATCATAGAATAGTCATAGAGTTGGAAGGGACCTCCAAAGGTCATCCAGTCCAACTCCCTCTGCAGTAAGCAGGGGCATCCTCAACTAGATCAGGTTGCCCAGAGCCCTGTAGAGTCTCACTTTGAATATCTCCAGGAATGGGGCCTCAAATACCTCCCTGGGCAACCTTGAAGTTTCAGTGTTCCACTACCCTCATGGTAAAGAACATCCAACCTCTAGGCTGCAGGACTGGGGGTTGGGTTCTTGGATTCACCATGGAATGACTGAGGATCACACTGCCCCTCAACAGGTTTCCCTAACACCCTGGGAAGGAACTGAGTGAAGTTTAGTTTTCAAATTAGACTCACCTGGGACTAGTCACTGAAATGTCATCTGTGTGATGGAGCAGGAGAAAAAAAAAAAAAGAGGGGAGAAATGTAAAAGGAAATCTTTGTAGCTGGGACTACCTGACTCTCCCGCAGTAGGAGACACAGGAATACTGTTTCATGTCATGGAGATGTAGTTAAAATGCAGACTGCATAGCCTTGTTCTCAGAATTTGAGAGGTGTGGTTTATGCATGTGGACAAGCCATCATTCCTGCCTTTGATCTATCACTTGATGTAGAGGAAGGCTTTTATGTGTTAGTCCCGTACAATGGATAATTTAGTCTGAAACCATTATGAGCAGTATTAGGCTTTGGGTACATATGCCTCAATTATTCTGGAGAGTACATGGAAATATTTTATGGCATTCGCATATATTTCAAGTTAAAAGAAAAAAAAAACCACAAAACCAAAACACCACCAAAAAACTCAAGCCCAAATTTTTGTTTACCATCTAAACCAATTTCTTCTGCCGAGGCAACTTTCCACATATTTTAACAGAATTCTGCCATATAAAGTATTGATTTTTCAATCAGGAAAATTATCTTAGAATTTAGCTGGATATCTTCTATTTTCTTCTACTGAATAAAAGGATGGCTGTGGCCCTCACATAGTTAAAAGAAAGGATCAACCCAATTCTGTGTCTCAGAGAAAGAATTTGGGTGGAAGATGTTGCCCTGTAAAACATCTGAATTAAACTTCTAAAAGTAGCATTGCTAATTCAAGCAGTGCAACTAGAGGAAGAGAAGGGTTAGCTTGGAGGCATTTTGAGCTTCACAGACTGCAGGGAGCACTATAAAGAGATGTCCTGCTGGTCATTTTGTCCCTGCTCTCAGGACTGGCCTACTCACCTTCCAGTTTTTGTCCCACGGGAGGTGGGACCCTGGTATCCCATGGCTGTGACTCACTTCTTGAGCACTCTAGGTGGAAACCATGCCCACAGATCCTGGCTTCCCTGAAGTGGACTGAAAGAGCTGAAGGGGCCTATCTGCAGCAGGCACTTGCACCTACATTACAGCCAGGAGCACAGGAGGGGTGCTGGTCATGCACCAGGGTTCAGTGCAAGCCCCCAGTGTTTCCTGAGGCCTGTCTGTATTCAGTGCACTGCTTGAGCAAGCCCTTTTCCACACACCTGAGCCAAGCCCCAGCAGCAGTGTCCAGGCTCTGATCCCTGGCCCAGCCTTTGCTGCAACCCATCTGCAGAACTCAGCCAAGATGAAAGACCTCCAATGACAGGATACAAAGTGCCTGAGAGCTGGCAGCACAGGTTTATCCTCTGCAGACATCTTGCTGGTTGTTTTAAGGTCTTCCGCCTCTAAGTGGCACCATGCTGAGTGATTGAACATTGCTAGAATCTATTCTACCTTTTATTGTAATGATTTCTTACAGAGCTGCCACTTTCCAAACTCTGAACTTTCAAGAGTACTGCCTGGATGTCAGAGCCCTTTCGTGGGAAACACCAGAGCCTTCTGGAATGATGCTCCCCTCTACTACAAAATCCCTTTGGAAAGACACAGCTCTTCCACTATCACTGAGGAAAGACTGAACTTTAGTTCTTAGAGGAGGCTGTCACGTCCCTTGAGTTTGCAATGAATGGTATTCAGAACAGAGCCAGGCAGAGCTTTTGCTGGTGTAAATTGCTCAAGGGTGAGACTGAATCATGCCCATGTATGACCTGGTTTATGGCTTTGTATTTGCTTAAAGTAATAAGGCCCAGACCCTCTCATATGCAACTTCTGCTCAGAAAACAGCAACAAACTATTTGGTAGCAGAACAGAAGGCGTCCCAGAACGGATGGGTCCAAGCTACACACAGCCACGCACACAGACACCTAGTCTGGGAGTCCTGAAACTGCTGAAGCAAACTGTACTCCTCAGCCCAGCCACCCAGCACAAGATGTGGTAGCTTTTAAACCAGAAGGAAGTAATCTCTTTTCAATGCCATAATGGGCTCACAATACTAAAATATTCAAGAGTTCAACCATCTACCAGTGAAATCTGCCTTTGCTTTACTGTTTTATGATCCTCACACATTTTGCAGAGTTTGAGGCAGTTTACTTCAAAATACAGCAAACTTTCCCTGTCCCTATATAATAAAACAAAATCCACAGACCAAGCTCACAACAGCAACAACATACAAGCCACACAGCTGAGGAAAATGTTGCCACTTGAAAAAAGTACACAAGAGCAAAGCTTTTCTGTATTTGAGGGAAAGTTGTCAGCATAGTAATATAGTACAGTGAGTAGTGAAGACTGGGAGATTTATGTGCCAATTCTGTGTATGACTTATTTAGATGAATTGTTCTGTATCAATATGTAAAAATCTAATAAATATAACTCTGTGTACAAAGGGTTGCTCCAGTCCCAATGTTACAGTGGACAGTTTTGGCAGAAAGTCAGGATGTGCATTAAAAACACACTTTTTGAGAAGTCTAATAAATAAAAGCCCTGAAATATAGTTTCCTACTGAGAAAGGCATTTTAAATCATTTTGATAAAGAACTTAAATTAGGCCTTAAAAGGAGGGGGAAGCTGGGTCCCTGCAACTAATTATTTATAGGTATTTTGAATACAAGAGTCCAAGAAAGCTGGCCTCCATCCCTCACTCTCTGCCACAATAAATGGGAGAGAAACAGACATTCCCTTTTCCCCCCAACCAAATTAACAGTGTGAAGTGTTAGAAAGGTGTGACCGGTTTAGGCTGTGCCTTTAAGAAAGAGACACTTTCTGAACACTCTGGGCGAATGTTTTGGTATATGAATGAAAACAATGATATGCTAATCCAATTTCATTGGTGGAACCCGGCTGTAAATTTTTGTTTAGTCTTTCAGTCGGGGGGAGTCAGTCAGTCGTCTTCTTCTTCCCCCTGTGCTGTGAGCTGGCTCGTTTCTCTCTACGATTCTCGCTAACCAGATAAGAAAACTAACTTTTTGCATTCGCTTTGAGCTGTAACAAAGTTTTCCCCTTTAATTACCTTCCTTTCTCTTTCTCTCTCTAACCCTTTTGGGAAAAAGGGGAGGTAGGGAGGGAGAAAGGAGCGACGGCCGAACCCCCTGGCCGCAGGGGGGGGGTTGGGGAAAGGTTTCCTGTATTACATACATTGCTGTATATTTCTGTATATATTGTAAATATTGTATGTTTTTGTACATATTCATTGCATTCCATATCTGCTTGTAAAATACAGCTTTCATTTGCTTCTCCGGCTGAGTTAGCTGTGGAATTCTTTTGTGTGTGTGGGGGAACCTTCCTACTCCACCACAAAAGGGGAGGAGAAAAGCAGAATTAAAATGGGGAGCAGGCACCTGAACAAGGAAATGCAGAAGTCCTGATAAAATCCTGCACATTTTTTACCAAAATAAATGCTGTGAGGAGGGACAGGGTTAGTTCTCCACATCACTCGGGAGAATTGAGCTGCTAACTCATTGTAGACTCTCAAAAAGGGAATATACTGTTACTTGTTAAACACTAGTGGGAAGATTTTTAGAAGGGAACGAGCATCTGAACAGCTCTGCACTTTCTGGACTTCAAAGCAACTTAGTGCAGCAGAATAGAAATTGCTGGGGATCTAAGCTTCCCAGTTGCTTAGGTGCTTCTACACGCGTTATCCCAAAAGTGCAGCTGACAATTTGCATGTGTGCTGCCACCCATGGGCCCTGCCTGAGAGCATTTACAGTTCAGGGACCTGCTGCCACTCACAACAAAACCACTGGGGTTGGAGAAGCATTAATGTGGACAGGTCTGCAGCTCTGCAGCAGCAGTGGACGCCTCCCAATACTGGATCTCACACCAAGCACAGAAACTCAGGTCGAGTTCGTAAGGCTGAGGAATGAGAGACCAGTGCTCAAAAGCACAGTGCATGTCCTGGAGAGATTTCTGGTATTGTGGTTGGATCTATCAGGCTTTCTACCAAGGTTACAGAATTATTAATCCCCAGGGACCTCCAGAAATCCCCTCCCTGCTCTCAGCAGATTGCCTCACTTCCTACTCCCTTCTGCTGCCAAGCATGGCTGTCTCTCAAGGCTGCAAAAAGGAACTGTTCATTCTCCTCTGTTCCATCAGGAGTGCTTCCCTCTGAACACTTTTAAATCTGACCTTCTTTTTCATTTCAGGGCTACTACAGCAAGGGCCACCCCTGCACTTGCAGAACCAAGAGGTCACTAATAGGTGGTACTTTGCAAAAGAAAGAAAATGAATGCCTTAGAAAATTAATAGGCACTTGAGATCTAGAGTTTAACAGTGGGTTTGCACCTACATTTGGCCTGGCTGTGTGGCCATAACTTCATGGGACACAGGAGCACACCTTTCATGAACTGGGTCCAGTCAAATGCTAAGGACCCACTTCCATGGAAGATGAGACTGTCCATGATTCCAGACATCTCCAACTCTTTCCAGTCTCCAACACTTTTTCTCCAGTCCTGTATGTGCACCATCAGAACTTGCAGATATGTACTCTAAGGTTGGAAACAGCAGAAGAGCTCAGCCACACAGTGCTAGTGCCCAGTTTTTGTCTCCAAAGCTGACATAGAAACATGTGTCCAGGTTTTCAAAAGAACTCAACAGCTTGAGGGCTTTGTTGAACATCTGCCTGTAAACATAGCAGCGGGAACTGCAGGATGCAGCTCTGAAAATCTAGCTGAGGATGGAAGTACTCAAAAAGCTGCCCAGGAGCTTCTCTGGAAAGGTTGCCCTATATGACCAAATGAGAGAGAGAGACAGGTAAGCTGCACAAAAAGAGAAGGTGCTAGCTGCAATTAGAGACAACATTTTGTTTCCAGCTCAAAGTGTGTTTCAGATCTCTCCCAGTCTACCAAAAATAAGAGCTCCTGGACAGTCTGAAAGCTCAAAATATATGAAAAGAAAGAGCAAAAAAAAAGTGGAAATTTGAATTTAAATTGATACTTAAGCATTAGAAAAATTACAACAACATTTGTGGCTGTCAAAAAAACTTAAATCCAGGCTTCTGACGTTTTAAACTTAATAACCAAAACCATCAGCCATAATGATTTCTCCATCTGATTCAGCATTAATATTCAGACAAATGCCAGGGGCTGTCACTTCCCATACTAAGGCAATCCACATTCGTTTGCATCCAGAACACCTATGAACAACCTGTAATTTTTAAGCTGAAATGAAAGAAATGAAGGAGGTGGAACAAGACTGCTGAGTGTCTTTTGAAAAAAAAAAAACCCAACCCAAACCAAAACAAACCACATCAAAATGTGGTTTCTTTTACAAGGCCTGAAAAAGGATCTGATTATTTAGGGCTCCTTTCCTCTTCACATCATTACCACGATGGCGTCAGTGTTATCTAATTACTCAGCTAGAGCTTGAAACTTCATTTTCATGCATTGAAGACGAAGAGGACTACCTTGTCTGGCTCAGTAGTTAGTACTTAAAGAACAGCTGTAAAGAGCAGAGTCAGGAAGACTGCAGCACAAGGGGAAATCCTCAGTAGAATTCAAGTGCTTTACATCTGTCATAAACACACTTCCAGATCGAATTAAAGGAATTTCTTTTAACTTTATTCACAGTCTCCAAATATTCTGCTCAACAAGCTGCCTGAGATCTTAGTCATTTTAAGAAATGAATCATATTCTCATCATCATCTGGCTGTTCTCTGCTGGCTGTTAATTCATTGTATATTGATTTTAAGACTCTGTTAACACATTTTATCTTCATGCTAAACCAGGGATGCTTTCCTTGCTGAAAAATCATGCCCCGTTCTCATTCCTCATAACACTCAGTTGTGTTCCTCCTCTGTTATTTAGAATGATCAATCAACACACTATAACCAGCTTTAAATGGTTCAGTGAATTGTTCCAGGCCATTGTGCCACCTCCATGTTTTTCTACCTTGTATTTAAGGTCACAGCATGAATTCTGCATATTAGGCTTGTGTATTGGATACAAAACTCTTGATCAGGACTAAAGTATTTAAGACTAGAAGAACCACAAGAAAGGATAAAGTCATTAGCACACAGAAGTGTAATTTAAATGTAGCTATGCAATTAAGCAGCACATGCAGGTATAACGCATTACCATTACGAGTACTCATGTTTCAAAAACTCACACTATGTTGAATTGTCTACACTTAACCCCATCTGGTAGGGAAGAAACAACAGGAACATGTATAAGTTGTCAAGTATGGCACCAGACACACAAAAGGCAAGTTTGAGCCCAGGAATGATGAAATATCAACAATATTTGGGACCTAAATGAAGATGTACCAGAGCCCCCTCTACCCCCCTGCCCCCATTATTGTTTGGGGGAGATTCTTTTTCACATCATAGGAAACTAAACAACAGATGCAAAATCCACTCACATGGATACATGAAATGTAGAAAAGAAAAAAACAGCACTGAGCAGATACCACTAATACGTGAAATTATGCAATATCCAACATGAAAATTGAGGAAGAAACTGAAGCTGAGAAAATAAACCTACTTATACAGCCTGTTATGTAAGTAACACATAATACATAAAACCTCCAATTTAGTTTTTACCCAGTAATGTAAATTGTAACATAAACCTACCATTAAGAGTAGTTTACTCACTAATTTTGGCCAAGAAATACGTTGATGGGTAACCCACCCTTACCATTAAGCTGTAGTTTATTAAACATTTCATATCCCAGATGTGAATAGAGCAGAGGATGGAATTAGAGGTTCACTTCACTGCTAAGTCTAACACTTGAGTCAGTGCAAGATTTTGTCCATTCAACACACCTTACAAAGAGCAGACTGAGCTCTGCTTTCAATTACTGGGGTGCAACTTCGACTGAAGTCAGCAGATGTTGCTCCTCAGTAACTGCTAGCAGGACTGCATACTGAATAAAAGGCTGGGAGAAAAACTTGCTGCTGAGAACATTTGTGATGGTAGCCTGAGTTTTCAAATACAGGAAAGTTTTCCCCAGAAAAATACCCTGATTTTCATCAGCTGTGCTTCTGCTAAAAACATGAAACACTGAGATTGTGAAGCCACAGGTCAGATTGTTTTCTTTTTGAGAAAAGTCTAGTCACAGAATCATAGAACGGTCTGGGGCTGGAGGGGACCTCCAAAGGTCATCCAGCCCAACCCCTCTGCAGTCAGCAGGGACATCCTCTAGTAGATCAGGTTGCCCAGAGCCCTGTGCAGCCTCACCTTGAATATCTCCAGGGATGGGGCCTTAAATACCTCCCTGGGCAGCCTGTTCCAGTGTTCACACTATCCAGTGTTCCACTAATCATTTGACGTGTCACTGGCACAAAACTGCCTATGGGTTGAAAAGACAAAGCCATAGCAAGAGTGCCAAGAAATGGAGATAGGAAGTGAAATGGGAAGATGGAGAGCAGGAATCCCTCAGAAAGCTTATTACAAAGTCTCAGTTTAATATTTTAATTTCTTAGAGTGGTCAGACCTAGGTAGGTACATGGCTTTCAGCATGGTGATATGCAAGTAGTTCATTAACAGGAATGAACTGAAGCCTAGGCTGGGCATTTGCTGGTGGTGGGTTTGTTACAAGGCCACCAACAAAAGAGTGGTTGGCAGAAACACACTGCAGCTGGATTTCAGTCCTCGTGTGCTGGACATAATGCAGGAATAGGGCTCCAAAAAGGGAGGGAAATTAAGCTGCCTTAAATTTAGCAATTTCCCAGGGTGTAAATGCAAGCAGAGTTTCAGGAAGCAGAACGTGTGAAACAAGACAGGTGTCTGTCCCTGACCGAGGCTGTCTGGAAGTGTTTAGTACATACCATAAGTGTTGCCTCGTTTACTTCAGAGAGCTGCTGGGAGAGAAGCAAGTACCATGAACAAAAACCAGGGAAAAAGCAACTGCTTTGCTCACAACAGGGCAGAACCTCCCTGAAGGTCAGCCTGGTGCTTTAGGCCATAAAGGAGAAACATGAGTGAGGCTATAAACTTCGCTTTCATGGGAAGTCCGGAGAGTCCCATGAAGTCAACAAGGGCTATTGTGAGGATGAAGAATCACTCACATCAAATGAAAATTTCAGGATTTGGCCATAAAGAATGCAAAATATATTGTACCATGAAACGTGGGTCAGCACCACAACGATACAGACATTACTCACGTATATGCTACACAGCTCTGCCAGATAAACAAACCTAATCTGTTCTTGGGAGCAATTATTGGAAACAGAACTTCTTCAGCCAGTAGATGGAACTGGACCTTGACAGCTCAGCTACTTTTCACCTAAGAGATCTGCAAAGGTATTTGGGATAGCTGCTGTTGCTCTGTGGCAAGGCTCCCATGTGGTCTCATCACTTGGTCAACATGTGATGATGTGATGTGTTTTGGACACTGCAGAGGCTGTGTGATGAGGCCAAGCGCTCATGCTTGTCATGGTAGGCAGGAGGAAGGTGTGACAGAGTCTCTGACCAAAAAGGACTCTCAGTGTGACAGGAAATGCTACGTTATGACATTTAATATCTAAGGCTGGACAGTGAATCTAGAGTGTTACTCTGGAGGACTATATGTCTATGAGTTGCATGTCAAGATCTCTGGGAGAAAGGAACAATTTTGTTAACTTCTATATTCCTCTTGTATCCAAAAGCCTCAGAGAACAGATCCCCTAATTTTTTAGGCACTGTGAAATGTGTATGAAAAGAGTCGCCATCGCACAGACCTTGCCTGCTATTTTAAGGCAGGCTACTGAAGCGAGTGTGGGTTAGACAGACTGTGAAAGAGGGGGAGGAAGGGAAGGAGAAAGGTTAAATGGCAGTAGGAAACATGGCTAGAAAGGACTATTTGCACAACCGATGGTTCTGAGCTGTTAGATTGTGCTGACAGTGGATTAATCATATGTTACAGCCATATGCACACACAATGATAAATTTATATTTGTCTGCCTATAAATGAACATTAGATGTAAATATATGCAAATTATTGACTATTTTGCATCATGTTAATAGGATAAATATTTAAAATATTTTACATACAAGAATCTTTTCACATTACCACCATCAGAAGAAATTACAAAAATATGTTTGTAGGAGATGAGCTTATGGCCTACACCAGCTCCAAAGATTTGGCTTGAAATCCCAGACTGTCCACACTCCTTCTGTAACTTCGCAAAAGCTTCCAAAAGCATCCCAGTGAGTTCAGAGGATAGCTCCTAAGCCCTGGATTTAGAAAGTAACCTAAGTCACTAAGTAATTTACATGGTCTTGGAAGACTAGAGGGCAGAAGGGCTCTGCAGAGGGACCTCGACCAACTGGGCAGATGGGCAGAGTCCAACAGGATGGCATTCAACACATCCAAGTGCCAGGTGCTGCACTTTGGCCACAACAACCCCATGCAGAGCTACAGGCTGGGGTCAGAGTGGCTGGAGAGCTCCCAAACAGAGAGGGACCTGGGGGTGCTGATTGACAGCCACCTAAACATGAGCCAGCAGTGTGCCCAGGTGGCCAAGAAGGCCAATGGCATCCTGGCCTGCATTAGGAATAGTGTGGCCAGCAGGAGTAGGGAAGTCATTGTACCCCTGTACTCTGCATTGGTTAGGCCACACCTTGAGCACTGTGTCCAGTTCTGGGCCCCTCAGTTTAAGGAGGACATTGAGACACTTGAACATGTCCAGAGAAGGGCAACAAGGCTGGGGAGAGGCCTTGAGCACAGCCCTGTGAGGAGAGGCTGAGGGAGCTGGGGTTGCTTAGCCTGGAGAAGAGGAGGCTCAGGGTAGACCTTACTGCTCTCTACAACTACCTGAAGGGTGGTTGTAGCCAGGAGGGTGTTGGTCTCTTCTCTCTAGCAACCAGCACCAGAACAAGAGGACACAGTCTCAAGCTGCACCAGGGGAAGTTTAGGCTGGAGGTGAGGAGAAAGTTCTTCACCGAGAGAGTCATTCACCATTGGAATGTGCTGCCCAGGGAAGTGGTGGAGTCACCATCCCTGGAGGTGTTCAAGAGGGGATTGGACGTGGCACTTGGTGCCATGGTGTAGTCGTGAGGTCTGTGGTGACAGGTGGGACTTGATGATCTTTGAGGTCTCTTCCAGCCTTGGTGATACTGTGAGACTGAGACTGGACATTTTTCAAGAAGGAAATCTTGAAGGCACAAGAGCAGGCTGTCCCCATGTGCCAAAAGTGTACATGTGCAGTGCTACAGGCTGGGGTCAGAGTGGCTGGAGAGTGGCCAGGCAGAGAGGGACCTGGGGGTACTGGTTGATTGTAGGCTGAACATGAGCCTGCAGTGTGCCCAGGCAGCCAAGAAGGCCAATGGCATCCTGGCCTGCATCAGGAACAGTGTGGCCAGCAGGAGCAGGGAGGTCATTGTGCCCCTGTACACTGCACTGGTTAGGCCGCACCTTGAGTACTGTGTCCAGTTCTGGGCCCCTCAGTTTAGGAAGGATGTTGACTTGCTGGAACGTGTCCAGAGAAGGGCAACAAAGCTGGTGAGGGGTTTGGAACACAAGCCCTATGAGGAAAGGCTGAGGGAGCTGGGGTTGCTTAGCCTGGAGAAGAGGAGACTGAGGGGTGACCTTATTGCTCTCTACAACTACCTGAAGGGAGGTTGTAGCCAGGCAGAGGTTGGCCTCTTCTCCCAGGCAGCCAGCACCAGAACAAGAGGACACAGTCTCAGGCTGTGCCAGGGCAGGTTTAGGCTGGATGTTAGGAAGAAGTTCTACACGGAGAGAGTGATTGGCCATTGGAATCGGCTGCCCATGGAGGTGGTGGAGTCACCTTCACTGGAGGTGTTCAGGAGAAGACTTGATGGGGTGCTTGGCTGTATGGTCTAGTTGTTGGCTGGGTTGGATTGTTTGATGGGTTGGACGCGATGATCTTGAAGGTCTCTTCCAACCTGGTGTATTGTATTGTATTGTATTGTATTGTAAAAGATGAGCTGGCAGAGAAGACGACCAGCCTGGCTGAACAGAGAGCTTTTCCTGGAATCCAGTTAGAAAAGGAGAGTTTATAACCTCTGATCTTAAAAGGTTTTTCCAACCGAAATGATTCTGTGTTTCTGTAACTTTCCCTTGGCCACTCTCACTTTAAGTGTCTAAACCTGCTGCCCAGGTCCCTATATTTGTACTGACTTTAAGATCCCTGCTTTTGCCTTGTTTGTTTTAGATCCTGTCTCCCTGGCTTTTCCATATTCCAAGTAAATACAGATGTCTGTTGCCATGTTAGCATACCTTTGGACTACACTCCATTTCAGTTCATGACTCTCAATGAACTTGAGCAGGGTTAGTAATACAAAGGATGTCACTTTTTTTGGTCCCCTGTGCCTTTTACACTGACCTGAGCTCCCAGTGTTTACAGGAGCAGCGGGGAACCATTTTGCCTGCTCAGTGAGGATGGAAGAACAGATTTTTCCCTTGCCTCAGCTCCCAGACTGCCCTGTAACTGCAGGACCTCTGAGCACCTGCTGGATAAACCTCACTCCAGGCCAAGGCTTAAGTGGTGCACTGGGCTGCAGCTGTCACTGGGCACAGAAAGGTACAGGGAACACAGAATTAAGCATTAAGAACTCAGCTCATGCCTCTCTTCATCTCTGTTTTACTACAGGGAGATCTTTGTTACGAAGCCTGTGGAAAAGGAGCAGTTAAAACCCCCACCTCTAATGCCTAGATTTTTTTCTGAGGATGTGTGTGTTGTTGCCTTGCTCTGGGATTATTTTCTAGATCCTTAAAATATTCTTGTCTCTTTTTTCATTAGTTTCCTTCCTTTTTTTCACTTTTGCCATATGCTGCCCCGATGACACTGCCTCTGGGAGGGAGTGTTTGGCCAATTTCCTCGACAGTGCTGAAAAGTCCCTTTGCATCCACCTCTCCTGTCCTGTTGCTCCAACTCCTGCACTGCTCACTATGGATGAATTCCTGCAGTGTTTCATCTAACCACCTCTCATATCCCTCGTTGGAGGCTTGTGTGCTCAGCTTACATCCAGTCTCATCAGGATGTCTTTTTGATTTAAGCCCTTGTCTTCTCCCCGCTAGGCCTAATACCTCATCTGTTAGCCACTGCTGGTTTTTGCATTGTTTCTTTATCCCAGTCAGATTGTGTGCTGTGCCTAGGCTGACATCTTCTCCCTCACACCGTGGCTCATTTGGTCCCTTTTTAGTCCTGGCATGCTGATAGCACCTCAAACCCGCTGTAAACTTCCACTCTGGAGCTGTCATTGATACATCCTGGGGTAAATCTATTGCCTGGAAGCAGCTTTTGCTTTGGGATATGGTTTTTGTTTGTTTGTTTCTGTATTTTCATGGGACACAATGTGACCATCAGGAAACTGGTACCGGAAGAGAAGTGAGGCTTATTAGGAATTTGCTGGCATATGATCAGAAGCAAGTCACCTTTGTTCAGAAAAGAGAGCATCTATGGAACTCTTCTGTCACTGCCTGTAAGGCAAATAGATTCTGTCTCCACCCCAAGACAAAATACACCCTCTCTCTTTATTTTGCTTTGCCATCACCTCCTCCTCCCATTTCATACCATATTCTTTATGAATAGAGTCTTCCTCTGCTTCCCTAGCAGCCAGCTAAAAAAATCACTACAACAGAAGCAGAATTGGCTGCGCATAAGAGATGCAAAGGAGAGAGCTAATGTATCTGCACAAAGACCGGCCTTGATCCCTCAGACATGTCGGCATTAAAGTCAGTGCAAGATCTGAGTGCATAAAGTGAAGGGTATGTGTCTGTCTTTGGCAGACTGAGACCTTGAAGCCTGCACAGACATTGTGACTGGGTACAGACATAAACTTGACACTTGCAATGTTTCACTTAGCTTTGACAAAATGTGATGTTCAGGGACTTGCTTTAAAAAATAAATACAGACAAATTCCCTATTAGTTTTATTACCCTTTCAAATGAGCTTGGCATGTAGCTCTCCTGTTTGTGATACTTCCCTAGGAAGAAAAGGACTTAAAGGAGAAATTCTGAATGAAATTTGGCCTGTTGTTTACTGTCATGCTGAGCCTTGTGGACCAACTGACAGAACTGTATGGATAGATTCAAAATGAAAGAAAGAAGGAATTAAAGAAAAATCAAACTCAAGAAAGGAAATGTTCCAAGGGTGATTCTTGAAGATTTTCAAGGGCATTTGAGTAGCATTTCCCTCACTTAAAAATGCATCAAGAAGGAAAAGTGAATGTTTACAAAGGTAGCACATCCTCATGGTTTCTAGGACCAGGTAACTTCTGGCTGGCTCAGAAAGAAAATGCTTCACCAATGCACAGGTCACTATGTTTTACTGGGTCATTATCAACACTCTTTGGAAACAAAGTACTGGGCCCCATTAGGCATGGCTATGCTGTGGTCTTTCTCTGTATATTCCCTTTACCTTAAGTCCAAACAGACACTGCATTTTTTTTCCTACATAGTTGTACATGCTGTGTTATTTGGAAAGCTGCAATCCATCCAGAGGCAATTAAGTAAGAGCAGGAGGATTCACAGACTCAGTTACTCAGCCAGTCTAGCACTGTGGTGGGAGATGAGGTGACTTCAATGTAGTACAGTACTCTGCTTAAACAGCACTTGCTCCATCTTGGTTGTGTTCTGCTGTTTCTACTTTTGTGTTTCTTGACATTCTTGTTACTATGGTGAATGACTGTCACAGAACAGTACAGAAAGGATGTTTCACACACGAGTAGAGACAGAAGCTGAAAATGGTAATGGACAGTGAGTTAGGAGCAGGTTCTTCTGCTTTTCTGTGGGGGGACGAGGGTGAGAGCTGGGAGCTAATTTATCACTGTATTCACGAGAGAACTACTGTACACCTCTTGTCCCAGTACTTCAGCTCAGTCCTGGCTCTTGCATTACAGCTGGTGAAGTAGAGACCAGCTACAACACAGGCAGCCTTGGATACTGCTGCTGGCACCTGTGCCTGTGCCAGCAAGGAAGTCTTGAGGTCTCGGTATGCACAGTCTCCTTCTGGTGCCATGCCCACAACCCGAGGTGAAGGATCTGGAGAAGTGGGTGAATTTGTGGATCACTATTTTGCTGTGATCCAGGGTACCCAGACAGAATAACTTAGCTCTGGCTCTGTGCAAGTGCAGGCTACATGGAGTTAATAAAGTTGCGACCTACCCTTGTCCATCTTCGTTCACCTGCACATTGTGATCAATAATGCATATTGCTTTTGGCTTCTCTTCCCATGTGAGAGGCAAGGCCAACAGAGCAGTGCAGGCAACATTACTACAGGCACACTTATGTTTGCTGATGACCCACAAGTAGGCTTGCCTGCCCCTGTGCAGCCTTACCCTTGGATAAGGTCCCCCTGTTCCTGTTGAGTTTCATTCCCCAATGAAGATTGTTTAAGTCTTAAAGTAGTGAGTGTCTTTGAGATGGGAGCAAATTAGGAGACATGTCAAAAGAACAACTACAAGAGGAACTCTTAAATGCCAGGTCTTAAATCATTCTGGCAAATTGTCAGTGTGCTTATATTTCTGCCTTACTCCCCCAAGTTTGGTGATGGATGACCACTGATAGGAATAGGTTGGAACTCATGACTTGGCACTCCATCCCAGAATTAACTAAATCATCCCCCTCCTGCCACAAGAAAAAGTATGAATACTGATCCAGTTTAAGAACTTAGAGTAACCACATCAGAAAAATGAGTACAGCATTGATTTCTAGCTCAAAGGAAAGTGCTGTCAGGATATAGCACAAAATGTCAAGAAACTGCTTTTCCAGCTGCGGCCAGCCAGTCATTCTTTCTGCCCCAAGGCACATGAAAAAGCCTCTGCAAATGAAAGTTTGTGGGGCCTGATTTTTGACCATTTCTGTGAATTAAGGCATCCAAAACGTTTGAATACACACAGGAGATATTTGACAGGGAGAGGGCTTGCACTGTTCCTCTATAAGGTTGCATTTATACTGTATTTTATAGATCAGTAAACCGACAGAGATTAGGTAACTTGCTAAAGACCACATGGCTGGCAGGTGGCAGAACAGGAACTATAGCTTGGAAATGCCTCTTGTTCTTCTGTCTGCTGAAAAGTCAGACTACGCTGACCCGTGTGAATGTAATGAGGAAGGGAGCAAGAGAGAGAGCGCACAAGAACTTCTCTCCTTTTATCACACCTTTGCATGCCCACGAGGGCCCTGACCTCTCCTACACCAAGCCCTCTGCAAGAGGGCAGGTTCAGGAAGGATCAGGGTGAAATGTGAACTCACTATTTATCACTCTGAGAGGTCAGACTGAGAGTCTGGACGTGAGGCAGAAGCATCTTGGATTTCTTCCAAGGCTGGAGTAGCTGCTGCAGTATGTGCTGCCCAGGATTTTTCAGGGCAAATTCTGATTCAGCTCTAAGTCTTATTAGAGGCTCTGCCTGAAATTTCTTTCATTCTTATCCTTTCAGCTGAGGGCACTCAGGGCAGCCTGACCACTAGACAATATCCCTTCGTATGCCGCAATCCTGATACCTCAGTGCCTGTAACAATGCAGCTTTGCAGCCAGTGGAAATTGCACAGCTCTGCTGACACAGGTTTATAGCTGCTAAGAATCTGGCCTTGTATTTTGACTGTCACACACAGCACAAGCAGCATTGCTCTTCCCTATTTTCATCCTCACCAAGAAGATTTTGTTTAGGACTGTAGTTTACAAAGATCTTATTATAGAGAAATGAAAAGAAAACTCATCTAAAATCTGGTTACATTGAAGAATTCCAGCTGTCTTGCAATTCAATGCAGCTGTGCTATCTAGTATCTTTTTTCTCTTCCTTTTGCATCTCTTTATAGAACATTAGCTTCTATAGAAAAATGGTTTATTTTTTTTTAAACCATGGTGATTTTTCTCCTCCCCCCCTTCCCTCTTCATTATTTGCTGGGTATTATTTCCACCAATGAAACCTACAGACTTGGACAAGGAAAACGCAAAGATATTTTGAGACAAGGGAACAGTAAGGGGGGGGGGGGGGTGGAGGGGGGGAAGGCATTTGTGAAGAGTTTCTACTGGCAAGCTCTTGTCCATGATTTTTTTTCCTTATACAAACTGTAATATGATGATATTATGCAACTGCCTTCACATATTAGAATCATTATGAGCAGCAGCTTTGTGATATCATACAGCAGGTGCTAAGAACGTTTTTGCTTGTCCCCCTAAGCAAGTACAAAATTACTTAGGATTTCATTACAGAACAAACAACACTTTGTGGGGAGAAGTTGGCATTATTTTGTGATTGTGTTGGGGGCGGAGATAAAAAGGTCTTGTCCTTCTGGGGAGTTTGCAACATTCCCAGGATGACAACTAAGCTGAATTCTTTTGTAGACAAATGTCTACCTCCTTAGACAGGCAAAACTCTGATGGAACTGGAAAGTCTCCAGTCCTCACTCATCTCTCTGCCTCCTCTTGCAAACTCAGGTCTGCAGGGCTCTGTGCATGTCACCTGAGGATTGACTAGTGCAGAGCTGCAGGCACAATTTAGTCCTTCAGCCAAGAGTGAAAGGGTCACTGCAAGAGAAGGTCTTACACTGACCTAACCTTTAGAATATAAACAAAACTGAAGTGTTAATCAAAAAATTTCAGCCTATGTGGGGGTGAGGCAGGTTCATAGCCAGGCAGATGTGAAGTCCAGCCAAAGCCTTCTGAGAGTCACCAACCCCTTTCAAGCAACACATATCTTTTATTTCCTCTCTAGAGAAACTCTGGGGCTTAGGAAAACCTCACCTTTGGTCATCTCAAGTTACTCCAGCAGGAACAATTCCAGATGATTCCTGCTCCCAGAGGAAGGGATAGCTGTAGCCCATGGTCTGCAGGTCTTGGTCTGAGGCACACCAGCAAACTTATGGAAAGCTGCCTTTTCATTCCAGCATCCCTGCCAGCTTCCAATACCCACATGGCAGCTGGACTGACAGCACCCAGAATGGTTTCATTCCAGTTAGAAACAGGGCAGAGGTTACTTACAAATTCTTAGTCAAGGAACTGCAGAACTGTGATGGAAATCTGCACTTCCCTGTTCCTAACCCCTTCAATTTAATACCCCAAAGACTGCATTTCCCTTCCTCCCACCCCCCACAAAATAACAAAAGGTAATTAATATGCTAGCAAGTACTTTTTCACTAAGAAAACAAAGTTATTGACTTGTAGTTTCTGTTCTCAGAAGATGCTTTGCTCTTATTTTGCAAACGTTTAGTACCTGAAACTGAAAATACTTAAACTAGCTCTCTGCATACTAAGGACAGACAGCAGAAACACAGGAAAAATCTATACAGAAAGAAACATAAAAGTAGTGGGAGGCAGGGCCCCCAAATGGTAACCAAATAGCTGGGAACACTTTTCCCCGATGAGAACTCCAAAAGTGCAAATCACAACATTCAAAGCTCCAGCAATTCAGCGTAGTTTTTGTTACATCTGAAAACAGAGATACAGATCAATTATACTCAAGAGGAAACACCTTAACATCATTCCTTGCAAGACTACAGCTTTGAGTAAGACCATGCTTAACAACAACGGTACTTTAAATACCAGTCACAGCCCATCGTGGTTTCCCTGCTGCAGGAAAACGCTGGCATAAAGTTGGTTCCCAGCCTTGGTGTCACATTAAATCAGAAGCATGGCCCTCAACAGCTCCTTTAAGCCTCTAGTTTCCAGAAGAGATACTTAGACCTGGCTCACTGCTGCAAAGCAAAAGCAGAAAGCACTCAGGTTGTATGTGCTCACCAGGCATGAGGCTCTCACTGCTGCTGGTGATGCTATTCTGCAACCAGCCGGCATGAGGACCCTTCCGCGTTTCAAGACCTGCCGTGATATTTCCAGCTGTGGCCAGAGTACATGGTTAGGGACAACAGAACGACCTTCTCAGCACAACTCCATGCCACAGTAATTGCTGACTATCAAATTCATGACCCTGGGCACCTGAGGGATCTAAAATAAACCCCTTTTGCTAGGAAAAGGAAAAAAAAAAAAAAAAAAAAAAAAGGTGTAAATGCTTTAATTTTGTAGCTGCAGAATTGAAATCATTACAGCTACACTAATGGATTAGTCCAGCAACAACCCATTTGATGTAAAAAAAATGGTTTTCAGTCACCATTATTGTGCAATTAGTACAACCTCCCTTGTTCAGACCATCTCACACGTGGCAGCTAACTGGTTCTGGGCAGGTCTGGTGGTCCTCGGGCAGTGCCCTTGCAGCATCCATGCTGCAGAGCCACCGATCCTCTCCTGAGCCTGATTCTCATGCTCTGTAGGGTAAATAAACTGAGATCTGTAAACCATTTGATCCCGGGGTTAAGGGACTGAGCTCAGGTATGTAAATAAGCAATAAGGAGCCAGGCGCTGACAAAACACATCCCTTCAGTGAGAAAACAAACGACATGAGAACCCACGACCTCCGCAGGAGCTGCAAGCTGCCCGGACGCCCAGACTGGGCTCTGGGACCCGATGGGGCCCCGCACCTGGATCTTATTAGGGACTGGAGATGCTCGGAGCACTCCCCGGGCTGCCTCCGAGGGCAGCACCCCGGGGAGCACGGTTGCGAGGCCTCAAGACAAGCCCGGGGCGAGGCGTGCAGCCTGCGGGGCCAGCGGGCCCTGGATCCGCTTTGTGTTCGGCGACGCCGCCGCCGCCGCCGCCGCCGCCGCCATTCAGCGCAGCGCAGCATCCGACGCCGCCGGTAGATGGCGCTCTCGCACCGCGCAGGCGACCGCGGCATTGCTGAGCGCAGCGCTCCTTCCGCGCCCCGTCGCGGAGGGGCCAGAGCCGACTGCAGCAGCGAGCCCCGAGGTTGTGGGGAAGGACGACTTCCCCTCCGGGCACTGGAAAGCGGTGACTTGCTCAGCGAGGGATGCACTGGAAGCTGCGTCCTCTCTCTCTCTTTTTTTTTCCTACCAGGGTTTGTATTATGATTTTAAAAAATAAGAAATTACCACGAGCGAGCCCACTTGCTGCACCCCCGCAGCTCTGGGGAATTCCTGCGTAGAGATGAATATTGATGAAAACCTATATTACCCCAGGCACCAACTTAGCACAGGATGTTTATGAAATATTCCTGAAATGTAGTTTATTTACAAATCAAGTTATCCACTTATGCCAGACACTTAAAACATTTAGGTGGTTAGTGGGCAGTTCCTGTTATTACTTATCACTTGTTAAGCACCAGGTGCTCCGTGCTGTACAAGCCACGCATGGAAGAAGCCAGTCCCTCCTGCTAAAAAAGCACAACGAAGGGGCCTGGTCAACTTTCCTCTGGAATCAGACCACAGCTGACAGCAACAATCTTAAAGAAACTGAGGGGAGAGCCAGAGCTTTAAGGATTCCCTGCCCCTGTCGGGTCATTTATTTGTTAGCTTTTTTTTTGCCTTTTTTTTTTTTTTTTTTTTTTTTTTTTTTTTTTCCCCCCAGAATAGCTGCTGAATCAAAGTTCATTGCAAGGGATTTTGATTATGAAATAACCAGATCAGAAGCTGCCTCTTTCTCCCCTTCTTAAGTATCTGTATCAGAGCCTTCTTCCTTCTTGCTTTGAGCGCTGGGCAGAAGAGATCGCCTACCCAGCCCTCACAAAACCCTGTTTCCCACCCTGAAAAGAAAGATAAATTGAAACAGTTACGAAGGAGTAGACAGGCTTCAGAAGAATACTTTTAGCGAACTCCCGAGTACTGACCATTTGTGAAATGAGCAAAATTCCTTAGCAGCCTCGGAGCTGTATTGCAGTACGCGCAGCTCCGTGCACGGGCACTGCACAGTATGCAAATCCATTGCACTCGCTATTTCTGGCTGTAGCTGCTCTTCAGTAAGGGCAGAGGAAAGCACTATCCCTGTCTCCTCTAGAAAGCTATAACTATGGCAACAGGATGTCAGCTGTTGCAAAATGCCGGGGTTGCATTTTTTATTATTTATTTATTAATGGCGACTTTACATCCTTTCCCCCACACATATGTTAAGGTTTTGTATCTGTAGCAAACCTCTATTCATTGCACTCTGTTTCAGAGGAAAAAAAACTTCACGGCCAGTAGTCTATGCGGCGTGTGTCCTTGCCGAGCAGAGCGCTGCAAGACACGGACCCGAGCACACCGCAAGTTTAGGGCAGAGGGTGGCAATTCTTTTCATGAAGAAGAATCTCTCTAACTTATCAAAAGAGAGATGTTGCCCGTGCAGAGTTTAAAATCACAGCAAGAACTTGTTACCCTTTTGCAACCTCTCTGGACGGAGTCTGTTTCTCCATTCGGTGAGGAGGGAATCGCTGGAGGTGCACATATGACCCCTTCCCTCTAACTGCCTCGCCATCCCTGAGGGAGGGGATGGAATTCTGTGCTTTAGAGCAGGGTTGTTCTTTGTTTGCTGGTTTGTGCCCTGTTCAGTTTTAAGCAGGTATTTCAAATAGAAGCCACCTAGTACCAATACCAGCCTCACGTTAAAAACACTTACACCATCAAACAAATTCCGCAGTGCCTGTACTATGCATATTTTGCAGACAACACTATTTTCCTTTTGCAAAATCATCCTTGAACAACCTCTTCCTGCCTATTAAAATAGCGTTCTTTTCCAAGTAAGAGAAGTGGAAAATACATTCGCAGTAGTTGCGTGTTATTACATGCTATTGCTCATCAAGTGCTAAACCCTTTCCCCAGGTAATCTCGAATTTTGCCAGTGTTCAGCTCTCTCAGAGCAGCAGGGACAGACGCACCAGTGCTACTCCTGTCAGTACTGAGCTCCCTCAGCACAGTCTTGAATTAGGTCCCACCAGCCTACCAAGGTATGGAGTTTTCTCTAGCATTATTTTCCTCATGAATATTGATTAAGGAAAGAAGTTGGTAATGAATGAGGGTGTGGGGGGGTGTGTAATTTTAGAAGGTAGAGTGGGAAAACCTTTTCCTAGCATGGAATTCAGTTAAAGCTGACCACCACCACCAACAAAAAAATCAGAACCCTCAAAATTCAAAGGCAAATACTCTGTCCTTAGCTCACCCCTTTCCAGCAAGGTATTAGAGCCCATTTCACACTGTTTGGAGTGTCGTGCTCTTTGCAGGCTGTTGTACTGTGTAAATATGAATGCACAGCAGAAGAGCCATCATTCTTCTGACTAAATTCCCTAAACTTTATGGAATTTAAAGACAGACCTTCAGCAGCATTTCAGGCCCTTTGGATATAAAATTTGCCCTTTCTCTCTTGAATAAAAACTGACAAGGACACCCCCGCCCCACCCCCCAACTCCAAAAAAAAAAAGAAGAAAAAAAGCGCACACACACACACACCACCTCTGGATGTTTTACAGTTCATCAACCAGATAAACATCAATGCTGATGGAATGGGCATATTATAGATATATTTAAATGCAATTTCCAAACATTCCTGTTTTCCTTTCAGTAGGGGCTGGGCAGAAACAAGCTATAGGAGTTTTGGTCTCTGCTATATACCACTTCAGATGTCTCTTGTAGATTGAAATTTATGAATTTAGGAACTGCTCCAGTTATCTATGAGGTCATTGTCCCATTGAGTTCAGGGGGCGAAACTGAAGTAAAAAAAGCTTGAAGAAAATTGTCTTTTATTTGGTACTTATTTGAGAGGTAAGTTTCATAGTTCTGTGCCTACATATACACACACGAAAGATTGTCTTAAAGGGACTTTTTGACGTAACAGATTCACCTCCTAGGAAGTTAGGTTATTACATAAATGATCTCTCAAGAGCTGATTTTACCTGTGAAAACTAGCATGGCACAGCATGCTCACAGACTGGCAGTATGCATGCTAAACCCATGTTCTGACATGCTTGCCTTTTTTTTTTTTATGGCTTGTTAGCAAAAATAGTTCATATTTACAGGGAAATAAATTGCCTGCCTTTAATGGTGACTTTCCTGAAGTGTCTGCTTAAAAGCTTTTGTCCATGTGCTACACCTGCTAAAATCATATTGAAGAACAACCAAAGCTGTTTTCCAAAGGGTTCATTTCTGGGAGGAGGGTAGAGAACTGAAAAAAGGAATTGCAATCAGGAATTGTTTTAAAATGGGAAACTGAAAAAGTAAATATTTTGTTTGTTTTTAATGAAACAAGTAAGTAAAGACCAAGATAAAAGGCAGCAATAAAACTCAAATTAAAGGCTCTCCATTGGTTAAAGTTTAATTCAAAATGCAAGGTTGTAACCAAACTGAAGCGATTGCTATACCCAGCAATCCTCCAGTGGCTATTGAGTATTCCACAAAGAATAGATCTTTGCATATTACTGATTTTTCAGGGCAGAAATGCATCACCTCAGTTCAAGGAATGGGCATTTGAAGGATATTGTTTGGTAAATGCTAAGTTTTAATATTAAATAAAATATTAACTATTAATTTGGTGCTCGACTATTAGGGAAGGAATGCTCTGCTCAGCACTCAGTATTGGTCCTGACTGAAGGACAGAAATGAAGAGAAATGAAACCCTGACAGGCAGAATGTTTGTTTCAGTAATTACTAACAAAGCCAACTGTGATGTACTTAGGAAGGACAGATCAAGTATCATTTCTGCTTTAAATACTACATCTGCTTTCAATATTTGTGGTCATTTCAGGTCTCTGTGCAAAGTTGTTTAATGTTGGTGCTTGTTGTGTAACACCAATGTGTTCTCTGATATCAGAGTTCTGGAAGTTCAAAGGAGATGGCCCTACAGAGCATCCTTTTCATGTCATGGCTTTTGCTAAAGGCTTTTGTTTAAAGCATGCTTCCAGCACATTGTCTGGTCTCTCCCACTCTCTCTCTCTCTCTCTCTCTCTCTCTCCTGCTCATGTGTGTGAAATAGCAAAGTAATTTGCAATATAAATTACAACATCAACTGTTGAGTTTACAAATTGAATATGCATGAAAATATTGCATAATATTACTACCTTCCTCAGCCTACTATAGGTAAATATGTCTGAAATGTGTGTTGGTGGAAGAGTGGATATTTATATACTGTAGATATTAATTACTGTTGGGCTAATTTAAAGTTTCTGTTATTAATTCCTTTATAGTTTCACTGCCACCCGTATTAACTGCATCCACCTACGAGTACAACCATTTGGTAATACTCTTAATTACATTGAGGAGACATTCTTCTTACAGTTAAAACGGCACTTTAACAAGCTCCTGCCAGTCTCTTGTTTATTCAAAATAAATATTAGCCTAGAAAAGAAGGAAAAAAAAAAAAAAAAAAAAAAGGCACCAATGCTCAGAATAAAAATGGGCCACAGGGACTTAGACTAGCAATGATTTTGGCAAGTGCTTAATTTCTTGTTTGGTTGAAAAAAAGACTGGATAGGCTATTGACAGGTCCCTATCAATAGGCAGACCCCGGAGGTCTGGTTATTTGCACATGGCCTGATTGACTTGTCCTTAATAGACATATAATTGTTGACAAATACCTTCCAATAGACTGTGGCAGGCATGGCCAGGCAGACAAAAGAGGCTTCTCTAGGACAGAGACCTGAGCAGAATGATTCAAGAGATGTGTCACCTTAACCAGGAAATAGCCAGTTTCCCCAAAGAAGCTTCTAGAGCAAAACCTGGAAATCCAAGCCCGCTTTCTACCTCCAGTGGCTGACAGGCAGCTCAGAGATAAAAAGCAGCATTGTCCAAAGATTGTGTGGGATCCATTCAGGGGATCATTTCTTCTAGACAACTCCAAAATACATCTCAATTGTAATAATGAACATATGTGCTCAGCCCTCCTCTTTTCCCAGAGCCTGTGGTTTTTAAAGATATGGCTGGATTTTTCCCTATTATTGTCAGGTATTTTGTCCTCGTGCACTCACCCACCCAGCCCAGCTATTACTAGGGGCACGATCCCAGGGTATGCAGATGTAAAGTCCTAACGTTTCCACTAGTTTATTAAACAATATTGTAATGTGAATTTTTACAAGCAGAAAAATGGCATGTGCTGACTGCAGGTGCCTGGTTCTGCAGCTTTCCAGTCTCCATTGATTCTTGCAGTCATTGTGGGTGGTTGGTGCCTCTGCAAACAGGATTCAAAAATGACCGCTAACGCCGGCCGCCTGGCTGTGAGGCTTCCGAACGACTTTCCAAGGTACCTCAAGAAATCTGTGGGGAGCCTGCGGTCTACATCTAAGGACCTGGGTCTAAACACAGCTTCATTTTTTGCAGTGCCTTTGAAGACAATTCCAAATGAGAGTGTTAAATAATACATTTACTGTGCTATTATTTTCTGCGTTAAAGAATGGCACAGAAAAGAAAACGAAGAGGTGTAGGCAAGGGGAAAGAAAAGATAAACAAACTGCATTTATCTGTCCTCAAGATAATAGTTCTATAGTAGATATGTTGGGGAATTAATTACACGGATTTTTAGAATGTTTAGTACATTATAGACATTGCAATACTTGTCACAAGACAAAAGGCCATTGAAATGATGCAGTACAGCCTTAGGCAGCCATAAAAGCACAAATTGTTCAAGTTTGTGCATCAGTGAGAGATCCGAAGAACCCTGGCTCCAAGAGAAAGTAGCAGTGAAATTTAGAGAGGTAGCTACTCTGTGAATTTACCCAGAAATGGGCTGAAACCTGGACTCTGGCCTTTCATTCCTGGGATTGTTGTGCCTGCCTTTCCCTGTCAGCAGCAAGCTGAGAAATCACTCTTGAAATTTTACCTTGCAGGATTTCTTCCCTTGGTCATTTTGGATTTAGTAATGTCTCCTCCCCTGGGATATGGTGCCTGTCAGGTAGAGGTAACACCTCGAGTGGCATAAGCCACTCACAGAGAGAAGACAGATGGGGGAGGAGGGTCAGGAAGGGTGCTCCTTAAATCTCTAAGCTAATGTCTTCAGCCTCCCACCTCTAAACTCCCCCACCTCCTTCCTCCCAAACTAATAAAAACAACCATTAAAAAAACAAACAAACAAACAAAAAAAAACAAAAAAAAAAAAAAACGGAGAGAGATAGAAAAGACACAAACAAAAGAGCCCCAAACCCAGTGCAGACCATGATCACAGAGGCAAGCAAAGTAGGTTGCAAATTAGTATGACACCATTAAGGTGACACTGTAGACAACCTCTGACACCTGACACAAAGCTGAATGCCTTGTGCCCAAAAGACCTTGAGCCTTGTCTTTGATTCTTATTGATCAAATACATAGATTAAATACAGTATCAGATGGCAAGGCTAAAGCCTGGGGTTCTGCATAGTGTGAAGACCCTCAGACACGATAGAACAGATATACAACAGAGAGATAGAACAATTGTTGGAAATGAAGGATGAGGCAGGCAATTTTATCTGGCAGATGGGCAGGGCTTCTTGCACTTACTGCACTACTTACAGGACACAAAGCCTAAATGTCAGTAATATTAGGATTAAGGGACAACATTTTTAGCGACATTTCTGCAATCCCCAAACATTCCTGAGCATGTGCATCCTGTGCCCAGCTGCTTCAACACGGTGCACGCACTTGTGTGCGTGTGCATGCGTCCATTAATTCAGAATTACTCCAATTACAAGCTTTTGATGCTCCAAACCCCTCTTTCTAACCCAAAAGAGATGGAGAGCCCTCGGCCTGGCCAATCAGATCATTTTCCCTCCTGCCTGCAGCAGATGTAAGCAATTTACTTTTTTATTTCTACATATTCAGTACGAGCGGAGCTGTTGGTGACTTCTCACCCCGGAGCCTGCAGGATTCTAACCCTATCAAATTAAAGCATTTTGCTCACTTATTCCCAAGCGCTCGGCTGGTGCTTAGCAGGCCTCCCGCTGCATAGCAATGGCGGGCGTTCGTGTCCGCTCATACCCCGAGCCTAATCAGAGATTATTAAGGAAAATATACAGTGCTTTAATTTGATGAGACTGGTTATAGGTACTGCAGTTAAAGGTCACACTCTTGCGTGTATCTCCCTCAGTCACTGTAATATTTCCCTCTCGCTTGACAATCCTCAGTTCCAAACAATAGGCCAAGGAGACACGTTTATTTCGGTCATGCTGGGATGAGCTCAATAGGGACAAAAATGAATTATTTAAAGTTCATGTAAACAAACAACCCTGGGCCGGGCTCCCCTCAGCCTGCTCGCCCCCTCTGTGTTTTGGTGCACGTGTGTGCACGCACATGCTCTGCCTCTCTCTCGCCTTGAAAGAGCCTGTGAGAGAAACCTTCCTCTGCTGGGAAGCCAAGCTGCTTAGGTGTCAAACCCAGCTACGAAGGGCAGTGGCCACTGCCTGCTACTGAGCGAGACGCTCCCCACTCAAGCCCTGCAGAAGGACCTGGGTATATCTCAGTGTCAGGTGCTTGGAAAGGACTTTTCAGCTTCTTTAGCTCTGAAAGCTTTCCCCACCCAGCAGGAGGTAATGGAGCTATCCAGGCCGAAAGAAAACACACACCAGGCCTGATACAGCAGGCTCTGAGCCTTCCTGCTGCCACAGTGGGCAGGGGCTCAGCTCAGTCCTGTGCAATTTAAAGGTTGAGGGAGCGAGGGAAGTGTATCAACTCCAAGCTGCCCGCCTCTGCCATGCTAATCAGCTCATGGCCTTGCCTAAATTCACACTGCTTCTAGCAGAGGCTCTGCCGGCGTGGAACATGGGGGGAGGGAGGGGATCAACAATTTTCTTCTTCTGTCAGCCTTAACTCTGCTGCCATTCGTTAAAAGAGTGAGGTGGTTTAGTCTCCTACAGGAGCTGCATGGTGGGGAGGGGAAGAGGGAACTAGTGAGAGACGGGTGGGTTAATTCTAATCTCCTTTCGAGCCTAATGGTTTGAGCATATGTGTCCATGCAGCAGACCAACAGCAGGCTTATTTACCTCCAACATTTACATGAGAATTGCTTTATGCAGCTGTATGTAAAAATTCAAACCACACAGTGTCACTGTATCACACAGGTCAATCCAAAGCCCAGTGGCATTATAGCAAGAGACAAAACCCTCACCACTTCACCAGGGTTTCCTTTAGGACTGAAAGTTGCTCTATTAAAAATGAAAACCAACCACAACAAAAATGAGAGCCTATTTCCACTGGTGCCCCCTTTCAGGTTCCCTCCACATTCCTCAAAAGCTGCCAAAATTATGAGGACCTGGAGTCTGGATCCTGCTTTTGCTCTCAGCAGGCTGCAGGGAGGGCTGCAAAGGATGTCAGGATTGGGCCAGCTTCATTTTGTGTCTGTGAATAATCCCGTTAGCTGATCCCCAGGCACAGACTTTATATATACACATTACTGATGGGCAAAGGCAGAAGAGTTCACAGAGGTGCGGTTTCAGTATTTATCCTAAACAGAGGCAGACAGGCTCAGGCTGCTTGGGATGCTACAGGCATCCTGGTCCGTCTGGTAAATTGCTTGTGATTGCCTGGCTGTTGGTTTGTTTTTCTCTTCCCAGTTTGAAGGGCCTGCGATATCTTCAGAAAAGCCCCAGCTCTGTGTGCTGTGGAAATACAGGCTGCACACGTTTCTTCAGAGACATGGGGAATCCTGTGCTGCAGGAGCAATTAGGATCTCTCAAAGTCACCCCAACTGTATATGCTGATAGTGTCCAACCTTTTGCCATACGAAAAGGCACTCTGCTTCAGGACCCCGATTCTGTTTCCCAAGTAATCCAATAAGCTTTGGTGAATCTGCCTGATGTTTCTAGCATGAGCGTGGCCAGCGATAGCATTAGCAGGCTCTGCAGTGGAACTCCCTCAGAAAAGGCAAAAGTATATCAAGGGCCAAAAAGTTACCTGCACTTTTTTTCCCTTTTTTTACCTTCATAGAAACTTTTTCTGTGGAGGCCTGGGACAGTTCTTATTTTAGGCTGAACCAATTATTCAGCCTTAATACCTGGGCCCTGGTATGCTTCTGTCTTTGATCAGAAAGAACTTGCCTGAAGGCCAGCTCAAGAGAGGTTCAAAGTCAAATGCTTTGATTTAAACCACTCTGCTCCCATCCATGAAAGAAGATGAGAAGAAACTCTGGTATAAGACACAGGCAAGTGCAATGCAGCATGTCACATACAGCATTACAATGCGAAGCATACGAAAGAGATGTTTCGGGGAGCAGAGGGCTTCAAACACGAATCACCCTAACAATCTGGTGTTCTTGGCAGCAGTGAAATTTCCTAGGGATTACAGTAAAATCCTCTAGCCTGAGAGAAACTCCATATATTCCACAGTAATACAACAAATAGAGATCTTCAGCATGGCCACAGACCAAGACTCGGATGCTTGCAGTCTGAGAGCCCCTGAAACAACATTTGCAAGGGTCTACTAGCATGGAGGGATGCTAGTATGGAGGAATGGATGCTGGTGGACCATTCCAGGTCTCTTAGCAATTCTTTCCTTGAGACATTTCCCTACATCACTCCAAAGAGTCATTTAACTATGTGGTTATAAAGATCTTTCCAGAGTTTATAAAACTTGGAACATATTAGAGACCCCTGTCCTAGTATTTTAGTGCTTATCAGGAGGGTATCTACTGCCTGCCATGGAAAGGGACAGGACTCGGGTCCAGAAATGACTCTGGATTCTGCACAAAGCAAGGAAGCATTCTTCTAGTGGCAAGTGGAGTTTGTTCTCCTTTCTTACTTTCTACAAGTATTCTGATGAATATTTCAGCCTCTGAACTCCCCATATGCATTAAAAAAAAAAACCAAAAAACAAAAAACAACCAACCACCTCCTTGGGCTTCACACAGGAAATGAAATGCAGAAAACAACATAAAAACACAGCCTTCCACTGACTGCATCACAGTTTTATTGCTTGGGCTGTAATCACTCTGGGGGAGTCATCGTTTCCCCACTGTACACAGCAGCACAACAGGCTGCACTGGATGGAAAAGCTGGGACATGATTTTCCCTCTTGCCATTCAGAACTTCACTTTGTTGACAAGACCTAAGGAACTAAAAAGGAGAAGGGCTTTTTCAGATATCTTTTTCCACTTGTAGTGAATGAAAGTAACTTTCCTTTAACTATCAGTGCTGTGGTGAATTCGTTTAGTCACTGTCTCCTGCTGGGTCTTTTCACTGGGGAAGGTTTTGATGGTAGAGCCCTTTTCTCCACTGACTGCTACCTTAGGCATTTTCCTATCTTCTTCTTTTCATTAATTTGCCCCTATCTATCCCCTCTGGTGTCCTGATAAATCAAACAAGAGAAGCCCAGAATTCCTTGCAGTGGAATACAACTCTATTAAAGCAAACTAGATTTGCTTTTTTCCCAGGAATAAGACCTGAGGCCTCTTTAGAAGAGAGGTCTCCAAACCCCATCCCCAAAACTGTACCAGTGGTTTTAGTAAGACTGCCCTTCAGTGCAAGCTTTGGTGGCCAAGGCCTCCTTTCAAAATGTACCTTGATGAGGAATTATAAAACAACCATAGTAATACATTCCAGGGCTGCTATGTCCTCACACCTTGTGGTATCATACTGCTGTACATCCTGCTCACTGCACACCAGTGGCAGTGGCACATGCAAAGGAGACAAGGTAAGAGTTTCTAATATCAAAAGGAACAACTCAGGCCACAAAAAGGGAAAAGTATGAAGGCAAGGCTTTAAAGCTCTTCTCCCCATGCACCCACCCACAGCCCTCTGTTCCAATAATCAGCATAAGGGAATCTTTATTTAGAGAACAAATTTCTCTCATTCCATCTATCAAGACATATTTGTTCTTTTCAGGCTCCTGAAAGATCTGTTATGAACGTGTAATTCCATAAACAAAAGAACATAAACCCCAACATGCTAAAAAGCATGCTGGGGCTGAGGAGACGCAGCACAAGAGAGCAAACCATCCAAAGAGTAAAACAGTGTGAAGGATAACAGGAGCAGGAAAGAGAGAGCACAAGAGAAAGAATACTTATCAAACAGCATATGCTGTATAAAGCAGGAGAGTCCAGCTTATAAAAAGCAAACACTGGGCTCTCTTCTCTGCTTGCACAGTAATCCTGGTAGCTTTGAGATGAGAATGACGAGAAACTAATTTCCAAGGCACACCTCAGATGCTGGGGCACAACAACAGGGAAGACCACAGCTTGCTGTCATCAACCAAATGCATCTAGGGGGTGAAACAGAAGTTTAATATAATCTACTCCATTAAACTATCCCTCCAGGCCTGTGAAGTGCTCATTTTCTGCTTATCAAACTTGAGTTCTGTCAATGCTCCTTGTGGTGCTGCTTCATTTAAACCACAGCTTACTGAAGTCCACATACCTTTTCCACACACACCAGAAATGTTGATAAAACAGAGAGAAATTCGACACAGCTCTAAATCTAGCCAGGTGAAAGGCACTGCTGGAAACCAGGGCAGAAGGAAGAATAGTTACTTCTTGGTTCAAAAGTTCCTGTCATGTTCTCTCCCAGTGAATGATCTCTGCTTCTTTGGCATGCTGTCAGTCTCCACTACTGGAAATGAGTAAATATTGTTTCAGTGCTACCCTTGATATATTCAGATGGTACCTTTCCTGGCCACTGCTTTTGAAAAAAAGTTTTTTGACTCCCATGGTATGGCCTTCCTTCAGAGAGACAAAAACCTACATCGACTTGGCAAGTCTTTAAAACCTCTCCAAGAAGCTAGGAGGCAGAAAGCGAAGAAAAAGAAGAGTCAGAGAACCTCGATGGGTTCATTCAATGTCATGGTGAGCCTTACAGAGCTCTGATCACTTGTCTGTCCTGCTGCAAAGCTTAATGCAGTGTGTGTGCGTGTGTGTGTGTGTGCATGCAGCTGGCACATTTTCTTCTACACTGACAGGAGCTGGATTTTTGACTGGGTCACAAAACTCTGGAATTCAAGCAGGGATTCATAAGGATGCTGCAAAAGAGATGAGAACTCCAGAAAGATATGCTGGACTTCAGAAAAGAAATTAACTATCAAGAATATAACTTGAGTGACTAGCATGAACAAGGGAAGAACAAATGAAAGTTGCTAGGGGAAAAGGATAGGTTGAGAATGCAGAAAATTTCACAAGCCTAAACAAACATCTTGTTGGCTTTTTTTCCTCTTACGAGGGGCTACATCAAAGATTTAGGAACAGCCAGACCATTGCCATCTAGAAATATACCTACTTCTAAAGAGGAAACAGAATTAAACTGACAGTGGGTTTTGGCCTGGAGACTGTAGGTAAGAATGAGCACATGAAATTACAGTTCCAGCAGCAACTATCCGTAGCTCATAGAGTAGCAAAGTGATGCACTATAAGATGGGTAGGGAATAGCAATACCTACTCCTGTTGTACCTACATCTTGTGCCTTGCAGTATTTTTTTTTTTTCCTTCTTAGAGTAAAAAAAGGAAACTTAGGAAAAACCTTCCTGACAGTGCTTAGCAGCTTAGTAGATTTTAGAACCAATGTGAAGAAAGAATCAAAAGCAGCGAATGGTGAGAGTTTCCTGAAGGTAGACTGTGCCAGGCTATCCTGAGAGGGGTTTTGATAAAAAGTATTTTTCAATTAAAAATGTACCCAGCCTTCACATGAGGTATTTCAGCAGGTGCCACTTGAGAACTGCACAGTTCACGGACTGAAAATAGGGAATGAGTCAGAACTCCACGGTCTGGGTTGGTGACAGAAGTGAAGGTGTAATATGCTGCAGGGGGAAATACAGGGCTGAAAGGAAGATATTAGGGGAGTTCCTCAAAGATCACCCTTTGGACTGATATCATTTAATGATTCATTAGTAAACTTGGCACAAAAAGTAAGAGTGTTCAAATGAAATTTGCAGATCGTACAAAGTTGGGAGGCACCATCAACACAAACGAAAATCGCAATATCATACAGGAAGAATTGGATGACCTTGAGGACAGAAGTAATAGAAATGGGATGAAATTGAACAGGACAAAATGCAAGGTCATGCACTAAAGGACTAATAATGAGAATTTCTGCTAGAAGCTGTTGGGAATGACAAAGGAGGAGAAAGACCTGGGTTTGCTATTTGATTACAGGATAAATATGTGCCATAATGTAATGCAACTGAAAAGGCAGATGCAATCCTAGGATTCATCACCTGTAATAATGCTAATAACAAGAGGAAAATATTAATGCTACTACACAAAGCACTGGTGAGACATTATCTGAAATACAGCGTAAATTCTAGTTACCCATGCTCAAGAAGGATGCATGCAAATTGGAGCAGAGGGTGCAAAAAGGACTATTACAATGATCAAGGATCTTGAGAATTTCTGAGAGGAACGTAAGAGAGAGTCTGCTTGTTCAGTCTACCTAAATGATGGCTGAAAGGGACACAGATAGGACTGAGGAATTGTTACCAGCTGTATAAGGATACATACGGGAGTGACCCAAGAGAAATAGCTCTATACTGGCTTTGAGTTCATATAATTTGGGAATTACAAGATGTTTCTAACCACTGCAGTAAAAATGCCTTAAATGACCTTCCAGAGAATAGTGGAAAGGGGGGGGGGGGAAATCCCAACCCAAAATACTGAAGTACATGGAGATAGTTATAAAATATAATCTGATCAGACTGTGAATCACAGAATGGTTTGAGTTGGAAGGGACATTAAAGATCATCTAGTTCCAACCCCCCTACCATAGGCAGAGATACCTCCTGCTAAATCAGGTTGCTGAAGACCCCATCCAACCTGGCTTTGTTGTAGCTGAATGCTACAACATAAGATAAGATGGTGCCAGCAGAGTAGAGTGGTTGCCCATTGGAATTGGCTACCCGTGGAGGTGGTGGAGTCACCTTCATTGGAGGTGTTCAGGAGGAGCCTTGATGGGGTGCTTGGCTGCATGGTTTAGTTGTTGGGTGGGTTGGATTGGTTGATGGGTTGGACGCAATGATCTTGAAGGTCTCTTCCAACCTGGTGTATTGTATTGTATTTGATATTCCAGACATGTTCTTAGATTTAAAAATAGTCCTTCAACGCCCAGGATGATGGGAAGAGACCTCACCCTTTCATCCAAAAGGATGACAGCAGTAAACAAGAGACTTTACAACATAAAAAGAAACCTTTGGAGGTAATAATTAGTATCTTGAAAAGATAATGGAAAACTTAGTTCATGTGTATGACATGTTAAATTCATTTTAGGGAAAGATACTAATTTTTCAGCTGAGAATTGTAGATAAAAAAGGTGCATCTTTCCCCCCCGCCTTGTTTTAGAGCCTGCTTGCCCAGCAGTAACATATGCTCTTTGGTTTGCTCTGGAAATGTGTCTTGACATCACTAAGTTGTTAAGTTGTCTGTGACAGCTATTGGTACCTATATAGCCCATGGAAATAGTTCTGTTCTGCCCCTCCCCTCTCCCGACTTATTTTCCTGAGAAAGATATGGATAAAATTGTGAAACAATCTAGCACCTTCCGGGGCTCCAATCTGTGTGCTGCGTGCACCAAAACAAAACCCAGTGACATAAAACTCTCTTGTCCCCCTGACCTGCATGTCCACCCAGAAAATATTTTGGTAACATTCTGTGAGAAAGGAAGAGCAATTCAGATAAAAAAAAGCAGAAATCTTTGCTGTCTGGGAGGATGAGTATTGACCTGACGGTTTTCAGTATCATATCCAAGACCAGCACAAGACTTCCTCAGCTTCCTAAGGGCAGGAGCTTCTCCGCCGAGCGCTACAGTAAGTTGCTGAAAGCGGAATAGTTCAGTAACCACTACTTTCGTGCTTAAGCAGAGTACTAATGACATTTTCAGTGCTGGGGAGGGCATGTTACTTGCTTCCTAATCCTAGATGGAATTTTTCAGGAAATTAGTTTCTTCACTGAAAGCCCCAGCTTCAAACTGACCACTGTTATCAGTGAATTCGAATAAACAGGCACAAAAAAATGCAAAAATATTCAGAGAAGTCTAGACACACTTTCAACATTTTTAACCATATACTTTGCTGTTTCTCTGCAGACAACATTTTCAGTCCAAATATTGTTGAAGCACATTAAAAACTAGCATGAAAACAACCCAAGCCTTTTTAATATAGGTCAAGCAAAATATTTTTGATAACCCAATGCACTTTTGCAGGGAGGATTGATTCTTGTTGGAAACATTTTATTCCCGCCCCCCCCAAATGTCAGAAATGTCAGCTAAGTCCTATTTTATAATTTTGTCTTTAATCTTAGCTACTGGATGAGAAAAATAAGTTATTCAGCTGCTCTAATGGCAACAGTTGGAGGGACAGAAGGGGAGATTTTACACTGCTGGATTTTAGACACCTAAGCTGGCCAGTGTTGCTTGTGCTTAGCAAATCATAATGATGAAATGTATCTTCTGTCGTCTGATGGATGTCTGGGGCCAGTGGAAGATCTCTGTAATAGGAATTCTACCAGAGCTTCACAATAAAATGTGTGGGGAGTCAGGCTACATACAAAATGTATAGGCATCTAGAAATAGGTGTATGAGTATATAAACAGCCATTAGGGATATATAAATGCAGTCAAGTGACCTGAATATAGAACACATTCCCGCTTTGAAATGCTGTTCTGTATTATGAACGCTCTTGCTGGTTTGAAACCTTGGCTAAATATTATACCAAGAAATGTTCTTCAATTACAAGCATGACAGCTATAGTTGTTTCTTTCTCTATTGACTTGATAACATCATCTCACTGTAAATTCTCGATTCACTTTCTAAGGTACCTGGAATGATGATCAGTGTGTAAATAAGGAACTGTGGGGATACGCTGTAGAGTGCTGCTGACTACTTACTGCTGCAAGAGAATCACCTCATGCAGTGGAATTCAATTTGCCCATTTACATGGATGTGGCTTGGATGGGAAGTGTCACTGTTTCGCCTTGCCGAGCACTATAGCCCCTGCTATGGGAACACAATGAAGCCAAACAATTAGTTAGAAATATTGCTCTTAAAGAAAACTGATTTGATTGTCTGTCTTCTAAGAAAAACTCAGTTATGGTATACTGTCAACCTCGGCTTGACTGGCAGTGATTTTCCCGGTCTAGTCTGCTGGGAACCTTAAATGAACACGAGCAATTATAAACCCAAAGTCTTCAGCAATTTGTAAGCATTATCTCGGGATAATTGCCCTGAAGCATTCACATTGCAAAGCAAAGGTAGAGAATTTAAAAATCCATCTTTCTCTGTCTGCACTATGAGTTGGGCATAACACTCTTTTCCCTCCTGTGGGCCTTATAGTAGTATAATAGAGCTCAGAATTGGTCCTTTGAAAGTGTCTATTGCTGTCTTTTGGAAAGAAAAGAGGGCAAAACTGAGTTTAACCTCTTCTAGCTTTATTATTTTTATAAAATGAAGCCCAAGTCATATTTTCTGGCACAAACAGAGGAAAAAGTGGAATATTAAAAGTCAAGGGAACAAACCTGCCCTGAGGAGCTCTGCACAAAAACATCCATTGCAAGAAAGCTTTCCCGCTCTCTGGGTAAGAGGAGTACCTCTCAGAAGGAAACACTGGGTCTTGGCCTCCTCATGGCTGTCCACACACTAACTGAGCTTAATATTTTCTGGGAGTTCTACTTACAAGCTTCTAAAAGTGCTCAGCTCCCTCTTACAAATGGGAAAAACCTCCTCAGAAGTGCTGAACATTTCTCTTTTCTCATGACTCACACAACTGCCTCATCTGTAGGTGGTTTCCTCAGTTCCTTGCCCTCATCCTACCGAGCAGGCAACTGAAGGCATTCATTGCCTTACTGATGTATAACAGCTCTTCCTGCCACTGCAAGGAAAGATGACTGTTTCTAGCTTACATGCAAAGCACAGTGATCTCTGAGCTTCTTTGGCAAAGAACTAGCAGGAAGAAGAATGTTTGGAGTGAGGAGGAACAGGAAGGGAAAAAGAGGCCCCCAGAGTAGAAACACTTGCTGCAGCAGGCATCTAGTACCTGTACTTCAGTTTATCAAAACTACAGAAGTCCAGCTCACCATGTTCCCAGGAGCTGTTAAAAATAAATCAGCAAAAATTAATGCTGCATTGACCCAAACAGAAGATTTGGTAGCAGAAAGACCATGTAAGGAGAATATTTACTGAACAAGCAATCAAATGATGTAACTGGTTTGTTGGACCTCCTCAATGGGTGTATTGGGTATTCACTCAGTACCCTTCAGTTTGGAGTCCTTACTTTCCTATAAGGAGTTGGAGAAAATTCAAGGACCAAACACTGCCATCAAGGAAATAACCATGCGATATCCTGAGTTCCTTTAAATGTTGTTGATTTTTGACTGTGCTGGTCTTGGGAGAAAACCTGAATTTGAAAGACTGTTCCAGCTCATTCCATCACTCATTACTCATCTGTGAGCACCACAAGAAGACTGGGACTTGAAAACCTTCTGCCTTTTACATCCATGTCTCCTTTCTCTCCTCTCCCTCGCTCCATCCTTTCACACTCAGGGTGTACTACAAAAATTGCAAAGCGCTGATGTTGATGCACTTCTTCAAACCACTTGGGAGTCAATAACAGTCAATCCCACTGACAATCACATGTTTATTACTGGAGTTTACTTTTGAAGTGGGACTTGCTGTCAGGCAGAGCTTCATTCTATGCAGTGCTGGATGACTCAAAGCATGATAGGAGGGCAGGAAATTCCCAGATGTGCCAAACAGACCAAAGGGGAGCGGATACATGTTCTCCCTCACTCCAGCAGTGTCCATTGCTGCAGCTGCCCCAGTACACTTGTTTTTATAGGCCCTGGAGAGATGGCTCTTAAAGGGAAAAAAAAATATAAAAAAATCAAGGCACAAAGTGAACAGGGGAGAGGAGAAAAGGGGAGTTCCCAGCAAGAGGGCTAGCTGGGTGAGGTTGGTGACCTGATTTCAAGCATACTGGGGGTACTCTGTGACCCCTGTAATTTTACTGCCTCCTGAGTTATCGCTTGTGATTTTCACTGGAGTGAAATGATACATCAGGGAACAGTAAGGATTCCAGCAGCACACAGACAGGCGGAATAAAAAGTACCTACCAAAACAGCTGCCATACCTCTGGCAAGTATACATACATTTTTAGTCCTTTTGAACGTAGACTCCAACTGCCTATCCAGGTCCCCTAAGGCTTCGTTAATTGAAAACGCTACGGAAGGGAAAATTATTTTTTTTTTGACAATTGTGGTCCAGGCTCACAATGCAGAAGGCTCCACAGGCTTCTGTGACATAACTCTCAAGGAGTTTAATCTAGATTCAAACATCCTCTTCAAGTTGTGGACCACAACTTCTTCCCCATGAAGACCTGTTTTCCTTAATGACCATACAATAAAACAAACCATCCTTCTTTTTTCCAGTGATGCTCTGCTCAGTGGAGTCCCACTAAAGTCCCACTAAAGCTGCACCAGAGGAAGTTTAGGCTCGAGGTGAGGAGAAAGTTCTTTACTGAGAGAGATGTTAGCCATTGGAATGTGCTGCCCAGGGAGGTGGTGGAGTCCCCATCGCTGGAGGTGTTCAAGAGGGGATTGGACGTGGCACTTGGGGCCATGGTTTAGTCATGAGGTCTCTGGTGACAGGTCAGACTTGATGATCTTTGAGGTCTCTTCCAACCTTGGTGATACTGTAAACAGCAAGGGTTTGTAATCCCAGGTACCTTAACACACACTGCTCTACTAGGGACAGTTTCAAAGTAAATATTCACTGAGAAGAAGCTGATGTCAAGAAGAGGAGATCTTCCCTGGAAAAGAATGGAAAGAGGAGAGATACACACTCTTTTTCTGTACAAGTTGGAATTCCACCCAAAAAGAAAAGGCACAGCACTTTCTGCTGTTTGACCCAAGTCTTTAGGGTCATCATGGCTATCTTAAAAATGTAAAAGCAAATATGAAATTTCTGATATATGCCACATTCTGCTTTCAAGTTAAAAAATGGTACCTTTGTGAAAAACTAGTGAAGTCCTGTTTCGTTTCTTGTTGGAAAGGGGAAAATAAGCCTTCATTTCAAATTGGTTGAAAAGAGCAAAAGGTAAAGTGACAGAACAGATAAGGTTATACACAGTTCCCTTCACACAGAGATAAATGCATTGAAAAACTTTAACCAAGACACTTCTGGCAAGATTTCTTGCTTGAATTGAAAATGCATTCTCTATTTAAAAAGTTTAGGCAAGGAAATTTTGACTGTGTGCACTATTCACACACCTGTTAAAAACTGCTATGAGCTGAACACGTAGATCCAAATCCCTCTGGAAAAGTCCTATAAAATTATTATCAAATAAATAGAATTGTATAGTAATGACAGGAAACCATCTGTGAAATTGACTGGAGAATTCGTTCCCTGATAGCAAATGCAGACAGCAAGGCAAAAAGTGCTGTAGAAGTTTGTCCCCCTCCAAAATGTGAGTATTTTTAATCATTCAGTGAAAGACTTTTTTCTTCTAGTAGATTAACGTGTGAAGAGTCTCTGCACCAGACGTGTCTGCTGAATTCATTATAATTTCTAAAGAAGTCCAATCCAGATCATAACAGTGATGGCTTGCTTTCTATTTCAAACAATATTATTTGAGCACCGAGGTTGCTGCTGTGCTTGCTGCTTGTATGGCAGTATGTAACATGGACACCTGTTTCACCCTTCCCCCTCCCCGTTTCACTTTGTTCCAGCCGGCGGTCACCCACCACACGACAGCATGCACACTGCAAGTGAAATAGGCCAGCAGGAATCACTGATCTACAGCTCACCTAAACCCTGATGGCCTAATGCTGTCAGCAGGGAGTTGTTTCAGGGTCTAAAGTGGAACTAGAACAGATCTCTTCATGTCCCAAATGAGCAGAAGATCAGGTGCTGCTCTGCAGAGCACAGCCAGTGAGAACTGTTGGGCATGCAGATTTATTGCCGCAGTTGGTCCTTCAGATCACAACTAAACCCAAGGTTTCTAATACAAATTTGTGCGAACTTTCCTTTCCTCCTGTTCCCTCTGTCGACCTTGCAAAGCCTTTTGGCCATTTCAAGTTAGAGCCTTAGGGTTTAATTATTAGTATGACAAGCAGAGCTTTCACAGAGGTGAAGGGGGAGTGCAGAGGTGAAGTGGCTGGAGACATCCTGCCTCAATAGGGCACAGGCAGCAGGAAGACTTCCCTGTGTTTCCCAGCTTAGCTGGCTGTGCTTTCACAGAACAGCTGGCTGGGGTCCCAGGTGACCTACAGTCAGATCACACTCTCAAACTCTCAGCCCTCTCTGGAGGGTGCCAAGCTGCTTTTGGGCCAAGGTCCTGCTGTGATCTGGCTATAGGAGTGTGCAAGATCACTGGGGAACAAGAGGTAGCTTTTTATGTGCGTACATCCATGTGCAGAAACACACATGTGCTCCTCAGGGCAGAAACCTCTCCAAGTTCTTTTGACCTCTTAAGCCACCTTTCAGTTTTGATCCTTTTAAAGTCTAAGACTTATGCTTTCGGTTTTGGCACAAGACGAAAAACAAAATCACCATCATTAACAGGCAACTCTCCTCTGTGTCCCCTACCCCCACATCATTTACATGCTACTCACCCTCATAATATTACTGTATGTACCAGACAAAACCCTACTATTTCATTGCCTTAAAGAGGAAAATGCTTTCAGCTCTCCCATGTGTTCTTGCCTAGTTCATGCCTTGATTTAATTTTACAAGGCAAGAGCTGGAACAATTATCTGATTCTTCATGTACAGCAGGCTTTCAGTGGTCATTTCTGAAGTTTTGCTGGTTCATAACCTCTGTAATCAGAAGACCCAGTTAAAAAAAAAAAAAAAAAAAAAAACGAAACTAAGTGAACAGGCAGGAATCTGTTCATATTATCCCTTCCTAGCTGTCCAGGCTTTCATCCTCTTTTCTCCCACACATGCCCTTATTGCTCTGCTACTCACCCACCAATGAGGGTCTGTCAATGGCAGTGAGAGGTCAACATCAAAGCACTTTTACAGCTAGCAGCTTGCAGCTAATGCTGGCATTATGGAGAGAAATAGAGAGAGAGAGAAGCATAGGGATTGAATGAATGGCCCTCTCATATAGAAAGAGACTGAAGAATAGAACAAAACCTCCTATTCTCCCACTCTTTATAATACTCCTGGGCTGAGTGTGCGTATGTGGTACACAGCTGAGTTTGAACTGCATTAGCACTCTTTCAGTTTACAAACAAGAGGCCTAATTTAGAAGAAAAATCTCCTATCTGATTATTTCTTTGTGCTCACCCATGTGGTAAAAAATGTCTGTACAGAGAAGGGGGGAGCTACAGAGGTGGCTTATTAACTTCTTTGGCTGTATCATGGTTATGAAGGGCAACTGAGAAATCGTTATTCACCCATAATTTTCAAACTCAAGGAAGAAAAGGCCCTTAAAAAAATAATTCAATATGGATTGCTATTTTTCTGAAGAAGGAAATAGAAAGACTACGGGTCAGTCCCACACCAGCTGTACAACTGAAGCTAGTCTTATCCCCTGCCCACACAGAAACCCAGGAATTATTTTTGTCCCATGCAACTGACATTGAGATTGCATGTCTTCCTGTAAAGACATTATGGCCTTGGTATGGTGAGTTTCACAATTCAATGAAATTACCACCTCCTGCTAGGTAGATAATTGTAATCATCTCTCCTGGCTCACCAATCTATAATTCTGTAACGAGGGAGAAGGGGATTCAAACCTTGTATGACTGCAGATTTGTTACCCAGAGACTCCAGCAGCAGGCTTAGAGATGAATTTTGTTTCCAGGATTGGTAACAAGTATTACTGGGAATTTTGCCCCTCCTTGGAGTCTGGGACATGCCATTCTTCCAGCATCACCTGGGCACATAATTTAATGATTTCCTGCTCATATAGGGAAATTAAATATTGGCAACGTCTTTGAGCTCTTCTGCACTATTCTAGTGGCAAAGTGAAGTTGCAGTATTTATCTTTTACTACAAGCCTTACTCTTGTAATAAGGAGCCTCAGAAAAAAAAAGTGCCAAAAGAAGTTGCACTTATTTCATATCTTTGCAGATGACACTATTCCTAAAAGGCTGAGGGAGATCTGTTCTAAATGGCCAAGTGCAGACATACAGGGCCTTTGAGGGAGAGAAAAGCAGCTTGAAACAAATACTGAGAAGGTCACTTGGGTTCCTGCCTTCCACTACTGCCTGAGGTTGTTGCAGTTGTCCCTGGGGCAGACAGCTGGATACACCGTCAACGTACATCCACAGAGTGTGACACATCTAGACCCAAAATCTCTCCAAATCAGGGATTTCTGAAGAGGTGGTTCATATTCACACCCTAGCAAACTATTTTTACTTCCATAACTGGGACTTATGTCTGTGCATGCAGTAGATCTATAAATGCATCATACTAGCTGAGATGGTTTGCTCTGCACAGATCTGCATGGCAGTAGCTATGGGGATACAAGAAAACAAGATACAAGTGAAAAATCTTAGTGACTTTGAAGGTTTCACCACATATTTCCTCCTTGCATTTAGGATGCAGAGATCACAGAACAGCTGGAAAAGTTCACAAGTGACAGATATAGAAAAAGACCCACCCCAGTTTGAAGGGCAACTTGAAGAAAGTACCCCTGATCTTGCAAAACAGCTGGATTGGTTTAGGGGAGTCTTATGCTTGCTGGGGGATTTCAGCTATGTTTTCAGAGACAAGCCCTCCAAGTTTGACATGTAATGAGTACAAAGACTTGCCTTTCAGGCATAAGCATCTTAAACATGCTAGTATCCACTACTTACTGCTTAAGAAAATTCACTACCAGGCCAAAAAAAAAAAAAAAAAAAAAAAAAAAGACTAAGTGAACTGTAAAATAAATCTGTCTGCAATGTAGCTGCAGGGTGCCTTGATGCCTTGCATGCCTTTTGAGTGCTAATGCTTTTCTGGTTTATTACACATTTTTCATGTTGAGTTTTGTAATTTTTACTTTATACATTTTTTGAATCAGAAATCAGCATAACCAGTATCATACAAATTTATTGCTTGTATCCTCTCAGAGGGACAATATGTAACAGGGAACTCCTCTCACACAGAGGCCTCTCGGGTTTTATACTGTTCAGGATAATGATTGTGCAACTTTGCTTGTTATAGAACAGTTTATTTGAAACAGAAAGTATTCAGTAAGCTGAGAACTGTGCTCCAGCTATGTTGGGTAAAGGGGAGAACTGCAAGTCCACAGATCAATGAACCACAGACTGATGGATCAAAATCATCCAGTGGAAAAAAAGAACGACAACACGGGATCTCCCACCTGCCCTCTTTGGGAGTGTAAAACACCTGTCCCTAGGCTATGAACTAAAAAGGACTGAAAAAGATTAATGATATTACCGTCCTTTGGGGGAAACTGCATTGGCCCTTTGTGCTCAATAGAAGGAAAGCAGATAAAGGATATAACTATTATTACTACTACTGTTTTGCACAGTCAGTCGAGGCTAAGCCTGGCTACGTATATCTAATGGTTTAAGGCCTGTACCATCGATCTGTTTTGAAAATCCACACAGGAACACTGAGAAGCCATTTAAGCAAGGAGCAGCCTTGCAAGCTGGCATGCCAACTCAAAACTTTTATTTATCTCCTTGAAGATGGCTGTGATGGTTCATTAGTTAGGGCATGTTCATAAATACAGACTGTTTCAGGCAGAAAGGAAGGACATAAATATTTAACCTTTGAAAAGGAACTCATTTACTGGAATCCAACTTTATGAACTAAGGTTATAAATAACTCTGATGTACTGCAATCAGCATAGTATAATGAGAGCACATGAATGGCTGAGTCGTCTTTAACCTTTGATTGTTTAAAAGTGTAGATATTCATTTGTACCAAGGATTAGCAATGATGGAACACTGCAATGAAGCTGAGTATCATCAAGCACAGGCTTGCATAGACTATGTCCCTGAAGTGAAAGTAGTCCCCTCCCCTCCAGTTTCTACCCCCAAGATTTCTTGCACTCACAGCAATTCATTTGTAGCCTGTCAAAACACTGAAAGGGACAGAGATTTCTAATTTGTCTGCAGGGATTTTGTAATGCTGGAGTGGGGCTTTTTCACTTTGCCAGAAGACGCCTCCTGAGAGGGGTCTCTTCATGTTACACACTTCAAGCAATTGCATTAAAATGCCATGTGTAAAATAAATTTTTAAAAGTGTATTCTCCCACACAAAAATATCTGCTGCACAGTAGATGCACATTTGTGAGATTCAGAGAAAATGAAAGTTTTATCTTTACAAGGTCCTTCCTTGACATTGTTCTTGCAGTTCCAATTCTCTGGAAAAAAGACGCCCACTAGTAACTGGGGGAGGATAATTCTTACTGGTATTTTTGTGGTTAATCCGTTGTCTAAGCAGACACTTTAAAGCCAGTGACACTGCAACTATCAGTAGCAACGCAGAGGGCTTAGAGCCTTCTAAAGGCTGCCAAGACATCGCTGGATTGAATCTTACAACAGGTGGGACTTTGCATGTACTAATGATTTAAACCACTTATCCCTGTATCATTAAACCCTTAATAAATGCAGAAGGGGAAGAGCAAGGTATTTCTGTAACCTGTTACATTATACAATCCAAAGGTTACAAAAGACAAAGCAAAGAGACTAAAGATTTCCAACGCTCCAACCATGCTTGTCCACAAGCAGGCTCATGCATTCCAAACACAGCATCCCTTAGCACAGCTTTACTTCTCTTGATCTGAAAGCACTTAATTTTGCAGGCTACTGCAATATAGTTTACTGATCAATTTCAAGTTGAAACAACCACGATTTCAAACTCACTGATTTTTATATGAAAATAAGTAACAGTCCCAGCCCAAAATACAGCAAATTACAGCAAAACTACCACCACCAATTAAAAAGAGAGATCCAGAAAACATTACAATGCAAAGACATTATTTTTTCCTCTAGTTCTGCTCACTTTGGGCTCAAGTTTTGAACTCTGTTTTTTTGGGAGACAAAAAGCTTCTTCAGTATTCAAGGACATTAAAACTACCCAGTATATACTGCAAAGATTGAAGTTTTTGTCCATTAGGAACATCTGCCTGTTCCAGGAGGGATATCAGAAAACGTGTCCAGGCAGAAACACAAGTTGAGAAACGGCCTGTGGCAGCACATGAAAGAACCACAACAGGATAAATAATACAATAATTACCATGACACAGTAAGGCTCTCTCACCATGGCAGTGTCGAGCAGCCTTTCCAACAAAATACTTCCAGCATTAAGTCATGGAAGTGGTGTTGGAAAATGGTTCATTGTAAATTATGGCCCAGATTGCCATATATCCACTACACCTCCAGGAATCTGAACTCTGAAGTCATTTAGAGGTAGGGTTACATCTACAAGAAAGAATATCTTCCCTGGGAGATAAAACAATACAACACTTCTATGTTTTACAGATGTAGAGAAAGAAAAATCTCACAACAACATTGAAAGGGACATCAAGCTGGGGGAAGCTTTTCTGAAACCAGAAAGCTTTTTCCAGAAAAGTCAATTAAAAAAGCTTGTTCTTCGAGCATTAATACTAACCCTGCCCCGCTTTTGGCCTTTAGAATATAACAGACTCTGTTTCTGATTTGAATTTCATCTGCTCTTATCACTTGGATTGAAACAGGCAAAGTCTTTGTCATCTATTTGATCACCATGGTGTGTGCTATAGCTTGCAAACAACGTGCCAGCATGAATAATGTCAATAAACACATTTGAATCTCACAGTATTCCATTAATCTGAATACCTTTCCCTGGCCTTTTTTCTTCTTCTGATTGCAGAATTTGCAGCATCCAAACCAGCAGCTAATCTGTATCCGAACTACCTCAGCAACAGAGTCCCATCAGCTTTACATCAGAGTCCCACCAGCATTACATTTGAACAGACTGAAAGGCCATGTATAATTTAAAGGTAAATGAGTTAACGCCACAGAACAGTGAGAGCCTGTTGTGAAGGAAACACACAAAACAAGTGGCTGTTAGTCACCGATTTATTACAATTAAATCTGCTCTCCTTCCAACACGATAAAACTAGGGGTTTGGATCTTGGCTGGGAAAATACTATTGCACAAACTCATTAAACTGTTGAGCTGTTTGAAGAGATGAACCAAAGCAGGGCACACAACTCACTCATAAAAGGAAAATCGCCCACAGATACCCAGGATAGATGCATACGTATTTATACTCACCAAGGGGCGCATGTGATGTTCGTTAGGTTGTGTTCTAAAGAGGAAAAGTTCCGAGCTCCGAGGGCTTCTTCTCCGAAGCAACAGCAAGAGAGAGCACCTCTCCCTAGCAGACCTCCATTTACACCCCCGTCGGCTGTGCTCAATTGCTCAATTAGCTGGTGGGCTGGGTTCTCCAACCAAATAAAAGAGACAAACAGCTGATAAAGATCAGCTCATCACGAGCCTCACCTGAGCTGGGGTGGGGACTGGTTGTAACTGCTACAGAGCCAAATGAAGATTTTTCGATGGTGGAAATTTTGATGTCCTTTTCAAATTCATAAGCAGACTTGTCTTGCCCATGTTTTTTAACTCTTCTTGACTTTGGTAAAGCTGATTAACGACTGAATAAGGTAAAAAGCTCCAAGTTTATCCTTAGATGAACCTCTAAATATTAAGTGGCATTCCTGTGGCACAGTTGGATATTATTGTCCCCTCTTCAGACAAATCCAAAACTGCCATATTTAGCTGCACCCCATTTTTCTGGAACAAAGCAATTACACAATTTTCCTAGAAGAAATAAATTACAGTTAAATAAAAATTGAATGAATGAGGGAAAAGAAGCCTAAATATTGAAGTCTACATGTTGGAAGAGAACACAACTTTTTGGCTGATTCCGTTGTGTCTATAAATTACAGCATAATGTAATGTATCATGTCTCAGATTCCAGAACAACACTGAAAAGAATAATTTAGTTTTTTTATACCCAGAGCTGATGATGAATTGCCATTTACATGTTCCATCGTTCACTAGTACGTATGGCTGTAATTCAGGAATCGTGACAGTACAAAATCTATTACTGAAGATTTGTATCAGATGATTATCTTGATGGTTCCTGTCTTGTTCCTGGAGTAGCAGTGTACTCAAAAAGCTCTGTGAGTTATCTGTCAGCTCTGGAAGTTCTTAGATACCAGTGAACCTCCCTCCTCAATCATACAAATGTAGAAGAAAAACTAATGTTATTTCTATGTGTAACTTTAGAACGCTCACATCCCCTTTCTCTCTGTTCAGAGGGGCAGCAGTACACCACTCATGTAGCCTGTTCTTGATGTTGTTTCAGAGGATTCCATGAGCTGCATTTTTACCTGTGTGTTTTTTTTTCCAACTCTTGTGTGTTACACAATCAGCTTCTGAGAACCTGGCAATTCTCTGCACAACACAAACAATCTGTTTTTCCAACAGGGTATTATGTTATGATGTTACAGGCTGAACCCTGAAGGTCATTAATGCAATGATTAATGTTGCATGGGATAGTAATTTTTTATTCCCCATACTTCATGTATAACTATAAACTAAAAGAAACCTTCAAATTAATTCTTTAATCCCTGAATAAGATGCATTTATTCATAAAGGCCTGTATCAGAAGCCATTTCTTTCAGTAGAAAACAAGTAAATATGTCACATACCACAAGGACATGGAATAAAGCTGTGAAATAGTTGAATCCTGAATTAACTATTGACTCACTGTGCAAGCTTTCCCATGCCATTTAGACTCCATAAATCTAGCTACGAGACTTCAATGAACACAAAACAATTTATGCCCAAATCCAACTGGGCCTATCTGGTTTCTGTCATGGTTCGATGTCACCTGCTTCATTTTACAGCTCAGCTTGCAATAGCAATCCATATCCAAACTCATGCAATATCATCTGTGCTCCACAGTCCACAGAGAGAAGACCCACCTCTTTATTCAGTTTTTTTCAATAACTCACTGAAGCTCTTCTTGGGCATAAATTTTCACTCAGTGCCAACATACTTCTTGCTATTTTGATCCTCTACCCTGCTCCATAAGGAAGATAGGACATATTTTTGAATGTGGTATCAACTTCCATTTTCCATCGTAAAACTTGGCTTCTCAGACCAAGTATGATAATCAAATGCATTTATTGAAATTGTCTCTTTTATTGCCAGTGTCTTATGTAAGAAGGTCCTAGTGAGTCTGTCAGATTCCTTGATTAAATCATACGCTTCAGCTTTGAGCCTGTTTTTCCCTCAGTTGACGTCTTGCCCTAAATACAAGCTCCTGCTTAGGGCTACCTGCTCCTCATTCAACCTGTCAATCCTAAATTTATCAAAACCCAAGATGCGGATATCCTTTTAACCTATTTATCCACATTAGATAATTCTTGACTTCACCCCAAGGAATATTTGTGGGAAGATTTGCACTCTTTTGTCTGCTTCTTAAGCTTCAAGACTGTCACATTTATGCAATGCATTTGAGCTTGTGACTTCTGGTGCTCTCAGGAAATGACAATTCAGATGCTGACTTCCGGATTCAAAAGGTCTGCACACAGTACTGAGGCTCCATCTCTGAAGACAGTTTGATCATTCTTTTCCAGATTTGAAGATTCCACCTTTCCAACAACAGGCTTGAGTCCCTTCTCACATACAGCTGATTTCCATTATTGTAACATAATACTTTCGACAGATTAACAGTCAGCCAGTCATGGAAGAATTTGGACTTTTGTAAATGCCTAGATCTGGAGACTATCTCTATAGTCTTGACCACAATTTACTAGTTAGAAAAGCATATTAGAACATAAAATGGGCATGAATGCAACCCTTGGAGTCAGACCTCCATAGCTGAAAAAAAGGTGAAATTAGTTGCCTTTTGATGTTTTGTTTTGTTTTGCTTTGTTTTTAACAGTGGGAAAAGATGCAGAAAAGTTTGACCACCACCTCCCCTATTATCACCACTTTTCTGTTCTACCACTGGAAACAGAGTGATAAACTTGGATTAAACCATCCCCCTGTTCAAGCCTAAACAGTTCATGTTTCAGCCTCAGATATATCCAGATAGAACCAGTAATCTTATTGAACAGGATTTTTCACTAGTCAATCTTACAGAGTGAAATCCATGAAGAACAGATGCATGTGAGGAGTAACTGCTGGTTCTGAGGACATCACATGCATTGCATCAGGAATAAACCTGTACAAAGTTGTTTTGCCGTGAAAGTTTTCTCTCCTGTCTGGAACCCTATCAGTCTTTCATATAGCACACTACATACCCCAGTGTGTCATATTGCAAAAACAATCCCAAAAGAACCTTAACTGTAACCTCCACTATGTTATAGACACAGAAGTGAAAATACTAAGGGAAAAGAACTTTTTGGAACCATATGTTTGAATATGTGACTGTACCTTTCTCGTCTGGACTTACATACAGAGCTATGACAAGCAGTTCTTGTGCTGCCTGTTAAAGTGGTGTTGAACTGTCATTTACATTTTCTCAATGCATTAGCTATAGAGCAAAGTAGGAAGGTACAAGAAAGTGAGCAGGAAAATAGGATTAGCAGGTAAAGCATGGACTCAGGAAAAGGTTACAGCCTGTTAAGTGATAGGCAGTCACGGTCATATGCTGACTTAGCCCAGGTCACCCTTGTAAAGAGCACATACATACATGGCTATCACAGATCAGCAGCAGTAACTTGTAAAATCAGAGTCTGAATTCCTATATATGTCCACCACACTAAATGGAAGTAGGTGTGTGCCAGTATGCTACTGTGATTTTAAGAAAAGAGTTTGGAAGGCTAAAAATAGCTTCCAGAATACATTAAAAATATATTTCTATGTTGTTCTTTGTGGCACCCATTACTTATTTGCAAGAATGTTGCAACACTGTCCATCTTTATGAGCCTATAGACCACACAAAACATATGGGAAGACTGATTCTCTTTATATGAAGGTTTCTCTGCACCCATCTGGTAATATAAGTAAAGCTTCCTACCGAGGATGGATGACATTCAGACTCCAGGCCCTTTACACTGCTAGACTGGTGCAAAGCAAAAAGCCAGTGCCTAGAGTTTGTCTGACATGAAGCAAATCTATTTTTGTTTATAAAACCCTGTGGTAGATGATTAGAATTAAAAAAACCCCAGCCCCAAATCCCCATATACTTGTGTCTGTTGGAGGAGAGCAAGCTGAAATAGCGCTGAAGACTGTTGAATCTTCCAGGACATTAATAACCAAGAACCACTAGAAATAACCATGGTAACAAACAGTAGCTAAGTACAGTACAATCACCCTGATTACCATAGAATTAGCACAAAACAAATGTTTATTTTTCCTAAATACATGTATTATGATGATGATGATAATGTTAGTAACTACCCCAAATTACAGAGTATTTGCCCAAAATGGCCAATGGTATTGCATTAAATGCTTTGCTCTGCACTTGTTTTCAGACTTGCTTGTGGTAATTTGTGTAAGAAGTGTATTTATAACAGATTCTTTCCTCACGCTTTCTTCCACCCCACCCACCCCCTCTCTGATTCTCTACCAGCCCTACAAATGTGAATATCAGTTGGATTCATTGATCACTTCACAGCTGACCACAACACTTTCCTGACATTTGTCACTGCACCGTTAGCCTTTTTAGAAGGCTCCCACCTAGTAGACAGCATAGGCTTGATGTTAATTTACACTCAGTGTATTCAGGGAATGATACTACAATAAATGAAAAGATGAATTTAAACCAACACTGCACTGGGCTTCAGCACATTGAGGGAAGAAAGGTACTATGTTAAATAAAGTAGAAATGTGCAATCACAGGGACTTCTGTTTGCTTTCCTTCAGCCCCCATGTGTCTAATCCCACTTATTGGCTTAATTCATCCTGCTAATGATCCCAGGATGCAGTTTGATTTCTTTGCTAAACTTTTGTCACTGCCACTAGGCCATTATTCATGATTGCCCTCTCCTGGTAAGCACTTCTGGGAAGTTAGCAGGGCAAAAGGTCCTAGTCTCTGTTTTGGCTGGGATAGTTTATCTCCCAAGGTGAGCACAGCACCACTCAAACAATCACTAGGAATGACAAACTAAGCAGTAACATTACAACACATCCTGAGTTAAGATCCTGGTCTTCATCATTTAGTTAATTCCTACCTGTATCACTGGACACTCGCTCCTGTTTCTCAAGTATTACTGCATTTTAATTCAAGATCTGCTCCCTGAACATTGAGAAGAAAATAAATTTTTGTTTTAAGGCAAGTAGGTTCTCTGATCCAGCTGAGATCTAGCCCCACAGGTTTGCTGATACACCAAAGATGTACCAAGGATGGGAAGGAACAGCTGGTGACAGGAGAAAGGAGGAACATTGTAAGCCATCTTTCTTGCTGGAGGAAGAGGTTTTTGGAACTGCTCCCTTACAGTCCTCTATTAAAGCTGTTGAGTCTGGCAACTAAGGTCTAGAATTGAGATTGTCACACTGGTTGACAGACATTTGACAGACCTGTTTGCCTTGTCACATGCACCTTATGTCAGTGGAACTGCATTGACTAAAATGTAACTACTCCAAATTTACACTGGTGCCAGTGAGAAGGAAGGCAAAAAAACCCACAACCAGCCAGGGTTTATGTACACAGCCCAGGAGAACAGTCAGTTGGTGTGCCTGAAACTCTGCTGAAGTTAACAGAGGTAGTTTGGTTTACACCAGCTAAGAGTATTTTCAATGTGGACAGTGCACAGCATGCATTCTATAGTTGCCATTATTCAGTAACAAAAGTACGCACGCAGGCACACACGTAAGCAGGTTAGAGTTCCATCTCTAGGCACATCCACTGTACATATTAAGATTCCCAGAAAGTTGAAGTTAAAATCTAGTCACAGACTATCAGGCTCACATCAATGTGAGCTGTAATGACAGCTGGCTGTTCTCAAAACCCCCTTTTACAGCACACAGCACCATGCTTCCACACGCCATTGAAGTAATTAGCTGCCGAGCGGCTGAATGTACCCCGCAGAGCACTGGTGTCTCGTCTGACACATCTGGGCACAGAAAGTAATTGAAACAGCTGCTTCTACCCATATGGCAGCAAAAGCTGGTGGTAGAGAGCCTGCTGGCTAGGCTGTACCAACCTCAGACAAATTAGCCATCATTAATCCCAGAATCTGACCAGCATACGCGCAGCCACTAATCAAGACATCTGGGGGAGGGGTGATGAGGGGGGGGAGAGGGAGGACTGCCAGGGAAGAAAGGGGCCATTTAAGATTATTCTTAATGGCAACAAAGTGTGAAAAAAAAAAAAAAAAAAAAAAAAAAAGTAGACCACCACAGCCTTCCCCCAGCAACACTTTTCTCAATCAGCTTGTCTAGGTGGCTTCGCCCACGCTGTTCATTAGAGGGCTGCTAAAATAGCAGCACTGCTTTCTGAAAGTGTCACACTGATATATGCACATGTCTGGCATCACACGAAGATTATAAATAGCAGTGTGGAAGCTAAGAACCTGGGGTATTTTTACATCATGGTGAATGCAGCAGCGAAGCTAGCGCTGCAGGTGAAAACTAGACCTGCCCTTATACGTAGGTACTTGAGGTGGAGCCTCCTGCTCAGCAGGCCTAACTTCCATACGTGGGGGCTGTTCCCTTCTGCTCCTGCAACACCATTGTGGCCCTGAACTCTGTCACATGAAGTGAAGTTGTACAAAACAATGTAGCTCTTCTTGGCATTGTAAAATCTAGCCTGCAAGTGGGAGGACAGGGAAAATTTACATCTCATAACCACAGAAACAGATTGCCATGTAAGCAAGCGGTTTGTTCTGGGAGGAGTGGATCCTATGCAGCCTGTGTTGTTGCATCTCATGATTGGATTGCTTTGTGTCTAATAAGGAATGAGCGCTAACCTGGAGTTTCTTCTGTTGCTTGGGTATTTAGATTGTTCCTCTGGATTCCTTACAGCCTTTTAAAAATCACATTCTTCTTCAGAAAGGTCACTGTTTTGGGAGGTTTTTTTTGCCCTACCTATCCACTTGTGTTCCCAGAATTACAGGAACACAGCACTTATGATCTCTGCCCAATATCACATGTTGAACAGTTGAAATTAACCAGCCAATTTGAGAGTTATTGAGGGAATAAGCATCTTGCTAACTGCATATGCCACGCTGCTTCGGACCCAATGCTAAAAGACCTTTTAGTGATGCCAAGTGCACACACATTAGCATTTTAGTTGGTTTCAGGAGTGTGCTTCTGATTAATCCTCCTTACTGTGCTTTGGCTCGAATTGTGGAATGGTCCAGGCTGCTTTGGATTCATCCATTCCTCTTGGATGATTGTAAAGCAGAAGATACGTGCCACAAGTGTACCTACTGCACTCCAGCTGCTAATGAGACTAGAAAAAGCCAAGCCAAAATCAGCCCCTCAAAACCAGAACACTTTGGATGCCAAATCCTCACTGCTTTTCACGACAGACCCACTCCTACCAGACTACTTGCTACAACACAGATTCAGCTCTGACAGTGCAATGCTCTGGTGGTGCAGTAGCATGAGCACAGTGGTGTGTGTCACTGTTGTTACTGTATTTACTTGAAGGGAAGCAAAAGATGCTCTTACTCAAACTGGTTATAACTTGCAAGCAAGTTCTTGGCACTGCTGCTACCATGCTTGTTTTAGCTGTTCTCTGCACTTCCTCAACAGTACAAAGTGGGATCACTTATGTGAGGTCCTACAGTGTCCATTTCAAATACTTTTTGGGATAAATCTCCTCCACTTTGAGACAAACAGTGGTGCTGCCTGCTTTAAAGCAGTGGTGTTCCTACTCCCGGCCAATGGCTCTTCAGCTTTCAGATCCAGAGATAAGAGGCAGCTTATTCTGCCAGGGGGAATCCCTTCAAAGTGGAAGAGAAGATTCTAATCAGTGATTTGCATTGTACCTAGACACCTTGCAGAGCAGGCTCTTTTTGGCTTCACTGGCACTCCATGGCGATCTTAATAGTGCATACCTCACTTTACCCATGTGGGATAAAGAGTGTAAAACCACTTATGACTTACAGTGGAAGGAGAGGTTCTGCCTGGATGCTCAGAGAAAATCAAGTGGCGGTTGCAAGGTTATCTGGTGTGAGCAGTCTCTCCCCTCTGCTCACATCTGGCCATGTCCCTCCGCCTGACTGTTCTTTGAAATCTCCTTTATGAATGGAGTGCAATTTCTTACATGGCAAATGTGGGCACTTCTCTAAGTAAAGGTGCAATGTCTTTCCCCATTTAGAAATGAATTCTTATTGGTATGCTGCCTTGTGATTGATTGTTGTGATGAGAGATGCCATGGGAGAACAAAAGTCTGTATTACATCACACCACATTACAGCTTCACTGCAGGCTCATCTGAAGGAAGATGAGCTACAAGACAGCAATTGCACTGGTAATTAACAAAGTAAAAGAAATTGTGGCAAGCATATGAAAGGCAAACATGATGTCTTGGAAAGTGTTTTCTGAAATGTTATTCTCTCTAGTAATACACTGTGGTTCCCTTGACATCCTAGTCATGATTTATCTATTGTTTTAAACCAACCTATGTTACGTAAGAAAAGTTTCTGTCTGGATAGCTGCCCTGACAGTACAAGCCTGGGATAACAAAGCAGGGCCATAAACTCCAGCACCTTGGAAAAAATAGTACAATGTGACAATTTTGGCTGCTGGTAGTCTTAGTGCACTGGTTCTGTCTTGTCTGGCTTCTAACACACTGCTGAAGACATACAGCTTTGTGGGATGTGCCTGGTTAGAGGCAGCAAGAGGAGAGAGAGGTGGCCCCCTGTGATTTGTTTATGGTGTCGGTGAGGGGTGGAAGTGTGGTGTTAATGCTTCCCTTGACACATGGATCAGGTAACGCTGCCAAAACACATCCCTCCCTTTCAGACATTCCACAGCTTCTGGATTCTGGAGGCAGATGTAAGATGTGCCTTCTATCAAGGCATCTGCATTGTGGTCTTTTATTTGGCTGCAAATTCACTTGTTCTTTTTTGTTTGTTTGTTTTGATCACTTGGCTGGTTGGCTAAGCCACTCTTTTTTAGCAAGAAGGCTGTGAGAAGAGCCACAGGCTGCAATTTTTAAATCTAAACTCTGCTCCCTATCTGCTGTCCAAGTTCCCTTTATTCCATGCAGTTTTAGCTCTGCAATTGCACATTGCAAACATTCTGCACTAGGTTTGTTTCGGCATTACCAAACTGTGGGTATTTTCCGACGATTGTATAGCACATATATATATTTTTTTGTCAGGACTACTTCACAGGCTTTTCCAGAGATACATTTTCTTTTACATATTGATAATGCATAGTCAGATAAATCAGCATCACTGTGCACTAGCTGATCCACTACAGGACACCTGGTGGCCACTTCACTCACTCCCTACCTAATATCCTGATATAGCACTTCCCTTGGGCTAGAGCCTAAACTGAATGCACTTGAAGTAAATCAGATTTCTGTAATTTGGTGAATCAACATGGAAAAGAAACCCCAAGCAACCAAAACCAAACAACCCCAAACACACGAAACTCCTCAGAGGTAAATTAACAATGCATTTTGAACCGAGCAGTTTAAAGTTTCAAATGTTGTTAACTAGGATTTAGGTATTTAATCTTGGAGGACAGTTTGCAGTTCAAACAAGTTGACAGCACAAATTAACTGCATGTCAGTATCAACCTCAGTCTAGAATCTTTTATGAGAAACTTTTGCTGAAGACATGTTGCCCTATGACAAGGGAATACAGGTGGGTGCAGGATCAGAGCAAACCAGGATCTGTTGTTATCCTGAAGCAAATAGGTGAAGAGTCATGGTCAGACCAGAAGGAGGTGAGGTGATGCTGGGAGAACTTCCCAAAGATAAATTCCCTGAGGTTGGCTTGGTGAAGTGACAAGTAAGGTACCAAGAGTACTTTGGAAAGATGCTTGATGAAATTCAGGGAACTTCCCTGATAAGGGAATCTTTCAGCCTGTTGAACAGTACCTGATGACTAGGTTCAGTTGAATCACTTAAAATCGGACTTAAAAATGTCACAAATCTTGGTAGGAAATAGGGTTCTAGGTCTGGAACAATGCTGAAACTGGAGAGAAAGACACCTGGCACATTTGCACTGATTTTACATTTCCAATTCCTGTCATTGAGAAGGGTCACAGGTTGCTGCAAAACAAGCCTTTTGCTTTTTGCATGGGAGCTGGACACCCCACTTACCAATTCACATTACTTATCTGTGTATTCCTTTGAGAAAAAAATGGAAGAGCGTTTTTTCCTGGCCAAGCATGTGAGAAAGGAAATGTGTGCTTCTCCTTCCAAAGGAGAGAATTTGGGAAAGTATAGATTAGAATGGTTGTCTTTTAGCAGGGACAATAAATACTCAGCATATGTGAGCACCTGCAAGGCTGCATTGGTAAACATTTAACAAAGGGCCCTCTTCCCCCCAGCCCCCTGCCCTTTGTCCACTACTATATTTATGAAACTAATTACATTTTTCAACAAGAGGATCACTGTTTTCTTTCCAATTCCCTTCCCAGTGTGGGCCCCGGGCGTACGTACCACACTGCACAATTAAAACAGTTAGCACAACACCTGGATTACAACTCTGCAGTCGATCTGGGGCCATGTGTTCTATTATTCTACCTCAAACACTAGCCATGCATATGCTCTCTCACATAAATGTGCATCCCCCAGCAGAGGTTTCGCAAGCCTGTGCATTTTGTTTCTTCATATGAGTGGCTGTTATGCAAACTAAGATTTCTGTGCTGAGCTGTAGCAGACAATGGCCTGAGATGTTCAGTTTCCACACAGGTTTTCTTTCAGATATTTATGGGGACTGTAATTGACACCATTCATCTTTCCTGCCAAGTGGTTTTACCCCAAATTGTGTTTCCTTTATTTGTTTCACACTCTGCCTTCCTCTGACCATTTTTTTTTTGGTGGTGGGCTTCATTTTATTTTTGTAAAAAATATTATTATAGAAAAAATTCTAAAAGAATGGTTTTTATTATAATTCAAGGAAGAAAATATATGATATTGTTAGAGACCCCCTTGGAGCATTCTCAGGGTGGTTTGCTAATAAATCAAATTATTGAGGGCTTAATTGTGCAACCCTTCTGTCTTGCAAGCCTTTACTCATCTGAGTAAGTCCAGGGAGACTTCCCAGAGGGTAAGTGCTCACTAACATGTGCACACAATCTGGCACTGCATGAGTATCACCCTCACATATTTTGTGGCCCAGTGTATTTCCAGTATTTGCAGTGTGCTAGATACAGTTTAATGGTAAACATCTGTTAAAAATGATTTATCAACATTATGGGCCAGTTTCTAACATGCTTACTCATCAGGGTGGTACCTAACTCCTTGAGGAGTCCATTTTGAAGGAGGAAGGATCACACAGTTGAACACATCAGAATCTGGCCCTAGAAAGCTCAAGTCTGGTGGACACTTTGAGCCAGTCCCCACAGTATTTAAAGACATGCTTCATTGTGGGCACATGCATGCCCTGCATCTCTCTCTCCTTAGCATCTAATTAGAGTTCAGTGTGTGCATGAAGTTTTTGTTGATTCTCTCTTAGACAACACCACCTTGCAGGATTGAGCCCACCCAGAAAAAGCAGTTTCAAAGCATATTTATCACCTAGAAGTTCTGCCAGCAGTGAGTCATTTTATTGCTTACTGTTTTTTAAAACCTATTGTATGTAGACAGGTGGCATAGGATTAAAGTCTGGGAAATGTATTTATCAAAACACATAGAAAAGTTTTTCTTAAGAAAACTAGGATAAACACATACTAAGTAGGTGCATATATAATGGATATGCATAATATAGGCATGTGTTGAGATTTCTTTCCTTTACCTCACCAAAGAAAGACACCCCAACCAACCAATCACCTAGTTTGTTCTTAATCTTACCTTGATTTTGGAAGAAGATACACTCTAGCAGGTCCCCTTTGCAGGGACAGACACAGAATGCTAGGATGATAGAGTGGTTTGGGTTGGAAAGGACCTCCAAATATCATCTAGTTCAACTCCCCTGCAGTGAGCAGGGACATCCTCCATTAGATCAGGTTGCTCAGACACTTCTCGAGCCTGACCTTGAAGATCTCCAGGGGCAGGGCCTCAACTACCTCCCTGGGCAACCTGTTCCAGTGTTCCACCACCCTCATGGTAAAGAGCTTCCCCCTAACATCCAATCTAACTCTACTCTTCTCCATTTTTAAACCACTGCCCCTCATCCTATCACTGCAGACCTTTGTAGACAGTCCCTCTCCAGACTTGTTGAAGGACCCCTTCAGGTACTGGCAGGGTGCTATTAGGTCTTCCTGTATCCTTCGCTTCTCCAGGCTGAACAACCCCAGGTCCCTCAGCCTGTCCTTGTAGCTGAGGTGTTCAAGCCCCTGATTATTTTTGTGGCCCTCCTCTGGACCCTCTCCATCAGGTCCATGTCCTTCCTGCATTGAGGGCTCCAGAGCTGGAAGCAGTACTCCAGGTGAGATCTCATTGGAGCAGAATAACTCTCTGGATCTGCTGGTCATGCTTCTTCTGAAGCAGCCCAGGATGTGATTGGCCTTTGGGGCTGCAAGCTGGCCCATATCCAACTTCTCATCCACCAGAACTCCCAAGTTCTTTTCTGCAGGGCTGCTTTCCATCACCTCAGAGAAAATTAAATATAGACAAAACCAAGAAAAAGGAGACTGACACTTATGTCAGTGATCACTCAGTGAGCTCACAGAACGAATAGCTGTAATCTCAGTCTCTCTGTGTGATTACCGCTTGATTTCACAGTGTACCATTAACAAAAGTCTCTGGAAAGTCAGGCAAACACGGTTGTTTGCTATAGAGAATACAGTTGAAAAGATGCTCTGCAACAACAGACCCATGCAGCCCCCAACAAAACACAGCAAGACATGTAAGAAAAAAAAAAGGCAAATTTAACTTTTAGTGATAGTGACTGCATGTAGAGCCTGAAGCAGTCTCATCCATCTGACCTTGCTTTGTGAACTACAAATGACCTCACTGAAAAACAACAGAGACCTTTTCTTGCTCTAGGCTGTCTCTTGATTGTATCTCTTCCTTCAGGTTACTGTAACTGCTCTTTTCCAGGGGTTGGGAAGAAAAAAAGAGAGAAGCAGAGTAGAAACACTTAGCGGAAGACCCAAAGGCCCCCCAGGCCTTCTTCTCCCTCAGTTCTACCATCACTCTATTAATAACGGACAACGTTTTCATTAAACGATGCACTTTCCCGCTCCAGGATAGACTTGAGTTTTCTGTACTGATCATTATAGGAGTCCCAGGAGGGCTCCTACAACCACACTGTCTTCACAACAGAGACAAGAACTATCTGTTCCTACACAGACCATACGCTATACTGATCCCAAGAGTGAAAGAGACCTAATAACCCACAAGTGAAAGAGGCATGGAGCCTAGTTATCGAATTCCATCCTGTAGGATAAAAGCATCCCCCCTGTTCAAACTTCTCATATAAGGTCTTTGCAGATAAAAGATTTCTCCCAGCTGCTCCCGAATGGCAGGAAGCCATTTCTCATGCATGGCAATTACCCTTGTTTTATTTTATTCTAGACTGAAGAAACCTTCCTAATCACATTAAATCTTCAGCACTGCGTTTGTTGATTTTATGTTTAGGAAGCAGTCTTCAGTTTGATCCTTGAAGCAGTGACTTCTAAACAGGGGCAAATTATTGCTCCTTTCCATGATTTCTCTTTTCCTTAATGTTATTGATGCACATTTAACCCTCTGTTAAGAAAGCCATTATGTTGTGCAAGGGGCTGTAGACTCATGTGGTGATACCACTCACTGGTCTGAGGACAGTTACTGCATCAGAAGCAGAGCACAGTTATCACCTTTCCCTTCAAGCATGGGCAATATCATCTCAGCACACCCTTTTAAAAAGGTAAATGAAATACTAGTTGTCTTTTCAAAGATACAGCTGCATTCTTAATCTTTTCTTATGAAAACTGGATGAAGAAACTAAATATGCATATATAGATAATTTTAATACAGAAATAAACAAGAGTGAATAACCGACTCCAGGGAATTTCTCCAAGTGATGCACTTGGAGCACTTGGAATAAAAGATTACCAAAACCAGGTACTCCTGCAACATTACCTCAAATTTGGCTAGGATATAAGCCGGTGTTATGGGTTGAACCAGCACTACCTATCACTATGGCAGGTGTGTCCCAAGGGTACTTGCATTAGCACTGTTAGTATCACTGAAATTCACAGCCTAAAAATACTTCTCAGAGACACAATCCCCCTAAAAAATGAAAATTTTACAACTTGACACTTTCTACTTGTGAAAAAGATGAGTGTTGAAAATGTTCCATCAGCATCTGGAGACAGATTGTGTGGCCACCACTAAAGTGAATGATGCTGCATGGCATGCCAAAGTCAAGGGCACTGCTAGTCAGGAAGGATGAAATGAATCTTCACTTTTTAGGTGGTCACTTTGAGATGGCTCTTCAGGGCAAGCTGTTCCACTGTAGTGTGAACTGAACATCTTAAACAGCCCTTGAAAAAGATGATGTTCCCAGTTTACTTGTATCTTCCAAATCCTGGAATAAGAATAGTCCAGACAGCAGCCACCTAAACCTTGCCTTCAGCCAGTGCATCAGCAATGGATAAACCTTCCCTCCCTGCCAACCGTCTTTCATAAAGTCCTAGTACACAAAAAGTATGGGCTCTAGATTTGTAAATGTCGGTGTGCCTTGGAAATCTATATGACATAAACTTCTGCCTAAAAATCAATTCTGAGTTATGATTTGATTAGCAGAAAATTGCTATCACATTTGTTTCTACATTTGTCTACCTCATGTCCTTTTCATTCATAGGCTGGCCGATTCAAGCTTTCTTTAAAAACTCCCCAAGAAAGTCTGTGACATTAAAATGTCCTTTGATGCTCTTTCACCAAGCAGTGAATATTAACAGTTATGGTGACCCTGTTCCCTAATGTGTCTCTGTTGGATCAATAGCAGTTAAGTGCCACTGTTTTACAATTAAAAAGGGGATCATTTTAAATTTTAAAGCTCATAGCTAATTTTCTTCTTGGCACTTAATAGCATAATTCATTTTTTGAAAAACCACATAGGGAGAGCATATACTTTACTCTTTGTTGGCAGCCTTGCTGGGGCCAGTTTTAGTATTCATTGTTGCATTGTGTATAATTTACAGCAATGCCCAGTCAAGCCATCCACGTGGCAGGGAGTGTCATGTTGCTCCTAAATATGAATTTGACCCACAAGCAAAAAGCAGAGGAAGAACCTACTGGTTATCCACCTCAGCGAACATTTCTCTGATGTGCATTTTGTAGTGAATCACTTTCAGTGTATTATTTCTGCACTTTGTTAGACAAAACTCAACTCTTTGTAGGCTGACTGAGAGGTTTGTGCTCTGCAGAAGTTTCTGAAGTCTGGGCAGTCCAGTACTGTGTGCAAAATAATACACACTGCACTTGATACCTGTCAAAAAGCACGCCACCTTCATTCCTTTCATTCTATAAATTGTTGAATTGTTGTGCTATTATTAGTAGTAGTAGTAATATATTTTTTTTTTTTTTCAGTTAGCAAAGCCAAACAGAATAATTAATGAAAGACCTATTGCCTGTTCCCCAACTCCCTTGCAGGTATTTTGAGCTGAAGCACTTCAGCTATGGAAGCAGTAGCTAAGTGTGTGCCTGCACATTATTTACTGCCAATATCCCACAACTGCACATGAACCACCTTTCTCTTTTCACCTCCCACGTCCTAGAGTTGCACCAAAGTAGTCTGTATAGAGGGTTTATTTGTGAAGGGACAGTAGCAAAGATGAAATGGTGAGGTTTCCAGTGAGCAGAGGCATTCCTGTCTTCAGTGGTTTTTTCTCTTAGAATCCTAAGCATACTGGAACTGAGAAGCAGCGAGAAAGAATTATCTTCATTTTCCCAAATTCTGCAGAGCCTCTGGAGAGGATTCAGCTACTATTGGAAGCAGGAAGTTTCCAATATAGGCACAGAAAGATAGTTTGTGGTCAGGGGCTTTTGGTTAATGTACTTGCAAAGGTTACATCAAACCATTTGTCCAGTGAGCTTGAAGGAAATGAGCTCATTGAGGAAGGTTAGGGATGGGATATGAACTGTGGCTTTTCCATGTTTGTAAAGCATGTCAAAAGTCCACACTGCAACTCAAAACTCAGGCAGCACAGCGATTCTGTCTGCATCGTGAGACCAGGAGCAAAGGCACATTAGTATAGAACAGTATCTTATCAGTACTCATTAAATTATTTGTACTCCTCCTGGAACAGAGTTGTTGTACCTTGACCTGGGTTTACTGCTACACTTACACAGGCAGTCAACTGTCTGACTACAGACAGAATACAGTAAAGCAACAGAAAAAGTACAGTGTAGTTAAACTGGCTTAAGTGCAAACCCATGGTGGTAGCACAGATGTGCCGGTACCTGCAAATCCACAATGAGAATGCTCATTTGCCACTCAGGACTAAGGACTGCAATGTCTGGAGTCAATTCAAGGTATTCCTAGGGATCCTGAAGGACTGTTTGACAGGAATATTCCAAATTTATATATAATAGCCAACAATGGCCTCAAATATCTCAGTGGCATCCACACAGAAAAACATTTGCATGTGCTCCTCTCTTTCCCACTCAGCATCAAAAGAAAGATTCAGCTACACTTCTATTTCCCAAACAGGGCATGATTGTTTTGGAAAACGTTACCCAAATACCAAAATATTTTGCATCAGTCTAATTATTAATGCCTAGCCTGTAAACAAACAGATACTAGCCTCCCTGACCCTTTATGATATGCACAGTAAGAGAAATGGCTATAATTAGGGAGTTAGGTGTAGCTGGGCTATTGCAGTCCATACATTTGAGATGATCCCAATCTCCAAGCAATACCAACTGTTTTCAAAGTGGGAACATGGACAAAGAACTGAGGAAAGTTTAGGACTACACTAGAATAAAAAGCAGCATTTCCTGAACTTCAGAAGTCAGCCTCCTTTGACAGCACAGCAGAGAGGAGTGCACAGATGTAGCTAACTGCATCAATATTGGGGTTTGTCTCTCATTACAGCTACTGCCAAAACAGCAACACCAGTGTTAAGAGGCTGCTGGCGAATCATCACCCGATTGTTTCAGTAACTTCATGAAGAAGCAGCTTACTCTGCTCTGCTCCTCTTTCCCCCTGGATGACAATAATATGTGAGATCTAAAAGATATTTATGGAAAACAGCACTTCTGGCCCACAGATGACAGTGACGTCAGCAGACAAATCAGCCTCCCTCATTTACAGGTAAAGACTAGCTGGGGCTTTTAGCGTGAAAGCCCATATTCATCCTGAATTAAATAAATTCTCTTTTAACAAATCACTGCTGTGCATTAGTAAAAACATAACTGGAGCCACTGAGCTGCTGCAGTATGATAAAGACACATCAAACGGAGGAAATGTTGGGGTTAATGCAAGCTGGCTCCCCCAGGGACACTCTCACCCAAATGGTCATCTCTGTAACCCAAGTCATCAAGGAGAGGAGGAGGCTGGAAATGGCAGTGGATCAGGTTCTAACAAAGTGTGCTGATCTAACACACCCCTCTACAACACAATTAACTGCTTACACCAGGCGCTGCCTTGTTTATACCACGTTACACTTCTCGCATTACATGTAATAGTGTTTGCAAAGTGCTCCCAGTTTTCAATTAGCCAGCCTTGGCCTCCCTTTTGCATTCATCTTGCCTTTCTGACTGACTCCAGTGGACTTCTCAGAAGTTCAGGCTCACAGACACAAACTCTCCAAGCCTGTGTTTCAAAGACTTTGGTGGCAGTCTTGTAGTTTTGTTATTTTCTCTTTTTAAAGTCAGTCATTAGATGTAATTTATTCTGTACACTTCTGAGGAATCAAATCAGGGATATAACTTTCCTTTACTTTCTTGCCCTAGGTGTACAAGAAATTAGTAACAAAAGAAGCAGTAACCACTTCATCTGCAGAATAACCTTTCTCTGAGTGTCCTTCTACCTATTGATGTGCTGATCTCCATCACAAAATCTTAAACTACTGCTCCATACCCCGCTTCTCTTTGAAGTAGACTTATGCAATTGCATACAGATTAAAAAATAAATAAAATAATCAAAGACCCAGGAGTTTTGTCTCCCCTCTCTGTGCCCTGCAATGAACACCACAATCACATTTGCCTTTGTGCAATTATCCTTTTATATCCTTTCATACCTGTGTAAAATGTATGCCTTTTAAGATAGGAGAAGTGAGATGGAGCATTCTATAGGCTTGGTATTCATCAGGTACTAAGTGCTTATAGGCACTTGCAAGACTGTCAGTCATCTCAGGAAACACACCACGAGATTTTCTAAGGCTGCAGTGCTACGTTGATGATCCATGTACTGCATGCCACTTGAAATAGACTCAGGTAATACTGTAATAAGCCATTTCAAACTCTTAAAGTTATGTAAGTTTCAGATGTAAGGTGTGCTTCCTGACAGAGTTAGGGTTTATTTGGAAAGTGCAGCTGCTGCAGGTAGCAAACTGAATGGCTCAACAGGTCAGAGCTCTGGCTTGTAAACTTCAGATGATCAGAAATCTTTAAGCAGGTTTGTATTTCATACCCCAGCTTACAACGAATTTGAGAAGGAATCAAAGCAGCTTCTTGAAAGAATCTGATTTTTACACATCTTAACTCAGAAACCTCCCAGGATATGAACACTCCAGACTATGGAACACAGAATACTCTATCTCACAGAACCAGATGCAAATGTGGTTCATATTCTCAGTTTTCAGAGCTGGATGAGAAGCTGAACTAAAATAACCTCCTAAAATCCAACTTCTATTACAAGAAAATGGTTACTTCCAGTTGCCTGATATAGAGAACAAAGAAATGAGAACGTGTCTTCTCTTGCCTTTTTTTTCCTTTCTTGTATTTTTGATAAAACATTAGATGAAAAGGAGCAAAAAAATCACTATTTCTAATATTTTCATGCCCCAAAAATATCAGTTGGGAATGAAGATTAAAACCGTATTTGAGTATATCTAACTAACCATGCTCTGTCTTTATATATATAGCAGTGATTGAAAATCTAGCTTCTGATCAGTGATGTTCAGCACGGCACAGGATCCTTTCTGGCAATCCAAAAAAGAAAAAGGATTAAGGAAGCAAAAATGGGAGTATCTTAGCTTGGGTACTTGGTCTGTGGCCGGAAAACCTCTGTCTCAAACCAGTCAGCCTTAGTTTGGAAAAGCAATGAGCTCAAGCTGATTGCATTCAGGCAGGAGTCGGAACCAAGACTGGAAATGACTCCCCACGTACTGATATTTTACCAGACATTTGGGCATGTCGACAGTAAACCTCTTCTCTTGGTATTCCCACCATCTGGAATTTCCCCAAATAGGTCTACATTAGAGGCTGGGTATGGCCAAGATATATGTGGAAGCAGACCCCCTTCCTGAATATCAACTGTAAACAAAAGTATCAGCTGGAGGAACCTGACCTCTACTCTTTGCTAACATTCCAATGCCTGGAGAAGGAGTCAGATTTTTGGTTTTATACACTTCCAAAATACTCAGGCAGGTCTGAGATATCAACTAGGCTGTAGACCTGATCTGGAAGCCAGAGGCCACCCCAATGACTTTGTGGATTTGGATCAGGGCCACAGAGAAACAGCAATGTTTTCAGCTTGCATTAGAGGACAACTGCCATTTGTAGGCAATGTGTGAATATTCAGGGGACGTTATTGCATTGAATCCAGTAAAGTTTTACTCTCTATCAGGTTATTGCAATGTCTGAAACCGAGCTACAAAATTTTAATTAAAAAAATCATTACATTCCATATGGCTCCCAGGTGCTCCTCAACCTGGTCCACAGTTTCCCCTTTCCCCCTTACCAGAAAAAGAAAAAAGGGATCCAGGTTTATACATAGAGATAGCCTTTCCTCTGCCACCATCCTGTTATTATTGTATCCTGGGCTGCAGACAGAGGTTGGAGCTTCCTGCACAGCATGGGCCCAAGCTTGCTTTCCCACATACAGCATTTACAGATGTTTTCAGGAAATTTGCTCCAGGCAGGTGAAGAAAAGGAGCAAACTTGGCTTTCCTATATATTACCCTTCCCTCCCTTGTCCCAACATCCATGTTTAATTCATTCTCCATTCAACCCCAAGGTGTCCACATTGCTAAAGAGGCACGAAACCAGTCAGGATTTTATGTTAGACCTTGTTAGGTTATTTTCAAAGCACTTTTATGGGTTTTCTTTCATTCAGTTACCTTAGAGGATATTTACTATCATAGAAGTCACTTCCAATATTTACCTTTTATTTATAAGGTTGTAAAATGTTGTAGCACAAAAAACCTTAACACGTTTCTTCGTCAATTTACACATTTGTCTTGGCAGAAGGAAATCATAGCAAGATTAAAATTGATTATTTAAAGATATTTCCCAATTATAAACCAGAATGGATTGTGTCATACAGCACCAGAGAAAAACACTCTCAGCCAGGGATTTTTCCTATTTTTTAAACTTAGAATCTCTAGAAATGCAATTCTCCAGAGTCTGACATGAAAGTCTCCTGGCATGTTCATTGCTACAGGTAAAACTGTCTGAAGCAGGTTAAACGAGGAGAATCACTCCAAGCCATGGAATAGGCTACCTAATCCTACCTGTGATTTCAAGATAAGGTAAATCTACTTCCCCAGATAAAGACTGCAGTTGCCAGATCTGTTAGTTCCTAGGCCTCACAGTTTTCCACATACTCGTGGACACTGCATGAGTAGTCAAGGACAAAAAAGCAAAACTCACATGTCAATGAAATGGAAATTTCATTTGCCTACTGAAGACTGCTTTGGAGCATAGGAAAAGGACAAGTGTAGTAGAGACTGTACAAGGCTCAATTTCCTGGAATGCCTTTATTCATCTTTACACATCTTGGCCCAGGAAATCTCAACACTTGTGTCCAGCAGTTACTGAGCCCTGCATAGTCTTGTTCACTGCTCATTCTTCCCTTGCCTGTTCTCTAGGCCGTTCTGCATCTCCCTCACTTTGCATTCTTAAGTTACCCTTCAACAGAGTGCCCATCCAGACACCAAAACTTTTTCAATACACGTAGGTAGGTGGCAGTCGCCTGGGGAGAAGTCCATTTCCTTCCTCTGGTCCTTTATGGAAGATCTGATGTCACACAATTCCCTAAATGAGGATATTTGCCATGGCAACAACTGCAGCACAGTTTTGCAGAACTCACCCCTTAAGTGGCTTAATGGATATGGTATTTATTCCCTTTCTGAAAATTTAGCTTCAGTGACACATTAATACAAACATAAATGGAGCAAATATTTGTGTGCTGCTTGGGAATAACAAAGGCACGTTTATCTGATACACACAGAAAAGACATTTTTGAACCTCATTAATACATGAGTAGAAGTCAATGGAGGAAAATGGATCTTGTTAACTGGCTTCTTGGATACCAATAAGCATCTCATTTGCCTTAAACATACCAACCTAGCAACACTATTTATTCAATATAGAATAAGCAGTGACATTAGAGAGCCCCGGCATTGCACACAGAGGAATGATTAATCTATTATTCATTCCACAATGAAGACTCTGAGGGATTTACCATATGAAAAGTGATATTCAGAAAAGGAGGTGGTTGGTTTTTTCCTCCTGACCTGTGTGGGAATTCCTGTCCTGTGGGATGAATACCATTGAATAACATTGAGAGGTTTAGCTGTGGGCTTTAAAAAAAAAAAAAAAAAGTTTCTGAAGTCCCCTTCTTTCCTGCAAGGCAAGAGATATGGCAGAGGACTGAGGGGCTGAGCGTGCAGTATGAAGACACCTGGAGAAAAGAGATGGAATTGTGTCGATATGAGAAACCAAAGCACCTTCTTGCTAGCTGGTGCCTGTCTTGCCAAGACAGTTAGTGCTTGACCTAAGAGTATATGCACATACAGACACATGTGTCTGCATACCTGCATGCACAGCGACACTTGAGCTAAATACCTGGAAACCTCACAAGAGAGGTGTCTCTGGAACTGATGAACGCCTGCTCTCCTTACCCATAGGGTATTGGAGGATATTTTCCTTGCGTAGTTCAGCATAACCTAACATCAACTCTTGAACCAGGGCACAGGCAACTACCTCTATGAAAACCAGTGAACAGCTAGGCTGTGCACCTGCTTCACATAGTTTAGATGCAGTCACTAACTTTTCCCCATCAACTTTAATAATTATTAAGAATCATTCTGCTCATTCTGCAGTAACAGCAATGGTCTGAGCCGCAACACATCAGGAGTCTAGCCCTGTACCTAAACAGATGCACAGCTGTGTGTTTAATTGGTGTCAAGATGGCACCTGAAAAGCAGCTATTTGAATATAGATTTAAATAACAGGACAGGTGACTTGCTAGAACTACAAGTGCATTTGTGTGGACAGCTTGGGATTCTGCTCTTTCAAACACCAGAATTTTTTAAATTTTTCTTTTCCTTTTTTTTTTTAGCAAGTTTGTTCGAGAAGCTAACAGGCATTGCAACCAAGGAGAACTTCTGCCTGCATAAGCACTAAGCAAAAATTATAGAATTGGGATTTAGATCAGGAAACTGTCCAAAAGGCAAGTTGTATTTGATTTTGAAATGTAATTGAAAATAAGAATAATGGAGATAACTCCAATTACTCTGGAACGGCCTCCTGCTCCTTGCAGGGTGTGTGGTGATTAACTGGCCTTTTATAGCACTTCATTCATATCCCCCAGTGATGGAAGATTTACCCAGGAATCCTTGAGTAAGAATAATTTGCTTTGGCAAAGATATTTGTAATGAAGGGAGGGTGCTAACCTCTCCCTCAGTTAACCCACCCACTTGGATGATCAGCTTTTCTGTGGGATGCCAGCAGAGGCAAAGAGAGAAACTTGTGGAAGAGGATTCTCCATGCTGGTTTTGAACAGGCTAGCACAGCAGACAAAGCAGACTGCAACTTTTGCTATTCTGGCAAGTGTGGAATTAACCTTAGGGCCTACATCACAAACATACTGCCCTCAGCACCTGCAAACACCATCTCTGGCAAATGCTACCACTTAACATTGTTGGACTCCGAACAGGCACACTGGTTTCCTTTCACTATTAATTCTGGAGAATAATACATTTCTATTGACATTCATGAGTCATTTGTTGCCTTAAAATATGCTAGCAATATACTAGACTAAAAGCAAAAGTATCTTCTCTGATCAGGAGCTGTATAGCACCTTACTGCTTGTCACCCATGTGCATCTTCATTGAACTACAGAGATCTTGGAGAAAACACTGAAGTTATTGGTGACTATAGGGTATTGTTTCATGCCACAGTTTGGTTCAAATTATACAAAACTCTGAGATACACAAGGCATAAAGAAAGGAAGAACAAGGCCTTTAACTGACTTCATAATCCATTTCAGTTGAATTGTTAAACCCCTAAAAGAGAAGAGCAGTTTTGCACGCTGCTGACATAATCCACTTCCATCCATGTTACTCTCCGTGAGTCACACACACACATACCCTGAAGTGCATCACATAGGAAGTTGCCTGAATTAGCCTCTCTTCTTAGGATTTGTATTTGATGATGAAAACAGTGAATGTTGAGATAGGCTTGTTCCAGCTACCATCTACAGTTTGCTGTTAATTATAAGAAAGGAAATGTTTTCACTTGGAAATTCCAGGTTTTGTGCCAGCTACCTGCATTGGTTCCTCTGCTGCTGTCAATAACTCCATTTACTTCAGACCTTTCTAACAGAGCACTTCAGAAACTGCTGCTTCTCAGCCCACAGCAGAGTAATTTGATCTGTTAGGCTATTGTTCCTGTAGGAGACAGCATTTCTGTGTTACTGTCCTCTGAATTAGCTTGTAGCAGGGGCAAATGATGTGACAGGGGCAATTAAGAGGCAGAAGCACGAATCCAATAATCGGAAATTCAGGTCCTCAAAGCTTTAAGCTACTGATCCTACAGAACAAGGCAGAGAGAGTGCTGGAACCAGCCCCTGTCAGAGCACTTCCCTGCTGGGATTGCTGATAGCAACAGCACTTCAGCACTGGGATGTACCTTTCCCAGTCTGACACAGTTCTCATAGCCTACCACAAGACTGCTCACAGGCAGACCTTACTCTACTACCCAGCTCCAACCCCATTCTCCTCATGCAAACACAGATTCTTTCCCTTAAAACTGTCACTTCTCCTCCTCCTCCATCTAATCCTCTGCTTTCCGGGGCCCTGTGGCCTCTTACTTGCCTCCTTCCCTGCACTGACTGCATTCCCTGGCTGCCAGACACCCCCGCAGCTGTACGCAAGATGCAACTTTGCACTATATGACAAATCTCTTTCTTCATCCAAGTCAACCATCATTGCTCAAAATGGTGACCACAACCTCCAGGAGATGGCTGAAGGCAGCAGGGGGTGAAAGAAACCTTTGCACTGGGCTGGTGATGGCAGTGAGACCTCCTGATTTGCTGAGCCGCTCAGGGTGGGCAGCTGGCAGCATTCCCTGCCCTAAGCAGAGGCATTACCTTAGGGTATGGAGTCCTGGGCTGGGCAAACCCCTTGGACATACAGGGCTGGGGAAATCAGTTTCTGAAACATTCACCCTCCTCCTGTACAGGCATCACATTCTCAGTGCAGCCCTACAGCCCAGAGGGTTGTTTATCCTGTACTGCACTGATAGCTGTGGGGGCAGGAGAAGAGTCCCTCAGGAAAGCAGGCACTGCTGTGGCAGCTGCTGGTGGCAATGGGAAGATGCTGGAGTCATGGGGAGCTCTCTGTGAGAGAGATGGGGCCTATATCTCATTGTTCCCACACAGCAGCGATCAATAGAGATGTAATTACTACTGTTGCTATTTGGCATAGCTAAAAAGGGTAGCACAGCTTTGTGATGGTTCTTCCATTGAGGATGCAGCTCTGCAAAACCACTCCTTTTATCCTTCTTTACATATTTATTACAACTCTTTAGACTGATCCATGCAAACTAAATGAAAGCAACCAATAGAAAGCGGCCAGCTTGTGCCAGCAATCCCCAGACTGTCAAGCGATCACTGAAGATTGGACAGGTCCTGATGAAATAAATGTTGGCTGCTGACTCTTCCAATTTTGCAACACTCCTCTGTGTCACTGGAGCAGCCTTGTCCAAGATTGAGATATTTGCAAACTGTCATCTTTCATAAATATCTGCCTTGAGTGACACTTTGCCCCCCTCCATTTCCCTTTGAAATGTACCTAGCTGGCACAGAGCCTGCGGGATTTCATTGCTTGTGATAGGTGATTAGCAAAGAGATGATTTCCTCCTCCCTCCCCCTCCTCCCCTCTGCCAAAGGGCTGAGTGACAGGTCCAAAAGGCGAAAGGCAGACTGGGGAAGCAAATCTGCCAGAGGCAGAAGTGATGACACTCCAAAAACACTTCATTCATCTTGCCAAATTACAGGCTGGGCTGGGGACTGATGGGAACTGGAGGAGGGGGGGGGATAATCTTTTGCGTTTGCATTGCATGCTTTCTGCTCAAAAACACTGCAAAGCAGCTCCTGAAGCTTGAAGGATGCACCCCAAACCCCTTCAATTTCTGCTCTGTAATGCTAACAAGCGAGCTGCTACCTGGGTCCTGTTAGTAGCTTTCTGACGAAGCGTATGAACTGTCTTAGTCACGGATGTCAGATCCCTTGAGCTCTCACAGGCTTCCTGCCTAGATGCCAATAATTGGGACTGAGAGGGAATTTCAAAAAGCAAAATCAAGTAGTAAGCATCTGGCCCTCCCAGACAGTGGAGCTGGTGCTAACAGCACAGCGGTCTCCCCCAAATTTCTTTGGAAGGGAACCACTCAGAGGGTGAAACAGGTATTTGCGGTTGAGAAGCTACCTGTGTCTGTTTCAGGAAGGCTCTAGCCCTTGGGCAGGTAATTGGGGAATTAAGACAGGTGTAAGCCAGTAATTATGGGGATTTTTTGTGAGCCCTGGTGTCTTCTGAACAACGGCAAAAAAGTGCATAGAGTTCAGCACAAGACTTTTTCTTTGTTTTCAGGAAGACACCAATCTGGCAATGCAAAATCCATGGGACTATGTATCTTTGATCTCCGCCCAAACTTAACATGACTGGGGGGCAGGGGATGGGTGGGATTCATTTAGGGATTTGTTTTGTTTCGTTTTCACTTCCTTGGTTTGAAGTGGATGTCTGTCTTAAATGCGATTAGTTTTTATTTGTTTGTTTACATTGAGTGGTTTAACATTAAAATGTTTCAGACTTGCCAATTTACAGAATCACAAAATCAACCAGGTCAGAAAAGGCCTCAGAGATCATCAAGTCCAACCTATTACCTAATACCTAACACCTCCTGACAACTAAACCATGGCTCCAAGTGCCACATCCAATCCTATTTTGAACACCTTCAGGGAGAGTGACTCCACCCCCTCCCCGGGCAGCGCATTCCAATGGCCAATCACACTTGAAGTATTTTGCCCGAATTCTCAGCATCCCCCAAGTCTGCACTGCTTATATTTGCTACTATTTACATCGACAATTATTTTTGATATGGAGATAACCAACAAAGAAATGAATCTGTTTTCCTCCTACCTTTGCTGATGGCCAGTGTAAGCACTGATGTATCACTGAATCTTAAATCTGCTCTTACAAGTGAAGAGCAAGTCAGTTATTTCAGCTGGTGCAACTGGAAGTCTCTCTCTTCTGTCATGTTGAGGTACTTCAGGAGACACGCAGACCACTCCCGAAAAATGACAGAGAATGACTTTCTTTTTAATAATACATGAGTATTTAGTTACATTTCAAAGGGAACAGGCCAGATTCTGTTTTCTCCTATGCTAGCAAAAGGCCCAATGTGCGCTCAAATACAGGTTTAATGTTAATGTAAAAACGTACTTGAGTTTTATGTCAGGACCTAAATCTCAAATCAATGCTGACGTCGCTTTTCATTTTCACTTGTGCAAATGAAGCCTTGGCTAAACTTTCTGTAGCATCACTTCCTGACAGTGTCTCTCAGGTTATATTGAAAATGGAGGCCAGAGTATAATAAAGTGAATTCCTAATGACAAAAATGGACTCCTTGTACAGGACAGAGTCAAATGTCTGTACTCTAGACAGGAGAAATATGATCTGAAATGACTTAGGTAGTCATCACAGACACAGTAGACGTCAGAGGAAAAGATGAACAACACTGTCTTGGAACTGTTTAACAGAAGCATGTTCACTAGGTATTCACATTTGCTAACAGGAAAGTTTGCAACTATGCAGTTTTAAAACAATATTTCTACTCTGCTAAATTCTGTTCAGCAGAAGTAACTTTGAAGAGCTTAGAAATACTCTGTTGAATTAAAACAAAATATTGACTCCCTTTATCTCCTGAACACTAAAAATGTGCAAAATTTGGACCAGAAGTCTGCATGTTCCTAAATGATGGGAGCTCTTATGCCCAAATCAGCAAGCATTTGACATTGTCAGCTGAAAAAGAAATTTCAAGACAACAAAATTATTAGATTTCCCCCCATATTATATGATCTTTTGCTTCTAAGTTGGAAGTGCTGCAAAATAACCATCATTTGGTGTTGGAACTGAAGAGGTCCATCAAACTTGCAAATAAAACACAGGAAGGATCAAAGTCAGACAACCCTTTCTGGTAGATTTCAGTACTAAAAATTGTGGGAAAAAAATTAAAAATCTCCTGCCATTTATTTTGAAAAGTTCTGTTCTGTCTTCACTCTGCAGTTTGCAACTTCAAACACCTAATTGAATAACACATGCAACGTGAGGTAGCACAACAACATGTCAACCCTTCCGACCACTTCAGACCGAGAAACCTGGTAAGAGAAATTAAAATGAGCTTCTCAAGGACAAACACTGAGTTTGTGATAGAAAAGAGATTACAACTTGGACACCTTTTGTTTCCTTTCAACAGTGCTAACTACCTCTGTTTTATGTGTGCTTGCATACACCCAGATGTGTAGTCACACACACACTCTACAGGAAAAAAAACAACCAGAGGGAGGGAATATGTGCACAGACAAACCTAAATGAAGCTGAGGCATCTCCATCCATAACTGCAATTAAAAGTAAAAATCCCTCTCACCTGTCTCGGCAGCTTAATTATCTCCCCCTTCAAAATCAGAACAAAAAGGGAGAAAATTCAGCCATTTACTGTGTTGGGTGCTTTCTCCTGGGAGTATGAGCTGTGATCTACAGCTCTGAAAACAGTTCAGGTGGCTGGTGCCTGCCAACATATGAGCAATTGAGGTTGTTGCTCTCACCTGGAGATGTCTCCCTGGCACTGTAGATGAGGCTCCCAATCTGTAGAGAGGAGCAGGATTCATGCATGTGTTCAAGATTCCCTGTTGTCATCTCTAAGGGTCTCTTAGTCATATATTGACTCTAGATGGCTCTGCCTTTGCTGGTGGAGTGCCTAAGGGTTTTAGTGGATGTAGCCATCTAATTTCTGGACATACAGGGGAAAGTTAAGAGAAGGTGATAAATGCTACATATGTGAGCATGAGACGTCATCTAACCCATCTGTCCACCTATAAACACATGCCTTGTGCACATGACAAGTTAATTGTACATTAATCAGGATATAATCTCACCCTGCTAATGCAAGTCATGATGTAATTTTACCTCGACTACTTATACAACTATGGCCATTATTATCATGTCATAAATTGTATCACTTCAGACTGATGAATGATGCTAGTTAAAGTATATCCACCTCATTTGTGTATTTCACATGGTGATGTAACGTTACTCAGGTTTGTTCTTTACCTGGGGAAGCTGCCATATAGTTTTCTTTATGCCTTCATTGGACTTTTTCAATACATTTGCAACAGGGAAAAAAAAAAAAAAAAAGAAAGAAAAAGGGATAAAAAGGGGAAGATTTTACTTTTGCTACGACCCCAACTGCTTTTCAGCAAGCCCATGTCTGAGCAGAAACAGATATACTTCAAGCAGCAGTAACCAGAAGCGCTGGCTTGGAGTTTAACTCACGCTTGGCCACATTTTACCTTTCCTCATGTTTGATGCAAGAATAAATAGTTGCACACCCACACCACTCCCACAGCATGCACATGGGCCCACTTTTTAAGTTGCAAACAATATAGCCATGGCTAAACAGGAAAATTTGTGTCAGAAGTTCTGTGGTCACACTTTTCTTTGGCTCCTGAAGCTCATCTCTTTACATCTACAGCTGTGTATCTGGCTCTCACACCCTGAAGCTTTGTCAAAGCTCTGGATGTTGGGGGTTTGGCTATATATTTTTTAAAATTTATTTTGCTTAGAACACATTTTTGATATAAATATGAAATTGTGAAGGGGGAGCACAAATCTAGAGCAAGTTATTTTTCTAACGTTTTCCATTAAGCAGCAGCTGCAGTTACCAAGCTGTCATCTTTGTTGCTAAGGAAATTTTGTGCCCATGCCAGAGCAGGACTGGTGGGTTCAGTGCGTCCACCCTACTGCTGGGGAATGTCACTGCACTGGTGAACTGCTGGATGTTGGGCTGAGCAACTCCTTCTTCTGACTTCTGTGGGAAATGGGGTGCAGGAGAACTCCTTGTTAAGGTCACTCAGCCCTGCTTCCCCAGCCCAGCATACTCTTGTCTTTTTCCTCCCCCTGAAGAATATGAAATGTTTCATTTTGACATTTTCAAGATGTGAACCCTCCTGATTTTTCATTTCTGAAAGACACTTTAAAACTCACTTACAGTTTTGCACCTTCTCCTCGAAGGAAACAACAGATAATTTCAGTAAGGTATGATGTATTTCAGGCAGAGCCAGGCAGCATATTCTTATTTTGACTCAGCCAGCAAACCAAAACCAATAACCAACTGTTACAGAGTGTGACTTCAGTGGAACTTGTGCAAGTGTTAAAGAACTTTCCCAGCCTATGCAGATGACAACAGAGTTGTTTTGTGCAGAAAAGTGTTCACAGCCCAAACACAGAAACAAGAGCCTCATTTTTTTTCTAAAGCCAGTGGAGCACGTGTTGCTTCTCAAAGTGCAACATTTTTCCACTCTACAAGGTAAGACTTCAAGACAGGGAGAGACACCTTTTACTTTGGCTAGCACAGCGTGATCAGTGTGTGGTTACTGAGTGTATAATGAACATAGTGAGAAAGGTAAAGTGTTCACAATTCTTTAATATACTGGTAAGAAAAGCTTATCAGTTTACTAGTGAATCACAAATGGCAAGAGGTCAGATCAAATCTCTCATGTGGCATGAAGATCATAAATGCAGTTCCCAGGGCTACCTCAACTTTAATAAAATGAAGTCATCCGTGTGCTGCTTTGTATTAATATTGCAAGTACATTTAAGCATATATAAGCCATGATTTTTCCTCAAGTGTTAAATCAAATTGAATCACAGGGTTTTATGAGTGATAAAATGATAATAGACCAGATCTGGTCAGCTAGGATAATAACTTGATTCAGTACTTTGGATGTAAGTGTTTAAGGTTTCCACAATAAAACTGTAATGTTATACCCTAAAGTGTGTTAATAACATTAAGTGATGTAACAGCGAAAGCGAACTGACAGAATGTAATACCCATAGGGCCGTCATAATAGAAATAATTTATAATGTAACAGCAATAAAATCTTTAATGTTATCTCAGTCCAGCCCTGTCCCCATGTCTGGGGTTTCAGATTACACGTGATTTTTTTCTACGCATTTAAGTGTTAACTTAAAATAATTAAGAAAATGGTTTTCAAAGTGGAAAAGCCTTTCAAAGTTGCTGACCTGTTAATGGTATTATTAACTCTTTCCTTCCTACCAAAGTCCCATGTGGCCCATAGCTAGCTGATATAAAAGGAGGTAAATCTTTTTCCTTCCAACAGGAGATAATTTCTTTTATTTTTTTCCCTTTAAAAGCAATTTGCAGCAATCAAGGAATGTTAGACTACCATACTACATGAAAAAAAAAGTATCTCATTCTCACTGTTAGCACACCTAAACACCAGCACAAAATATGTTGTGAAAGAGTTTGAACAGACACCCAGTAAGTGCCGCCTCACTATGAGCACATAATGTTCCTGTACGGGGCTAGCTGCTAGAGAAAGGTGACTTCCACCCTAACCATGGCCAACCAAAACATGACACAGAAGTGCTTGCTTAAATATCAGAAAACATCCTCACTGGCACAGTGCTGGGATAGGCTGCCTTGAGGGCCCATGGGATTGTCTATACTCAAGATCTTTGAGAGCAGAAGTGATCAAACATCTGTAAGGTGTGAACATAATGTAGTTTGTCTAACCTCTTCATAGAGGGCCAGATGAGAGAATCTCATATATGTGACATAAAATCACTCCTTTCATGTCTAATGGCATAAATATCTTCCCTGGACTCTCAATGTATATCTAAGAGGGCTACCTACAAGAGGTAGAGAGCTTTTTGAGCCTGCATTCTCTTCAAAGCGTTTGAAATTATTAATTGGACAGACACATACACAGATATTGCAAAATTCAGGTAGAAACATGCCTTTAAGAAATAGCCTAAAACCAGTCTCTGTTTCTTAAACCAGGATTTATTCAGTTCAAGATGAGATGTAGTTTTATCCCTCCTTCCTGGCCAAACTGCCTTCTAAGAACATTGGCCGTTTAAGGCAGGCACAAGGAGAGTGTAATGAAATGTGGCTCAGAGGAGACAAAATGGAATAAATTCAGCATCTGATTTCTCCTGCAAATGCACCCACCCCACAACAAATAAACTGTCTTTGGAAAACACTCCAGCATCAGACATACAAGATGGTTACTGTGCACTTAAGGAAAATCCTCCGACTCTCAGGTTCTCTGATTCCCTGATTCTCTCACCTTCCGACTCCCTGGCCAGAAATTGTGCCAGGGGAGGTTTAGGTTGGATATTAGGAAACATTTCTTTACTGAACGGGTGGTCAGGCATTGGAACAGGCTGCCCAGGGAGGAGGTGGAGTCACTGTCCCAGGAGGTGTTCAAGAAACGTATGGACATGGCACTTCAAGATGTGGCCTAACGGCCATGGTAGTGTTGGGTCAGTGGCTGGACTCAATGATCTTAGATGTCTTTTCCAGCACAAATGATCCTGTGATTCCCTGATTCTCTCTGACTCACCAGGGAATGCAGAAAAAAAGTAACTAGGACTGAACAAAGCAGCAGCTTATCATCTTGAAATAAGCAGGGTTAATCATCCCTTTAAAAGCAAATGTATTAGGAAAACATTACATCCTTAGCCCTCTGTGACATAATTACACAGGCTTCTCATTAAACAGAGGCACTCATTAAGTAAAACATTTTATTTGAATTTCTTGTTGGTTGCTGGTACTGTTGGGCTTCCTGCCCAATTCCAGCCAGGCTACCATATGAACAGTGGAAACAGCCAACATTGTTAATGCAATAACAACAACACTTGGCACTTCCATCATTCCCTTGATCTCAACATCTTAAAACAATTTACAGATATTACTTGGTTGCACCATGTGACAAAATTGTCAAGCAGGTAAGATTGATCACCCTTATTTTACAGATGGATAAAGCAGGGCAGAAAGGGATTCAACTGGCTTTCCCTGGCTGCTGAAAACTTAGTAGTAAGACCCACAAGTCCTGAGGAGAAACCACTTGGAATTACTGTTTCAATGACGACTGAACTTTATTTCTTCCCTCCTTTATTGGTGCTCTGTAGCAGAAGACAGCTTGTGCCGTGAAAAATCAAGCAGGGAGGCAATTGTATTGAAAAGTCAATTTAAGCATCACTTAGTATTTGTAGTTTAAGGACCTAATTTTGGCCAGCTAAGACATGAAGTTTGCACTGGGGGATAAAGGTGTAAGTAGTAGAGGGGAAAGAAAGAATGTTCTATTTCCTAGCTCACCAAATCTGACCATTCCAGCACACATAGAGAGGCATCTTTGCAGAGCTTCCAGCAACAGGGAAGTAAGGAGAACATTTTTACATGGGCTCTAGGAATACATTCATAAAGGTGCAACTCCCGAATTGCCAATAGTGCTCAGTTTCAAAAGCCCTCCCATCTTCCTAAACCATCTTTGGCAAAGATATTCTTCACCTGGACACTGTGAAGGGCACCCTGGCAGACTGAAACTGAGGTATGGACACACATGGCCAAGCTTACAAAGTAGGGCTCCCATCTACAGATGCATATAGATATCTACAGCCTGAGAAAGAATCAAACAACTTTTCTGCTGCATCTAAAAACACCTCATATATTGAAAGCTGAGCAGGGCTCACATTTGCTGCTCATGGCATTGCTTCAGGAGGAAAATTTTGCAGAATATGGAGTTTCACTTCACACAGAGAGAGTTTCATCCCAAGCTTGATAAATATTTCTCAGTGCTGTGCTGGATACTAAGGAGACCCACTGGTCATCTGCCAGATTTTTGCCATAACAAAATAATTCTTTGTGTCTTTAGCCTGAAAGAGAGAACTTTGATATCTAAGGTCCCGAAGTGTTAAACTCATTTTAGGTGCTGGGGTTTGGAAATAAAATCTCACACAGTGCATATAAATATCATCTGTTTCCAGGTTCCATCTACGTGGATTGTAGTTGGCAGTTCTGTAAGTTATCTGCTACAGATACACACCAATGTCCCCTGATTTCTAAGCTCAGGTGCCCCTTCCTGGCTAGAAAAAACTTATAACAGCTACTTGTAAACGTAATGGAGTGAGTATTAGAACAAGCTTTTAGGTCTAGGTGCATGTGTTACAAATGTAAGAGAGGTGGAAACCTGCTTGTCACTTATTCAGCTGGATGTGAATGACTGACTTCAAAAGAAACTCAGGAGTGCAAGATTAAAGGGAAGATGACCATGAACTCTCCTTTCCCGAAGGAAGTTCAAAGCCTCCTGATTTAGGTTCTTATCGCACTATAAAGAGAGGAGCAAAGAAGATAAAAATTTAAAAATAAATGATCTTGAAGAAATTCTCCTCATCTGAGTGTCCTCCAATATGTCTGGTCTTCTAAGTGTTAAGTGAATTGTAACTAGATCCAGGGGAGACAGTTGCAACCTGGTTATCAGTGGCAGTAAATGGAAGATAATAGCCCCACTAGAGAGTTATGAAATGGCTTGTCTTTGAGCTGCCAAAGTGTTTAGGCTCTCTTTTATTATATTCATAGCAGTAATCCGATATGTCCTGACTTCTGTCATCTGTATGTAATGCTTATCAACTCTCTGCCAGTGATTCACCCCCTTGTCAGGGACAATTATTCCTCAAAGTGCTGAGGTTACGACTGAAGCAATATTATGACTGGAAAGAAAATATGAAAGGTGCAGCACATCACAGCAAGCTATCTTGAAGCTGACGTCAAAGTGAAGGAGAACATTGTTGATACAAAAATAAGGCATAACAGGAGTGTTGCACTGTTGCTCCCCTAGCAGTCCTGGGCATTGCTAAGGCCATACATACATTGAACTATGGTAATGGAAGACTGTTCCATTATTTTATTGGAGCTACCTTGTCATACATCTGTGGCTAGGTGTCTGTCTCCATTTCCATTGTAAACCCCCATTTAAAACTATACAAGCAGCGGCTGTCCTGTCCCTCTACATTTGCAGACAGAAGCTCAGCCTGGGAAATTCATTTTCCTCCAGAGGATCATGAAATGAAAAGCATAATCTAAGGGACAGAGGGTCCAATTTGCAGTTGTCGAGTTGCCTGAAATTACAGTAACACCTGTGGTAAACTTCTGATCTAAGCATGTTCAGACCAACCTGTTTCATCACTCTCTTAGATGCCTCAGGCAAAACTGAAATAAGTTTTGTCACTCCATGTATTGCTTATGAATTCTTTAATTTGTGGCAGTGGAACAGATCATCTCAGGCTTGTGGCAAGGGAGAGCAAGAAGGCACTGGGAAAGCTAATGTCAGTGTCCTGCTGAAGAGCAGAAGGCAACCTGCAAACCAGAGCAGCACCCTCAGGGCACCAGAAGCTCAAGGCTAGTGGGAGAGAGTGAACGGCTGCAGTATTTCTTTGTCTTCTCTGCTAACATGGGGAAATGGTGGCTTGGGAAGTGTTGCCAATGGCAATGAGAAAAAGCAGCTGGTCAGTAAACATAATGGTGGTGACATGGAGACCAAGAGAGGTGCCAGATGGCCCCAGGGGCTGTCCAGCTGACCAAAAGCAGCACCTATGCCCTGCACGCATATGTGGTATCAATCCAGTATGAGTTGTTTGATGTTGAACAGCACATAATTCATTCAACTAAGGGTTTCAGCCTGCAAAGTGCAGGAAAATAATGCCTTTTTGTGGTATTTTGGTAGTTCTTGGGCTCCAGAAGTACAGTGCAAACCCTGTAGGTCAGTTTGTTTTGGAAATAAGTGGTTGAGCATTGTCATTTCCTAGCTTCTTAGAGGGTCACATGGGACCAACTGGGATGCTGAGAACCCAAAGCAAGTGGGATAGGGGTAGAGGAGGATGGAGGAGGCAGTCAGGTTTGTAAACAATTAAGTTATAAATCAGCTGGCTAATCAGAAAGTGGAATCATTTAGGCATATGCCTCTCTGGCAGCAAAAATGAATGCAAGGCATAGTCTTTCTGTAGTGTTGGGAGCTGTTACTCAACTGGCCTTCCTGACTGTCCTTGAAATAGACCTACGTGCACCAACGGGAAGCCCACATGGGTCTCAAGCGTCAGGAGCAGCAGGGTCAGCTGTGCTTCCATTGGGAGAGAAACAGAGCCTCCTAAAGCAATGAGAGAGAATGAATCACTGCACCTTGTCTAATATATTGCAGTAATGTAATATAGCAGCAATAACCCCCAGAGTACCATCTGGTGAACTTGTGACTAAACACAGCTTGTTTTGCTCAAGGCACACGAGCAATGGACAAGTACATATTTTATTCCTTTGCTTCACCCTGCCTAAGTACAAATAGTAACAGAACTATTTCTGGGAACTTTAGACCATTCTACAAATCAGAGCTGCAAGCAGTTATTTCTCCCCCATGAAGCATGTAGGTAGCTCACTCTGCAGGAGAGTGTTCAGTAGCATAAACTCCTGAGTCTCAGTTTTGGCCACCAACATAGACAAAGACCTGATCTCAGCTATTCTCCACAATTTCTGCTGCTGCTAAATTCTCTGCTAAAGTCTTGTGGGTAGGTGGATATTTCAGGTGATATTTCCCAGGGATGCATGAGGCCTATCTCTAACATGAAGAATACTGGTGACTAGTTGCTCTGACCTTGTTCAGAGTTAATCCTGCAGAAATGAAAAGGTTCAGATTTCAGTTCTTACTGGAGGAAAAGAGAAGGGAGGAGGGGTAGCCCCCTACTGACATAAAGACATGACCAGTGGCTCTGCCATGGGTTGTAGCATTGCTTGCATTTGGCATTATATTATGAAAATATCTATTCAGAGTGGGAAATAAGATCAAAGACAATATTTCCGTAGTGATGACTTTAGCTCCACTTCACTCTGCTCCCTCTCCTCCTCCTGTCCTTCGCATTTCAAGGCTCTCTCTCTATTCATCTGCTCTACGCCACCCCAGGTTTATAACATCACATCAGCAGCAGCACTAATAGCCCGTGATTCTTTTCCCCTATTGTGTTTTTCAGAGTCAGTAATCTGGGCACTACAGTAGCTCAGCACTGAAAAGCTACAGTCTGTTCCTATAGCAACCAACTAATCTGCAGGTGGAAGGTGATTGGGCACCTCTTGCACCGGAACAATAATTTGAAAGATCTTTTTCAGCGTGCTGTTCTGCAGCATGAGTTCATTGTGTTGCAGCCCACCACGAATCATTATGAGCCGTCAGGAAAACGCAGCCGCGGCTGCACAAATCATAGCAGAGAGAGAGGCGTCTGCCAGCAACGAGCCCTTGAAATATTTCATGGCAGGTTAAGAGGCCAAATTGTGTATAGCAAGATGTATTGTATAGGATAAAACAAAGGGCTAATAATAAGCCCCTGCTGACAGCCTCCGAGTCAGGGAATCCCAGTGAAGTGTAAGAGCGTGCATGAATATGAGTTTTCCTGAGCTGTGGAAGGGAAAAGAGGCATAATAAAAGAAAGTGCCGGGCAGCGCTCCCACATAAAACTCTCCCAAACCCAATTACTCCCACTTGGCTGTTCCCATTTCTCCTACAACATCTCCTGTTACAGAAGAGAATTTAATATTCTTTAATTGAAATCTCTCATTTAAGGCATTTGCTCTCTGTCCTCAAAGTCTGAAACCCTGGCCTGGACTCTCACAGTGATTAGAGACTGTAAGAGTCTCAGATTTTTTGATACTCGGACTAAGAAACCTTCAAGAAAAACACAAGCCCTTCCTTCTGAAGGCCAGGCTTCTGTGTCTTTCTAACAGCAAGCTGCCCAAACTTGAGGTGGAGAGTGATCATTCGAAGCAAAGCATCTTAACCCATGGAGAAAGTGCAGCAGAGACAATGACAGAACAAACAGCTTCATATCAACCTCGAGCAACAATCCCTATCATTTGCAGTCTACGTCTAATTTCTACCCATGTCTCTTTGAAAACACTGGACTGGCAATGCTAGTTAAATAGATAATCCTTTTCAAAACTAAACTGTACAAACACAAGCATTTTTCGTGCACCTCCTGGCAGTAGAAAGTGAGAGCAGGTAGTGTAAATGATCCCAAGAGCAGACTCGCAGGAAAGCAAAAAGGGAAATTTCTGTAAAAGGAAAGATCTGTAAAAATCTTCAATAGAAAGAGAGAAATAGCAGAAGTTCCTCTTTACATCAGTTTAATCACACTGAAGAGAGAATGTCTTTATTAAGGGCCTGGACTTAATAAAAATGTCAAAAACTCTCATTGCATAAATCAGCTCTTTCAAGACTTGTTGGGGTGATGCAGGAGAAACCTTAAAAAGAAAGGGCAAACAGAAGTTTGGATATGACTTCTGAGATTGCAACTTAAAAAGCTTCCCTACATTTACAGGCTGAAGTTTCCAGCCTGGGCCACTTCCATCTCAAACAAATTTTCTAACTATGAGACAATGAAGTCAGTGTCTCACAGCTGAAGAGTTTTATAAAGCTATGTCTCCACTCAAAGATGAATCAACAAACAGGAAAACAGCACAGATACTGCTTCTATGATCTTTTGTTTTTAGTACTCAGCCCAAAATAGGATGAGTGGAATGGCTGGGCAGATTCACATACTCAATCCAAACTGATAGAAAAAAAGCTTGAGTGATGGGTAGGATATCTTCTAGGGATATTATTAGATTCTTGAATAGTCTCCCTCTTATCTTTCATCTATCACACAGTTTAGGAAGCCTTCTTAAAGAAAATTTTGCTGCAATAGGCAAACGTCTCTGAAAATTTTTTAATTAAAAATTTCCCGCAAAACATTCAGAAATTCTTGTCCATCGTTAACTGTGAAATGTATTGATTGCTCCTCTCAAATAACTCGTGCCTTAAAAATGACATATTGCTGTTCCTTTCAGAGGGCTTGGAGAGACAGCATTGTTTTTCTTTCCAAAGCACATCAAAGAGCCCAAATTTTGGCAGGCTTTGTGTTTTCCTTAGAAAAGGAGAAAAAGAAAGAAAAACATCAGCAAAACAAAGCTAAGAATAACTGCTCTTTTCTGAAGACCTGTGGGCTTCTTAACTTCTAGATTCGAAGTCATGGTGCTCACTTCTGCTGAAACGGAAAGCCTGGAGGTGGGGGGATGGAGAGGAATGGAAAGATCAGGGAACTGGCACAGGATAGAGAACCTTTTGCCTCTTGATGTTCAGGCTGAATCTAGCCAAAGGCATAATCCAAAGTCATCACAACTTTTAAACACTTTTAGGGGTTTATAAGGTCAGGCTGCAGCCTCTGACCCAGCAGATGAGTTTCCATATATCTGCAGCTGCTACTTCATTGACAGCCCTGTTGATAGCTCTGGTCTCTAGTTTGTAGTCTCTCAGTTTTGTAAATGAATACATTCTAGAGGATGGCTGGGCTTGGGTTAATCATGGCCTTTTCCTTGCAGGACAAGTAGGTAAAGGAGGTACAGACCATTTTCTTCTGGAAAAGAGTTGCTATCCTGAGTAGCTCCCTCTTCTGCTGAAATATTCAGAGGAAGTGGATTGGTACTGACCTAGAAAGGTCTTCAGCCTGGAGTATGTCACTGCCTCTGGACCCATATTTTTTAAATTTAATTTCTCCTTCACATCCAGTAACTATAATTTACTCATCACAGGTCTGTGCTCCCATGGCAGGAGAGTATTTGTAAAGCACCATGTGCTATTGCCAATGTTAGATATAAAGGAATGACATCAAAACAGCGCAAGAGAAATAGCACCAGCTCTTACTCTGCGTGAAGCTGAGCTTGTCTATTGCTGTTAGAATCAGATTATTTTAAGACTTAAAATTCTCTTGGAGAATCTGCTACAAGTTGTAGAGTTTCCAGAGCATCCCAAACAGAGATGCTCTGTCCTGTACCGAGGATAAGACAAGAAGAAAGACTAGGAGAAGAAATTGTCCTGGAGATAGTCTGAGGAAAATGCCAGAACTGCCTGCTCTGTCAACCAAACTATTGTGCCACAGCGTGCAGTCCTCCCCCATGCCAGCCTGTTCCAGGGTAAAACTACTTTTGACTTTAATGGGATTGTTATTACCTAACAGGCTGTACACCAGAACAGGACCAGCGCTGCAGGAACTGGCAGTGCATGGCATTGCTGCAAAAGGGTAGGGAACGCCTGGAGCTGCAGTCCACGTTGTCCCCACACTATAGGCTTCGGGGAATGAGCAGAAAAGCACCACAAGAGGCCAGCTGATATTAAATCCACTGTCCTTCTAAACTCAGTGATAAACAAAAACTGCATCACAGCTAACTTGTAAATGACTGGGGAAAGAATATGTAGTCTGGGTAAAGATGAGAGGGTTCATTGCTAGAACAAATCAGACAATATGTGGAGTTAGACTGCGCTTGGTACAATTATGTGACCTTGTAACAAAGCATGGCCAAGATGGCAGTGATACTGCATATAAAACAGAGCCTGGTGGAAAGTTGCTATTCTTCAAACTCGCTTGCATCTAGACATCTTTCAAGTGATTTCAGAATTTAGGGTGAAAGTGGATCTTAGGCCTTTTTTAAAAAGCCATTTGAAATCCTCATTCATATCATAAATGCTTTTTTCTTCTTTTTTTCTGCAGGCCACTGAAATCTCTGGGGCCATGACATTGTCTGGCACTGAATGCAGCCCCTTTTTATCATTATAAAGAAATAATGAAAGCATATGGTGGAGAGGCGCTCATATTTCAGTGTATGGTGCCTTCCTTAGTCTCCATAACTAAGGACTGAAGAGTATATAGTATGATGAGAACATTAATTATTTCCAATACACTAAGAGAAAATTCCTAACAATTCAAAGTCATCCCTGCTGCCTAGTATGAATGTAAGTTCAAAGTAAAAGAAACCAAACATATCTCCACTTTTGTGCATTAAACATCAGCAAGTGACCGGTATTTTATTACAGTACACAGCTGTTTTATCACATAAGTAAATAAATCACCATTGAACCAACTTTGGGAACGAAGATTTTGAATAATAACACAATTAACTTTTCCCACAAAGTCCAAATAGGCCACTTGCTCATAGTTGCTACAAGCTGTGATTCCCACGTGAAAGATATCAACTTATTTCCTTTTCCTGTCAATCATCGGTACCAAGTGGGGCCATGGTATGTCAGGTCATGACCTTTCACTCTGGGCATGAGCCTGAAAGCCACTAGTGAATCAACTGGTTTAATTATTTAGGCTGTTTTTAATAAATATAAAAATGTGGCCTTAAATATTTCACATGCTTGTTCAGTTTGGGCTTTCAAGTACCTCTCATCAAGCCCACAAGCCTGAAAGTGTTCTCTTATTGGTAGGAAATCAGTCAATTAATAACCAAATCTAGCTTTTGGAATGAGGTTTATTTTGTTGGTTTTGAGCTTCCTGGCTTGGGTCTCCCTTGTTTGTTGGTTTAGAGACAGGATTTTTATTATCTTTTTTTCTTTCTTTCTTTTTTTTTCTACCTTTTTTTTTTTCTTTACATAACACTGGACTGTTTTTAATCATCACCAGCAAGAGCCTATTCGCTTGCCTCTCACAGAATGATCCTTTAATGCAAATGCCATGGCAGGATTATTCAAGGTTTTCCATACATGTTTTATTTCCTACACCCTTGTCACCTATGAGGTAAAAAAAAAAAAAAAAGAACAAAACCAAGAGGCAAACCATCAAAAGCAAGAAAAGAAGGAGTCCAATATAGTGCAGTCTTTATAAGACAGCTCTTTTAAAGATATCGTTGAGTAATGTTGACAGTTTTTGCGTTAGGTCCCTTAGCAATGGACAGTTTTAATCCATTTCAGCTCAAAGTGTGATGATAATCCACCTTTGCTAAAAATCCCAACAAGTGTTTTTTTCAGCTTGTAACTCCTGTTGTCTAAAACCCTAGGCCTGAACCAAGCTGCTGGCTTCTCCTGGTATTTTGCACTGTTACATAAGGAGATTGCAGTAGCTGTACAACCCCGTAAGCAGAAAATAAGTAGTAATAAATAAGTAGCACTGCGTCCGGTGGATGGTGAACTAGTCATGTGCAATGATTTATATTCTAGAAACATTTATGTTTATTGATCAAGAAGCTTTCCAGCTGCAGATACAGGAGAGAATTAAACTTGAGAAACTAACTGATGGTTCCTAAGCCTCTAAACTTGGAGTGACAGAGCCAATTTTTTGCTTTGGAACATTCCTGAGGTGCACAGAACTTTCCCAACATTTCTTTGATTAATTTTGTCCTTTCCCCTAGTGCTCTAAGAGTACTCAAGAAAGTGAGTGTGAAGGACTGTCCCTATTTATAGATGATAAACTTAACTCTTATCCTTCTCCCTCCTCCCCGCCTGCCCATCAAAGAGAGGGCCTGGGGAAGGGGAAGAGCAATGCTCTTACTTTGAGTTTTCTGGTCAATCTCACGGGCTGCTGAAGGGGAAGGCTGATGGTTCTGGAGGAAATATCAGCATGTCAAAATTTGCTCTTCCTTCAAACAGCAGTAGTAATGTAAATGGCAAAATGTACCACACAAATAAAATTGCTGTAATGTAGAGACCATCCAAGCTAATTTAATTGAAATTGTTTTACTTTGGGACAGTTGAAAACAGTTAATCTTAATATATTCAAATTCTTCATCGGCTTAATCACTTCAAGGTGTGCACAACAGTGTGTTAGAATGTACTATACAGTCAAACAGAAGTCAGACGAAGCATTCCATCTCTATTGAAGAAAAGTGTCCCTGCCAAGTAATGCTGCCTCTCAGCAATTTCAGCAAAATTGCTGTAGTCCTGAGAAATCTTTCAAATTCATCTAAGTCAGCATTTGCTGATGAAAAGCTCTCCTAAGAAGTTCCCAATCCACTTTACTCAAGATGCATCAGGAAGAGCATGTGTTTATAACATGCGAGCAACCCCCTGTATCTCCTGGTGGATGAGAGATCAAAATCACAGTATTGATCCAAGGATCTACCACTTTGAAACTAGATATGGAAAAATGCTAAGGAGCAGCAGTGATTCTTAGGGGTTTCAAGTGCATTTAGAGTACGCGGTATCGCCTGGAACATGCTTCAGTTTGCACTTACCTTATTTAGCTTTTCAAAGGCTGACCTTTCATGCACTAAGTTCAGCGACATAGCAGTCAACCTATTAATGTCCAAGGAAGCCGTGGACCAAATCAGACAGTTTAAACAACTCAGCTGTGAACACAGAACCCCATTATCATTTCTGTAAGGCTAATCTGAACAGCTGATTCATCTCGAGCAGTTTACTATGGACGATAGGTCTTCACAGCATCCATTTTAAGTTTTAAATCAGATGAGGGTGAAGAACTTTGCACTCAGGCACTATGTTGGGAGGTGCCATATAAAAGGACAGACAAGCAGAGAGGCTTATATTAAAGAGCCTTATTTCCCACTGTATTTTACTAGCTCTATTCTGACGTGATTACCGATGTCAGGGGAATAAAAGCATGTAATGAAACAGAGAGTTAGGAAACTGTATAGTCCTTCTTCCCATACACCACACACCTCCCTATTAAACATGTCTTTAGAATGTGCTTGATGGTTTTAGAGAGAGGAGGCTGAATTTACCACACATATCTCTGTTAGCAGTACAGAGACAACAAAACTCATGAGAGGACCTGGGCTGTCTTTTAGAAATACTGGGAGGTTCTTGATCCCTAGCTATGTTTTCCTTCCTTCTCTGGTGGGGGTTCATACCTTTCACAACATGAGCCTAAAGGATGTTGAGTGGAAAAGTTTTTCCACATCTTCAGTACTACTTGATAGACCACACCTTTTGCATACTACCAAAGTGTTGACTGGACACAGGACACCCATGTGAGTTGTGAAATCAGGTTGGAAGATGGAACAATTGCATCTTGCTGTTCTTTTACTCTCTTTCAACATGTAGGTGGAAGAAAATGGCTATTATAAAATAGGAATGGTGTAATCACATCACTCCTTTCTCTTAGACTATTGTTGTGTCTTGTAGGCTGTTGATTTTTAGACTTAATCTGCATATTCAGCAATTCCATAACTAAGATTTTCATTATCAACATTGAAATCCCAAACAGTTTTCAGCTCATAATGAGGTTTTCACTGTTCTCAGTGAAAGGCTTGGAAAAGCGTTTCATGGATCAAGATGAAGATGTGAGACCATCTGAGCAAGGTGTGTGTTGCCAAAAGCATTACTTACAAACAGTTCCCACTTCTGTTGCTCATACAGGTGGTGATCAGGTTCTAGTTAAAACAGGCTTCAGTTATCCAATCCCTGGAAAAGAAAACAGAAAGAAAATTTAAAGTAGAGTTGTTAGTCTAAGCTGCTTTACAGCCTCCAAAGAGCTCAACAAAACATATGCTTAGAAGAAAATGTCAAGTCTTCTATTGATAAATAATGGCTTCCTGTAGGATATTTCTAACCCCCACCCTGCTCTTCAAATTAAAACATGCTAATGCTCAGAAATCTTGGGAAAAAAGGTCACAGCAATGATGTAACAAATAATAAAACAAAACAAACAAACAAGAATAAGATAACAAATGATAAATCACATAACAAAATTATGCATACAAAAATTGGTTCCCAAACACACACTTACTCAAACCCAAGTATTTGTGAAGATAAGGAGCTCTGGGAGCACTGAGAAAAGAAGATAAAAGACAGGCTCAAGCCAACTGCAGTATTTGAAGAGATTATTTGAGAGGAGAAAGCAAGTGTGGTTCAGGTTTTATAACTGCCTCTTTACCACACAGTGACAATGTGCTGGATTCATATACTAACAGTGAAATGCTAGCACAAGTTTAGCAGTGGAAGCCAGTCTATGCTTGAGGAAGACAAAAGATTTCAAATTATAGCTGAACTTGCATGCTTAAAAGCTTTATGAGAAGAAATACAGGAACCTGGTGTGACACTGTTTTGTAGAAAGGTCAGACATTGTCCTTCCATTACAGCCGTGATGTATTTGTGTCATTCATACTTAGTATTAAGAAGCAGAGGTGTGGATCGGTTCCAGAAGCTGAGGAACTACTAACAAGCAGTAACAACTACTACTACTAAGTCTGTAGCTGACTGATTTTGAGATGTCAAAACCACCTTGTGGGGTGAGAAGAGTGAAGGGGCTTAGCAGCTGGTGCAAGGCAAAGCAGTCACCAGGCTGCCCTAGCTTTTACCAGAGACTGAAGGCGTGGAAGGCCCAGACTCAAGAAAGCATGCTTGTGGCCCTGAAGACTTAAAATAACCATACAGGGCAGTCTGATCCCTGCATTTGTGATGGTTTTTGGATGTCTTAAGTCACAGTGAGTTTTATGGCTAAATGCCACAATGCTCTTTGATGCTTTAAAATGCATTACATTTCATTTGAGATAAGGTGCTGTTGGAGCTGAACGGCGAGTTCCATAAATTCCTCTGGGATAAAATCTGAAGTAAACAGTCACAAAGTTTTGCATGGGTTCCTTGCAATTTGTCTAGGAGCTTTTGTGTCAGAGGGGACCGGAAAATGGCTGGCAATGTTTTATTTCACTTTTTAAGAACAGTTTTTGAGTATGCAAATCTAAGCAAGAAACTTTTGGAGAGTGACTGTGATGCAGTTTTGCTGGAATAAGTGGCAGTTTGATTATACAAGTCTCTGTTTTCTTCAGTTTGTTTGCTTTTGTTGGTTTCTTTAGCAGCAAACAAAGTTTTCATGGCTTCTTCACATTTGTCCAGAACGTTAATGTTCTTGCCTTTGGTTTCAAAGTCTTGTATGCTTACGCGGTTTGTGTTTAAGTCTCAAGGCACTGCTAAGACTGCATGAGCGGCAGAGATGAGGATGTGGGTATTTGTATCTTGATACCATTAGGCTACAAGTGAAAAATCCAGGAAATGGCTAAGAAATGCCTGACCATGAGGACTTGCAGAACAGCAGCATTACACTGCAATTATGCAAACACATTCAGACTTATTGCAGGTTTAGCTCTGTGCTCCCTTCCTTCCCTTTCCCCGTTTCCTCTCTTGAAAATGGTAGTACAATGACACAGATTGACACAGTCTTTGCAGTGCTAGCTATGATACAAAATGAGTTAAAACATCTGGTCCATATGGCTGGCACTTGATGCAGCCCTGTGACACTGTGACAGGTAAACGAAGGCTGGATTAGCAGTGTCAGGGTTACATGATCTACCACTAAACCAAAAGGAAACATTTCAGGAAACTATAAAACCTCTAAATTAAATTGAAGAACTCAGCAGTAAATACAAGTCACTCCAAATTTTCTGTTTGAATATTTCACAGATAGAGATTTATTTTATATCCAAAGATGGAGGTTTGAAATGAAAACATCTCAATTTGTAGGAAGTTGCTCTCAAGAATCGATTTTGCTTTTATTTTCTTCACTTGGAGTTACTCCTTACAACAAAATCCAGGTATCCCCCTCTCCTGAAATGTCCCTTGAGTGAGAGCACAAAGCTGTAGCTGGGTCTCAGCTCCTGGACAGAGAACTAAAGCTCTCACTGTTGGCCACCATGCCATCCCAGATGTATGTTTATATAAAAGCATCTCTCTTTGAAAGGAAGAAGGGTTGTCTCTCTCAGTGTGTGTGCAGAGGCTTTACCACGGCACGTGTAACACTTTGTAACACAGCTGGACAAAAAGGAACAGGAAAGGGTGACCTAATGTTGCAAAAGGCTACTTCTGTGTAAGAATTTCAAAATTTGAAACGCCAGCAACTTTCAAAACATTCTGATCCACTTTATAGTTGGCCAAAAGGAGAAAAGATTATACTTGTGATTTGGTTTGAAGATTTTTCTTCTCATTTTCGTCCTCCTTTTCTCATTCCTTCTTTCTTTTTGTTTCAGCTCTACTATAGCACATCATCTTTTCCACAGACACATGTATGTTTATGTTTCAAATATCAATTCGTTTATCTTCACAAATGTCAGCCCAAAGGATAAGAATCAGTATGAAAGGAACTGTTTTAATTTGAGTGTTTTTTGAAAGAAAAGGGAGCTTAGAAATGCATTTTTCTCTGGACATGTGGGCTCAGATTTTGGCTCACATCAAAAATTAGGAGAAAAAAAAAAAAGAGAATGTTTTGTTTCACATCACAAATTTTTCATGGTTTAACCCCAACAGAATAAAAATAATCCAATTGCTGGGCAGCATGGCTGGGCCTTAGAGGTGACCTTTGGGGTCCAGCGGGCACTAACATTTGGGGGGCAAGCAGGACCCAACAGCAGAAGTGCTGCAGGCAGTGCCTCACTGCTGGCAATGGGCCAGGAAGTGCTGGGAGTATCAGAATCATAGAATCATAGAATCATAGAATCAGTCAGGGTTGGAAGGGACCACAAGGATCATCCAGTTCCAACCCCCTGCCATGGGCAGGGACACCCCACACTAGATCAGGCTGGCCAGAGCCTCATCCAGCCTGGTCTTAAACACCTCCAGGGATGGGGCCTCAACCACCTCCCTGGATAACCCATTCCAGGGCTTCACCACTCTCATGGTGAAGAACTTCTTCCTCACATCCAGCCTGAATCTCCCTATTTCCAGCTTCATTCCGTTCCCCCTAGTCCTATCACTACCTGAGATCCTGAGAAGTCCCTCCCCTGCCTTCCTGTAGGCCCCCTTCAGATACTGGAAGGCCACAATGAGGTCACCTCGGAGCCTTCTCTTCTCCAGACTGAATAGCCCCAACTCGGCTAATCGGACCAGCATGGAGGGTTCAAATGCACCACGTGCCAGGGAAGGAAGCTAACAGATGAATCTCTTGCTACCCAAAGCATACCTTCCCTTAAAACTCACCATTTCAGATATTGCGTTTAGTTTATCTCTGTTGCTGTTTTTAACATACACAGCTATATCTCTCTGTGGTTTTATTTTAGTTGCTTATCCTGAAATCAGTACATTTTCCTTAATAAAAGCCAAACCATTTCTTTCCAAAGAGTTACAGCTCCTTCCAGATGAGTACATCTAGGTCAAGTTTCAGCCTGGCATAAATATTTTATGTTTGAGAACTAAAGGTCTCCAGAAATTGGGGTTCATATTGGAATGCCTGACATAGCCTTAACCATACCAGCACATGTGGGTGCTTGCTTTAATAAAAAAGCCCTTAATCTCATTTGGCTGTACCTCACTGGCAGCTTGAAGCACTTGAATCAAAGAGTACAGCTGTGAATTGTGACACTGGCTGGACCAAAGCCCAGAAAACTTTCCCTGAAGAAAACCCTTGAGGGAAGAAAAAAGAGAAAAGAAAGAGAAAAAAAAGGGGGGGGGGAGAGAGGGGGAAGGTTCGACAACTGAAACACAATCCAGTGGAGAGTGCAAAAACCCACAGCCAAACCTGTACCCCTCCTAAGGGCCTGAAACAAACCAGAAAACCAAAAGATAGATGGAATTCTTACAAAGGTGGCTTTGTAATGTAGGAGGGCCAACCTGGGCAGCCCTCAGTGAAGGCTTCAGTCCACATTTTCTGCAAAGCAGCAAATAACCAAACTCAAGCAAAGGAATAGGAAAGCTGAATTATACCACTCCTTCAAAATCCGTTTAAAAGAAAGGACACGAAAGGAAGGCAGCTTTGTTTTTTTGTGAGGAAGGAGAAAAATAAGCAACTGAGGAAATGAAAAGAGGGTTGGAAGCACAAGTGCCATAAACAGACCCAGCGTAAGTGTGCCTGCAGTGTTGATAATTTTGTTTTTGCTTGAATCCTGAGGATGATACCTTCCCCTAAAGCAGATAGCTGAGCAATAAAGAAGAAAAACAACACAACAAAACCACAGAAAGCACATCTGAATGGAAGGAAATGTTCTATTTCAGAAGGCAGCAGCCATAGTCTGAAGTCATAAGGTCAAGAGGTGAATTTCTACTGAAGGAAAACATTAGAGCTGGATATTTCTCATCTGTCAGTCCCATTAAATACCATTTTTTAAGGACTCAGGACTGTGTATTGTGCCTTTCTTCAAGTTAGGAAGATAATAAAGATTCTGTTGCCTTTTGCAGATGTTTAAAGACATGATGTGAAAGACAAATTCTCCAACTAAAACCCTCAAGAAATGTCACTTCTGTGTCTTACTGAAGCGGCTCCAGCACATTCTCTACATAAACATCTGCCGGAAATGTTTCACGAAAAGGCTGTTTAAATAATGGCTTTTTTAAGGCCATCTCCCCCTACCAAAAAAAAAAAAAAACCACCAGAAAAACTGGTGGAAAGTTCCCTCACCCAGAGCAACTATCCTTTGCAAAAATGTCTCAGCAAGGATGATCTGAGGGAGCAGGCTGCAAAATGAAGAAGAAACGTTGAAGATATTCCTTCAAAACCGTCTGTATCAATCACACCTCAGAGACAGTCATAAATCAGTGCTTGCTTTGACTTCAGAAAGTTGTTGCTCCCCATTGTTATGCTAACTTGTTTGTGACAATTATAGCAAGGCTCTATTTACATAATAATTGGATTTTTCTATTAAATTTAACAGACACGGGGAAAAAAAGGAAAAATAATAACCAACATTGTGTCACAAAGTGGTGAATTTGTGGCATAAACCGAGATAAGGAAAAATACTGAAAAGAATCTCAGTATAGAGTCTCTTTAATGCAATTTGAGCCATCACTCTACGGGATTACTGCATGTCTACCTAGGCTTTCCCTCCCTAAATGTCTGCCACAGGGCTGGCCTCAGCAATAGGTGTGACTGTGTACAAAAGAAGGGTAAGAATCTGGACAGATTTATCTTATTTTAAATTTTCAAGAAGAACATCTACACTTCTGGATGCAGTACTTCTATTTCAAACTGACAGAAATAAGAGAGAGCTCGAAATCCCTCTTAGGAGGTCCACCTGTTGGCAAACCCAATGGTGTTTCATCAAAGAAGGATTTTACAGCCGTCATGTGGTCATGCAGTAAGTGAAAAGCTTCATTAAAGCTGGCAGATTCCACACAACAAAAGTTCCAAGGATTTTGGAAAGGATACAGCACGTGCAAATACCACTGGATGACCAATATTGCCATCCTGACATAAAATGGTGTAGGAAGAGTTTTAACAAGAAATTTTATTATATAGAATGTGGTGTTAAGATTAACATCAGATGTGCGACTGCTTCTTCGGGACAGAGATGGAGGAGGAGGAATTTACAGCAATTTATCTAATAGGTAGTCCTGATCGCCCATCTCCTTAACAAGGAGAGAGTGCAGAGAGAAGACTGAGAGGCACTGAGGTAAAACAGAGGAGGTGAAAAGAAATCTGTTATAGTATTAGCAAGCAAAGTCTATTTTATACTTGGGTCAAAACCAGGACACAAACCCAAGTATCGTGTGGCTGGAGATCTGTCTATCTACACAGCTTAAAAAAGTGTTGAGGAAAGAAAAGAATCTTCCATTTTTGTGCAGTTCAGAAAACCTTTCCCATTACTAACAAGCATCTCTCAGCACTATCCTCATATGTGGATTCATGCACAGTATATGAAAAAAATTACTTTCAGGAAGGCCTTGGTATTTCCTGAGCTTTGGTAAGGCACTCAAATGTAAATTAAACTATTTTGGTAGAGATGTCTCTGAGAGAAGAAAAATCCAAGAGGCCGCATACTCATTTCTCTCGCTTGGTTCTGGCCTCTCTTGGTACTTGACAGTGATGGCATCATTACTTTGGATTTCTTGTGCTGTGCAGAAAAGGTCTTAAACCATTAACAACAGATTCTTTCTTTTCATTCTAAAATCCAAGTGAGGTGAAGACCTGATTTCCTTATTGTTTAACATCCTTGATGGTCTCATAAAGCTTACTGAGGAAAACTGCTTTCCGAGGTGCAGAAAGCCAGTAAGATTTCCCAATTGTTTCTTATCTATTGGAGATTTCTTTCATAAGTCACTAACAAATGCCTTTCTTGATGATTAGTTGCTATTGTAGATCAGCTCGAGTTTTGAATTCATATGCTTGCACAAAAAAGGTTGAAAGTTCAGTTTCCCCCAGTCTTCCCATCATGTAATAAAACATCTTCTGTGTGATCTTGGCTCCCAGAATCCCTTGTGACTTTGACTGCACTGCTGGACACAACCTTGTAAAATTTGAAGTTCACTGGGTTTCTGACAAAAAAAAGGAGACAGCTCTCTATTTGTGTATCCTTTGCAGATGTATCAAGGAGTCCGTGTGATGTGATAACCTCAGGCTAAAAGTCGAGCTAATTTCCTCTGTGTGAAAATTATAAACATCTCATTTAACACTTCCTTTAATTAATCCATTTTCTTTTCTAGCATGTGTATACTTATATGCCTGGTGATATGAAAAATGAAAAGAACTCTCTGGGTAAGATTTTAGAACATATTTTAGGGTTTCAAAGGAAAGATGTCCAAACACCTCTGCAAAGGGGTAACCTAAGTAATAAAGGACGGGGCAAACAAGTCTTTCATCCTTTCCTACAAATGAGCAAAGAAGGTCCTACCTTCTTGCTAATTTTACTTAAATGGTGATTGCTGAGATATAGTCTATGATTTCTCTTAAAACCCCCTCTAAATTGTGCAAATCTCCCTGCACCACTATTTAACACAGCTGATAGACACCAGCTGTACTGTAAACTGAGATGTTTCTCAGCAGACAATGATTACCTGTCAGTGGATAATATCCTGTTTTGAATTACTAATGCCCCTCTGCAGGTTCAGGGATGGGATATCAGAACATGCTTAAGTATGAGCTTCAATATTTGCATGCAGTGAAAGCTGTAACAGAAAGATGTCTGTATTAAAATGTTTTTGATAATGATTCTTTTCAAGGTTGGCTTTTTTTAGGCTTTAAACTCAATCATTTTGTGGAACATTTTACCATTCCATGTAAGATCTTACTGAGTATTTGTGTTGCAAACCAGGCAGGGAATGTACCTTTTTATTAGCAGAGCGGGTGTGATCTAGACAGGTGTAGTTTGATCTTTCCCATCGTGACCTTCACATAACTTCATACCTGACCTGAATGAAGGGCTGTCTCAGGGGTAAGAGACAACTTGCTCACAGAGAAGCAAATTATTATGCTGCTGAGTTATGCGATGCAGCTTTACAAAAGGGAGTGGATTTGGGGCATCTGAGCACACAGCCTCATGTTTTGACAATTCTGCAGCATCCGCAGCGGCCCATTTCAGTTACCGAAACCCACGGGCGCTGCGCAGAGCTTTCCGTACAACCATCGGCTACATCCTGCTCAAAAGGGTGCCGCATTGTTTCTTGTCTTTCATTAACTACCACACTCTCATTTTCACTTTGTGGCTTCAGTGCAAATCGCAGCACAATGAGAACAGCTGTGTATTTGCCCTTGACGACGAAGGAAGATGCCAAATCCCAGGTGTGAAGTTTGGTTTTGCTTTTTGAGTATGAAAAGAAATAGCAACAAATACTAAGGGTTTCCAGATTTATATTACCATAAACATGTTTGTTTCTCATTTCCTTTTCTGGGAGCTGAGGAATGGATTGTATTCATGGAACTTCAGTTTTCCAAGAAGAGGGAAGTGAGGACCTCCAGCGTGCAAAACTCCTCTGGATAAAGGACGCTGCACCTGTGTAGCAGCAGTTTCAGATCTCAGATGCTCTCTGCTGTGTGTGACATCTGACATCTGGGCTAATGTGAAGAATTCAAATGAAAGGATTACCATTGTTACAAGCATGAGCTTTGCTGCTTGAGGTAAAGGGCCAGGCTCTGTAGCAGGGGCTGTTACAGACTCCTGAAAGGAGTAAACCTCTTTTGGCCTTTGGGCTCTTTCGGTATTTCAGACACCATGAAGTTTCTCCCAAGTACATGGATACCACGGTGATGGCTGCATCTGTTTCTAATTGCCAGCTGTTTCAAAACCTCTTTGAAGGAGGAGGCAGAGAGGGAAGTAAGATGATTGAGAGTTTTAAAAAATAGGAAAAGCCCTCAAACTTTCTCGATGTATTGATATTCTTCAAGGCAATGAGGGTGCAATGAAGGAGAGGGATTGAAGAGAAGCCATCACCATGCTTAGTTCCAGAAATTCTCCAATTATTGCTAGAAAAGCCATCTAAAAAGCACTTGCAATTGGTGATGTATGCTGTTTACACTCTTCAAGAGAGGAAAAAAAAATAATCACAACGAAACCCCCAAATATCTTCTCCAAGGAGGGGAAAGGTTAGAAATTATTTGTGCTGCATTGATCAATTTACCCAAGTTGTCTTTCGATGGATTGCATTAATGGAACTTCATTTTCTTTCATTCAGCCACCAGCCAATTTCATCTTGACTCTTAAAAAGATCAATGAACACATCTCACTATCTTTGTACAAAACAAGCCTCTATTTTTTTTTCCTTAAAGTTTAAGAGACTTTATTATTTTCATTTGTAATGGATTTTTCTGTCTCCTTTTTCTTTCAGCCCCTATTGTGATTTCTCTGATGCCTATCTAGTCTTTCTTTTTCATGGATTTTGTCTAAACAACTCAGGTTTGCCTTTTTGTAGGGTACATGCAGGTAGGAAGTGATGTCCTTAGGTCAAGTAATGCACAAACAGGGAAGATTAAGCACAGCTCCTTCTTTAAGCTTGTGTGAACAGGAGGAACCATCACCAAAATGACACTAAAACGAGGATGTGTTTGATGAAATTCAACCAGCAATGAGCTGTGCTTGTAAAATCAATCAAATACTACTCAACGTGAAAAAGGCTAACAAGTTATGGCCAAACAGGATTAAATTTAACCAGCAAGTGAGGTTTTTTTTTGTTTGTTTTGTTAGTTTTTGTCTGATTGGTTTGGTTTGGGGTTTAGTTTGGTTTGTTTGGTTTGGGGTTTTGTTTGTTTGTTTTGTTTTTCCCCTAGTTTTAACTGATCATAAGTAGTTTTAACTTTGCATTTTCATTCTTCTCTTAGCTCACATTAGAAAGAGATAACAGTTGGAAAATAATTCAGCCAAATTCTCCTCAAAATGTTAGAATTTAGGATCTGGTCTTAATAAAACTTTGTATACAAAGCAAAACCAGTGAAATTATTCATTGAGGTAAGACCACTTGCATGAATGCTCACAGTCTTAGGTCTATTCTTCTTTTGAACCTCATGTGTTCTTATTTGGTTTATGATACTAAGTTTCATTTTTACATTGGTATGTGATGGCAAATTTGAACATCTGGTTGCAAAAGGAAGACTCCAAAAGGATCTTGGAACACTATCTGAAGGAAGATGATTCGCTCATCCAAGTGTTTGCCATTGACTGCAGTTCATTTGGACTTTCATGCATATCATGCAATATCTGGGCTATTTTTCAAAACTCTTTGGAAGCTACTATGGGATGATACTGAATACTCTTTAAAAAGCCCTTTCTCTTACAACTAGTTGCTGCTTTTTTTCCAGTCTCAGTCTTTCAAGATTCATTTCCTTCCATCATAGCTGTACATGATGATTTCTATGGAAGGCAATGATCTTATATTAATCTAAAAGCTGTGCATATTTACGCATGTGGTTGTTTTGTGCTAACCTGCAGCTGTTGGAGCCACAGAAGCTACCTCCAAAATCCTTGAAGAACTTCTCTTTAGCCAAACTGAAGAATGTTTTCTTCTGCTCTTATACAAAAGCAGCAGCTGTAGGTAACCCAGGCTTTGACAAAGTATTTCTGCCATCCTGAGGAAACGCAAATTTCTCTCTCACCTTGAGAACATTTTGAAGTGTACTGCTCTGCTGAACACTGCTAATGACCTTTCTAAATTTACTAATGACATTTGGTTGAAATGGATATGCTCCCACAAGACATTGTGATTTAAGCAAAAATGGCATTCGCCAAGTTAAAAAGCTTTCAATGATCAGTATTTAGCCTATAGGATCACTGGAAACTCCAGTAACCACTACTACAAAAATCAACATTTCTAGCCCTAGCTGAAGATTCCTACAACTGTCTCTTATACAGAAGAAAAAGGCCATGTGACGAGGGCTCAGTGTTTTGCCCCTTGCGGACTCCTATCTGAAGATTGCTGTTTCTATCCACACCAGGCTTAGATGATTTAGCAGTGGGCACAGGTTCAGTAAAGGAGTAAAGTGATGGATTTTTCTGCTATGAATGTCTTTTAAAACATAGATAGAACTCTGATTCCAAATTCCCACTATGGCTGAAGCATTGCAGAAAGGGCAAAAAAGCAAAGCAAAGCAAAGCAACTTTGGCAGAATTGCCACTCTCCCTTTCCCCGTGCACAAGTCTATTCCCATATGTGACTTCTGCCTCCCTTTGGCTTCTGTGTTGCTGTTAATAAGCATGTGCTGTACATTTGGCATACTTTCCAGCTTCCACTTGCCATTTATTCCTTTTACAACCTCCTTTGTTAGAGGTCTAGTGTAGCAAACTGCTGCTTTATGGGAATTTGCAGCCCACTTGACATATGGTACAGGATCAGTGGCCAAAATGGCAGAGAAGTATGCAGTATTTTACAACCCAAGTTCATTATCTGTCTTGTTCCAGGACTTTCTTTGGTCTGAGCCCAATAGGAGCCTAAACTCCTAATCATATGATAACAAGACTGGCTCCTCCACACATTTGTTGGACATCTCAATGGCTTCCACTGTTCCTGGAAGCAGTAATGGACCATGCTGGCAGGCAGTCACCATGAGCAGCCGTGGCTGAGGCATGCTAGCCTTTGCTTTTTCTTTCTGCTGGTGATCCTACACCTATGAACTCATGCTGCTGCATGTTTTCCCATGCTAAACTTTCTGCATTTTTCAGAGTTGTACCAGTGATAAACCAGGTCACTGAAATCTTCACTCCAAATGAGTTTATTCAGGATTATAATTAGGCAACTTGCAATATGGATTTATCTTAGCAGTGGCACCACTGCCCTTCTCCTTCAACAAGCATATTTTTTCCCTCATAAAGACAGACATATGAGTTGATGTCTCTCCTGTACCAAAGCCACACAACATAGCTTTGGTTTCTGAATGTGGGAAATGCCAGCATTTTGTTCACTATGTGATGTAGAGGTGCCCTGCTCTATCCTACTAGAAGACCAGATGTAATTAGACAACTGGAATTTACCAAGTGTGCATAAAAAGTAAAATTAGTTCAGATGGCATTTTGATTTGTGAGGAGGAAGAAAATTAGGTTAAATATGACAGCTTGAATCCATTTTCACTGGAAGGACAGCAGGTTGAACTTTTCAACAACCTTCCTGGTCAAATAGGAATGAATATAATTTTTATGTAAATTGTACTAGGTAAAAATCTCTTCCTGAGCTCCTCCCTGCTTTCTTGCCATGGGTTTTGTTGCGATTTTCGTTTAGACACAGCGTGCTGTGGGCTTTGTGCCCCTTACGCTGATTGTCAAGAGAACCACATGTCACTCGTGGGTTAAAACATTCCCCTGGAGACATTCATAGCACAAATCATTAGTTGCTCAATTTGATTCATACCACAAGCATCTATCACAAAATGTCTCCCTGTGTTTCAAAGGGGCAGCATGTCTGTCTCACTTCCACCCTGACCCCAGCTCAAGGCTGACTTTCTGCAGTGTTCAAGGTCTGTGCACAGCCCATTCCAGCTAAGAATTCCCACTTACGGAACAAGTCCACCCCAAAAAGAAATCCTCTATGAGCTGTAAGTACTCTGATAAGCAAGATCATCAGAATTTAGAACTTAAAAAGAAAAAAGCTTTGTGAATAAAAATACCTGGGGTTAAGCAAAGCCAATAGCCCAGGGAAGCAGTACAGCCAAGCCCTTTCCTGAGCCCTCCTGTCTTGCATCCCAGACTCCATCAACATCCACCGATTCTGGATTACTGCTTCCTTGTACCCCAACTCCTTACAGCTTTTATTCTTTTGCTTTCATTTTCTTTCATTCTGGTTTCTCCCTATTGTTGCTGTTTCTTTGAAAAGATCAATGAACAGGTCTCACAGCCTTGGTGTAAAAAAGCCACTATTTTCCTTTACACTTTAAAGGACTTCATTATTATTATTATTTCTCATAAGTGGGATGTTTGTATCCTCCTTCTTGCCTGTAGCCCCCCTGCAGCTAAACTTTCTGATGGTGCTTTGTGTTTAAAAGAAAATTAACTGCAAAGGATGCACAATTTGACTTAAAGCATATTGATATTGTAAAATGAAGAGCCATTTAATGAATTTTTTGTCCCCAGTGAAGAGCCAGAGTAAGGAACAGTAGGGGCTGAAAACAAGACTGAAAATGGCATTGTAATAGCAAAATGCATTTGTTTGAATAGTGCTTCCCTTTTCTTTTCTAATGATTTTACAACATTTTCTCTCCTTTGTTCTCTTCATTAGTTGTCTGTGACCACAAATACATTCCAGTAAGAAAGGTAAGAAAACACCCATCCTTACAAATGTTTTTGATGTCAGGAAAAGCACTTATGAGCACAAGAAAACACTCCAGTTAGGTAGTGTCCTGTCTCAGACACGCACAAAAACCCACAGAAGCAAAATCCCAAATGATCAAAACTCCTCAGCAAGCTTTTTGCCTTTCAAAAGTTTGCTTCCTGCCCAGGAGAGAGCAGGGTCTGGAGGAGGGGAGGCTGTTGACAGAGAGGATGCCATTAATATTTCTGGAATTGCAAGAGCATTGATACAACTGTTATTATTATAACAGCACTTACAAGCACTGCTGAACGTTAGGGATTGAAATACTGGTTGCTGTGTTGGAGGCTTTATTTATTAATGCCTGAAAATGCTTTGAGATCTTCAATTATAGGATTTTTACAGAGAAAACTTTTATGTTGTCTGCAGCCACAGTGGCCTCAACTTTCAGCTGAAAGCTAAAGCAGCATACTATGATAAATGCAAGGGCCATACTGTCCTGTAATGTAAAATAACCACAGACCTCTCTAACTTACATTGTGGCTACTTGCATCCACTAGCTGAAGTTCACTAGGGTTCGTTGTGCCAGGGTCAATCAGAACATCTCTTTTCTTTCCCCTGCTGCTCCTGATCTGTCATGCTTCCCACCGAAATATAATTCCACTTGTTCTTTTGGAGCATCACTAAATATATTCCCTCCACTGGCCCTAAGATATCAACAGCAGAGAAACCCTTGGGTTTTCAATCGAGTATGAAAAAGGCAGAGAACATATACTCCCTGAGTTTACATAAACCCCCAAATGCCTTTGTGGACAAACTTGAGCCTCCATGATGTGTTTGATGTATATAGCTGGCACATGCTAACAGCATAGAGTTTTGTCTCCCACTCGGGTGACCAGATTAACTGCAGGATGTCACCTAACAGAGGCCCAGAGCTTGATCAAGTTCATGCCTTCCCTGTGCCACTTGTGTTACAAGGATGTTCCCAGCTTGCATCTGTACAACCTCACGTCATACCGTCCTCTTCCAGCCGTGCCCTCCTGGGAATGTGCAGAAGACGACACAATCTGCTTTAACGCTGCAAAACTCATGCTTTTGAACCAGTTGTTACAAATAACAGCTCTTTTTAACAAGTTCTACTTTCGATGGTACTCTGGACCCTTTCAAGATCAACTTGTTTGGGCAGCTGTTCCTTCGTCCTGCCCTCATTGTATCAAGACCTGGAGGTGCCCAACCTCTGCAGACACTGCAGCTTAGCTGAAAACTATTCTTGTCTTTTGCACATCACCCACCCTCCCTTCTCTGATCCAGTCAATATTTCTTTGGCAACACCAATTCACCTGGAATTTTCTCATTATTGTATGTGACAAAGCCAAATGCCATGAAGATGTGACATATTCCATAGAGTATTTTTGTGAAATCCAAACAGGGCACATATTTAATAGCAAACCATTTAAAAAGTATTTGAACAGAATTTTTTATGCTGCTTTTTCTTTTCTTTCCCTCCTTTTTTTTTCCTACTTGCAAATCCAAGCTACCTTAGTTTGTAACATCACAAATTCTGATAGAGCACACACAAAATGGTAAGATTCCTGCAACAATCAAGGACATCATTAGATCCTGACTTACACTAGAATGTTTCAGAACTGATGGATAAATGATAAATAGCTGTTTAGGTACAGTGTGATTAACAGGAAATAAAGTAGGAAGATTGTCACAGGCACCGAATGAACAGAAATCATATTTACTCACCATCTATAATACCTCATATCTACTTAAGCTAATACTGTTTCCTGTAATAAATAACCTTAACAAGGCCATAAATCAGGATTAAATGGAAGCACTGTTTTAGAAAGCCAAACTCTGCATTACATGTTAGAGCAAAGATTTTCAGCTTTTCTTGATATTGACTTAGTATTTGATTTCTTTAGTGCTATTCATGCTACCGATTTTTCCTTAGCTAAATTCATTTAAAACCAAGAAAAAGCACATGGGGTTTACCTGCTAATGAAAACACCATCAAACACCTAAGTCCCAATTGCATAAATGGGTGTCTTGCATGAAATTATATCTCAGCACCCAATGTGATCACGTTTTACATAGGCAATGTTTTTCAGATACTGTAGACTGGTCTTAGACTGGCCACAACCCTGCTCAGGACCTGATGTATGAGGCATTCGTTCATTGAGCTGCTGCTGCTTAACACCACCTGCCTTAAACCTTCCTAGCTCAGCTGTTCTAGCTAATTACTGGTTAAAATAAATCAAATAACAACAAGATTTATAATCCTGTAGCATGACTGATAGGATGACATCTTCCAGCTGCGTGTCTCACTTTGCCTAGCAGCCTTCATACAGCGTTGCATGTGCAAAGCTGGATCAGGACAGGGCCATACATTAAAATACTGCAGTGGCTCATCTGAAGGGAGGACAAGGAAACAATACATTTCTCTGTGGCCATCATAACTGCAGGCATTTGGGTTTTGGAGGGGGATTTTGAGGTTTTAACAACCTTCTGAAATAAACCAAGCTGGAGATAAAACTAAAAGGCACTGCTATGCCATGCTCCAGGGCACTCTGACTGATCCAAGAGCCTTTGTTTATGACGCAGAGACCAAATGATTTACATTATTTTTTTGCTTTCAACGAGCCTCTCATGAAGAACACAGTGACATGCTAAAGTGCCAAAGAAGAAGGAAGGCACACTAATGAAAAACAGACTTTGCAGCCATTAGCATCGATCAGCAATTGATCAGTGTATAAGCAAGCAAAGAGGTGCAGGGTGATTACTGTGTCTAACAAAACCTGATTTAATCTGGTTCAAAAGGTGTATTTCCTGTGAAGAGCCTCTTTGGTCAGGAGACACAAACTTGATTAGCACAAAACCAAGAGTCATGTGAGGAGCTTTGCCTTGGAGATTATGAAGGTTCATCTTTTTGCAGACAGGAGGATATGAAAACATTTTCCAGATGATACATTATTCAGTCAATAGCTTCATGTCAAACAGGACCTTACCTGGGTCCTTTGTTTGTTTAATTAGATATCTTTCAGGACTGGCTAAACCCATACTGTCACATCATTGCAAGAGCACAATTGATTTTGGAGTACGAACAGGGGAAGGAGGATGGCTGAGAAAGAATCTGTTCTTTTGAGGTGCTTGGGATCCTGCATGTACTGAATAAAAAGCCTGCTTCTTTATTCAGTTTATTTTGTTACAAGCAGGTTCTTCAAATTTAGACAAACCTGAAAGGGCTTTCTTTCCAGTGGGGACCTCCCCCCTCCCCTCCAGCTGTCACTGTGGCAGAGGCATGTCGGTTAACTCCTATTACACTCAGTCTGAGCTAAGACGACATCACTTTTCACTCTCACCTTGAGACCTAATGAGCTTCAGCACTTGAGATGTGAAAGACCAATAACTTAATCCACTGTTTGAAGCAATCCCTATTTTTAAAGCAGTGCTGTATTTGATTAAGCCACTGTAAAGCTCAGCAGAGCTGTGTCAAGTTAAATTATGTTCTTTAAAGTAAAAATGCCATTTTACATGAAACGTAAAACTTCAGTCTCACTGCATTTTTATAAGAAAACCAAGCACCATTTATTTACATCCAGACAGTCCCCATTAGTAGCAATCTATAGCTGGCAGATTTTGCTGGCCTGGATGCCCTTTAAAGTCCAAAAATATTATCTTGCAGATTTCTAGATTAAAAATATTGAACTGTGTTTTCAAAGGTACTAGAGATTCCCTAAATTCAAAGCTTGAAGATACACCTCTGATAATCACCGAGCGATTATGCAATTCCCAATATGATATAAACATTACTGCTTTTACCAAAGAACTTTTAACCTCATCAAAACTGTCCTTGTTAGCTCAACACAGTGTGTTTCCCACGATCCCACATTGACTGGCATTGCCTTTCTTAAACCTGTTACCTTGGCCACTCCATTTGCACTCTCCAAACAGTGGCACATGAGATTTTTTCCCTAGTGTTCTGGAAGTTCACCAGAGTTCCAAGACATTAAAAATCAACACTAAGTACCTGGACAGTTCCTTGGCCACCTCTGCTAAAATCATTGGATGTAGGTTGTTCAGATTCAATGCTTTGGCATTTTAGGAAAGGAACCACTTCAGCAGCATCATCGTACAGTATGGCTACGTGTCTTGGCTTTTCCTCTCACACAGAACAGAGATCTTTCAGGAACACCTCTGGGCTTTCTGCATTGTTATCAAATACTCTACCATATCTACCTGGGAGCAGACTAGCACTTTGCTCAGGTGCCTATCCCTACCCCACAGTGCATGACTGTGCACATGCAGACACATGCACACTGTGTTGTTTTTGGAGTGTTTTGGGTTTTTTTTTTATGATTAATGACCTTGACTGAGAGTTCTTTTGAGGTACAGTGGTTCTCATAATTGTTCTATTCTTTCTAGCATCTAGGCCATGTGGAGTTAAAAATTTACCTTTTCTCCTTTCCAAGCTGAGCTGCCCAACAAGAGTTGCCTTCTCTTTTGCACAGAGAACTGTGGGTTTTGAGACAGAAGCAGAAATTCTGAGACTGGCTTAAGTGCTGATGGAACACCATTCCCACTGAGTTTCAAAGCTTGATGATGACACAACGGTCAAGTGATCTCTGTCAAGAGATGGCCACTTCTTGTTCTGTCCAAGGACCCTCCAGCCTGCAACCTGTCACTTCAAATCTATTAGATAGTCATACTGTATGTGGAATCACAGAATCACACAGAAATGTTCAGGTTGGAAAAGACCCTCAGGATCACCAAGTCTGACCAGTAACTCTACTCTACAAGGTTCATCCCTAAACCATATCCCCAAGCACCACATCCAGACCACTTTTAAACCCTTCCAGGGTTGGTGACTCAACCACCTGCCTGGATCTACGTCATCCTGAGATACTCAAGCCTCATTTCATTTGTGGCATGAATCATATTTTGCATTATTATCTCCCAAAGTAAAGATCAACAACTACCAGAGAACAGAGCTGAAAATGACCAGCAGCGATGCTTAGTCTGTATCTAATTCTTGTGTGATATAAACAACAACAACAACAAAAATAAAACCAATTCAGCATCACCAGGACTTTCACTGAATAATTTCTAAATTTAGAAATGAGATACACCATTATTTGAGTCTGAGAGATGTTCATCTTCAACAAGAATTTGTGGGAAATGTGTGTGACACACTGGAGCAGATGTGTCTTTGCAATTGGGCATCTCAATTACTCAATATATTCTTTCATCAGTAGCATCTTTCAAATATACAGATGTTCTAACAGAATAAAGTTATAGTTAGGAGAATACTTGATCACTAAAGGTTGCTTTTATTAACATTTAAGTGGGATTTGGAGGTCTTCAGCACTTCAAAATACTCTTCTGGGGTTTTTTTGGGTGTCTAAACCTATGTCCAGCCTTGCGCCAGTTACTTGGATTTGCAGATATTGGGCAAAGCAATCTCAAACTTCAGCCACTAACCTCAAAATATCTCCTAAGTGTTTTGTTTAACTGGAGAAGCATCTGATTTTATCAGCAGGTTGTAATGGTGAGAGGAAGAAAGATGAACAGAGGGACTATCAAATGGTTGTCCCCCAACTTGTTAACACAAAGAGAATGATTGCCCTGGGCTGTACAGTCAGAACATTTGGGGAGACAGCAGTAAATCTGCTAAAGCCAGCCCCACTTGAGATTTCCTGTCTGCTTTATAAATTGACCATAAACATATATACATATATATGGTGTGAAATTCAGCCAGTAAACCAAGAGCTTGCTGGCTGGATGAGTGCAGACCATTTACCAGAATGCCTTGGGAAGCTGAACAAACTTTCTGTCCGTGCTGTGCTCATGAGAGCAGGAAGTTTTCTCTCACAGAGGTTAAAATGTTTGAAAAGTGGAGCCCTATAGAAAATTCTCTTTGTGCAGCTGAAGTTTTGATGCTGTCTACCTGAAATGGTTCTGTAATTCCTAAACTTTCGAGTTTCAGGTTGGTGATTTGCGAGTAGCAGATTGCACTCTCCTGAACTAAATGTAACAAGCGCCACAAAGTGAAAATAAACTGGAGAGACTTGAAATAAAAAATCACTTCAAGAAATCTAAGCGTGATGGGGGTTTTGTGTGTTGTTTTTCTTTTCTTTCTTTCTTTCTTTCTTTTTTTTTTTTTCTCCCACTTTAAGCCAACTAAACTCCCAACACATTCTGATCATCTCGCCACAGTGTGTCTGTGCTGGTGACAACTGATTCATGTGTACATTTACATATCCCCTCAGTGCCAGCAGCAGAATACAAAATGGGTCCTCCTGCTCTGGCAGATGACACAGCGCTGGCAAATCAGGAGGAGCTGTCAAAAACAGCTGTCCATTAAAAGAGTTTGCTGAAACAACTAAGAGCTGTTTGAAAATGCTAGGTGGTAGAATTTAATTGGAATAGCAACTGTTCAAAATTATGATTAAAAAGGGCCAGTCGGTATGGGTAGGTTTCAGGGCTGGTTTTGTATATGGATATTTACATCGGGGATATAAACAATTAAATTTGCTGATTTCCTCTGCCACTTTTTGCTTATGCTCATACTCCTTCCCCTGGGTCAGAAAGTTCAGGCATGTCCATAAAGGATCTCTTGTGCATTAAGCACAGCAGCTATCCACACTGATACCCAGGCAATGTTATTTTGGAGACGGAGGGGGAAATGTGAAATCTATGGTTTTTAAAAGCAGCCTGTGTCCTATTCTGCTGCAGTGCTGATATGTCATTAAGTGCCCAAGTTAATAACATAACTGACAGGCAATGGGGGTAGTCTCCTACAGTGGGAGAAAGATGTAGGCACAGATGACCCAAAGGGAGGTCGAGGTAAGTGTGGATTGCGCCCTTTGATTACACCATGCACCCTGTTTGAAGGCCACGTTTGTCTCAGTATATAAAATTGCATGCACAGAAACAACAGACTTTATGAAGTTTTCCCTTTACTAGAAATGCAGTCATGGGAGAAGAGGCCGTAGTAACAGCCCAGAAAATTTCATTTTCCTCTAGGAGCTTGATTTGAATCTGCTGAAGGGAATGCTGAGCCCAGGTTTGGCTTAGGTGGTCTCTGAATCAGAAACTTGACTATGGAATAAATGTAGCAGCATAGAAACACAGGCAAGCAAAAGTGTTTGGCAAATCTAGAGATGCTGAATATTCTCCATAGTTTAGCTGAATATTTAGTTCACCAAAAACATTTGAGAAAATGCTGAAATGCAGTCAGTGTGTTTCACTTTGACAATGTCAAAACAAAATTATTGTAATTTTGCAGCTTAAAAGATTTTCTGTTTCAAAATTTTGCTCTCTTATTTTTTCTTCAGAGAAAAATATTCAAAATCCCAGGAAAAGGTTTTCCTCAAGCTCACACGAAAGTGTTGGAGTTTTTTGTTTGTTGGGTTTTTTGGCGGCTTGTGTTTCCCCCCCCCCCCTTTCTTTTTCTCTGCAGCAGGCTCTAGCACAGGCAGGCAGATCTGCATTTAGTTCTTCATTTTGAGACCAAGTCCTCACCACCAGCACCTCAGGCACTGACTATACTTATGTGCTTTAGCTTGGCACATCTGTAAGTCTGTGATACTTATTCTTTTCCTCAGACAAGTAGAAATCTCCTTGGTGTTTTCTTTTAGAAAGCAAACACCGTGGGACACTAGCTGCATCGTGGCCATTGCAGGTCAGTGAACTTGATCTCAGGCAGTGAATTGAGAAGCAGTAAGGATTACATACATAGCCCAGATTTCTTCTCGCTTGAAGCACAAAAGATCTATGTCTTGAAAGAATTCAGAATAGCCACAGACATTTTGCAACAGTATTTTGTAAGTTTTAGTGACACTGAGTGTTTTTACATTGGTTATAACTTTTTAATACGTGGGACCCCAGTTTTGGTTTGTTTGCTTTAAATAAAATCTGCTTGAAAGTGGAAAAAAAAACCCCACCCCCAAACCAAACAAAACACAACTCCATTGCATCAAATCAAAAAGCATGCAGGCACTAAAATTAAATTTCCCCTGCTGGAAGAAAAAATAGAAGCTGAAAAGGCATTAGGCTCAGTTTCCCAGCAGAAACCTTACAGTAATGCCTGTGACTACAAGTATATAGCTCAGCGTACGCAATGCATTGCAGCTAGAAGTAGCAGTGACAGCTGGTGGGTTAGTAAACAGATTTCATTTCAGTTTTTTGTCTGAAAAATATACAAATTTTTCTTTAATATGATTCTTTGCTACGTCCTCTGTTTCCATTCAATGATGAGGCCGTTTCCAATTTGTATCCAAGCTCTGTTAAATATTTTATTGGACTTAACACATATAAATGAAACAAACAAAAATAATTTTGAAACACTTGAGTGAAGTTTGTAGCATGTTGGGAAGATTAAAAATCGTGGGTCCTAACAGAGTCTGGGAGAGAGTGGTATACGGGGGAAATATGCACACGGCGCCCTCCCCCACTGAACGAAACCCAGCGCATTGTAGGATGAACCTGAGCAGAGGTGTATTTTTTCTTTAGTGTTTTCTTCAGCGAATTCCTACAAGTAATTTCTTTTTCCTTTTTCCACTCTTTCTTCCCTAGACTGTCTCCAAAGCCTCTGAACTGATACAAGCTTGTGGGAGAAAAGAGAAACTTGAGCAGGGATAAAAAAATTCCTAATGTGCTCCAAAAGACATTGGCTAGTGACACAAAAGCAGAAAGGTTCACTCTGATTCTTTGCATGGAGCCCAGGCAGGTAGGAAGGGAAAGAAAGGGATCTCTAAATGGCTTGGGCAATTGCAGTAAAACAAAAAAAAAAATCCTATTTACTTTTTCACTAAGAACTAGGAATCTGTTTTAAATCACCTCTATGTGTTCACACTGTTGGAGTCGGACACATCCCCAGCTCTCAGGAACAGTGAAAGGTGTCTCACACAACTCTGTCTGCAGGGTGTAGCCTCAGGGCACCAGCCAGCCATCTCTCAGACAAAATCTGGTACTTCACTGCTTCTTTTCATACCCAAGTAATTTGAGCATACAAGCAGATCTATGTAGATTAGCTAGCAGCATAGGAAGATGTAGTATGGCTTTACTGCTTTGTTTCTACCACTGCAACCTCTCTCTGCTAGACTTTTTAGAAACATTAAACCCCTGATCTGAGGTAATAAAGCAGCTCTGGGTTGAAACTCTAAATACCATGTGGCGCTCATGTGAGGGTGTTGAGGCAAGCAGAACAGGGCTGTGCTAGAATCAGGGCAGTGATCATGGAAGAGAAGTACTTCTTAGTTTGGCTATTAATAAACCTTTTCTCTCCTCTTTAGCCAGCCACTAGGTATGAGTTTCATGTCCCTGCATGCTGCATAATCCCACATTTCATGTGTTAGCAGTGGGTGGACCAATATATAAAAGAGTAACTTTCACATGATTCCATACATAAATCAACACACAACTGTGTTGAAAACTTAATACATTGCACAGACACTGGTATAATCTTGCCATTAAAACATCAGTCTCCATTTCCTTTTATTAAGGCATTTACTTTCACAGATCACCCATTCTGCATTCTCTGTACTGCCTCCCATTTCAAAATGCACAGCTGAGCAGGAATTAGTCAATCCTGGGCACCCCAAAATATTATTATTACAGTATTTTTTTCCATTGTTACAGTCAACAGACATCTTTGTGATTAAGAAAAGGTGAGTTTAGCTAATGAAAATCGCTGCAAAGCTGGAAATATCTGGTATCTGCATCAAATGCCAACAGGACGTTTTCTGTGCCCCACCAGCTGATTCGACATTTCAGCAGCACAGATAACCTCCACCACCTGTTTCTCCATCAATAATTGGGACGCAAGTCTTAATTCAAAAGGGAAGAAACAAATCTGTGCATTTATATGTGTGAGCTTCATGAAGGGAACAAAGTTCTTGCATCAACAGCTGAGATATTAACAGGCTGGCCTTGATAAAGAGGGAACTCGGGGGTTTTTTCTCTACTGCTTAGAAGCATGTGCAGTTTTAATAGGTTTAATACAATTTTAAAGAGTTTTAGGTCTAAAAAATTACTCCAATTAGGCCCAGTGAGAGAAGATGGGGAAAAAATTAAATGTGGCAGAGAACATACGAGCTAACTGTGATTTTCTTCCATGGGGAGCTTTAGCATTAACAAGCCTGATCATCTAGCAAGTGCGAAGCAGAAGTGGTGCTGCATGCTCTCTTATATTCAATGCAACGAGCAGAGTGTCATATCACTGTGCTGAAAGCTCTCAGACTTCCTTCAAATGATACTAAAACCTCTGCACACCAGGCCACTGAAAAGCTATTTGAACTGAGTAAAACTGCCATGATGTTATCTACAGGGCAAAATCCAAAAGCAATCTCTGGCTCCAGCCACATACACGGGGTCAACTGCACGGGCAACACTGATCTCAGCCAGAGATAAGGCTGCTCTAAATACAAATGTAAATTGAAAAACATGAAAGAGGGATATAAAGAAATGAGGGATCATCCTTAAATCAAAAGCTATGGCAGGTCACACCACTCACTCATCCGTGTGTGCACTCCGTGATTCTCATTCAGCTCTTCCGGATTCTCAAACAAAGTGCAGAGTCCTAAAAATATTTGGAACTATTACAAAGCATAAATTATAAATGTGTCGAGAAAATGGAAAAAGGTGTCCTGGGCCTACTTAGAGCACAAAATGATCTCAACCATTATTCCACAATGATATGAAGATCTTTTATTTCATTTCTTCTTAACAGTTCCCTCTGTTTGCTATCATTTCTTGCCCAGCACCGTGTCAATAATTACTAAATTAGCAGGACGCCTGTACAATTTCAGCTAAAGTGTTATTACTGACAAGTCAAACAAAGAAAGCTGATCGAAAAGATGGGACTCCATCTCCTTATTTAAATGGACCGTGTTCACAGAAGAAGATTGAAACTCCTTTTTCTTCAAAGGGAGAAGAGAAGGGTATAGTTTACAGTTAGTGCTGCTCAAGGACAGAGAGTCAGAGGAAATGCCTTTTTAATGTAAACCTCTTTTCATTTCCAAAGGACAAAAATGAAGGTTATTTAAAAGAATCATGCTTGGTGGAAGAAGTAATTATGTATTTTTTTTCAAATCTCAGAGGAATAATGCTTTTGTATTTCCCTGAGATGACCCAATTCGCTCCCTTAAATGTAAGTGTGCTGACTTCTATGAACCTCATTGTTTTTAGTGTCTAAGAAGCTGCTCTCATACCACAGTGTTGATTGATTTTGGCTCTGTACCAGTGCCCAAATATTCGTAAAGCTATTGCTGGTTTATACAACCCACAAGTGAAAATAGTGTGGAATATCTACTCCTGGATAGCTCTGAAATACTCACATGTTCAAATTAGTTGCTTTTTAGTATTGATCTGATACAGCATCCAAATTTATAACTCATTTAGCCTGGAGAGCTCCTTATTCTAAAAGATCCTAAAGGATTTACAAGATCATGCAGGTATTTCTTAATATTTATTTGATGTTATCTCTTTGAGATAACTTTTGTTGAAATAAATGTGAGCACCTATGCCTAAACAAGTGAAACGGAATGCAGTTTTGTACCCTTCCTCAGAGGTACCTTTGCTGTTTCATTACTGCAGTGGTTCATTCTCTCCCCAAAAAGGAAGAGTTTTCACAATCAAAATCAACAACTCCTTTGATTTGGTTTGGTTTTTATAATCCAAAACACACACTTAGACACTGTTGAGAGTGTTCTGGGATAGGATTTTTAGAGAGCAACTATGAAAACATGGGAAAAAAGAACCATAATCTCAGCAATACATGGAAGCAGAAAAGGAGACAACTTCCATCAGTCCTAGTCATCTAATGATCAGTATGTGCTACTCCCCTAAATCTGGAATTTATTTAGTTGTTGTCACTTGTCATGTAAACAAGCCAACAGGGACTACTGAAATCCATAAAATTAAGCATTAGGTCTTAGGCCCTTTCATGTTTTTTTGATTAGGCCTCGGAAAGGTCCTAATCACTCACTGCTTCTCTGGGCACTGCCCTAATGCAAATGAACGAACCAGGATAAAGTTAACTTCAGCATCTCACTGATATGTTTCAAGCCTTTACAATTGTTTTATCCCCATTTTTTTGGCAAAAGTTCTGAGATGAATTCTCATTGGCTCCAAGAGAAGTCACTTCCCTTCCCACAGAGCTGAATCCAATTACTAATTTTGCTTGCATTGCACCCTATTCTGTTCCTTAATTCACAATCAGAGGAATAACTAGTTTAATGCCTGTCATCTGCTACTTGCAATTCAACAATCTCACAGGCCAGGGTACAATTATGCAAACTGAACCATTTTCTAGGCTAAAACCATTTAGAAGTCTTCTTTTTCTGTTTAATCTGTCTGAAACATTTTTATTTTTTTTTTTTCAAAAGACTGTTCTCAAAGCTTTAATTTTCATTAAAAGATTGAATACAGAAGACTCTGTTGGGTTTTGGTTGTTGTTTTGGGTTTGTTGTGTTGTTGCTTTTTTTTCTTCCCCAAACACAAGTGTTTCCAAAAAATGTGACCAACAGAAAGCAAAGAAACAGATTTTTACACAGATTTTTGGAAATGAGTGGGGATATTGCAGTAGACTTCAAAAAAGCACCAGTCATTTTTAAAGCTGGAGATATTTTTGAGGCTATCTGCAAACTGATCTCGTAATGATGCTAGTGACTTATCTCATTATGTAGTTTTTATTCAAAATAATCTGTAAAACCTTTAGCCATGCATCTTCAGAAACTGAGGATGCCAGAGGAAATGTGGAACAAAGCAGAAATAAAGAGGAAATAAATCGTGAGTTAAATAAATTTGAATTTTCAGTTTATCACATAAGGAGAAAGCATATTCTGTGATAATGAGACAAAGGATATTTGATGCACAAATTGATCTGTGTTGCTCTGGGCACAAGGTATTTACTGTGGATAAAAATTTAGCAAGAGACAAAAAATTAGTAAAGCTGTGTTCTAAAGACCCTTGATTCAATTACAGAAAATTAAGTCCTTTAAATAGTACTTAATCTTCACAGAAAAAGGAACAACTTTTCTCAATGATTTGTTTTTACCGTGTTATTTATTAGGGAGTTCCTTGCACTCTCTTGAAGCATCTGGTTCCGATCACTGCTAGATTCAGCCCAGGGAAGTGGTTGGAACTGGTCTGATCCTCCATAAGCACATTCACTACTATCTGGGGTAACATGTTATACCTTAGTAATGACTAACATCATCACGTCAGGAGAAGTGAAACATACACTTCTGTGGTACTGGGAGAATTTGGCAGAATATGTACAGCTGCCCAAACTGGACTTAAAAGTGAAGACTCAACACCCACATGCTTGAAAAAATAGCACACACACACAAAAGTCATCTAGAGAGCTTTTTGAGAGATTCATGTAAAGTCCTTTTAGGCAATGAGAAAATGGATGTCTACTTAACCATCTGTACTATTATTCCAGGAGAAACGTTCTCCTTATTCATACATTCCCAGTCCTTGCCAGAAGGGAACAATGATTGCTCACGCTAGGATGGATTTTCTTTTGGAGCGGAATTGTGATGATGTTTACTTTGGCAGGGAACAAATTTAGTGTTAGTTAAAACCCTTTTTGTTGACTTTTACACTCATTACGTGCTGTTGCAGCAACTCATGAAAATTGTTAATAGAAATACAAATAGCCAAATGTTTTTTAAAATCACTGTTTGTTGCCTTTGAGTCAAGAGTCAGATCTTTGTATTTAGAGACCTGAGATGTTGAAAAAATGGGTGGCATTCTGAGGAACTTGTTCATTACAGTAAATTTTGCAACATTAAACTGTGTAAGGAAACTGGGAGGCTGGTGGAAAGGTTTAAATAAACTCTAAAGGGTTTTTAGCTTATTATTATTTTTTTATCACTAAAATTCCAGAGGAATGTTCATAACTTCAAAGAAATCACAGCATTGGTATACACAATTACTTCCTACATGCAATCAGTTTGGCCAACATTTATCTTCCCTATACAAGACAGCTAACTGAAGTACCTACCATAAAAGCCTTGTTACCCTACCAATAACTAAATAGGTGTTGGAGGAAAACAGGAATCTCATAAGGACCATTCAGATCATAGACAGGTTAAATTGCCTCCTTAAGGTGCCTCTCTCACTCCATTGACTACATGGAGAGCCACAGGAGAGTAAATTCTTAAGTACCTCAGTTAAGTGCCTGAAGTTAGGTGGAATGTATCTGGATCTTGTGAGTGAAAATATGTTTATACGTGGGCCTGATTCGTGTTTATACGTTTGCCTCATGGTGCTGTACACCATGTATGAAATGACTTTACGAGGTCTAAACGTGCTCTTTGTGTACCTGGGCCTGTTGCTACAGGTAGTTTTATTCTGTTACAAGTGGGAGTGCAAAAAGAGGGTTTAATGAAAATGGCACTTAGTCCAACAGTGTTAATTCAAGACAATCATTCTTGTCTATATGTAGTGGGACTCTCCAGAGTGTTCCTGATGTTTCTAATCCTGCTCCTACAGAAATAATGTTATATATTTGGGAGGTAGAGACTTGGTTTACCACAATACTGTGTTAAATTCTCAGTAAGCACAACTCCATGGTGCCCGTTAAGCAGGTGACCTTACTAAGCAATCAGCTGGTTCAAAATCTATAAAAATCTATACTGAACATATGTGCACATGTAGAGATGCATGAAACCCTACACAAACCTTGGCCTACACTGAATTTTAGGCACAAGAGAATTTCCTCTGGCAATAAAAAACAACAGGAGACAATTGAATCTCTCAGGTATCTCCTCACAGAGCTGTCTTCTAAATGCCATCCCTAGTATGCTACATCATACTACAGGTTGGACTCGATGATCTTTGAGGTCTCTTCCAACCTTGGTGATACTGTGTGATACTGTGATACTAGAGTTTATAGAAAAGAGACCACCAACAAATTTCAGAGCAGCCATGGGTGTCCACAGCTGGTGTTTCCCTGATCCCACCATCCACACAGCTACATGTCAAAGTTTCAGACCCCTCTGAAAGTCTCCAGTCATGAAAAGTGGACTTGCATGCTTAGTATTACAGAGACTGGCTTTTTGCTTTACAGTAACTCACAGTTTCCTGAATTCTGGTGGGAAAATGTTGATTTAGTTTCAAGGTGCTAGCTGAGAATCAATTCATGGGGAATATGTAAATTGTGCACAAATTAAAATGACCAAACCAAACCCCACCAAAAAACCCCAAACTAATCCCAGTACCATGATCTCAGCACCTTGGAGGGGAATCTTCACATGTGCTCTGTGCCCAACAGTGCTCAGCTACACTGAGTGGAAGGAGTCCTTACCAAAAGGAATATTTCAGGATCGTATTCTAGCCACAAAACCAGTCTTATGGCTGTGTGAGACTGGTACATCTTCCCTGACACTAGGTGCTGTTCTGGTCAGTTTGTAGGAAGATAATGGTTGAGCTGAAGGACCTGTGGGCTTGGATATCCAGTTTATGTGAGATGACATGGTTTCCAGAAGCAATGCCAACTGACACCTGCTGAAGTCCTGGCACACTAAATTTTAAATGGATTCACAATTTTCTTTCCCCAATACCGAATGCTATGATGTCTACATCAAATAGTAAGTTACGTGTGGGCTGCTTCTAAACAAAAGGTTTTATAATTGTTTCAGAGACACCATCTGTTTCTGATTAAAAACATGATGAAACTGCGAACCCTCATAAACATCATCCCAGATTTCTCTTTTGAATGAAATCAGCTTAGTACTGAAGGGTATAACTTCAAAGAGCTCAGAGGTGCTGTTGCTATCCAAAAGTACATAAAGCTCATGGGTCTTCCTAGATGAGAGTGCACAAGGGAACAGCTTCACACTAGTTCTTTTATTTTCACCTACAGGGAAAATATAATGAAGATGGCCTTTTGGGGGTTGTTTCTGGAGAAAAGTAGGTAGAAGTGGTTCAGGATTCCATTATTATTTTCATCTAAACCCAGTCTTTAGCTTGGTGGTTAAATAGATGTCAATAAATATTTCAGCTGAAATCCTCAGAGTGCTTTTATTTTTGTTTTACCATGGACATCTCTCCCCATCTAGATACAAGTTTTGTCTAACTTCAGGATGTTTCTTAACATACTGACCACAATAGTGTTTACATTCTCAAGCAGGACTCCCTGCTTAGCCCATTCTTCTACTCAGAAATATACTTCAGTGTAGCTGGCATGAGACAAAAAAGAAAACTTCCCTTGGACCAACACCCAACACATTTCAACAAAGCTTCTGTTCAATGTGCAAGCAGAAATGAGAAACAAGAAAGGCAATAGTTGCCACAGTTCAACAGCTATTGTGGAATTCCTTTAGGGAACCAGAAACCAACCTTAAAGAATCAATATGGTGGCATTAAAGTGCGAGCAGCATTTCAACAAGATGCCAAGAGGAAAACTTTGATGAAGAAAGCTTAACCATTTCTGTCAGTTTTGAGGCGAAAGAGGCAGCACAACAATACATCCTGGGGAAAATGTTCCCACCCTGTGGGAAGTGAAGAGCAAGTGAAAAGGAGGAATCCATTGGGTTCCAGAAGTCTGGGTACCACAATCCAGCAGTGTGGCTTTGCAGTGCCTTTGCGACTGTGACTATGACATTATGGGCAAAAGCTTGCTCTTGGTTAATCTGGTACAGCTCAGTTGATCATAGTTGAAGAACTTCAGATGCCATAAAGTGGAATCTGTCTCATTTTAAACCTGACCATAATGGATGGGAAAAAAATAATCCTTTGAATAATGAAAGAATAAAGAAAGCACAATCTGATGACGGCTTAAACACCCCAACGCTGCTCACAGGCGAGGTAATGAAAGCGTGCTTACTGGCCAGGATATTTTTATTTTCACTTAATCCAAAATATTTCCTGTAGGTAATTGCTTTGGAAGGTAACAGCTCTAAGGCACGACACATTTTTGTGACTGTAACATCAACGTGTAGAGAGAAACATTAGTGCTCAGTGTCAAGCACACTTGAGTTTTTCAATGCACTTGGAGGAAGATACTCATAAAGGCTCCTCACAATGGCAGGGAGGACTAATATTCCAGACAATTAGGCTTTCTGCTTCAGATGGGACAATTCAAACGCGGATGTCTTTAAAGCACATTTTCATCCCATTTATTGCTCACAGGAGGAAAAGAGATTCCTTTTTGTTTATAAAATGTAAGGCTGAAAACTGCCTGAACAGATGTTGGAGACTGTAATGTCTCACTTTCACTGTTGCAGAAACCACCACTTGGTCATCTCATGGCCCTTTCTCACTAAATCTCATATAAATATTATTATGATTCAAATTGTTATGGTTTGCAGAGGGTTATTGGGGTAGAAAACATAAAGCTAGAGTCAACATCTGAAAATCTTCCCTTTCCCTTCATGAGGTTTTCTTTAAAACTTAAAAAATCCATGCCTGCTAAATAAAAGTGAATGTCTTTGCCACCTGAATCTAAATTGAATATAATTGGATACTTGTACATCAAAGCACTCAGAGACATAAATCCAAGTATCAGCACATCAATAGGAAGGCAATTGGGTCACAAGATAACCTATAGTATATATGATACATCTTCTTAAAGCTGTTCTCAGAATCCAAGGAATTCTTTTGTTAGGCATTGAGTGGATACCTCTTATTAAGGGGGTGTTTATAATTGTGGACAATGCAATTCAGACATAGAGCCTACACTAGTCTTCCATCAAAGTTAGAGAGAAATCTAACAGCCTAAAATAAATCTCTGCAATACTTCAGTGGCAGAACATTGGAGCAATTTTTAAATGTAGTCATGAGTATCAGAAAGTGTCTGAACCTAATGGAGAATGTAGAGGTAAAGGAGACCTTGGAATGATCAAACCCCCCTTGACCAAGTAATTATGCAGACAATTTCTAACATTTATTTTTCATGCCCAAACTAGTTAAGAAGCTTCAGCCAACACAAGAAGGAACCTTGGCCTAGTGATATGGACAGAGGATTTCATGTTTCAACAAGGGATATAAAAAGGAAATGATCAATGCAAGCAGGAGCCTTACAAAATATTCTTATGAAAGGAGAGAAGTCAAGAATAAAATTAAGAGATGAAATCCTAAAAAGGTGAAAATCTTTTAATTTTAGCCTGTTCCTAATTTAACAATCTCCAGGTTCGGTCACAAAGGGTAGGGCCAGTGCTTATCGTAGAACATACCGAATCCATAATCATTTAGCTGAAAATGGGGTTATGATGACAGGGCAGCAGAGTCATTGCTAATGCTGGCTACTAAGTAGATCAGCAAAGCCAAGTACCTGGCTCTGATAAACTGAAATGTACAGGGGTTTTTTGAGACAGTGACTTAATTTAGCCCAGCCAAGTCTACAATACACTCAAACATATATAACTCTGCTTTATGACACTCCTTACTGCAGCATATGCACAGAATCCCTTCCCTTTCCACCAAGCTATATGGATTTTCTAAATGCATGCAAATGTATCCAAGATGGCTCATTTTGTTATCTATTCCCCAAGTGCTAACATTCTAATCATTAACTAATTGTCTCTGTGCTCTATTGGCAACTTGGCCACCTTCTTGCTAATTTTTGCTGACATGGGGGGGCCCTTGAAGAACTGGGTTAACCTTTCAATGTCCATTGAAGATCCACAGGTCTGATGACGATTGATTGACCTGGCCTCGATGTTAGATAAAACCTCATCAGCTTTCCAAGTGATTTGTGTAATGAGGCATCAGTAATTGACAACAGGTAAGTGAACTTCGAAGTCCCCTTCTTTATTGCTCTGCAAAAATGAGTAGAAAATTCAAGTACCTGCCACGAGTGCAAACTTGTAAGAGTAAGCAGAAAATACAGATGCATACGTGTGCATTGCATTACCAAATGGTCTTTTTCTCACAGATACACACCAGAGCACAGGTGTTAAGTGTTCAAAATAAATGGCACGAGTTCTCTTACATATCTGGCTGATATGTGACTTGTACACGGGCATACGGGTGTATGTGCACATTACACATATATACTGGATTTGGGTTGGTACAGAAGCATATGTTAGCTTCTGTGTTCTCATAAAATCTTCTGCATGGCTTAGGAGTCTGTACAGCACACATCAATCTGGATTATGCTAACATAAAGCTACAAAATGTCTTCTGCTTCCAACTGCTTACTGAATGTTCATGGAGTAAATTGTGGCTGGCTATCAGAGTTCTTGGGCCCCACCTAACCTTGACGTTATTCAGAACAAGAATTAAATGCTCTCAGATGAGTACAAGATAAATGCATCTATGGTTTTTAAAGGTAGCTTCAGAGCTCTGCACTAGTTTCCTCAGTGGTGTTATGTGAAATAGGATAAGGGCTGCATTCTCCTCTCTACATGAATCAGCCCTGTTGCTCCCATTTCTGGTCATTCATAAATGCTTGCAAACAAGTTTATTTAAAGCATGACTCAGTTTTATGCCATCAAGATGTATCCTAAATGATTAAAATGATTCTAAAAGTGGAAAGGGAGGAACTGAACTTGCACTACCATAAATCTCTGTGGTTGTCTTCTTCTAATTTTATGTTAAATAGCTATAAAACTCTTCACGTGGGACAAGAGCACAAGATGAAATAAGAGCAAATAGTATTGACAAAGACTGATCTTCTGGCTGATTCATCACAGCCAGTCAGAGGGTATGAAATGTTCCATCTATGCTGACAGGCACCAAGCTATACACACCAAAACACATGCACACATGCTCAAATGAAATGGCAACGTAGTAGATCTGTTCACAGCTATTTTATTTAAAAGAAAAATCTAACAGACCAAAAATTAAATAAATCCCACTCCAGATTCTGGCTTTGTACCCTAGGTCCTCTGTTGTAAACGGGAAAAAATCTCCTGACTTCCCTCTTTAGCTCCATCTCCCTGCATTTTCTTAATTTCTTTCCATTTTTTTGTGCCAAAAACACTTGCAGTTTCCAGATAACTCTGTGTTTCTGCCCATGTGGCCATCAGTGCTTTTCATCTGATGACACAGACAGAACTGGCAGCTCTTGTCAGAATTAAGCCAATATCATCTCACACACGTATGTGCATTTCTGTTTGATTACTTTGGTAAACATTTATTGCATCTTGAAGATTTTCAAGAGTCCATTTACTTCATCTTCATCATCAATCCACTGTTTGGATTTGGCAGCATATCACTTACAATAAAGATCAATTGATTACAATGACAATGAAAGAATTCTGTAGAAATTAAGATGCTGAAGATATTACCTTCTGAAGAGAAGGAAATGGAATGATCTCATTTGCATGCAGTATTTGTCTTGTAAAACCCTTTGGAAGAGGGTCTGAGTTCCTGTTTCTTCCTATGTCATAAACCACATCTACTGGAAAATCATTTTGAGTGGAAATTTATAAGGTTTCTCTGCATTTTCAAAACATCCAGCCTAAAGCATTTAAAAGGAATGTCATACTACTGCCCAACAATATCCCCTACCATAAGGAATCATAGAATCAACCAGGCTGGAAAAGACCTCAGAGATCATCAATTCCAACCTATTATCTAGTACCTAACACCTCATGACTAACTAAACCATGGCTTCAAGTGCCACATCCAATCCTTTTTTGAACACCTAAAGCAGAAAATACTTTAAAATGTTGTCAGGGTTAGTCGGCATGAAACAAAATGACTAAAATCCTGGCACGGCCAAAGTCAATGGCAAAGCTGATACTGACTTCAGCGGGCAAAGGATTTCTATAATGTTTCTTACGTACCACGATGGGTTGTTAATGTCCAGTCCTGATTGTATTGGAGGAAACTACCAATTTCTTCAATTGAAATATTTAAGGGTTAACCCTTGAAAAGCAAGGACTCAATCAAACAAGGAAATGAAGGCAGATTGACCACTTTGTGCTGGCCCATTATCAAACAACCCCCAAACCTCATACAATGTATTCCTCCCTACAGCACTAGGTAAAGTTCTGTTGTGACAGAGCTGCTTTTGCATTTTTTCTGCTTTAATCCAGCAAGCACTGCAGGTGTGCAGGGCCAGCCCTACTCAAAACTTCTCAGCATCGCATGAATCCTACAGAATGACTTGACACAGGCCTTCCTGCACCTGTGCCTTGCCCTGGTCACATTGGTGAAGCCAAAGATTAGGTGTTGCCTCCCTATCCATAGGCAGTGACCATGCATACAACCAGAGACCAGTTCAGTGATGTGTTTGATTCTAGGGAAAAAAATATTGGATTTCCAAGAAGATCACTTAGAGAGGAGGCATTTTTTGATGTGGGGTGACAGTGAGATAGCTTTCCACAGCCTGTCTTGGCAGCAAAATCCAACCTTCACCATTGCCCTACACAGCAGCAGTTCAGAAGGGCAGAACAGCATAGGCACCTTTTGGTATTCCTTACTGTTTTGAAAAGTCTCCAGTTTAGTTAAAATAAGGCAGACAGAGATCCAAAACATAAATATGGGAAATGTAAATCAACATTAGCATATTTTTAAAAATTTTAGAAGTGTCTGGAATCCTTGGGACTGAATCTACCATAAATATAGAAAATTAATGACCTAAGCCTACAGGAGAGAGAATGATTTTTTTTTTTTTTCCGAAGGTACTCTACTTTTTTTTGGTTTAGCATTTCTGTATCTAAATAATTAATTGTTTCTGTTCTTTCAGTTTGGAGACTGGATGTAAATTATTAAACTTTATAATAACCTTTGTAGTCGATTACATGCATCTGCCTGTATCAAAACCATTATATTGATTTGGAAGTAACAAGTTAAAATTATTTTAACACACACACACATATATATCCATGTGTGTGTGTGTGTGTGTGTGTGTGTGTGTGTGTATTTATAACTGTACACACTCTTTTCTGCAACAAATCCCAGTAATAAAAAAACAGTGGTAACTTCTACCCCTCATTCTTAACAACTCCAACTTAAGAGCTCACATTGTGAACTTTCAAACTACAAATATTTTTCATTTAATGTTATTTGCTCTATATTGAAAAATATATCCATGAGTGATGTCTAATCTGTAATACCATTTACAAAGAATCTAAACATGTTTGTATTAAGGCTATTGGAAATAGAAGCTTACCAGCTAACTAAAAACAGAAACATGAGGTCTTGATTGAATATATTACATTTAAAGTACGGATTTTATTGATAAAATATGTTGCCTCTTCTATATTATATGGTATGCAATAAAGAACAATCTAAACCGTGTGATAATGTTTGTGTGTTAACAACCAACAGTGACAAAGGAGATTTTTTAGTTACCTAAGAATTCATCCATTTCATATCACTACATATATTTTTAAATGAATCCAGCAGCAAAAGTTTATGAGAAAATGTTGATAGTTGAAGTGACAAAGACACAGAGTATACGAGTATCATTTTCAAGAGCAGTGAAATGGTTTAGGAGTTTGAGTCTGACTGACTTTCAAAGAAAGCTCTCTGAGCAGCTTACATAGCCTGGGTCTGCTCCAGAGAACTCACAAGAATGGGAAGTCAGTGGAGGGATTCACACTTCTCACAGCTGCTCTAGTTCTGATATATTTGATGTATTCACACAGCTCATAGGCTGCAGGGATGAAGGTGCTGTGACTCTTTGGGGTAGGTGTAGGTCTGCTGAGTGAATTAATAGCATGTGTTGTATTTTTGGCTAATATGAATATCGAAAGTTGCTCTATGTATGCAATGTCGTGTTCAACACTGTGTCTCCTTTGCAAACAGCTGCGCATTTTCCCTGTTAGCTCCACTTTAGAACAATTCACCTTCTTGGAATTCCAGACAATAGTGCAAAGGAAGTCTATGAGTTACTTGGATGGTACAATAAAGAGTCTGTATTTCTCATCTTACCCAAATCAGCTTACACAAAGCTCAGTTGAATGGATCATGCAGCAAGGATTGGGTGATGACCATTTGTGGTTATGTTTCCACATTAAAACAAGGTAGGTGTGAAAACTCCACAGAACTAGCAGGACCAATGCTCACAGTAAACTCCTTCCTCTCTGCTGGTTCCTATTACCATAGGCAGAGCAGAAATCTGGCATCCATTACTAACGACAATAAGTAAACCTGGTGCTTAATCAATCTAATAAAGAATGTTGTTGCCTTGGGCAATTGCTTATGTATGTTGCCTACCCACAGGACCACCAAGCTGAGCATCAGCAGAATTCTATCTTTGGCTCAACCCACATGTGCTCATGTTTTCCTGTCTCTAATGTAATTATTTTAAGATATTCACAACATTATTAGTCTTCCATATAAAGGATGTTTTCCTGAATACAGTTTTCTTAGAGGTGATCTCTTCAAACTTCTCTCACTATCTCATGACCTATCTTCTTAAGCATTTGGTCTGAAAACAAACACATCAGTATAAAAACAATTACTCCTCTCTATGGTGAAGGTACCAGAATGGGCTGTTTCTGGTGTAAAGCTGGGAAAGAAACTGTCTTCTATATCTAACATAAATTACTTCAGGCACCAGACTAGAAAGACATTGAGCTCCCACACTGCTGTACCTTTTCTAAGTAATTATTCATCAAATTAGATCACACCCTCTCTCTTCTGCTGCTCCCACATGCCCCACTCTGCCTTTGACCAGGGATTCTTGTTTAAAGATTGAGAAATCTTCATGAGAAGAGTTTTGTGAAACCTGATGTTGGCTTCACTAACAGGCATGGTCTGGGCTGTGTTCAGTGACAAGTGTTTTCCCAGAAATTCTCAGCTGGCTTTTCTGCAATTCCCAGTCCACTGAGCTGGAGATCAGCGAGAGAAGTTTGCCTAGATTCAGTTCTCTTCTATACTTCTTTTCTAGATTTCCTCCAGTCTGAAAGGCTGGACCTTCCTTTTCATGATCACTGTGGAAGGCAGGCAAGGCTTGCCCTCAGATCAGGTACATTTCAGATGATTTGATAATCAGCTCTATGAAATTTTCTCATTTAAGTGACCTCTTACAAAAGGGAGCAGAAATTTGGACTTTTTGCCACTTTATAGAGGACAAGAGTATCAGATCCAAGAAAAGCAGTATGGTCCCCAGTAGGTCTGCAGAAGATGCAAAGCATCAAAGACATTATCAAGGCCATGTTATGTTCCCCCAGAGATCCATAAATCCCTGGGGTTTATTGCTTCTAGACAATATGTTTGGGCAAGGTCTTTTTCTTGAAGTCTCTATGCCAGATAAATCCCAGTCTTGCAGAATCAATACACTGCTCTCCTTCTCCAAGTGGTACTTTGAGATGCTGCTCTGCATTGAGGTCACAGGGTTTAGAAGAAATTTATTAGAGATTACTTTAAAGATGCTACTGACCCTCATTTTCTACTTGTGCAGCACAAACCAGTTGTCAGCTGACAACATAATGAAAGCTTAACTATGGCTCTCTGCTGTGATTACTATATCTAATTGCCAGGCTGGCTACTTATTGTCCAATTAAAACAGCAGTGTCTGGGACCTGAGGCAGAAGAGCCCTCAGTGAGACTGTTTCCATCCATGGGAAGGAGAACTGCTCCTAATGGCACTGCACAAGTCCCTGCTGCCCTCTGCAAGTTCCCAAGTTCCCACCTGCCCTGCCACGCAAAGTCCGTGGGAGGTGTCTCCACCAGGATGAATTTTACCTTCCAGTTTCATCAGAGACATAATTTTGGCCTCTGCTCCCTTCAGCTTTTTCTACCTTGTCCCAAACCAATCAGAACCTACGGATTTGGGTTTGGTTTAGTACCTTAACAACTGACAGTCTTTACCTTGCCCTGACAAATCATTCCTTCCTTCTGCTCTGTCTGTGAGATTTTGACTGTTTTCCTTCTGAGTTTCCATGGAAGCATTTTATTATTGTTGTCAAGAATGGACAATTCAAATATGTTTTAAAAAGTATAATTGAAAAACTTTGAAAAACACACTTGTAGCTGTCAACTTCTTCCAGCAAGATTTTGCCTCCCTCTTGTTTGTTGTGGTTTGTTAATGAGCAGATTCAATGTTTGCATTGAATTAGATGTGGTATTATGAGAAAATATAGTTTAAGCATGCTTGAAAATGGAGATGTAGACCTCATACTTAAAAATGAAGAACATAGATGAACTTCCAAGCCCCTTGATACAGATGACATTTTTTTCCATTGCAAAGCAGAAGAGGGAAGAGGCAATCAATATTATTCAAAGCTCAGTTAAGTAATCAGAAGTTTTAATAAGCAACCTATTTATTTTTTCTTCAAGAAGATTTTATTTCCATCTACTATTTATAGGAGCATGTTACCCATGACAGCTCTGTGAGTGCACAGAACATTGCTTGCATGAAGACTAGTTCCAGGACTGGGCCTATCAGGAGTAAAGACATAAGAATCTCAAAATATTTGCATATTTCCAGATGTTTTCTGCAACTACCTAAATTTCAAATCCACTTTTTATCCTTGCTAAACTCCTCACAGTTCTTCATTTAAGGAAACACTCACACTCATCCATAACTCTACCACACAGCCACATGCTTACCTTTTAAGTTTGTCATCAAAATGAAATAAAATATTTCAGTATGAAATTCCTTAATTAGTTCATAATTTCCCAACTATCAACAGACTTCAAGCATGTTACATAAGCTGCCTTAAACTGATTGCTGAAATAGGGTGTTGAAATACTGTTTTAATATAAACTAGTCCAAACAAGTGTGAAATTTTAGGGAAGATGACATTTCTCCTATAGATTATCTCGGGCCACTTAATGAACTCTGTAGGAGAGACCGTGTTCTGCTCCATGGTACTGAATGGCTCAAAGCAAAGTTTAAGAAGTTAGAAGTTTTCCTTCATAATTTTAGGACTGCTTCACAAGTGCCTTTTCAGGTAAAGTCATACTAAATGCTGTGTATTGTTTGTTTCCTTTCAGTCAAGCCTCTTTTGTTGGGCTTTCCCTTGTATCGTTATTTCTAATAAGTATGCCCAAGCCAAAAGCGAATTATGTCTGTAGAGAAACTTCTGTGACATTCAGCAGACTTGTAACTGGAATCTTAATTTGGTATTTTCCTCACCTTAATAATTGTTATGTAATGCCTAGAGCACAGGGGCAGGAGACAGATTTCAACTGCAGTTACTGCTGGGGTTTATATGCCTTTTATAAAATGCATATATTGGTGTTGTATGCTCAGCTATATATAATGTTTCCATGCACAGCTTCAAGTTTACTTACACAATCTGTGTGTCTATAATAGATACAAACCTACTCTTACCCCTTTTAACATTTTTTAAAGATACATTGGGTTCCTTTTCATTAGAGCCTGTCAGCAAAATCTCATTCTGTGCCTAAGAGATGTGGCATCGGATGAATTTCCTTCTTGATTTTCAAGATAAACTTTGTGTTAATTTGTACTTTTCTGTTTAGCGGCTGATGGAAGCTGACAAATGGGAATTTCCCGGGCAGTTTGTGCTTTACCAGGGTTTTTTCCTGTGGCTAGAGCCTATTAATACAAATTGCATTAAAAACCTCAGCTTCCATTGATGCTGTTTGCACAGTCAGAGCTTTCAGTATAATTTCACTATTTGATAGATGGTAGGTATTTAACTCTCGTAATATCTTTTTTTTAAACAGACATTTCACTCCAACAGAAGCAAAATGTCCTTCAAAAAAGTTTCCCATCTTAATTATTTGATAGCTTTTTCTTCTTTTTTCTCTTTTGTGCAGCCTAAGAAAAAGGAGAAAAGAATCCTTATGTGTGTGGCTTTTGGAGATTGGTAAGAGAAACAAGAACAGAGCAGGGAGCACAGGGAATATTTTTCAGATGCTGTGATGCAAAGGATTTTCTCTCTCATCTCCCAAACCCTGTAGATGGAGCCCTCCACTAAGATCTTGCTGTATCTCTATCACAGATTGACTTCTTTTGGGTTGATGATGATTGATCGTGTTGTTTTCTTCATTACTTTAAACCTAATCAGTGCTTGGTGTAATTTGAGTAATGATTGCTCATTATTGGCAATTGTGAAGTTTAAGGCTTTCTTCATTTTACCTCACAAGACAGCCAGTTGGGAGATGTTCCTATCCTTCCATTTGGGCAGTGTTTGAGGTAAGAGAAGGGGGAACCATCATCAGTGATAGGTGATAGTGAAAGCTTTCTGCAAGTTTATTACTGACTGTTTTCTTGGCAGGGGGCTCCTGGTGTCAACCCCACGATCAGATCTGGTAATGAAAAAATGAGTTTCTTAGCAGACTGTATCCTTTAGGCCTTACTGAAATCCCTCAGTTCAATGAATCATGCTATTTCCTAATAATGTGTCTTATAAAGCGATAGGGATGGATTTGCAAATACAAGGGGGCTTGTTTCAAAAAAAACAACAGACAAACCAAAACCAAACCAACAAAAAACCCACACCACAACCCAAAACACCCAAAAAAAGAAAGAAGAAAGATAACAAATGAGAATCATATACAGGCCAAAGCTATACTGTTTCTCATTATCCAAATTTTGCTGCTAAGTTTGTTATTTTGAATTAAGAATAAGGGGAATTATTGCATAATGGAGTGGTTGATTTACAGGCATTAAGCTTGGTAAGCAGAGAAAGGGATGTTAAGCTGTTTAGTACGCAGAGGACACACCATGGGAGCCTGGCTAAGCTCTTAGTTTGTGCTGAAATTATGCTAAAGACATAATGAAAATCTATATAAATCAGAAAATTTCAGGCTCACAGTTCTGGGAGTAAGGACAGTTTGTCTTCCACAGGTACAGCACTACCTAAGAGTAGATGATTATATATAATGGTTTATCCAAACATAACAATAAAGAAAAAAAAATCAATCCTTTCCATATTATTGGTAATTCCTACCAATTGCTTCAGCCCTATTAAGCCAGGACTCACACGTGATGCTTTGTGAAACTATCAGTGTAAAAAACTGCTGTGTGCTTCACCTGAGACAAAATATATAGTGCCTGCATTAGATACCACAGTTTTATCCAGTCTGTTTTCAATGCTCACGTTTGCATTCACACAAATCATTCAGAGAATATGTTAGTCAATGATTTTATGAAAACAATGAGGCTTTTTTGGAAGTTGTCTTTCACAGCCATATAAAAATTTGCACTAAACACAGAACATATGAACCTCAATTTGTTCCACAGTAAACCACCTAATTCTGAGGTGAAAAGGTGTCCTGAGACATCAATGGAGCTTGCATGGCGCTATTCTCTCTCTAATTCCAGAAGGCGTTTTGCAGTAGAGAAAGCAGGGATGCTTTCTCTCCTTACCTTACTGAGCTGACATCTAACAGCCAAGAGCATAGTATCAGTGACACACTCAGTAACTGAGGTGCCTTCAAATGAGGAGGTGATGTGTTTCCTACCCGACGTGATCACACTCAGCCTTAGGGGCAGTTTCGGTGCATGCAGCAGCACTGATAGAAAGAGTCTTAGCAGCGGCCCAGGCGCTTGCTGGAGGGGACAAGATATCTCATTTGCTTAAGTTAGACCAGAGAAGCCCAGCATGGATGAAGCCAGCCTTCTCCCTTGCTTTTTTTTTTTTCCCCCTGTACTGAGCTGCTGCCTACTATGACTATGCAAGTAAAAATAAATACATTCTGATATCATAACATCTCAATAATGTGATCGTTTGAATTCATACTGAGAACAGTAAAAACAATATGCTTTCTGATTGAATTATTCAAGCTCTTAGCTTTTAAGTTTCAATTATAGATACAAACACTGTATGCAACAGAAACTGAACAATAAACAGCATTTTCTAGCTGAGGCATAAAAAGCAGTGAGTTGTGGAAAATGATTTTTTTAAAGATGAAAGTGTAGCCCATCATTAAGATCAAATCTATGAGAGTAGGAGCTCTGCAAAGCACAGTGTTGCTATAGTACTCTGCTCCAGATGTAATACCACACAGACTGACTTGGCTGTGATTCTGACTTATTCAGTAATTACAAGCAACAAAGGAAACAGGCATCTGAGGAGTGCACGCTCCAATACCGAGTTTGGATAACAAGTAATATGCAAAACCATCAAAATAAGTACAGAAAGCAAAAAGATGTTCTGAATTCTTCTCAGAAAGGCGAAAAGAAAATATTGCATGCCTTTTAAAGGAAAACAAACCCAACACAAACGGTTTGCCATTGTTTGTGACGATGCACAGGGCAATGCTAAAGCCTGAGTGTGTGCTGTGTGCTTTCTCACATCAGGGTTTATACCAGAACTATTTATGTCTTAGAAGACTTCTGCAAAATATGTTATAGTCTTACAAGCCTAAGTATGCACACAAGAACATATGCATGTGTGAACTAAAATAAATAAGAATCATTCAATTTAATAAAGATTAAAACCACAACAGAAAACCAGAATATTTATGGCCCTAAATTAACTCTCCATGTTGTTACTATAATCCACATTACTGATTCTACCCCTCCGAAAGATTCTGTGATCTTGTGTCTTCATTTGGGGATGGATGCTGCAAGCCTGTGTGCATCTATTTGTAAATTTGTTTACCAATCTCACAGAAGCCAGCTGCATTGTCTCGATGGCTGGTACTGCTGACCTAATGAGGCAGAGCCATGTAGAGCTGCTTAACTTTATGGGCAGTGAGAAGCCATGCTTACATCAAATGTTGAAGTTTCTCTTTCAAAAAGCACAGAACCAAACCACCTAATGTTTTAGCAGCTCTCATAATTCTTCTTCTTAGCTTGTGAGAAAAGAAAAGAAATATTGCAAGCTTCAGAAGCAATTCTTAGCAGATTCATTTTTTAGTAGGAACTATCTTTCTGGTTGCATTTTAAAATACAGAAATAATGAGGTCCTTCTCTGGGTGAGAATCCAAAAAGTTAGCTACTTTGAAGACCTAACTCTTCCCCACAAAAGCATGAAAAAATATTAATGGCCCAAACCACTCGATTTCCTGCAGTGCCTAGGAATGTTTTGGTCACGGAAGCACACCAGAAACTCCTGCTCCTCTCCAGTGAGTTCCTAGAGATGCTAGAACTTTTAACTCCCGAGTACTGGTCAGACTGGTTTCAGATGGGCGTGCAGCCCTCTGCTTCTCTAATACTTGGCCACTCACTTCTGTCCTGGCAGAAATCTCATAAGAAAATTATTGGTTTTGCCTGACAGGTTAGTTTTCAGCTGGATCTGCTCCGTGAATGCTTCTCTGGGTGGCTGCAGAAGCGCTCAGCCAAGCACAAGGCAGAGATGGTAGGAGGTCGGAGAGATAGGGAATGGAGTGGGGCCAAGAGTTCTTTTGCCAGCAGGGCTGGTTTATACTGAGCTAAGCTGTTCACCAAACCACAGGCTGATTTATCTTTAATGGCACCCTCTAGTAACGCAATAGCATTTACTGCTAGTCTGAAAGGAGGGCAGCAAACTAGTTGGAGAGCCGTAAATATGCAGAAGGACATTTATTTTTCACAGCTTACCTTGCTTTATTGTTCTCTTTTGCATAAGGAAATACTGGAAGAGAGATTAGTGCAGCCAAATCTTCCTTTCTCTCTCTTTTCTAAACATGCATTTCTGGCCACTTTTAGATATGTAAATAAAATTATGATCAAGTTATGCTAAAGGAGATGGGAGATACATAAAACTAGACATGAAAATTTTAGATATGAACACAAACTTCTATACTAGAAGCAATTTTTTTTTTCCTTTTTAATGGAATTCTGCTTTGAGATCCAATTTCTTGGTGAGCAATATGTAGGTACGTACACATAGCCGTGACTAAAAACCTTCAAAAACCAGGATTTCCACTTTTTGGCATATTTTTCATCATTTATCATCGTGATTAGTTTTAGATTAGGCCAATATGTATTCCCATTTTAAGCTGTTTTGAAAGAGATTCAATATTGATTGCACGTGTTTTCCCACATCAACATGAGCAGAATAGGAATGATAAATATGCTCTCTATGGATGTTTTGAATACAGCAACATTTGGGGGTTAATGAAGGTAAAGGAAAAGCTCTCAGAATCATTGGCCTTCTGCCATAAAACTAGAGAAGTAAACTGGAGCTGTAATTTCCAGTTCTGATGGAGCTGAAATAAAAAAGCAAAACTCCAGGCCTCCAAGCACAGTGCATCACCCTGCCCACGAAGTCTAGGTTCATACCCCATCATGAATGGAGAGGCATGAAACGATGCTAACTGATGGAAACTGTGGTCTAGTGACTGCAGCAGTATTCCTCTTTTATTTGGACATATTGGAAGAAGAGGTGGACGGATGATACCATATGTCAGAAATAATTACAATGCTATCAAGTCTCAGTGTGACAAAGAGGAAAGCAATGACTTTGGCTAGGGCCAGTGAGAATACAAAACAGTATTTTTTTGGAGAAAAAATAAGGTCACTGTTTGGGAAAACCACCAGAACCAGGGCTGGGTGAAAATAGCAAATTTTGAAGCCAATTCTGTTTTTCAAGCAAAACAATCTACATCACTGATAATTCACAGGAAATGCCAGTTATCTGTTTGTTGCATCTTGGAAGAAACCAAAAGTGTCTTTTCAGCTGGATTTCCGCAGTCCAGAGCTGACTGACATAATCCAAAATCAAAACCATACTTGCTTTCCTTGGTGTGGTTCTCCAGGCTGGCACTTCAACACATCACAAGAGGAACCCTCTAAGAATGACATTTTGGAGGATTAGCTTCTGAGGAAGCAAATTTTGAAGAATCAAGGCACAGCCATCCTCCCTTTGAAACCCATAAAGTTATCCCTCTACATTCAACAGGTCTCTACTTGCACAAGCTGCTTTTGCAATGACCCAATGAGTTCGAACTGCTGTGGAGTCTCATGCATGCTTCCGTGTGAAGAGAGCTCTACCACAGAAAGATGAAGCCTATTTCCTGCATGTGTCACTGAGATTAGGAAGTCTTGTAGCGCAGAAAGTTTAAGCAATCCCTTTCCCCAGGAGCTGGTCATGTAGCCCAGAGGTTTGCTGCTCTGCCCCAGCTTTTGTTGGCTTTGCCTACTGTTCCTCTTCATTGCTAGTTGGACAAATGTGCCTGAACTGACTATGAAAAGCTCCTGTATGTTTTGCGTGCATTTGATTTCTTTGGCTGAGCAACAAAACCAAAAAGCTAAAGGAATACCTGGTTGTCCTGAGAGATGATTAACAAGGGCAATTTGCATGTGAAATTGGTGGGATCGTGGAACAGGAAAATATGGCAGCAACATATCCCTGAGAGAGACAAATGAAGCCAATCATGAAAGTTAAAAACCGAGTCTGATTCTTGCAAGACTCCTTTAAAAATCAACAGCCAAAAACTGCCTGGAAAGTTGAGAGGCCTCACTACAGCACAACCTACCTTTGCTCAATTGCTTCTACCAGAGAATCTGTTGGGTTTTTTTTTGGACTCTACAGTTCATAAGAATTCCCACTGGGAAATGGCAGCAAATAGGAGCTATTTACCAGAAGTTGTCTAAGGCAAGCCGTACTTCCCAAATCTTTCTTCAGAATGTTCAGTCCTATCTAAACCGACAGCAGACACTGTGCAGCAGCAACGTTCAGCACAGGGCCAGATCAGAAGAATGAGGCCAATTTGTACCAGATGAAGAGCCAACTCACAGTGGTAGCCTGCTGGTGCAGGGCTCTGTTTCTGCCTGAACAGACTTGAAAGCTCCCACTCCAGCCCTCCAGGAGCTTTGCTGATAAAGGGATTTGGGAGATTTTTTAAATATTTTTTTTTGACCACTGGTGGCTCAATGGCAAAAATTTCTCCAGCTGTATGAAATGGCAGGAATCTGTGATTCTCAGGCTCCCTCATCTCTGATTTGGCAACAGAGGCAAGTTGTGCAGAGTAACTGAGTAATTGCTGAAGGACGTTATTGATCGTGTAGCTGTCTACCACAGTAGCAGGCTGCTCTTTCTGCCTGAAGTGGTCCTTTTCACTCCTAGCCTCCTATGTTTTGCAGCCTTGCTGTGTAAGTGCGTCCAGTCATGACACTTGATGTTAAAATAGCTACCAAGTGAGTCTGCTTCCAAGGCAGGATTACTCTGGTGGGAGAGCAATCTTATACATTTCCCAGACTTTCTCCCTTTCCTCCTTGCTAGCCAATGCACCCATAACATAAGTGGTTTACTCCAGACCAAAGGGCAATATTTTGTGAAGCTTCTTGTTCAAATTCTGGTAACATATAACTCACAAGCATGCACTTTGACCCTCCTTGAGCTTGGAAAATTTCTCCCTGGCAATGGAGTATTTTTCCATCCTGATGATGACTTAATTAAATAAATAAATCTTCAAGGCTGATATGGTTGCCTCTAAGTTTCATTCCTTGGCTGAATGCCCCTTCTTCTCCAAAGTACTGTGAAGTGTGGATAGGACAGCATGGGGAAAAGAAGATTCTGGTTCCCACTGCTGTTCTTGACGCTGGTGCTGGTGGAAATCTGAGGCCTTACTTTGGAGTTATAACTGTAGGAAAGAGAACTGGAATAGAACTGGAATAGAACTAGGACTACCCAGAGGCAGGAACAGTAAGAAAATTCTCTTATAAGTGCAGGAAAGAGCTGAAAATATGCTCCTTTTATGAAAGACACTAAATGTTTTAACATTAGTGAGAAGTAGCTGTATGCTTCAAACAGGAGCAAACCTATTCAGTTCAGTCCTTTAGACAAGAGTGCTCCAAAGGGGAAACAACAGTAACTATTTATTTTATACATATTGGTGCAATACAGATTGTAATACCGAATGTCATCTCTTATCTGCCATGAAAAGACACTACCACCATAAACACCTGAGTGGAAATGATCCCCTGCAATCCTACATCATCTCTGTTGTATACAATCATTTCCTTGGCTGTTTATTTGCTCAGATTATATGCCCTTGAGCAGCATGTCAGAAATCTGAACACTGATTAAACCTCACAGCTGACCTAACCTATTGGGAAGAAATGTTAGCGTATTAAGCAGAATAAATTCTGCCCAGTTACAACTGTGAAACCCAAGTGCTATTCAAAGCAGGCCAAACACAGAAACCCAGACCCAAATTATTTGCTTTTTAAGGACATCTAAAGACTAGATCCAAATTTTGCTACGTAACAGCAACATTAATACTGCTGCTTCAACATGACTGAGAGCCAGTTCTTTGAGGTCAGGGATATGATGTGATTTAAGATAAAATGGGGTTTATTTTAAAATGACAATATATATTTTATCCCACTGGGTTGGGTTGGAGTTTTTGGTGGTATTTTTGTGTTTGGGGTTTTTTAAAGATCTGGGTCTGGAAAGGCAAACCCAAGCTTTTCTGATGCATGTCAACTGTGAGTCCAAGCATTCCAAATGGGTTATTTATGAAAGACTTTCCTGGCTGACTCTTAGAGTCCACCTTATCAGTTTAATCACAATTAGTTTATTATTACTCACTGTAAAGGCTACAAAATCAAACTCCAAGTACAAGATGATTTAAATAGCTTGTTCTATAATTCTTCTCTCAGCATCTTCTCCCTGTGTTTTCAGATGGCAGGGAAAACTCCCTGGAACTGAACAATGTTCAGAAAATTGTTTTGATTAGTAAAACTGTTATGCAGCCCTCTTGCTTGATCCCATGTTGACTGACTTAGAGATAAAGTTTAAGTCCTGAAATGTTCAGCAACTATAAGGTGTATAATGCAACCAACCCCAAGAGGATTCAAGCATTTTACAAACTACTTCCAAATGGTGCTCCATAGTTAACCCTGCTTAAAATGCAAAGCCAGTCCAACAGGTGGAAGCAGTTTTCAACTGTGTATCTCCTCTGTCATGTTGAGAAGGGAGTTGGTCAGGTCACAGGCACCACCAAGTATAGTAAATGTCACTAGAGTTCAAAACACTGAACTGAGCTGGTATTTTCCATCGTGTGCTGGCCAGAAGACAGCTATATATGCTGCAGGAAAAACACCACCTTAAACCTGGTGCACCTGTGTTCCCTTACCGCCCTAAGCCAGGGGGCAGAAAAGCAGTCTTTGTGTTCTGGGCCTTCTGCTTTTCTTTCATTCAGATTAATCTGAAGGGTGGTTCAGGACAGCTTTTGCTGAATTCTCCAAGTCTTTGCAGCAGTATTTTTGGTGGGTGGCTCTTGGGGGCATGGCTTACTACATATACCAAGAACTGCAGCGGATGTGCCCCAGGATGCTCCTGTACCTCAGCAGGTTGCAGAAGATAAGCAGCAGCTCAGTGACTCAAGCCCACTTTTCTTTAAAACAAATGAACCCACTGCTTCAGTAATTCACAACAAAGGAATAATGGAATTCCAGACATAGTTTGAAGTCACCAGAATACACAGGGTTAAAATTATTGCTCAGTGTTATTTTAAATGTTTATTCTGCACAGAAATTTTGATGGTAAAGAAAGAAATTCTGTAACTAACAACTATGAAAACAATATAGAGTTATCAAATGTAACCATTTATGGCAGGAAATATCTCCTCTGATATATCTGCAGTATTTCCAGCAGTAGTGTACATACATATTAAAAAGGAATTTGCCCGAAAGCATGTGATTAGATAACCCATCTCATACTTAATGTTAATTTATGAGCATTAGGCAAGTTCTTATGAAGCCTTTTTAAACCAATTCATTGCCATGGAGCTGATCATTTATATCAGTCCTAGTACTCAGGTAGTAAAATTCCATCATTCACTTCACTAGATAACTCTCTTAGCAGAAGGCTTCGCTAGTGCTCAATATATTATCATCAATACTAAGGAATACTATTATTTCTCACTAACAGCATTATTCATGATGAATGAAGATGCCCTGTATCTGCTACTGGTCCCTTTGATGCTAAATAATCCAGTTCTCCCTGAACACGAAGGCACAGAGCTGCTCAGAGGAAGACAGATTCAGAGGTTGTGTGCTTTCATCTCAGCTCTGCCACCCATCACCTTTAGAGCCTCCGGTGGAACTTCTAAAATTCCTAATATAGTGGTAGCAACCCAGTGACAAAACAAAGCTTGACTTTGGTGCTCCAAGAGCATTCAGCACCACATTCTCCTCTTGATGAGGCTGGGGCACCTCTCCTATGAGGACAGACTGAGGGAGTTGGAGATGTTCTGTCTGGAGAAGGGAAGGCTCCAAGGAGACCTAATTGTGGTCTTCCAGTATCTTAAGGGAGCTACATGAAAGCTGGGGAGGGACTTTTCAGGGTGTCAGGGAGTGATAGGACTGGGGGGAATGGAAAAAAATAGAAACTGGTAGATTTGGATTGAATGTTAGGAAGAAGTTCTTCACCATGAGGGAGGTGAGGCACTGGAACAGGTTGCCCAGGGAGGTGGTGGAAGCCTCATCCCTGCAGATTTTTAAGGCCGGGCTGGATGTGGCTGTGAGCAACCTGATCTAGTGTGAGGTGTCCCTGCCCATGGCAGGGGAGTTGGAACTGGACAACTTGAGGTCCCTTCCAACCCTAACAATTCTATGATTCTATGATAACCTTTTGCCAGGAAGTGGGCAATGGGTCAATGTTAAGACATGCAAGATACCTGCACCCGTGAAGTTATGGGAACCCAAGACACTTGGAGCTGGGACTATTGACACAGAGGTTGCACTAGAAGAATTATAGAGATATAGATGAAACCTTACAGTTGGGCTCAATACCCTTACACAGCTACAAAGAGAGTACAAGTTCAGCTGCAGCCCAGTCCTGCCCCTGCTTTTGGGTGGCGTTTCCAGCCAATATGTTCATGTGAGCCCAACTGGGAAGTATGATTCATCTGATAAATTATTTCAAAGTTTCTAAAATATTGGAGACTGTAAAAGGGCAAAGTATTATTAGCATTACAAGAGGGTCTGGAATACAAAAAACAGATTTGGATTTATGGCTTGGATTGCTTTGCCAAAGCTGAGGTCTGAACATTCAGTTCAGTTTAGTCTGCAGAGAGCCACCCTTGCTGACATTTAGGTCTGGTTTCAGATTCCAAATCCTTGGTGTCTTCAATATTTATTGCAAAAGTTCAGATTCCCTTCACCCCATAGCCCTGCAATGCTCCTCAGCATTTGCCAGCCAGCGTCCCAGTGCCAGTCCCTGTCACATCCACACTTTCTCATCAGTTGCCCATTGTTGGCTTGAAGAGCTAGGCTGAATCCAAAAAATTCAAGGAATGAAGAAAAGAGAAACACCAGAATAGAGATGTCACTGAGGGGTTCAAATGGTGTTTGGTAAAAGGATATCTAGCAACACTTGAACTAACATACTACAGGCTTGTGAGGCCATACATTACTTACGCATTAAAATGCCTAATATATACATAAGTGCGTGCTTTGTATGTACTTGCCATGAAGCAGTCTACAGAAGAGTCCTACAAGTAGGACATATCTCACCTAGCATTAGCAGTCTCTTGGGAATCATCTCATCTCATCCTATCAAGCAGGAAAGAGGTGGGTACTGCTCATTCCATTTCCGGTATCATGCAGAGCTCGGTTCACGGAGGCCTCAGTTAGCCTTTCTCCTGATGAGTACTTGACAAACTATTATTTAAACTATTTCCACTGCCAGGTCTTTGGGAAAATTACACTCAGTGCCAAACAGTCTGTTAAAATCTTGCCTAAGAAGTCTGCACGTTCCACACTTGAGAATTCAAGCAGATGCTTTATACAGCTAGAGAGGGAGCTGCCTCCCAGCGTCCACAGTGGAATTTTAGGTTGCTTTAGTGGTGTCCAAATTCCTTCCCACCAGACACATTTCCTACCAAATCATGAATAAAATACATCTTCTGCTCAGACATTAAAACACAGAGGAGAAAACACATCAGCTGTGATGTCTTAATGAGGAAGGCTGAGAGAGAAGAGGTACGAATTAAGAAGCATAGAAGTGGTGTTGTTTTTTGGTAGCATCTCATAGCATCAGGTAACATACAATAAAAAGTTTGAAGATGTAAATACTCTATTATTTAAAAGATATTTAGGGAATGAATGCCAACCATGCTAAATAAAATATTATAGTTGTCTAGTACTTACATTAGAAAAATGGTGAGGAGGTAAAACCTGATACTGGTGAAGACAAGCATGACAAAGGGAGTTAGAGCATTCAAAGATGGGCGAATTGTTTTACCAACAAAACAAAAGCAAACAAAACAATCTTTCAGCCCAACCCCAGAATTCTCGATGACTTTGGACAATCTCTAGGGCTCTCTAGTCACCAAATAACTGAAATGTGATAGGAACAGCTGTTTTAGGGCTGCAACGTTTCAAGAGGTTTCATGAGATATTAGGCCAAGGAAGACCATGGAGGAAGGGTGCCCTCTTTTCAGATTGAAAGGAAAGATGAAAGCCTGGCACAAATTCCACTCGGGGACTGAAATTTCGCTGCCTTTTTTGTTTTTACATTCACAAGGCTGTTTAGTTTCTAAAATAGAATAAAAGAGAGCAACATAAAATAAGACAAAATGTAATAAAATAATGCTTGCTGATTAATAATAACTTTGGAACTGAAGGTGTTCAGATTTACACTGGAAATCCAAGCTTTGAACTGTGACCTTTTAAAAAATAAACCAGTATTTTATTCAAAATTACATGCAAGTGAAGAGGTTCATTTCCTCTGCAAAGCCTGTCAATAACTTCAGGTAGTTTTACAAGGGACTGCGTTGGCCATGAGTTCCCAAGTTAGGGCAGTAGCCTCAGAGCATATAAAATAATGTCCCACCTCTGACCAATGTGACAGAGATGGCTACAACATCGTTCTTCTCTACCAAATCTCAGATCGCAACTGCAGTCATCTGTTCCTCTTTGTATCACTCTTTGCTTATATCAGAAATGAAATTGAGTAAAAAACATAAATAACCTAAAATGAATGCAGCCAGACACATTTTAGACCTTTCAGACAGTGTGCCTCACAGTTATCTGGAGATGAGGAAATCATTGTTATCAAGTTATAAGTTTGCTTGACTAGCTATTTGAACTAGTCAATCTTGTAAACACTGCTGTTTCACAAAGGTAGGTAGTTTTGTGTTTCTACAAATATCACAGGAAGAAATCTCTTCCTTTCTTCACCCTCTCCTTTATGTTAGAGCAGAGGGCAGGTCAATGAACTGGGAATTCAGACATGTGGGTTACACCACTGTGTGAGCACTAAGTGATATTCTGACTTGGTAGAAGTCATTTCACCCCTCTGTTCTGGTTTTCTCAACGGCAGAGAGGTATCAACACTTACATATTGTCTTTAGCTTGGAGAACCAGTGCTGTGGTCCAAAGGAGGTGCCAGGAGGGCAAACACTCCCTGTTCAAGGTCAACTTTGAGAAGGAAAAATCTCTCTTCCTTTACTGCATTTTACCATACTGCCTCAACTTCACAAGCAGCTGCTTCAGGGGTTTCCTGAAAACTTGGATATTTTTGTGGTAAGACAGAAAGGTAAGAGGAAACTAAATTTGAGCTCCTCGTTCTGGTATCTCATGTCAATAGACCTCAGGTTGTAACCAAGCAATTTGGAACAGTCTTGAAATTTCACCTAGGCAGGAAGAGGCTGAGAAGTTTTGTATCGGAGAAATGTGCTTTCAGAAAGTTGTTTTAGTATTTTGAGAGTTTTAACTTCATACTGAAGGCATTCTACAGATGGATGTCCTGTGTATGTGCAAGACTCTGCATGCAAAGGGTTGCCCAGATTTTCATTTCCACACCAAGTATCAGCTCTGGATACTTCCTGCACTAATCAAACCTGTTATCAAATAGGTACCATTCAGCAGCAGCAGAGATAAAACTATCATTTCCTTTTGCTATGATAAATAACAACGACATCTAAACCAGAGCAGTTTCAGAACCACTGGTAGAAGTAGCTTATGGTAAGCGTATGGAGGTGCTGGTGGCCCAGACTCCCTGTACAAATTAGCACTGGTTTCCAGCTTGGCTAATGAACGGCTGCTACACTCTGCAGCTGGAGGTTTCTGCTGCAACAAATCCTGAAAGAATTTTTGAGGCAGAGGAAGAAGAGAAGGGATGGGCACAGAGACTGGGAAAGTCTAGTTATTGCAAGAGACCATCATTTGGACGTTTCCTGTAAGAGTGAATTATATATGATAATGGCTTCATTGTCACCAAATAGAATACAATTAATTTTATTTTTTAGTATGTTATCAGCAAGCAAACCACCAGTATTAGCTAGATACCATCTGGGAGTGACAGTTTCCTTATTACAAAATATGTAAAAATATGGACTCCCTTAAGGAATCTGTTGCACTACATCTGCTCCGATTTTTGTTATATGCTAATGGATTTTAACCCAGCATATGAAGCATGTAAAAAAAATAACAGAAAATTTTCAACTAAATTACTTGTTTCACATTTAAAGTGTCACAAAGACAGAGACAGCCACATATGCAGCCTTAGCTACAGGGGACTGGGAAGAAACAAAGAACTAAGGAAGAGGCATTTCTTACCTGCTGTTTTGCTATCCAAGCCTCTCTCTCAAGAGGGATTCTAGCTGCCCACATAATTAAGGCCACTTGATATGTGAAGGAAGTATTGGGACCATACACAGCTACACCTCCAGTAAGCCTAGGTGATAACAAAAGATTGTGACTGCTGAAGCACAATTCTCTTCCTCACTTCCCTCTGTTCATAATATTTTAAACAATCACCATGATTAAAATAGGCTATTACAATTAAGAGGCGATTCTCCAGGGGCGGGTTGGGGGATTCCTGGTCTTCACACATTTCCTTAACTTCCCTTGCAATGAGCAGATCTTGAAAATCAGCTGGAATAACAGACCATTCGGATAGGTAAGAAGGAGCTGTTGAGATTACACTGAGAATATGGTAGATTAAAAATCTTTTTGGTTAAAACATTGGTGTCACCATTTTTGAGAGAATGGCCCATTACCAGAGCTTGAAATAAATGCCTGTGCTGCACGCATGGGGCAGAGGAGGGCTGGGGGGCTTTGCCTTCCCCCCCACCCTGGTACAATTATGTAGAGCTGTAGCTTTAGGCTAACAGGATTTTTGCACTTGTAAAGCAGTTTGGTATGAATTACTTTTCCATGGATCTGTGTCCCCAGGCCCTGCAATGTGAAATACACCAGGCATTACCTTTTCATTAGCATCAACACAGGACGTTTCTATGTATTAAGCACTAAAAAATATTTAATGATCTGTTTACACTTCATATATATATTAATTAGAGCCAGGGATTTTTTGACTGCACATAAGCCTTTTTTTGGGTGATTTTTTCTTTAAATCAAAGTAATGCACTGCCAGCTGTGGACTCCCAGAGATTTTCCAGACTGTATGGGAAGACTATCTCTTCTCCTGCTTTGTCTGTATATAAACATGCACATATAAATATGTACAGGCATATATGGCCACACACATATACACTCACACATACAAAGTATTATCATACATGGTATTATTATTTGCAGGTGTAAAGACGTAATTTACAATGAATCTCTCAATTCAGTGTTTTCCATAAAGAGATACTGTGTGATCGTACTTTAAATGTGTACAACTGAAGCTGATGTTCGCAGCAAGGAAAAGAACCTTACACCTTTAAAACCAGTATTTACGTGCTTCATACAAGCTCTCTGGGGTGATAAATTGAAAGAGCTTTAGAAATATAAATGAATTAAACTTCACAACACATGGGTGAGCTAGCTAGGTGTTCTTACAGCTACTAATAAATCCAAAGGGTAGATCTGGGTGTAAAGAAGCTGACTGAGTGACAGGAAAGAACTGAAGTGTCTGCAAGGTCTGTCTGCATTTTCCTAACAACCAGATCACATTGCTTTCAGACAAAGAAAGAATTCCCTAATCAAGAGAAATGTATAAATCAAACCAGAATACTCTCTCTTTTATCACTGGTGGCCCAAGTTGCAGATCTGCAATTTCTAAAATATCTATTCTGCAAACCAGGAAAATACACAAGTGTAAAAAAGCTAAGGCCAGGTCAGAACACAATGATAATAGTACTACTAATAATTTTTTTTAATGGTAGAAAATCACATGTGGGATGGATTTAAAGAATAAAACTAAACAGCAATTCATTCTGAGATCTACTATTGCAAGTTGTATTTTGGTGCTTCCTATTGTTCCATGACTTAGTACCTGCTGATTCCAGTCTTGCTCAAGCAGGTTGGACAGTTTGACCTAAATAAATCAATAAGTTTAGACACATGGGTGTCATAACAGGAAGCGATGGTTTATGGTAGATGTTTCTGGCTAGACATTACAGCTTGCCCCTCCTTGCCAAACGGGTGACTGCCGTCTCCCCGCAGAGAAAGTCCAGCTGGTGTGACGACAAGGGATGGATTTCTGCTGGGCCCTGGGGCAGGGGGAAGGCATCTGAGAGCAGCAGTGGGATTTACTACCCTGGCTGGCAGGGAACACGCAGTTCTGTGTGGTTGACCTAAAGAAGGAGCCTCAAGCCCCTGCTTTTGAGCAGGGATGGAAGAGAAAAAGTAAGTAACCTGCCCTGTTAACGGTATAATGAAAACAACCCTTCAGTGCCTGGCTCCCCAGTGCATTCGGAGGGGAACAGACCCCTGTAGCATTCATTTCCATTTACATGGCAACACTTCATAGTAAGTGGCAAAGCCTTATTGCCTCCTTTGATACTCACTGCAATAACAAATACTTGTGCTACGTTTCCCTGCATTAGCAGCACACCAGGACTATCTCAGTGAGCTGCAAATGTACTTCAGTGGGCTTGGGCAAGCGCTCTGATCAAAGTGATTATTTTCTCCCTGGGGACAGACTCACCCAAGAACATCTCACCTATGGCATTTATTTTGTTTCCCAATGTTTTGGGCAAATTTCCCAGGGAAGCTGAAGATAAAACTCCCACTACCTTTGAAGGGAAGCAAGTCCTGATGGAGACCAGCAGGATCTTGTCCACACATCCCAATCCTACCACCTTTAGCACATTGATTTATTCAAGATGTGCCCTCAGAAAGCATAGCTATGTGTGACTCCAGCAACCTTTTAGACACATTTTCTGATTCTGACCCAATGTCATCTTTAATTTCTGTCCTGGCATGGTCAAGAATACCGAGGTTTTCTGAATCAATAGTTGGTAGCATTGATTCTGTGGTGTGTTGATTTTGGGTTCAAGCAGTAACTGCTGAGTGCTGGATGGGAGAATTAGAGTTGGCCCTCTCAAAGAGCTGAGGATTCTCCAATGGCACAGTCAGGTACATTTTAGAAAAGGCCAAGGGCAACTTTATAATGGATCTCAATGAAGTCAGAGCCAGAGTATCATTCCAGTATATTTCTAACAAGATGTACAGGAACAGATTTAAGTGGTACTTAATGTTTCTCCACCTACAGTACTTGCTGTCACCAGGCGCTAAATAAAAACGACATACAACCTAGCTTTGAACTTTGTGAGCCAGCACAACTGAGCAGGGCTTGCTGAGGGCTCCACAGTTCAGGGTCATGGAGATATAATTAAAATGCACAAGACAGATGCTCAGTGAACTCTAGCTTTTCATATTTCACAAACAACCTGGATGCCTTTTCTCCTGACCTGAAGCAAAGACTTTTTTCTTCCCGATACTCAGCCTGCTTGTATTTAAGATTAATGGCCAGTCATTTGGTTAAGGGCAGTTTCGCCATTGTGACTTTTGAAAGTGGTGCCATGCTATTTTCCAGCTATATTTCCTCCCTAGTCATGATGACTAAATGAGAGACAAGCATACATCAACAAATGAGAAAAGTCTTGGCCAACTGATGTCCAAAAGTGAGACAGGACAGTAAAAGAAATCTAGCCACTGCCACCCAACTCCTGAAGTATCCGTATTTGCTGCACTTGCTGTTCAAAAGAGAAGTGTCTTCCTGCACAGTTACATGGGGTAGCTCAACAATGGACATTAAAAATTCATGTGAGTTATTCGTCCACAAAGGGACTATAGCAGCCAGCAATGCTGGGGGAAATTTGGGATCTAAAGATGACTAATAGTGCCAGATCAAGTAAAACCAGGGTCAACGTTACATAATACATAGAAAACACAATAAGAGAGCCTGAGATGCTCTTTAACAAGTAGATCTGGAATGTTCCAGTTCCAGCAAGCAGCCTGCTGTGTTGGGACTTGTGTGGACAGGGCACTTCAGCTAGCCATAAACTTTGCTTATAGTTTTATTTCCAATGTCAAAAATTCCTTTGTGAAGAGAAGAGGAAAGCTTTTTGTGTTGGCTTCTTTACATGTTACACTGTACTGAAGGTTTTCCATTTCTTCCCTGTCAAGTAAATTCCATGTATCACTGAACCAACAACAGCGAATATTCCATGTAGAATAGCACTCTGTGAGTAGCCAACAATGGTTAACAAAGTCCATGTTTATTATACAAAGTAGCTAAAAAAGAAGGATGTCTGTGAATCCCAGGATCCCAAACCAACTTATATATTCTCTTTTCTCCTCTTGGTATTCATACACTTAATACCTAATCATCACATCCCTCACAACAGATGAGAACACTGCGATTCGAACCTGGCATTGACCTCCAAGTGTTTTTAAGGAGACACTAGTGAAGGGACTACTCAAAAGGCAGACCACAGCAGAGGAAGAGTGAGAGGTCTGTTTCATGTCAATGTTTCAAATTACCCTAAGGAAAGGAATACACATTTTCGCTTCTGGGAAGCTGGCTTTAGCAAGTGGGCAAAATAGTGCAAGAGATCTGATCTGATGTCAATACCAGATCAAAGCAGCTCATCAAGTCAGCTAGTGAGTGAGCTGGGAGTCCTGGGAATTGCTTCTGGATTCCCTCTTGCTTTGGTTCTTTGCAAATTTCTTAAACTTAGCAACACAACCAAGGGCTGCTCTTTTCCTTGTCCTTGCAAATTAACAGATTGTTGTTGAAGATATCATTTTAGACTTTCTCTACCTTTGCTAGCTTTCAGAGCACATTAGCAGCCTCACCTTGCTTTCTACCTGTTGTCCCTGTAGTTCAGGGACTTAGTTTCCCCTTCTGCTTCTTCCATAAAATTCAAGAAGTGGTTAGTTAAGACCTACCAGCATTGATTCAGAGATCTAACACATAAAATTCAGGAGCAGCAAAGGACTGGCAAGTTGGGCTTTAGAAATGCTAAGCAGCCTTTCTTTGCTTTTGAGAAAAGAGGTTGGAAAAAGCAACTGAAAGACTCCTGTCAGTAATGCATTTAAGATCTCAACAACCAACAGTTTAAGCTTTGTATTTTAACAACTGAAACACTCGTGTCATTGTAATTTGAGACATAAAAGCAAATCATATTTTAGATGGGGGGATATTAATTTTAAGACATACTGTCACAGAAACGGCTTTACACAAAGAGCTTCACTATAGGTTTGGTTTTGTTTGTTCAAAGCCAGGCATATCTGGATGTCTTGATAGTCAAAAGACATGGGGATATGATCTCATTTTGCTGTAGATATACGGCATAAGATGTATGCAGGATAATTCAAAACCAAGCGTTCTCAAACTCTCTCCTGGCTGTGGATCACAGCTTCAGAGATTCTGAATGGATCATTAATTGGTGACTGACAGGCAATCATGCACAGCAGCCACTCTACAACTCCCCACTTAGAGAAAAATAGGTAAGTGTACTGTGTACACACACTTCCCTTATGGTATGATTACAAACGAGAGAAGGAAAACAAGTTGTGCTCAGAAGGAGCACTCAGGACCACTAGAAAGTGCCCAAAGTACAAAGCAGAGTCGCTGAACACAGAATATTCATCTTAAAATGTCAAATTGATACAGGCTTAGAGTAACAACATCTGAGGAGGTGACTTGAGGGTCAAGGAAGTATCCCTTCAGTTATTGAGAGCTCTAACATCCAACAAACACTTTCCATTCATTTCAACTGCCTCTGTATGATCTTCTATCTATATAATGATACTCAGTCTATGTACCAGTGCAGGAGAGCTTCCCCATTGCCCACCATTCCTGCAGATGTATTACCACCTGAGTCTGGAAGTAAGGGTCAGCAGGAGGAGACTCTGTCCTCTCTGCAGGGCAGCAATCTGAACAAATAGGACAGTTTGTGAGCAGATCTCTATCGACAGTTCTCTCAGTGATGGCAGGCACAAATTTCTGCCCCTGCTCCAGGATCTGAGGAGAAACCACAGGCAAAGGCATCTTACAAGCCGTGGATGTTCCCAGCCATTTACTGTCCTTTCTTTCAACCAATTCTTCTCCCATTCCTACCTACTTTTTTATTTCTTATGTTCCCACTCTTCACTTTTTCGAATCTCGCTCCAGATCTTGTCTCCTGGGTCCACTGATGAGAGTGGTCACCTCACAGGTGAACCAGCCTTTCCCCCCATTTTCCTACTAACTTCCAGCTTCTGTTTCCCTCCTTGCCTTATCTACTGCCCCTGTGATTAAAGGTTAGCGAAGCTGACACAACAGAAAAGAGCACTGCAATATGAAATGACAGGTGACCTTTCACGTTGCTGCCCGACTGCCTGTTGCATATCTGATACTAATGAAGCTTTGACAAAAGTAAGAAGGATGAAACAAGAAGGCTAATTTGTTTAAATCTTTAGTAATCCCATAGACAGCCACACAGCTCCCCATATTAAAGTAGATCCCCAGTAGCTTCTCCAGGTCCAGTGAAATTATTCTGTTTGTCAGCAGTAAAGCCAACGTGAGGGTCCTGCAGTGTCATCTTAGGTTATAAAATGAACAGGACTTTGGGCGTCTACACCCAAACAACTGGGACCCTCTGGTCTTCACAAAATTTAGAGGTTGCCATTTATTTTTTGACTGGTTAGTTTGTTTTCAAGCACAGGTGTTGTGGGGTTTTTCCTCTCTGTTACTTTTTTGGGGGTTGTTTTTTCTTTCATTGCTTTTTGTTTGCTGTTTTCATTGCTGTTGTTTGTGCTAGGTGTTTGCTTTGTTTTGCTTGTTTATCTTGTGGGTTTCCCTCCCCCCCCAACAGAGTAAGTACACTATTGCTTTAAAAGCTTGTGTTATTTCAGTGCAAAAGGGTCTCTCTCCTCCACTCTGCCTCTCAGCCCTGAGGTTCACATTGCACTGATAGCACTAATCTCTGAAGAACCTTTTCAGGATCAATGATTATAGTACTGCTGGACCCTTGTTTTGCAGACTTTAAAAAATAAAATAAAAAAAATACCCAGCACAATCAGAACACATTCCTTTTCATCTCTGTCTTTCTCATAATTTTCCATGGCAGAGTTCATGTCAAAAATGCTTAGTTTCCACCCTCCGCCCAATTGTAAGCTCTTCAAAGGGAGAGAATAAAAGTTGGAGCCTGAATCCAAGAGCAAATGCTCCTGCAGCCATGCTCAAGCCAGCTTTTGAAGTCTTTCGGCTCACCTCTTGATGCCAGGCAGGCCCCTATTATTACCAATGTTGTTAGCCATTTCAGCTCCATTTCCAGGCCTACATGGACAAGAGAGCAAGGGAGGCCCTTTCATGTCAGGCTTTGCAAAGCTGCTTCAGTGTTTGAAGGATGAAAGTCACTCTTGTTTGTTCTTGCTGCAGTGCACAACATTTGGCTTGAAAAATAGAGGATGTTGCCTTTCTTGAAGTGGCCTCTGCATTGCTGGACACAGTCAACACTAATGGCAGTCCTGCAGTCAGGGTTTTCAGGGCTTATTTTTTTTCCCTTACAGAAAGTAAATAGCCAAGCATAGCAGCAGCAGGATCTATTTTAATTTAGGAAAGAAAAATATATTTGTGCAGATATCAGGGGTGGGGAGAGGGAACCAGTCATTTCCTCATGACACAAGTACAGATGAGAGATTGTTTTAATGAGGTATAAGTAATGAGAGCTCTTAAGTCAGGGATACCAAAAAGGAAAAGCTTTTCCCTTGTCCTAGAAGCAGCCAAAACAAAGCTGACTTATCCCAGACACAGAAGTGGACTGTGAATCCCACAGAAAGCCTCTGCCTGGCTTTGGTGCAGGACCTGGGGTTGGTATGATCCCTCTTCCAACCTTCCAAGGGGAGGTTGGAGCAGGAGGATTAAAACTTCTTCTCTTTGACACTGTATCAATAGGTAAAGTTTTTCAGCATGCTATCCTCTTTTCCAAGCTCATTATGTCCTCTCTCAGTCTATGAGTTTCTATCTACATTTGTATTTTGAAGCAACAAGGGAAAGGAGGATGAGAAAAAAGGAAAGGAAAAATAAGTCCCCTGAAGCTGAATGTCCTTTTCTGGGGAATGAAACCCTGACGTTCTGTAGCTGACACCATCCTCCAGCAAAGCTGCAGCAATGAGGTTGCCAAGATAAGAGAACCCCAAGCAATCAAGCAACTAAATAAATAAGTGCATGGATAAAGGAAGTTTTTGTTTTGCTTTCTGGTTAGTCATGATATTTGGCCTTTTATCGCAGCACAGTTCCCATCCACCCCCTCGAAATCCGGTGCTATATATTCTTCACCAGTAACAACAACAATGCAAAGAAGTCTGAGAGCAGGGAACGGGCGGTCAAATGTACTACTTGGTCCAGCTGTGTTTAGTTTTCAGATGCCCATGTGTTCCTTGTTAGGCTGTCTTCCAGCCCTCCTCTGCCTTCTTTTCTATTCTTCACAGTCCAAAACTATGAACCAATTACAGACCACAGAGTCAGCTATTTACCCCCTCCTGCCTTTACACAGCTATTTCCTGCCTGCTATCAGCAAAGTTAGACAAAGATGACAACAAGCCCAAGGTTTTTACCATAAGTTGAACCATAAGTGGGGACCTGAAAACACCCTAAAGCTGTTATATTTTATGTAGGGGAAAATTTGAAAAGGATTATTTGAGGAAAGCAATCAGCTCCAGACTGAAATCTATCTCACTGGTGTTTATATGATAAAATAATTGCCACTTAGGCCTCTATCACACTTGGAATATGAATCATATGTCTGGAGGGCTCTCCTGCAGAGGTTCGGGGGCAGAGCTTCCTTCTTCACTGTAGTAGCCTCTCTAGAGGTGCACATGGGTCTCTGGGCCAAAGAAAACAGTTGTGATTACAGAGTGATAGAGGCAGCGGCATGCTGATTCAAAGACCTGTAATCTTCTCCCCTTCCACCCTCCCCCTCCCCAAAGCAACAAGTCTGTAAAACTCATTCACTTGCCAGAGGCTGTTTATTCTGTTTAATGGCCACCTATCACCCCTTCACTCATTCTTTTTAGATTTACTAGACAAGCACAAAGCAAATTAGTGCAAAATGCTTTCAGTCAAGTGTCAGGTGGAATCAGACTTGATGAATACTATACTGCTGGGCTTTATAACTATAGGAACACATATACTGACAACATTGTCTCCTTCAATTAAAGCTATGTTGCCTGTTTTCTGAATCCCTCATAAAATCCTCCCCACTCAAAAAAAAAAAAAAAAAAAAAAAAAAAAAAAAAAAAAAGTCAGACCTATAACTTTTTAATATCTCATTTTAATAATGACATTTTGACATGCACTGGGATGGTGCAAGTGCAGAAATCTCAATGCTAGAATTCTTATGGTGTGTTTCAAAAACATATTCTTCAAAGGAAATATTCCAGTGCCACGCTGCTGAGCAAAGTGTGGATGTGTTCAAAAATAGCACCGTGTCTGAACCTTGTAATGTAATATTTATAGTATAAAACTCGCTAACTTACCATAGAAATGAGTCTCCATTATTGCTCATCCATAAATACACAAGGCCAAAGGGGTGGAGGTAAGGGTGGAAGGGGGCCTGGTTTCTTCTTGACAAGGCAGGGCAGAGGTGTACTCTCCCCCTTAAAGCTAATGTGCGGAGCAATCCACACACATCAGGGGAAAGCATAACCCCAAGGGGAACGTGTGGGCTTCCAGCAGCGTGACTCCCATTAAAGTCAATAGGAGCCATGTGGCTGAAACCCACACACAGATCTCAGAAAATTCACCCCCTGAGCCAAACCCATCTCTCTGAAGATGGATTGTATCTGATGGGCACAGCTCAGAGTAATGAGATGATGATGCCACGCTGCCCCAGGGATGCAGCTTGTTTTCATTGGGACGCTCAGCTCATGTAGCAGACCAGCAGAGAGCACAGGACATCCCAGACCATTCAGGCATGCTCAAAAAGGCTTGCTTTCAGTTTTGCCTGAGCTCAGGGATTAAACTGTGTTCCTCTGAGCATGGAGACATCAGTCATTGTAACAACAGTAAGCTTGCACGAGCATTCAGGAGCATACAGCTACACCAGAAATAGGCACAGAGTAATAACAACCCCACCAATGAACTGGGATAAATACTTTGAGGAAGGATTTCATTCATAACACTCTGACCACACAGAGGCCACCCTGCTCAGAGCCTGCATGACAGCAATGCTGCTGTAGCAGTGAAAGCAGAGCATGAAGCTGACGACTGCCATTTGAATATGTGTTTTTCCAAAGCAAGCTGATGCTAGTCTCATTAAAGGCCACGGTTCTAAGAATTTTCATAACAACTGTGGAGAAAGCAGTCATGTAGAGAAGCTGAAGAGGAATGACACATGTGTTGAGGCATTCTGATAAAAGTGTTAACAAATAACATAGTAAGAAAGATGGATACAGTCCTTTGTATCAAGACCACCTTATGTCCTTTTTCAAGGCCCGAAAAGAGTAAACAAAGATACTTCAACCAGAGACATCAAACGACTAAAGCACTGTCATTTCTTGATGATACATTCAAATTCCAGTTAAACTGGCACAGGACTGTGAAGCTGGAAGGTAGTCCTATAAATAAAATGTGTTATTATACTCTTTCCTCTTAAGGGCACTGGATTTCACAGGTAAAGTCTGGTTCTGCAGTATATTATAAGTGCCTAAAAGCAACCCTAAACGGGGATGAGAGAGATGAATAAGGACCTTTATGCAGGTATACTCCATGAAAGACTTTTATGGATGCCAAGTAGAGACTAAAATCTAATTTACAGCTCTAAATTGGAAACATGCACAGACCCTTTGGAATGCATGTTATTAGTAAGCTAGCTTAGAAGCCTGCATTAACTCATGCCCAGTTGCAGTATGGATAAGAATATCCTAATTATTTCCTCTCCTGCTTGCTCCATCTGAGAGCAGAAAGTACCCAAATGAATTCGAGCTTAACTGAGTGGGACTGATTCATTAATTTTGTTCTAATTCCCCCATTCCCTTAAATTTATTTATTATGGATAAATAACCAAACTGATTTTCTCCACACAGTATTTGTACCTTTTCATTAAATCATATCTTCTTTTTTTTTTTTTCTTTCCTTTCCAAATCTACTTCTAGCCCTTTGTTCATAATGCAATTACTCCCATGATAACCCATTCAGGATGAACACGTAATGTAGGGGAAGGAGATATTGCCCAGCAGAAAAAATAAACTCTCTCTTAGGCCACAAACCAAAATGTGAACCCTAAAGAATAAAGATGGGGTTGTCTGTAACAGGTCTGCTGGGTACAAATGCCATGAACATCAGAAATCTGGATACATAAGAAAAGCTTACAATACAATACAATACACCAGGTTGGAAGACACCTTCAAGATCATCGCGTCCAACCCATCAACCAATCCAACCCACCCAACAACTAGACCATACAGCCAAGCACCCCATCAAGTCTCCTCCTGAACACCTCCAATGAAGGTGACTCCACCACCTCCACGGGTAGCCGATTCCAATGGCAAATCACTCTCTCCATGTAGAACTTCTTCCTAACATCCAGCCTAAACCTGCCCTGGCACAGCCTGAGACTGTGTCCTCTTGTTCTGGTGCTGGCTGCCTGGGAGAAGAGGCCAACCTCTGCCTGGCTACAACCTCCCTTCAGGTAGTTGTAGAGAGCAATAAGGTCACCCCTCAGTCTCCTCTTCTCCAGGCTAAGCAACCCCAGCTCCCTCAGCCTTTCCTCATAGGGCTTGTGTTCCAAACCCCTCACCAGCTTTGTTGCCCTCCTCTGGACACGCTCCAGCAAGACAACATCCTTCCTAAACTGAGGGGCCCAGAACTGGACACAGTACTCAAGGTGTGGCCTAACCAGTGCAGTGTACAGGGGCAGAATCACCTCCCTGCTTCATACAGGAAGGGAAAGACTGTTCTCTCCCCCACCCGTTTTGTTGTCCTGGAGGAAAACCCAGACACAAAGCATGCCCCATGTTTCAGCCATCTCTGTAAGTTTACATGTCTAGAAGTCTTAATTAGCCATCAAGGCGCTGTCTAAAGTCAGTGGAGGTACAGGTTTTTCATGCCCTCTTATTTTTTATATCTATACTAAATATATCACCTTTCAGAGGATACAATTCATCCATGGTGGCTCTTAAGCAACTCTTGAAATTACTGTTCCAAACTTAACAGAGACACCTTCCCGGGCAGCCATCCACCCTGTGCTGGGCTCCTCTGTTGAATTTATTCAACCACAAGGTGGTAAATTCTTTACCAGAAAATGTTGCTCTCCTGTTATCAGCTGCCTCTCTTGGCAACACACACAGGACAACAAATCCTGCAGCACAGTTTCAGCAGCTATAAATGGGACTGGCTTCATTGACCAGTCTAAGTCTCCAGAGTGTTTCAATCTTTTCCCAAGGCTACTGAAGCAAGAGAAAATGTGTGCAAGAATTATAAAAAGGCGTCATGGAAAAGGTCTACCAAGGAAACCTGAAAAAATCCTTTACAGCAATTGTATTCTCTCAACTGTGCTTTCATTTCTTAAAGTATCTATCACAGGGTCTTAACTAATTCTATAGAGACCTGAGAATTTGGTATTTCATCCTGCCATGGAAAAGCTAAGAATTAAAAATTCACCTGCAAATCAAAGGTGCAGAGTCATAATTCCTACTAAATAAGTCATCAAGATTTAATATGCTAGCTTTAAAAAACAATTATGGAAACAAAACCTGATTCAATTTCCTCTTTCATTTTAAGATGTGACTGACATTAAACTAGGATCAGAGGCTTATATCTGAGGTATTTAAACCAGGCTCCTTGTGTGTCACTGCTGTCTCACCTGTGGAACTCTTCAAGGTTGTTAGAAGAAATGAAAGTTGTTTGCTTTAATGACCATTGCTGAATAGTTACACAAGGAAGAGTAGAAGAGAGTTTCAGGAGTCAGGTTTTCTGTTAAGTAAAAGTCTTTTCAAAAGTGAAAGAAACAGGGCAAATGAGAATAAATAGCAGCAGAGAGCAGTTACTAAAAGAAGACTTCCAGTAGCTGAAAGAATGAGAAACAGAGAGCATTCTACTACCTGAGAGGCATGTGCGTGTAGCTGCTTTGGTTTGGGTTATTGATTGTGGACCCCAGAAATGTTTTATAAGTCTCTTCTTCAACAGGTCCCTGCCTTCTTGACTGAATTATGAAAATGTAGTGATAGATTTTAAACCTCCAGCCCTTTTCTCTTGTGATATAAACAGTCTGACAATAGTCCAATGAACACTTAAGAAAGGCTCAGAAGCCTGCTATCTCCCACAGGGAGGATGTCAGGTAGAGGCCTTATTGATTTACATCCACATTACTGGCAACATAGGTGTTCTGACCCAAAATATTCTTTGGAGATGAGGTTTGACAACTGGATAACTATGGGCAAACCTATACTGACCTGCAGGTCCCTGAAAGGAAAAAAGGAGGCTGGCTGGGGAGGAGACAAGGAGCTTCTCAGCTAGGGTAGGTATGAGGCTCTGGCAACTCAGCACCAAAGACAGGTGTTGGTAAGAACTACAGGAAAGCTGTAGGGACCTCAGCATAAACCGCTGAGGAACCTGAAGGAGGTCAAAGGAGGACAACCAATCCTCAGGGAAGTGGAGTGGGAGAAAAGAGAACGTACCCAAGTGGGTCAGACCCGTATGTGGATTTTGTAGTGTGTCACTGGCTGGAAAGGGCCAAGTTCTCCCTCCTTAGTGTAAAACTACCTCTCTTGTTAGATGCACAGAACTGAAATCAGCATATGGCTTGCTATCTCCCAAGGTTATTATACTGACAGCATTTTCTAGTGTAATGTGAAGCCATAATCTGCTGCTGACTGGAAGTGAGGAAAAGCCAATATTTTCTGGTGGCTAAACCGCAAAAGTGAGAGTCGGGAGTCTGCATAATTTGTCCAGCTCAGACAGAGGTTCACTCCATACTGTTGATTACATCACTTGGACTCAGTTCTCACTAGTGAAAAAAAGAGGTAACAACATTTTCTATTGTAGGGTGACTTGAAACTTAATTAGTTTTCTATGTGTGATGACCCTCAAAGGAGAGATGCCAAACATCACAGAGCACTTGGCACCTCTTTTTTCTCTCTCAGTCTCCAAGTCAACTCTGCATCTTGATTACCATAAAATCATACAATAATCTGTGTCTTTTCTGCCTGTTACTGCTGGTGGATTCATGACAAGAACTGCATAAAAATCATTCCATTTTCCCAGACTCTATAACTCATATGCCAGGCCAAAAGAGAACCTGACAAAGAAGTGAACTCTTCTGCACCCACTTTTTTCCCCCTGTATTTTACGGTTTCAGAGAAGTGTGTTGAAGTTCACTGCCTGCTACCTGGTTGACAGGTCTTGTTCAGGAATGATTTCATTCATTATCAGTACATTTTCAGAACTGGATGTTTCCACACTACCGAAGAGCAAGCGCCATAAAGTGGTCGTGAAAAATGCATTGGTTGACATAAACCTACCTCTGCTGGATGCACTAAATATGTCAAAGCAAACTCAGATGGTCCTTTAACTCAGTAGATGAGGCATCATGGGGAAAAGTGCATTCTTCTCTCAGCAAGCAAGAATAACAGCTCAGACACTTAAGGACTCCATCTGATTTCTCCCTTGTGAAACAAAATGTAGATTTTATTACCCACTATGTAACTCACTCCACTTATGGTTTGCATAATTTTCTCTCTTTCCAAATACATTTCCCTTTGATCAGCTTCAGTGGCTTTACACCTGATAGAGCCAAAGTCTGAACTGTGTCATTTAAAGACATCTCAGAAACCACAAGGCAGAAGTATGACATGTTATCATGTGTATTTTCAGGCCAAGTTTTCACCTCTGTTATTTCTTCCACAATAACTCCAAGGGCCTTCACAGCTCTCATTTTACCCTCAGTACAAATTAGGATAATCCCTGGTTTTGGACAAGATTTACTACCCAATCCAAATAAATTAGGATAATCCCTGGGTTTGGACAAGACTCACTACCCAATCCAAAGAGCCCATACACTAAGTATGATTTGCTGCACATTTCAAAGCTGGATAACAATACCAGTTGAGTACATGATTTAAAAATAGAAGGGGAAAAACCTTAAGCACGGCCATAGAAAAATGACACCACATCTTGAAATGTTACTTAAAGAAAAAATATAGGAAGAAAAGAAAAAATAAAAGATGGCTGACTGCCAGAGTTTTGTGTTAACTTAAAGTGCAGAGGTGATTTCTAATGCTTCAAACATCATTCATGAAATATTATATATATAATTTGTACTCAAAATAACGTGCAAGCTCTCCAAGGAAGCATTAAAATAAATAGCTTCTTTAACTCTTTTGTACCTTGATCGTATCTTATTTTGATGAATCAATAAAGGAGAGTCACAAGATTGATGTAGGACAGATCAGTAGGGCAATCATGTACTTTATTACATATTTATGAGTCTGAAAGATCAAAGGATGTTTTTATGCACATAACTTGGCAAATGCGTTTTGCCACGTTCAGATATATTCCAAGTGACTTTAGCAGGAACGTGAAAGAAGCTGGCATGCTGCCCACAGTGCTATTTGGTAAGGCTTTGAATGATGGTGGGATTACAAGCCATGATAATAAGAACACATACAGCATAACACTGATGCATGTAAACAGTATATACAAATGCATATGTGTGATGGGATAATGTGTGTATATACAACATATTGCAATTTCTACACACGTGGATGCCTATGCGAACTACAGCCCGGATTCAACATCCCTAGGACACCGGAAATCTTTCTTTCTTTTTCTTTTAGCAGGCACCATGTTAGGTCTCTAATGCAAACACAAGAAGGGATGAACGGTGCCCTCCAACTCGAAAACGTGAGGTCACTGCTATGCACAAGTTGAAGATGTCCCTGCTTACTGCAGGGAGCTTGGACTAGATGACATTTATAGGTCACATCCAACCCAATGCAATCAATGATTCTATGAAACGATGATGTTGGCAACTACATTCATAGAATTATAGAATACCAGATGGGAAGGGACCTTGAAGATGATCTGGCCTAGCTTTTCCTGGGAAAAGCATCCCTTCCTCAGCATAAAACATCCACTCCTCTTTGGGTTACTGTCAGATACTACAACAGCTATGTGGGCACTAAAATGGAAGGAATCTCTCCGTTACCATCACACCCTGCAATTCTGCCTTCTCCCAACTTCTGCATATGGGCATTTCAAATCTTAAGCCCACATTGACCCTGTATTCATACATTAAATATCTCAGCATTAAAGGGCATCTTGCAATGGATTAATCAGGCCAGAGGCAGGTTGATCCACTCACATGGACTGCCACCCAGCTGATACCATGCGTGCAAGCAGCAGAAAGGGGCGAGCAACTTCTTCATCTCTTCTGTGCTAAATCCATGAGTCTAGAATAAAGTGGCATTCAATAGTTCTCATTATCCCTGGTAGAGAGAAACACTGAGAATACCTGCACTACTGCTAAAAGCAGATTTGCAGCATGGTTAGAGCAGCCCAAGGCAGGTTGAAAACTTGCGTGCTGCTACTAAAATTGCAACGAGAGGGACTTTGAGTCTGTCTGTAAGGGAGACAGTTACTAAATTTCACTAGGACTGATAAGTACTTATCATCTTAGTTTGATCTCCAAATCTACTGCAGGTTTCCTAAGAGATCCAGGACAAGTCACGATTAAACACTGTTTGGAGAACATCAAACTCCTATTAGTTCAGTCTCAAATATTGCTGTTCTCAGAACTACTCATTACTAACAATGGAGTTGAGGAGCTACATTTGGTGTCTACACAAATCTGACCCAAGGTAGCCTTCATGTACCCAGAGTCATCAGATCCCCTTTTTATGTCTTCAGAAAATCCCAAACAACTCACTCCTTTCTTATTTGCAGGGTGATAATAATAATTCCCAGACACAGAGGGGATTGGCTAAGAAAACCAGCTCCTGTGAAGATGAAAAGATTGACAGAAAAGCACGCATCTTCCGAAACCCAAGACAACGGGGCTGGTACCATTCTCCTTTTACAATTTTCTTACTATTATTTAAAAACCAATGATAATTTTTCATTAGATTTACCAGAAATCGATTGATTTAAAGATGCTGCAGAGGCCTGTCAACATGTGCTAAAATATACAGTAGCTGCCAACACCGCAGAGGAAACGTCAGGATATTACCTGCAGCTACAGGAGGGGTAGGCCTTCAGATCTGTCACTGCTTGAAAGGTGCTACCAAGATTTAAAATAAAAAGCTGGTGAAAATGTTCCTGCTTCACACTGGTTATTGGAATCCCAATGCAGAGAGAGGTGCTGGTATGGAAGAGGCAGCCAGCTCCATCTCTCCAGTTTGTTCTTGGTGCACGTGGTCCCGATGCGCTTTCCAGCACAGCTGGGCTTGCCTTTGAGCTTCACTTCTCCCTTGTAAATTTTTATTTTCACGTCACTGTGCATTTTTGGTGACCTTTGTTTACTCCCTTCCAGCAACAGCTAGTTGTACTCATTGGATGTGTTACATATTGGTTAACAGGCCTGTATTACATTTGTTCACATTTTGCTTATTCCTCGTGAGCCATTCTCTCAAGCTTCCTCATCTGTTTATTTCTCTTTCCCAAACTATCTTCCTCCTTTTTGTGTCATCATTGTCACTGAAGTGCTCAGAGTATTGCAGCATTTGCTGGATCAGACCCTACCTGCTCTAACTCTCATAAGGAGACTTCTCATCCTGATACTTTCCCAAGTGATCACCTTAATGGTTGTCTTAGACAGCCCAGATCCTAAAGTAATTTCTTGCTATCCACACTGGCAGATTTGTTGCTCTTTGCTTTTCTTCCAAATTGTACCCGTGTTTATCAACAGGTACTTTTACAAAGGTCTCCTTAGTGTCTCAGGGGTTGATTCAGTGAAGACTTTAAGTTGGTGCTTAGAGTTAAGCACATGAATAAGCTTCCACTGGAAGACAATAGGACTAAATGGCTCACCAGCCAATATACATTCGAGTGGGGTTTTTTTTAAATGAAGCCCTAATCTTTGAATGGTCCTGGGGGAGTTTTCGTTTGGTGGTTGTTTGGTTTTGTGTGGGTTGTTTTGTTTTGGGATTTTTTTTTTTTTTTTTTTTTTTTTTTTAGGAGAAAAAACCATGCAGCCAGTTCCTCTCTCTGCTGAAGGCTGCCTTGCTGGCTGCCTTGCTGGCTGCCTTGCTGGCTGCATTGGTGGTTGCCCGCTGGGAGCAAGGCTGTTATTTTCAAAAACTACTGCTGGATTCATTTAGCCCAAATGTTTATTAAAGTAACAAGAATTCAAAACCCATCCCAAAGCCCCACCTAGGTCCTTCTGTGTGTGGAACTTTGCAAACAAAGGTATTAGGAGACAGCTGTGAGCTCCAACGGCACTATGCAACATTGAATTGCAGCAAACTTAACGACTTTGTTATTCCAAATATTAGCACTACCGATGAACCCTCACTCTGTTTCAACAGACACATAATTAATTCATTTACAGGACCTGCAGGAGAAGGTTTGTCTCCACAGGAAGGGGCTTTGGCAGCTTTGCTGGCAGCGTTTCAGGTGGGTGGGTTCAATGTATAGTGTTATCCCCAAGCTTTTGTTCACATTCAGGAAAGTGCCCTGAAGTTAGTTTGGGCTTAATTATTCAGTTATAAATCCTTTGATTGCAAGCTGATTTAGCCTGTATTCTCTCTGAGCTTCATCAGGGTATCCTTTTGCTAGGTGAGATTAAGTAGGGGATGATACAGTGAAAGAATCTCTGCTTTCACCTACCCTCCACAGAGGCCACCAAGGGCTGGAATAGGGATGGACCCTGCATCACCTCACTGTTACTTGCCCCTCGAAAGGTTTTGGAGGGTGGCAAGCAGTATGAACAAAAACACGTCCAGGATCATTCTCACAGGACAGCAGGACAGGTGATCCTGTTTAATTTACCGGTACAGGTGTAGCCAGGGGAAGGCAGTCAATACTTTCCAGTTATGAGAGATACACACATCAGAATGCTCCACAAGGAGCAAGTTGATGTGAGGAATGCTAGAAACCACTGAATCTGACAGAAAAAGCTGTTGTCAGCAAACAACTATATAAACAGGCTTTCCTGTTGCTGAGTTATTTAGACACAAAAAGAAGGGAGAAAATTAAAGATGGCAGCGCGCTGATACTGTTCATGGACACTGTCATCTGTCACACTCCAGACTAATACTCATTTCAGGTAGCTAACAGGCTGTACCCGCATAACTTCAGGTGAGAATTCAAAGTGAGAGTTAGACTGGTTCACAAAGCGACATGGACATGTTTGTTGCAGAGTAATAGTGGCTTAATTTGAATTAGCTACAGTTAATTAGCAATGGATTTAATGAACTTTGAGTATGTTGCCATTATACCAAAGCAGAATTATCCATACAGCTTTTTATTCAGCTTAATTAACTATCTCTGTTTAAAACCTCTTCAGATCATGCCAGAATAACTGTTTTACCTAGAGACATTCCTGCACAGAAAAAACCCAAAACACTCAGCTAGAAGAGGCTGAACTTATTGCCAATGTAATCCCCATTGTCAATATGTTTATTGTCACGTACGGCTCAGGATCAAAGGACATGCAGCTAGAAGATCTAATTAAAAAGTGAGGATGTAATAGACAAGCCCCATCTTCTGCTCAATCAGCTCCTATTTAGTCCTGAGTTCTGAATTTCACATAGGCTAGCACAGGCCTAGAGGTCAAGAGATTTGCTCTTCATCTGAATCTAGAGAGGCTCCTTGTCCTGTCCTTTGCTTCTGAACAAGATCACCTGTCTCAGGCAGCTAGCCTAGCCCAGCCCAGCCCAGCGGCAAACCTTTTATGCTTTCCAACGGTGATATTTTTGTCTCTAATGAAACTTGCTTTGACTTCACATTTGTTTTCAGTTTTGGGTTGGGGTTTGATTTTTTTTCCTTTTCTTTTTTTTTTTCCCTTAGGTAAAGGGTCAACTGGAGTGGAAAGTTTCAAACCATGGACTGCTCCATTATGTCATCAAGTGCTATGAAATTTTCTATCACAAAATAACTGCAACGTAACAAATAATTCCATCTTCTGGTTGTTTCTCTACAAAACCAGTAAGAACTCATACGTGGTAGGTCTAGGATTAATGATAACTTGTTCATTTTCCTCTTATTTAGGGAAGATTGTGGTAACTATACTCCAAATAACAAAGTACCATCTGGCCTGGCTTGCTGGTAGGGTCTGAGGTAGGATCAGAAGATCCTCAATGACTGAGTTGAGATTATAGAGTGTTACAGCACCTCACGGAGAAGGGTAACTGAGCGACCCCAAACAATTTAGATGAACTTGTGTTATTTTGCTGTGTGATAGACTAGGATCTTAACCTTTAGGATCTCATGTGTCTTTTCATCGGAGCTGCTTCCACTTAGAACACTGATCACAGGACTGTGGACTAATTTGGGTTACAAGGGATGCTGGAGGGTCATCTGGTCCAACCCCTGGCTCAAAGCAGGGCCAACTTTGAAGTTAGTTATTAAAAATGTTTGCGGTCCTATGAAATCATGTGTCCGGGCTTTGTGAGCACTAATCAAGAGAGCTGATACCAGGCCTGTGAAGTCAGTATGAACCTCATCAAGGGTACAGAGGACCAGAAAGATGAAGGTTTCTGCCCTTAAAATTAATAGAAAACCTTTCAGTGCAGAGGAGAGGAATCCCACCCCAAGCCTACAGTTGACCAGGGAACGTAATGCAAAGATCCTTTACTTTTCTTCATGTTCCTTACAACAAACACATTTCCTTAAGCCTTAATTTTCTGATTAGTTATGCTCAGCTTTCCACTTGAGCTGAAAAAAGATGAGGTCTTGTGTGAGGCAGTGCACATTACTTTTGCCTCACTTTCACATTTCAGGATAAATTCAGAGGTATTGGAGAGGCAAGAGTGATGGCATGTCTGCAGAGAAGGTGGTCTGCAGTGGACCACAGCTTTTTCATGTTTCTTTGAGCTGTTTGGTTTATCATTGCTTCATGCTGACAAATACTGAGAAGCTTCTACAGAACAGTTCAGCCATTTCTAAGAATGAGCTCAGGAAGAACAAATGATCACACCAGTTGTTTTGCAAGGCTCTGAATTTTTTTACTGAAACTCCACTAATGTGCATTGGGGGACTGTCTCAAAATGTAGGAGAGGCCAGTGCAGGGACAGAGAGGTATCGTTCATTGTCCTCATGAATATTCAACAAAACGTGGCCAAATTATAATCCTCTGCAAATCACCATCTGCATATGCTCAGTAGAGGTTTGTTAGAGGCTAGCAGCACAATTCCCAGAGCATTCTGTCTTAATTGCATATATGCCATATCTCCCACAGGGCTGTATGCCAACCACATGGACCTACTCCATGCCCACCTCATCCACTGACCTAGATTCTTCCACAAATTGCACCTCGGAAGGGGTTGCAGCTCACCTTAGATTTATGCACAAGGAAAAAAGTGGCTATTTCTGGAACTGTTATAGGAGAAGAAGAGGCAAGTTCTAGATGTAGCAAGAAAGCACAAGGGGAAAAGGAAGATACAGTTAGCATGGTATTCAGGTTACATGTTTGAATACGAGATTAAGATGGTAATACAAATTTTTACCCATATTAATTTTGCCTGGTGATAAAGCATCTGGGATGAGATGTCAAAGAGATGAGCAGATGTCTAGGCTTGGCTGTTCTGAGGCAAGCCAGTGCAGCAGTATCTCCATTAGGAAAGTATTGAAGGTGATAAAAGCCAAAATTATTATTACAATGGAAATTATTTGGATACAGATGGAGATGAGTTCAAAGGATGCTCCCTGAAGAGTTTAAAAAATGAAAAGAGTAGCCCAAGAAGGTCATCATAGGCGCAAACAGAAAGTTAACAGGAGGAACAGGTTCCGGGACAGTCTTCAAGATTTCAAGACAGAGACTATAATGAGGTCTGTCAGATGTAGCCAAAATGTCAAGGAACATATGAATGGAATAATGGCCTTGATATTTGGCCCTGAAGAGGTTACTAGAGACCTTGGCAAGAACAGTTCCAATGGAGTGGAGAGAACAGAAGCTAGAATAAAATACAGAGTATTATTATACACTACAGTGGCTGGAACCAGAGGGATCTGATCATCCCATGGGCCATTTACTGGAACCTGCTGAGCTAAATTCTTAACTGGTCTAAATTATCTTACCTCCTCCAGAAATGTCATCAGTTTACAGCTCTCAGAAATTTCATCCAAAGAAGAAAAAATTAAAAATACCTGTCCTGTTTCTTTCCTTTTTCATTTTAACAAAGGAAAGACTTTCCAGTTCATTTTAGGCCCTCCACTGTGAAATAACCCCCACGTCCTGTAATAAGCAAATTGTTTTCCCCAAAGATCTCTGCACAGAACACTTTCTGTTTCTTTACACTGTCTAAAGAGTGTAAAATTAGGCAGATCTTAAGCTAGCTGCTCTCATTACACAGTTTGATGAATCTGAAAAGGTAACAAATTCCAGGATGAATGATTAGTTGTTTTGTCTTACAAAGGCTTTCTTCCCTTACCCACTCCTATAAATTTCTTTAAAAAAAAAAAAAAAAAAAAAAACAAAAACCCAAACCACCAGAAAACAAAAAACCATTTGCCATAAATTAACTGAATTCTAAATCTCTTGTCCTTTGACGACTTCACATGTTGGACAATAGCCAGGGGATCGCAATACAATGTGCTGTTGCAGGTATACCCTTTAGAGAGAGAAGACATACATATCCTCAGAGATGCAATAAAACTTGGGTCTTTAAAGCAAGTATGTGGTGATCTCCCTTGACACTTTGTTTTTAAGTCATCTATTTAGTGATTTAAAACCAACAGGTCTGAGCAAGTCTGGAATTGGATCTATTTGACCATCTTCAGTTCCAGTGCTGTCTGAGCTAGAATTATATGGGAAACGTAGTGCTTAGACTTAAAATTAGCAAGACCTCTCCAGAAGGAACAAAAAAGGTATAAATTATGTCTGATTGAACAAACACAACTCCACTGTTGAACAGCCACTCAATGAAGAGGGCAGGGAGAGGCAATGGAGCACGGTAATGTGTAATATTACTAGTCAATGGGCTGTGTGCAGCAGTGGGCTCCCAAACGCTGGAGGTGTCAGGGAGATAAATAGCAGAGTGTCCTCCTCAAAAATATGATTAATACCCTCCTCGGTCCACTGCTGAAGATGTAGTGGGTGCAGCTGGTTTGGACAGCAGTTGCATAGAGGAAAATTCCAGGACGATTGCAGCAGAGCAGAGAGGGCAAAGAGTAGGACAAGTAGTCAACTGAGTGGGAGTGCTGAGCCCCAGCAAGGGGAGAAGTAGGCCAGAGCTGGCAAAGGTCTTTTGGCTGCTGTTTAAGTAATGTTTATAGAACTTTCATGCATGCACAACTGAGTTTCGAGTTCATGATCTTTGGAGGAAAAAAAGGGAGAGAAGCATGTTCGAGTTCATTGTCTCTTGTAATAGTCATGCCAGAGGTGGCTTTCAAGGAGCTGCTGATCAATCCTAGCCTGCCCCCCTGAAAAGCCTTTATGTCACATCACCAAAAAGCAGGTGGAAAACTGAAGAACATTAAAAAAGACCCCAAACCCTAAGAAAGTGTCTTCCTTTTTCCTGCAGCCAAGTGCAATTTCCCAAGAAGTCAGGATTGTGTCAGGTGGAGGTTTTACACTGTATCGTTTTCAGGGAATCCTCTAACATTCTTGGAAAACATCCTTTCATGCTTCTGTTGTCACAGCACTCAGGGGAGACTGTCCAGATCTCAAATTCCCAACATTAGAATCTGAACACACTGTAACGTAGCTAATGCTCCTGAAATCAAACAAAGGCAGAGGGCTACGGACAGCTTTATTTCTTAGGGCAGTGATCCCTACCTTTGTTGGTTTGCAGGCAACAATACCAAGCAAGCAATATATTACCAGCAATGCCATACTATCTACCGTCTTGCATTCACAATGAATGTCTCAGGGTCACCCCTGAAAGCCTTGGGTGGGGATGAATGCCTCGGGCAATCAGCCTCCAATCAGCAAGAAGGTGCTGTAAAAGCTGCAGACACCAGGCTGATGCTGAATGGAAGGACACACGTATTATTAAACACACAAACACAACAAGAGCAGGGTACTCATAAATACTTCTGTTTAACTTAAAGTGACAAAAAAATACGATGGGGGAAAGGAAAAGTTCCACTGGATTATTGATCTGAACGACAGTGATTAATAATCACCAGTTTAGTATTCTGCATCACCACTGCCTGTCACACTTCCCTGGAAACAGGATTAATATAAGAAGATATTACATATGTGAGCAAAGCACTAAGGTAGCACTGTATTGATCTGAACTTTAGAGCTGTTCAGTGCCATTAATAAAAACAAAAAGAATGCAGGTGCTTGTGAAAAGGAGGATGGCTGACAGAAAGTAGTTGGTTTTCCTTCTACAAATTGCCAGCAGCCTGCTTATCTCTTCAATGAGATTCAGGAATCACCATCTACAGATCCCTGGTAAACTCGGTGTGACCCACACCAGATCAGCCAGCACAAGCACAAAGCCTTGTTCTCGCTGTCTCGGTAGGACTGGTCCTTGACTCTAACACAGGCAGCTGATGTAAAAGCTTTCATACCCCGAAGGACCCACTTCCAGTACTACAGAATCAGTATTGCTCTCCCAAGGGAATTTATAGAAAGAGGTAATTTCTGAAGCATCACAAGATATATATATATAAATATTCCTCCTAGCCTGACACCCACAGAGTGCTTTGAGAAAAGAAGGTAAAACAAAGCAAGTTAATGCTTTTAAAGACACTTTCTGTGAAATGAGAATTATTTAATGGCTTTATTAAACTACTGTCTCAAATTCACTTTATTCTTTCCCTGCCTTTTTGTTTCTGCATAAAGGGGGGCACCACTATTTGTTCAACATAATATTAAGCATACTCTGCTACTCAATTAGTAAACATGTCAAGAGGTGGGTTAGTTATTCATGGTTCAGGGGCACAGCCCCCTTTCAAAAAGAACTTTTTTTTTCACTCTAATGAAATGATGGATAATCTGGAAGTAGGTGCTTTAAGAAGATATTAATCATTCTCTGTGGTAATGTTAATCATGCGTTCCATCATCTCCAGATGCTGTGCATCACCTTCCTCGGAGATAAAGGGCACCCAAGCCAGCAGAGTCCTTTTGATCACCTTTCTCACAGTAACTCTCATAAGGCATTAAAAGAAATCTTCACATTTCAGGGCATCCTTAAAAATGAAATAGAAAGTGGGAGAGTGAGGTAATGGAGGGATTCATGGACTCCAATCTTGACCCTGTCATTACTTATGCTGCCCAGATGGGAGGTGCATAGTTCTTTCGTCCTTTGTCCTAATCTTTGACATTTTTCAATGCAATGTTTGGAATGAATGAGGTATGAGAAAAACCCTGATCACAGGAAATAGAAAATTAATTCACAAAAGATTTCAGGGAGGGAGGTGAGGGGGAAGAAAAAAATTCCACCCTTGTTCTCTGTGGAGAAAAATCCAGCAAAATTATCCCCTCACAGCCTGCTACTCCGTTCTTAGAAAACATTTGCAGAAGTCGGGTCAGATTTGTCTCAGCACACTGTCTGTGATGTCTCTTCCAGTTAATAGAACACCCTGCCACTGGAGAGACTTCTGGCCAATTAGACCATTTTTATGACTAATCTTTTATAGTTTTTCTTCTTCCTTTTTTTTCCCCCAAGTTACGCATAAACCTCTGGCATATCTTAGATGGCTGAAATACCTCCTTTTGCAGACTCAGATGCTTCAGAGACCCCAACGCCTAGAGAAGAAACTTTGAAGGTCTCCTAAAGCTAAAAAGTTACTTTGTATAAACTGTTGAATAAAGATAAACCGCAGGGGACCATACCCAGTCAAAGGCAGGCGATGTTTCTGTCACAGCTTGTAAGTGCTAAGGAGAAAAGAAGTTGTGTGAACTTGAAATACAATAATCCAACTTTCTTCACTCCACGTTTAAATACAAAATCATATGCAGGGGAACTGCCCACCTCTCTCAGACAATCAGTGATCCCCACTGAATGTCACTCATGGTCTACTAACATGGTCTGCTCTATAGGGTAAGTCAAAACCATGGGAAATTTAACACCCCTCACACCTAGGGATGGTTTTGAACCCGTTTCAAACAAGTTGTTGCCACCACTCTTTGTGGTTTAGATCACCTTATGATAAAATACCTTTCCCCCTCAAATTTAAAGTACTCTAGATGGACAATTAGCCATACCGAAGGTTTTGCACAAATACAGTTTGCTTACAAGAAGAATATTTCCTGGAACACTAAGCCTCTGCTCTACGTCTCTGCAGCTTGCTGTGGTGAAGTTTGCCTCCACTACTTCTCAAAAATGGGTCATGTTGAGAAGTCCAACTTTTACCTCTTTTGAGTACCCTCACGTGTTGGAAAGGAAAAGGTAAATCACAGGGCTGATACTGAGCTACAGAGGTGACATTATGCTGTCACCAGTGTCCCTTCAGGGAAGAGACAGTACAAGCCCTTGGACAGCTGCAGGACAGATATTCTGTGGAGTAAACAAGCTGTACCTCATCAAGATTAAATAAAGAACCCTGTCTTAGGTAGCAAATAGTCAATAGTCTTATCTGTGAGACACCCGAGGGAAGAACCACTCCATAGATACTTTGCCATTGATATTGAGAAGCTTTGTTTGGTGCATTGAGTTGTGTATGTGCTACACTCAGCTGCCCTGGAAAGCACGGATAACCAGCACCGTCCAGTACTCCACAGAATGTACTCAAACTTGTCTCTTGTTATTTCACTTTTCTCCAGCAAGTCCTGGAAAAACAAAGCCACCCTTTCTCTGGTGCAAATCTGCCTGACTTACCATAGGCACTTCTTTTGAAGCTTTAGACAAATGATATCCTAATGCACTGAGGATCTTTGCAGTGAATTTATGGAGTGCAAAAACCCGATTCCATCTCTGCAGCAATTTGCGCTCTGTTTTTGCATCCCCCTGTATTGCTTTCCAAGCAGTACACACTATTAACATGAGATCACTAGTACAGGCCCTTTGTAGACAGCAAAGCTGAGAGACTAATGGATGGCTGAAAGGCGAATGTTTTTTCAGTCCTTGTGATCTTGTTAACATATGTGTATTTAATGGTGGTAGCATTATTTCTGACTTACACCATTACACTACATTACAGTTGCTATTAATTATGCTTGCTACTGGGAACACTGGCATGTTTACAGATTTTTTTTTTCATGGTCAGTTCTAATTTACTTTTTGTGAAGACAACTACTACATTATGCACACGTTTTTATGGGCCACATAGAGCCTGGGAAACGTACTTATATTTAAATGAGCACCAGACAGCAATTAAAGTGTTGTCAAACTTAAGAAATAAGATTTACAAAGCCTTGCTAACTAAAGTTCTGAATTCAGAACGTAGTACTTCACTCTTTCTGCAAAGTAAAACACTTTAAATTAAATGTATGTGAAAAAAACCCCAAAACATCACAATAGGCCAGAATTTCAAAGTGGCTCCAACACTTCCTCCAGTCAAGTGCACACAAATCAATTCTGAACATCATAAGAACTGGGACATTGAAATGCAGGTGCATTAATAGGAGCTCGATCAGGAAAATTAGCAGACAGAGAGCTGAAGGGTGTTTGGTTGATCCAAGGTGAATATGTTGATATATATCCTTTGTGAAATCCTGGAGTGGTTTCCAGGAGAAACAGGTATGCAGTCTCCCACTTTATTTCTTCTGGGAAGTGAAGTACTCTTTCATTATTGCTAAGATAGAGAGCTGCCTTTTCTATTCACTGCACTCAGCTCACAGTGATAGATGGTATATAAAAGTTTCATTTTGGATGGTGGAATTTGAGTACAGTGATACAAAGGTGCTTCTTGGATAGAATCTATAAATCTTCAAAAATAAAAATACAAAAAATGGTGCCTTCTGTCATCATGGCTAGCAGATCTAGATCATGGAAGCTGCCCATAATACTAAGCCAAATGCATTCACCAAGTATTTTGGTTGATAGGGTCAGGACATGGAAAGTTTGCTACAGTTCATCAGATTTCCCTTTTAAGTGTGTGTGTGCATGGAGAATTGGAGCTAAAATACCTTTCAAGGCATCCTGGAGTCTGTCCAAGGCATTGATGAAACAGCTTTTTTAGAAATTTACTGATGAAAATGTTGCATGCAAAATACATATCCTCATCCATATCGGTGACTGGAGAGAAGAAGAATATTTATCTGGAACATGAGCCAAATTTGGATTCTAAGCTGTTCCTTAGGCTAAAATCCTGTTATTGCCAGATTTAATTTCCTTCAAGAGAGAAGAAATTGTGTGCTAAGTCCATAGAATCATGATTTTGATACTTTGATTTCACTAACCTTGGAAATTTCTCTCAGAAGAGTTTGGCTCTGAAAGGTGGAAATTTCCTGGAAAGTTAATCTGAACTGATTGTTCACTACATTGAACCAGTATCTTGCAAGGATGGATGCCTTCTGTTCTCAAAGCCCTGTGATATTTCTGTGATGAAACATAAACTCAACAAGGAAACACAAAAGCAGTCTGCTGGAACCGTGTTGGAGAGACAACTGAACAAACAGCTGGTTAAAGGATTAAAGCCAAAACAAAGGACTGTTTGAAGGTCTCTCTAAGTTTTAGATAGCAATGGGAATGTTTTGAAATGGAGACACAGTGGAGCTGCTATAGAAAGGGAAAGGTTTGGGACCTTTACCCATTTCAGACACTGAAACTCTGCAGCACTGTTTGGTGAGTCTTCAGCAATGACAGAAGGCAGTAAGGATAATAAGTAGATGAGTATTGTGCCTTGATAATTTTGATTCACACTTTTAAACAAAGATCTACAGTCTTTGGAAGATCCAAGCGATTTCTCTCTATTAACTGATTGCCATTGTTATGTTACCATTTATATTACCTTCTCCTCTTTAGTCCACTTTACTATTACCTTTAATGAATTACTACTTTTCAGCACAATTAAGTGTTTGAAGCAACCAGGAGGTACAGTTTAAGCACAGTAAAAATGTCCAATTGAAAAGGCTAAAGATCAATATCAAAGGTCTAAAAGGTTAGACCAATCCTATTGGCTTTGGGGAAAAGCTGGTGCTAAGCTACCATTGAAGAAAGAAAGAGCTAATGGCCCACAGATGATCTTTGTTCAACCAGGTTTTCTCCTGTTTAGAAAGAAATCCTCTCTTTACTGAACAGTGTAATTTTCCCATTGCTGAAAATGCAGAAGCTTTAAATTCCAATTTTACTAGTGCTGAAAGATGGAAAATAGTTTCTTTTAAATACTTTTCTTTATGAAAGAAGACAATAAAGGCTGCCTATTGGCCCTCATTATCCCCACCTCGATTTGACTTGCCTACCTGCTCCACTGCACTGGTTCAAGACAATTAATCCTAATATTCAACCCTCCTGGTGTAATTTCTCATCTTGGCAGGTCTCTTTCTATAATGACTAAAGGGGAGTGGCCAAATTCTCAAAAGCTCTGGGGTGAGCCGGATGCATTTCCACAAACACAGACAACAATTTGATCTAAATCTGTTAATGCAATGTTGTGTTTTAAAACCCAAACAAGCGTTTAAAGGCACTACCCTGCCTGGGTAATATAACACACAGTACTGGTCACTATGTTACAGGCACAATAAAGTACAACCTGAATTGTATTGAGATAAGAAAAGGGCCTTGCAGGTAACTTATTTTCTATGTCTCAGAGACAGTTTATGTTGAAGAAATATTTGTGTTATTTTCTAACTGTAAACAAAAACTCCACCCTCAAGTCTCCAAAATCTCTGCAAGACAATCTCAGTTCCTGCAAACTGTGCCAGTTCCCCAAACTTGTAAACTGGCCCCAACAGATGGTGTAATTTTTTAGGGAACTGGTCACTCCTCTTTGTGAAATGGCTGCCTTACGTGAATTACAGTCAATATTCAGGTCCCAGATACAATGCAGTTCATCTGGAATTAACTATCCCACTGATAGTAACAGGGTTAGTCCAGTTTTAGAGACCTGCAAAATAGAATAGAACGTGACTGGGACTCTTCTCCTGTCCCTAGCCGTTTTCCTTTCCATCTTGCTTCCCCCAGCAAGTCAGGAATGCTGCCTGACCAAGAGAGCAGGACACTGACTGTTCTTTTCCAGTGCCATTTAATGAATTGCGTCTTCACCCCCCAAGAGACAACAGCTAGCCCCACAGGGATAATGTTGGAGTAGAATGCTCCATTGCTGCAGTTCTGCTGTTCTAGTCCCTCTGAGTATGACTGAATTAAAGATGTGAATACTAAACATTTGGAGAAGACTGATTGTTATTTACATTAGGTAACTCTTAGGGCTGCAGTTGGACAGTATATGTGGAAACCAGAAGCTGCACTGGGGTTCCAAAAGGCTTGGAATCTCTGCAGCCAGTGCTGGAGCTCTCAAGTCTGTTTGAATGGTTCTGCATGGCTGGATAGAAAGTATTCTCCTCTTAGGAAGGGAAACTCCACAGGTTTGTGATCACCTGAAGAACCTGAAAGTGTTCAAGTCCATGGGACCCGACGAGATACACCCACGGGTGCTGAGAGAACTGGCAGGTGAGGTTGCCAAGCCCCTCTCTATTATATTCCAGAAGTCATGGCAGACTGGGGCAGTCCCCACAGACTGGAAAAGGGGAAACATTACTCCCATTTTCAAAAAGGGCAAGAAGGAGGAACCGGGGAACTACAGGCCAGTCAGTCTCACCTCTGTGCCCGGAAAGATCATGGAGCAGATCCTCCTGGAGGCACTAATGACTCAGAAGAACAGTGAAGAGGTGATTTGGAATAGTCAGCATGGCTTTGCCAAGGGCAAATCCTGCCTGACAAACCTGGTGGCCTTCTATGATCAGGTGACAGCATTAATAGATGAGGGGCGAGCAACTGATGTCGTTTACCTGGACTTGAGCAAAGCCTTCGACACTGTCCCGCACCACCTCCTGGTCTCCAAGCTGGCGACACATGGGTTTGATGGATGGACCACTAGATGGATAAGGAACTGGCTTGATGGCCGCACCCAAAGAGTGGCTGTCAACGGGTCCATGTCCCAGTGGAGGCCAGTGACAAGCGGAGTCCCTCAGGGATCAGTCCTGGGACCTGTCTTGTTCAACATCTTTGTGGGTGACATGGACAGTGGCATCGAGTGCACCCTCAGCAAGTTTGCTGATGACACCAAGCTGTGTGGTGCAGTGGACACGCTGGAGGGAAGGGATGCCATCCAGAGGGACCTGGACAGGCTGGAGAGGTGGGCACAAGCCAACCTCATGAGCTTCAACAAGACCAAGTGCAGGGTCCTGCATCTGGGTCGAGGCAATCCCAGGCACAAATCCAGGCTGGGCAGGGACTGGCTGGAGAGCAGCCCTGAGGAGAGGGACTTGGGGGTGCTGGTGGACGAGAAGCTCAACATGAGCTCTCAATGTGCGCTTGCAGCCCGGAAAGCCAATCAGATCCTGGGCTGCATCAGGAGAAGTGTGACCAGCAGGTCAAGGGAGGTGCTTCTCCCCCTCTACTCAGCTCTGGTGAGACCCCACCTGGAGTACTGCGTCCAGTTCTGGAGCCCCTATTACAGGAGGGATGTGGACGTGCTGGAGCGTGTCCAGAGAAGGGCCACGAGGATGATCAGAGGGCTGGAGCACCTCTCCTATGAGGACAGACTGAAGGAGTTGGGGCTGTTCAGTCTGGAGAAGAGAAGGCTCCGAGGTGACCTCATTGTGGCCTTCCAGTATCTGAAGGGGGCCTACAGGAAGGCTGGGGAGGGACTTCTCAGGATCTCAGGTAGTGATAGGACTAGGAGGAACGGAATGAAGCTAGAAATGGGGAGATTCAGGCTGGATGTGAGGAAGAAGTTCTTCACCATGAGAGTGGTGAAGCCCTGGGATGGGTTATCCAGGGAGGTGGTTGAGGCCCCGTCCCTGGAGGTGTTTAAGACCAGGCTGGATGAGGCTCTGGCCAGCGTGATCTAGTGTGGGGTGTCCCTGCCCATGGCAGGGGTTGGAACTAGATGATCCTTGTGGTCCCTTCCAACCCTGACTGATTCTATGATTCTACGATCTTAATTAGAGGCAGCACTCACATCTAACCATGGAAGATCTACAGCACATCTCAGTTTTAGACTCAGAGCCTCAGTGGCATAATATATGAGCAGTCATGGGTTTGAATTAATTTACACCAGCTGAAGAGCTTGTGAGCTAGCTAGTAAAACTGCTTTAACTTAGCTGAAAAAATTATTATCTTTTTATGGCCATTTTTTCCATGGCTGTGGTTTCACAGTAACAGCTTAGACAGACGTAGTCCACTGCCTCTTCTTTGGGCCGTGGCTGTGTATAACTGCAGGGTGACTGGATCGGGGAACTAAACTCAAGCTCTTTGCCTGCGTGGCTTTTTCAGGCAAGCCAGCTCCTCAAGTCGGGTTACTGCATGGCTACACAGACAGGTGCACTAGCTCAAAGCATGGGAATGCATGGAATGAAGAGCAAACAAGTGGGTGAAAGAGGAAAAGCTGGATTGTTAATTTTGGCTCCATGACTGAATAACTGCAAGCTACATCTCCATGCCTTTGGGCATGTACAGAAACACAAAAGAGAGGGACCAGGAGAAATTTGCTTCCATATAGTGCTTATAAAAACAGTCTAACACACTTTTTAAAAAGTAAGTCTTATTGACATAATACCAATGCACTAAACATCTCTCAATTCCATCCATACCTACACTCTCCTCAGATCTGAAATAGTTATCTGGAAGTTATGAAAATTTCCTACATTTAGACCAGTAGCAAGCTCATTTCTTGAAGGAGCTATATGATTTTGTTCTGTTTCATTTCTACCTGTTAATTCAACATAGAAGAAGTAGCATGTCCTGTCAGTCTTGCCAAGATGCTTTTGCCTTTCCTAAGCGTGCCTCAACAGGATATTGGTGTTTTATTAGCTGGTATTGATCAAGAAGCAAATGGCAATAAATCGGCTTAGCTGGGTAAACACAGACATATCCAGTAAGGTGATACTTATTTTCATTTTAACTGGAATTAGCCTCTGTAGAACTACCAGGGCATAGTCAAAGGTCACAGGGAGCAACAAAAGTGCTTATCAAAAGTTAGGACATGCTCTAATAAAAGTTAGAGCCAAATTAAGTAAAACAAATTCTATCAAATTTGTAGTGTTATCAAAGGAATTAAAATCCCCTTTTCTTTCACGTATAAATTTAGGGCAGCTCAGGAAATTGCTCATTAGAAAATGAATTTAAGTCATATGTGACTAAAGGCAAAGTGAGCTACTCCTGCTCTGACTGCCTGCCTGGGCGACCCCACACAACCCAAGCAGTGAAAGGTCTGCTGCCGCTGGCTGAGAGACATGCACAACAAGAGCTATGTGCTGCAGAAATTCACAAGTCATTTCCAGTAATCGCTAGAGTAGTGGAAGTTGTCATCTTCTTTGGAACAGTGAAAAACAAGAAAAAGTTAACTGAAGAAATTATTTATTGCCCATTATTTGGTAAATTCTTTTGTCATGGAAGCTCTGCAAGGCACTTTGAAACCTCATGTTAAAGAAGTAATCTTAAATATGTTAACCAAATAGGTTGATTTCCAAATTAACTGCTATGAACTGACCTGGGGAAAGTAACTCTCTGGTGAGTGTTCTCTATAGCAAGAACACAGTACCACTGTCTCCATCTGATAGTTATTTTGCACCCTGAGGCACGTGGCTAGATTTAGCCTAGATGCTAATAACAAATGTCATTTTCATTCATATGGCCCTAACTCAGTAAAAATATTAAGCACATGCTCAAGACTCTAAGAAGCCAACTTCTCATATGTTGAATATTAAGTATAGTCTTCTGTCCTTCCTTAGGTTCTGGGCAGAAGGATGGGGATTATTCAAGCGCTTACAGCTGAGCATGTTTTTATTTGCTTTGCTCAATTAGAACTGTAATGATCTCATTCTGTTTTGTAAATTCCTAAGCTCCCTGCTTCAATAACCATTACAGTTTTTTAGTCAGCAATGAAAACCAGAAAATTTGGAGCTCTCCATCATTTTAGCAGTACTTAACTGTCCATCCATCCCTCTGCTTGAGGCTGCAGTTTTTATAGCACAGGTGAGTGGGCAGCAGCAGTTCTGGATTACAAAGAGATGCTGAACAACCAGTCTCTAGGATAACCAAAAGCTCTGCTCATAAGCATATTGGATTAATCATGGAAGTGTAAAAGGTTACTGTCCCAGCTGTCTGCTCCCTCTTATCTTCAAGGTTACTCTGTTGGAAGTTATCTCTTCAGTCACTGCAACTAAACCCAGCAAGGAATGGGAATTAAACTCATGTGGTTGTTCCTTAGGATGGGAAAGTGTAAATATGCTGGATCCCTCTACAGTTCTCAAAACCCCTGTATTTCCAAAGTCCTGTGCTCCACGGCCCGGTCCAACTCTTATCAAAGGATGCAGCAGGAGGTTGACCAGTTTCAAAAGGAAATGGAAGCTCATGGAAGAGCAGGCAAAATGAGTTCCATGGCCTAAAACGATGGGATTTTAAAGATTGCTTTCCTAATTTTGAACCTGATGTTACTGTTCTGCATGACTATGTCCCGCTGTTATCCTCAGAACAAAAGAAATTATAGGAGATTAGAGATGATTTCATTATAGAATTATATCCTCAGTATAATACAGAATAATTATTTTGGTTCTCAAACAATTCAGATATCCATAAAAAATTGCAAATAATACCTGCAGCTACATTTCTGCACAAAACTGTTAGTCTAGAATATACTTTGGTTTCTGTATTTTGAGGTGTGCATCCTTTGTACTATTAGAATAATATTAAAGTCTGTTTCTAATGTGACTTTGGAGCTTTACCCTCTACAGAGCTACTCCCAGCACCTCACAGCTAATTGTACATCTCCCTGCTTTGCTCCTGTCTGAAAACATTAGGTGACCTCCCTTTGAGCTTACATACTGGTATTGGTAGCAACTGTTCAGTGGCAAAGTATTATAGGTTATGTTTTCTCTAGCTTTGCAGTAACTGGAGTTGGGGGAGCATGCTTTGCTGCCTTTGGACACAAACAAACAGAGCAGAGAGCTGTTTTTTGTCCCTTAAATGGCTGAAAATCAGTAATAGCTGGACTGAAATCAATGGAGCTTCACAGCTGTGCACTGTGTTAACACAAGATGCGAATCTGCCTTTGGGTCCAGTTTCTGCAGAGCTGAATGGTAGGCAGGAATGTTCAGATTGCTTTGACTTCACTCACCGTTTGCTGATATTAACTCTCTATATCTTTTAAGCAGACACTTGCAGTTTCTCAGATGTCTTCTCTTTCTCATTTATTAGTTGGGTTATATTTTAACGGTGCTGAGAGATTTACTGTCAATGTATTAGATGTATTTATTTTGGTTAAGGCAAAATCCTTGTGCTCGGATCCAAATGTTGGAAACATCTGCTAGCAAGCCAAGGAATGACCCTGTATTTTTATTATTTTTTAAACCTGACAGCTCACACATTTGAAAATTGCACAAAAATATGTAGCTTAGCAGCTCTGCCTGCTCTTTGTACTATTTGCTCACATCCGGATCCATTTTTATTCCTGCCTGAAGGGGAGGAAGGACAATCCCATATCAATCACTCCCTGTGCCACTTCACATTAGGGAAATCCCCAACTTTTCATTTCAAATCAGCAGCATCTTTCTTTTGATCCAGAAGGCCACAGCTGGGAAGCTGACACGACTCTGCCCTGTGCTTCCCCTGCTCCGAGCCCCGCACCCGCGCTTTGCTCTTTGCCTCTAATAATTCTAGCAGAGTCACCTCTGCTCAGTTTTAGCAGAACCTTTTCCTCCCTGTCGCCGATGGAGCAGCTGAATTAATCACACTCAGCCCAACTAACATTAACAATCCGTCAAAAAGTGGCCTCCGAAATGCTTCATCTACTGTAACTAGAGAATTCACCTGAAAACTTGCTGATTTGTCCTGCACTTCTGCCTGTAGGACAAAACACACAGAGACCACTTCATCACTTCATGCTCTTTTACATATTTTCCACCTCCTCTTCTGCTGGTTTCCTTTTTTGGGTGTTTTGTTTTATTCCCTTGCACGAGTTCAGAATTCATGGAGCATGAACACCAGTTTTGCTTAAAGAATACCTTAGGTTGCTCCAGAAAGAGATTTTTTTAATGCTGTTTTTCTAAGACTATTTTATTTAGACATCTTCATGTGTGTGTACAAATGGTTTCAAATTACTTCTGTACAAAACATTTTGCCATCTACTCCAGGGTAAATAGGGGTGTGAAAGCCAGTAAAAATCCGAAGGGCAGCCTTTTCAACCTTCTTTACAAAGGCATGAATGACTATACAGTGCCACTGCCAGAAGCTTTTGCCAGTTGTATTAATTCTCAAATGTATTTTATCAGACTTTCTGCTTTGAAAATGATGAGGAATGGAATTTGCTTAAACAAGCCACGTGTCTCCATCCAATCACCAAGGCTGGCTATACTTACAAGGTAGTTCAGACAAACCCACTGCTAATCTGAGTTTAGTGTCTTCAGTGGATTCCTTAGCACTGTGTTGTCCTGATGAAACTCCCCCAAGATTCTGTCCCCAGAGCAGGTCTCTGAATGAGTACCTACATTTGAGCCATTTCTCTGCCACTGCACTTGGTCTGAACTCTAGTGCTGAGTTTCAACATCAAGTATCAAAACCACTTCTCATTCAGCCACCTGTGCTTAAAAGCATCAACACCAAGGAGAAGGGTAGGAGGGCAGCTAAATCTGCTTGTGAAGATGAATCAGCCTTCATATTAGGACAGAAATATGATCCAGAAGGCCAGAATGGGCAAGGAACTATTGAGATGGGTAGCCACTGAGTTTTAATTTTCATTCTCTGTGTCTTAGCTTCTTTTCACACCAACACTGATTTTAATTATTTGTTCCTCTTTCTTGCAGCAATACAGATACATGAATGAAGCATTTTTCCAGATGCCACGGCTCATCTAAGCTCATCATTCAAGACCACAGGACTTGCAGGAAATAGAGACCCTGGGACCCATCCCTGAATCAGCAGTTCCAAACAGTAGATCCTCATGATTAGTTTCAGATTTTTAAAGCCACTCTAGTTCTTTCAAAACTTTTTCCTGCATTAACCTTTCCATAGACAATCTCTCAAAAATGATTGGTTTCTTCAGTCTGGATGCAGTTCCAAAACCCTTTCTTTTTCAAATTCACCGTCTCTCACAAATACTAACACAAACTCCTCTTCACCCTAAAGGCTCTTAGGCCCACTGATTTAAGTGCACCAGTGGGAGGCTTGCAAGTTGGGCAGAATCACAATACAGTGTCATTCAGTTATGGCAGGAAGAACACAGAACAACTGTTTCACTGTTATTTTTAACAGAGCCAAAGTACAACATATTATTGGTTAGCAACATCAAGTGGCAAACTGTTAATGCTTTAAGGCCCTTATTCAATAACACCCATCAACATATTTCCAACATCTGTATTTAAATATCTGTTTGACTTCAGTAGGTTTTAAGCATGTGCTCAGAATTAACTTCTATGCTTTTCCTGACACAGGGCTCTGTGTAGGTACAATATCTACTGTATCAGCATAACCAGGTCCAAAAGCCAGGCCTTCCCATGTTCCAGGTACTACTCAAGACATAACTCTAGAGGTAAGGAGGTAGGCATGAACATGGACAGGGCCAAGATTTTGAGGTTATTGTTAGGGTCTGGTTGGTGTTTTACAGACTTCCAAATGTCTAGAACGAAAAGACTTTGTGCAAAGTCTGAACATCTCAATTCCATCACAAAATCCACCCTAAATAAAGTACTTGTGTCTATTGCCACCTCTCAGACAGCAGTAGCTGATCAGCCTGGTGTTCAGGAAGACCTCCCTGGCAGTCTGAGGAGGATCTTGGGTCAGTAGAGAAAATATAAAGAACTGCTCTGTTAAATGACAGTGTACTGTAGGATTTACTTTTATCTGCAGCTTTGTCTTCAGAGGTCTGTCCCATGAAGAGAGAAAATTAAACTTAAGCTGGCACTAATAAGTGTAGTCATTCACCAGAGGACTGTTCATGATCTGTGCAATAAGAAACATACTCAGCCTTTGCTTACTCCCTGAAAAAGGATATGTAGCTTGAATCACAAGAAATAAGTCCCATTTATTTGTGTGGGTTTTTTCTTCTATGCTATTAAAAGTAAGCAACTCATTACTACAACACAGAGAAGCAAATTAAAATACCCATTTCCTATTGGAAACTGTCTGCCTTAAAATAAAACCCAAAACATGCCTCTCCTTCCCAGTTAGACACTGCAACTGGAACTAATTTGCTGGTATCCTCAGAAAAAAAGCATAAGGTTCAGCTACAAGGACTGGGGACTGTTCCCAGCTAGGTCAAAGCGGTGGTAACACAGCAAAGCAATCCAGAAGAGGCTCACACAACTCTTGGCTGTGCATGGTGGGTAACAGTAGGCCTTTAGCTCTCCAGGCTGTCAGTCTGGCACTATCACACACACTAAATTCACTTTGGTAACTTTGGTATTTAAAGAAGTGGCATTATTGATTCTTTTAACGTGGGGTTTTTTTTGCTCCATTCCAAGGCCACTACAGGCCACTGGAAAAGAAAGAGACACACGTACATAGGCACAGACAGCAAAACTCAGGAAGCACTTTAGCTATAAGTAACAAGCAGTAAAAATACCAGCCTCACTGCAATTTTTTTAAATCAGGGGATAGTAATATATGGCCCTGATAACACTATATTTTCTTTATTACCCTGAACTGTACTTAATTGACATAACTCTGTGGGAGGATTAGCTTTTATACAAATGCCCACATTTTATTGTATTGCCATTCCCTAAGGAGTGAGCTGCTCATATATTTCTCTTAATGTGGCTTTGCAAACAGGCTGTTGCACAGTCATATGCTCAGAAACAGTACTTAGATGTTTAGAATTCATTGATTATTTTTTTAAAATGCTGAAATCATTGGAGTGATGGATGGTTGCTTAGATGCATAATTCTTAACCATTGACTGCTAACATCTTCTGACTCAATTATAATTATCAGACTCAGTTTGTTACTCTGCATGTATATATCTTCAGTTGTGATGTGGAGATGGAAAAACATGTATGATGAATTGAGACAGAATGACCTGATCCTTAATTTAGTGGGCAGGCTGTTTTCTGAGGTGAGTGGAAGGAGAACTTAATGGAAACCCCAAGGCTTTTTGTTTCCTTTGGGTGAGGGGATTTACAGACTACCTAAGTGTTAGCACATTTAACAGGTTCAAGGCCAAATTTCATCCTGAAAGGAAAGCAAGGGTTGTACCTGCTCTGCTGTGAGAATTTGCAGAGAGATTTCAAGCTGCGTGAACAAGATATTTGGGAATATTCTGTGAACATAAAATCTACAAGCAGGTAGGAAACACAATGGATCTTTAAAGTACTGGAGTGTCTTTAACGTTGTAGTATGTCAGGAGTGGAAAAGTGAGTCTGTGGCCCAGGATGGAAAGTTGCCTAGGAAAGCTAGATGCAAGGTTTGCCAGAATAACTCACAAAATGACTGATTCAGTGATGTAACTATCCAGGCTCAATCTAGGTATGATATTCACATGTTAACCACGAAATGAAGGCTATACTTCAAGTGACATAGGCAAACTCCTCCCCTAGAGTACCAAACCGTGACCTATGCGGTGCACGACTAGAGGAAGCCTCCTTCAGGAGACAAATAACAAGAGGATTATGTGCATCTCTCCATTCATGCTGCCTTACGCTCCACAGCTTCAAGGGAACACTGTGTGCTAGCCAAGGGGGTGATTACATCTCTTACTCCACTCCAAGCATAAAAAGTGCCATCTGTAACGTTTGCTTGAGGAAAGCACTAGCTGCTGCCACCACAAAATATACATGAAACTTAGCCCACAAATGGAGAAGCTCAATTAGCCACTAGACATTGGCAATCTGCTAAAAAGGCAGTTCAGGAATCCAGGCAGTGACCAGTGTCTTGCTCTTCCTCCTAAACATAAGGATACAATTATTGTATTGAGAGAGATTACACACATGGAAAGAGTGGGCTGCCTCCTGACAACAAAGCATCGTTGCTTTAACTGGCAGTACCAGGGAATCACAGCCATTTCAGATGGTGAATCACAAGCCTACATGGAGCTCAGAGCTGCAGGCTTACAAATGTTAGCAGTCTATGAGTGATTCTATTGAAAGTACTGAAGTCTTCTTCACATCCTCATGTCAGAGAGCCATGGGATTTTCAGGCTGATTTTAAAGACCAAAACCTAGTTTTTCAGTTCTCACAGCTACACATGGAATCAAACCCATCAGATCCCAAATCAACAATCAAACTTACGTTATAAGGTTCAGAATCCACAGGGTAAAAAAGAAAAAAATATGACTATGACATCAGTTAATTTTTATAGTCTACTTTCTGAAGAGAAAATGCATGTGATCAGAAGGTGTTTATACTGGGGAAAGAGAACACACTTGACAAAAATAATGAGGCTCAAACAAGCCCTGTGAAAACAAGTGGCTGTGTGGAAGTGGCTATGTTCTTTCAACTAGTGCCCTAAGGGAAAAGCACAAGCATGGGGACACACAGTATTAGGCACAAGAGCATCCACCAAAGAAATCACTACAGGAAAATCTGTTGAAACTGGCAGTAAAATATGAAAAACAAATCATAAGGAACTAATTGTTTCTGTTGTGCCAGAACTTATGAAACTAATTGCTGTAAAGGAAAAAAAAAAAAAAACCCAAACAAAAAAAGGAAGAAAGACTCTTGCTTTCTAAGCCAATCTCATAATTTTTGAAAGTTGACAATTAGCAATGACACTTGAAGTATTCACAGATATCGGTCTGAACAGTAATGCAAATAGAAGTTGCAGAACAAAAGCACTGTACCTTTAGATTACCACTGAAAAATGCTTCCTGCTGTAGTAACCTGCAGCATTTCTGCACACACAAGTACAGCACCACAAATACCCTCTACTCTGCTCTGGTGAGACCCCACCTGCAGTACTGCATCCAGTTCTGGAGCCCCTATTACAGGAAAGATCTGGATGTGCCAGAAGGTGTCCAGAGAAGGACCACGAGGATGATTAGAGGACTGGAGCACATCTCCTATGAGGACAGAGTGAAGGAGTTGGGGCTGTTCAGTCTGGAGAAGAGAAGGCTCCAAGGAGACCTAATTGTGGCCTTCCAGTATGTGAAGGGGGCTACAAGAAAGCTGGGGAGGGACCTTTTAGGGTGTCAGGGAGTGACAGGACTGGGGGGAATGGAAAACAAATAGAAATGGGTAGATTCAGATTGGATGTTAGGAAGAAGTTCTTGGGGGTGGTGAGAGACTGGCACAGTTTGCCCAGGGAGCAGCTGCCTCACATGTAGTTTACCTTGTCTCATGCAGGTCTCTTTGAGGCTGAGGTGCCACCACAGCTGGTGGTGGGGACATTCTAATGTCTCTTTGTGTTCTTACAGCTTGGCTGAGGACCCCTGATAGTCATGGTTACCCTCTTTCATGCTTTGCCACCCATGCACTCCCCAGAAAGCTGCAGGCAATTAAAACATGTTAGAAAATCACTGAAGATTCCTGTGACAGATACTGTTGGGTTATCTTAAAGCCAGGCAGGAGGTTAATACGCATGGTGTTAATACGCAACACCCCTGGTTTTGCTGATGGAAATCTCTTAATTACAAGAGAGTTACAAGCCAGTTTACATCACCTGCAGAACCAGTATGCTCCTTGGACACCACTAAGGACACGACTGAATTCATTGTGGTCCTGAATTTTAAATGATTTTCGTTTCACAGGTCAGAAAGTGATTGGAGAGTTCAATCCTCAATCTACTTCTCTCACCAAAAAGAATCAACAAAAATGCAAACAACAGCAAAAAATCCCCAATTAAATTAAGACAATACCAAGCATCTGTGTGGTTTTCTTGTCTCCCTTCAGTGAATCTGGAGAAGAGTCACTCCCCGTTAGATGTACGAGAAGCCTTTTGTTGATATCATAGTGCTGACAAGTGTAATAGTGACAGCAACATCATGTGAAATTATAACAGGAATCTTCCTTTCAGCAGTAGGTCTTGATAAATTGGACATACTGATTCCTGCTATTTGTTGCAAGGTAGTGTGGCATCTCTCTTTTTTTTTCTTTAACAGGCGCTAATTATTGAGCATCAAATAGCGTAAAATCTAGCAGCTGTGCATACTGTCAGTGCTGTATGGGCTGCTGAAGGTGTCTGTGCGTGCATATGCCAATGTGTGAGCAACTGACAGTGGGTGGTTTTGCTGTTTCCTTCATAAATGCATTTGAATAAACTGGATTATTTTGCAGGACAGTGGGAATTCCGCTAGGTTACAGATGAGTTAACAAGGAGAAGCCAGTTTCCAGAATGCCTGGGATGGCTGTTGCTGCAGTGCTGGGTGAAGAAATGTAGTTTGGGCTGCTGGGCATGGCTGGGAAACAACAAAAGTAGCTCTTGAAAACTAAGGACGTTTTGTCCTTTTCTGTGTGTTAATCTTGCAAATCCCAACTAAATTACGAATGCGGTTTCAGGACTCATGGATGGGAAGTTCCAGCATTTGAAAAAAGGGAGAAGAAAAGAAGAGGGGGAAAAATATCAGGGAAACCAAAATCCTGAGGTACTATTTTAAGCTTTTATAGGCAAGCTGCGTCAAAGAGTAGGAACAGTTCACATAGCAGGTGAAAGTTTGCTGCCAAAAGCTTTCAGTCCAAAGAAACTTTTTCCTTTGTGAAATGATTTAAACTGTAAACCATAAATACCCTGGTACCTCCCTGGCCAAGATAACAACCTTAAAAAAAAAAAATAAAAAAGGAGAAACCCCTAAAAATATTACTGTGACCTGCTTTATGGTAAGGTCAGGCTCTTAATCAGTTTCAGGGCATAGCTCTTGAAACGAGAATGAAAGACTTTCTCTCTGAATAGTTTGCTCTCCTCAGGTTATAGTGAAACAAAATATGTAAAGTTTTTTGCTTCTGAGTGTTAGAGCTGCTCTTTTAACTTTCCTTTTAAGTTGGAAAAATGCAGTGAATAGAATCATTCTTTTCAACTCAAAACTTCTTCATGAAGGGTTGAGTCTTTTTTTCATGGTTGCACTGGTACTAACACACCAGCTTCAGATGACCTTTACAAGTATCACATGGAGGTTTTATCCTGATTAAAATGGTTTTCTACACAGAAGGGGAAGGCCTGTGACACCACTCCGAACAAAACCTCTGCAGGACAAGGTGTAAAAGGATAAAATATATTGCTTCCTCTAAGAGGAATGGAAAAAAGGGACCAAGAGATCCTGAATAAGAGAGAGACATGAAAACCTGTGCTTCATTTTGATTAATTCTACGCAGTTCTTCTTTAAGCAAATGACTAATGTGGCCTTTGACCCATCGGGAGAATTCTTTTAGCTCCATCCTTCAGGAAACCCAAAGAAACAGTGCTAGGGTTACACCTAATGCTGACCTACCTCATCCATCTGCTTTCAGTGAACAAATGTCAAGTTCATATTCTTTTCCTATCGATGAAGGGGTGGGGAAGAGAGGAGAGAGGATACAATTGCTGTAACTTAATACTGGCATCAAGGTTTATTTACTGTTGATCACAGCTGGTGAACTTTTTGTATCTTGCATATGCGCAAGGTTGTTTGGGTCAAGGTGCATATGCCAACAAGAGACCAGCAGAGAGAAAGTGCAGGAGAGAGGGAGGCCTGAGGATGTAGCAAACCAGTAAGGAATGAGCGGCTCGAGGGTAAATTTATAGTTATGTGATCTGAGCCCAGAGGGAGGCCTAAGCGAGAATGCTCCCTGACCATAAAAACCTGCTGGCTGGTAATGGCTGTTAATGGTGCAGGGTGATTTTACTGAGTTAGACACTGGGGGGTGACAGTGCTGGGGGCAGGGGGGCAGACATTTGGGAAGTGAGATGATAGTGGGGTAAAGGCAACGAAAGAACGGAGGTGGTGAAGTGGTGCTCACAGGTATGTTCCACCCTTGCCTTCCAACACAGGCAGAAAAATTAAGAAAAGACAAAAACATAAAATAAAGGGGAAAAGAAAAGAAGGATGCAGAAAACATGATGAGGAGCCCAAGTGGCATTTTGTGCTGCTAACGTGCATGACATTTCAAGAACTGTGCTTTGCATTTTTCCTTTTAATTGTTCTGCCCTTTTGCTCTCCGTTCACAGTGTGTGCCATAGCATGCTGCCTGTCTGAGGACAGCAGTGAGCAGGCAAGGCATGTGCTTCTAAGCACTTTGGGTTCACAAGTCTCCCATTTTCAATTAGCCGATGAATAAAGGATGTAGGGCAGGGTTTTATTTTTTATTGCATGTTTTCAATTATAGTATTTTCCTTCTCTCTCTCCCTATGCCCTCCTTTCTAATAAATCTCCCCTCTACTGAACCCATCTTCAGACCATTATACAGTCCTTCCATCACCAGTGTTTGTACTAATACCTGCTGGACTTGGAGGAACAACTGCATTATAACCATCTACGTCTCTGATTATCATCAACAACTGGGGATGCTGGCTCAAGGATGCAAGGTCACTTGAGTACCAATCCCCATTACCCTGCGGCAACTGCTTCTCAAGGAGAGCCAGTTACTCACCATAATGAGATCACACAATACACAAGCTTTCTTTGATTGTGATTTCCAGCCCAATCAGCAAAGAAAGGAAACTCCTGTCCTTGAGTAGTCTGGAACTCAGAAGTTCTCTCTCTTTTGAATTGAAGTAAGGGTCTAACTCAGGTTCTACTGACTTCGGAGACCACTGGATCTGACCCAAGATAACTTGGGTACAGGTAAAAGTGGCTTAGAAGTAGACAGGTGTATTTTTACCAATCCACTATGTGCTTTATTTTTCTCTTGGTTGCTAAAGATTCAATCAAAGGGTTAAATCTCATTCCTTCTCAATGAATAGCTGATGATGTATTTTAACTGAGTTGAACCTGCCTTTGATCAGTATAGGAAGAACTCAAATATTCTACAGCTATACAGACAATTTTGCCAGGACCATACTGAAACAGATTCTCTGCAAATGATCAAATGGAGTAGAAGGATATTGAAATAGTTATTCTCTTTGCAGAGAGCCATTCCATTATATATTTACTAATACAATTCTTAGCCCACTGTTACTGAATGCATAACTGTTGCCTTCAATGTATTTTAGGACCAAAACAGCATTTGTCTCCTCAGAGATGTGAAGAGCCAATTAGTGAAGAATATCTTCCAATTTTCAGAGCTCTGAGACCTCCTAGCTTTCTAGTTACTAGACCATAGATCACTCTTCTCACCTGTACTATATTATTTGTTGTACATAGTTATTCCTGGAAAATGAGATGCATAGACACAGTCTACATATGTATATAAAGACAATGCTGTACCAATCAGTGAAAACTTTCAGGGTTTGTGTAAGAAAAAGAGTAAAACATTACTGAAAGATCGAATGAACTGGGTCATATTTACTGTAGAATTTTTAAAGGAAGACTCTGTGACCTTGTTTTCAACACAAATCGCTGGGTAAATGTGAAGGCAGTTGAACAAATAGTAAGCCACACCCATCTATACTATGCTTAGCACACTTAGCTTCTTTAAGTGCCATGGGGCTTGTCCTGGTCCTGATCTTTGGGCTTGTAATGGTAGATGGAAAAATTTTAAATCAACGGCAAACAAATTAACAAAGTCTAGACTTTTTCAGCTAGGGATAAGGGATAACTTGCTATCAAAGATTGAGTCTGCCTTCATTCCTGAACTTCCTAGTTCAAGTTATTTGCAAGGGAGAATCATACTGAGATAGATTAAAGCAGAAGAGAATATTTTGTCTGAAACCTGATGCATGGGCTGCTTTATAAATTCATCTGGGAATTCTGAGGGGTTTGCTACAGGCTGGAAAAGAAAATCTCCTTTAAAAATGTTAAACATGCTAAGTCTCTCAAAGAGTCACCTAGAATAACTGTTGCTGCTGTTTTATCCATACAATTGCACTCTTTTTCCCTCTCCCCCCGACTCTCTACGCCCCCCCTTATTTTTTTTTCCTAAGGAGCACACTGGTCAAACGTACCAAGTGCCTCTTGTTAGAAGTTATCACTTCAGAAATGAATTTGCAATCTGTAGCATTGCAGCCCTTAGATAGGATCATGAGTTCCTAACCTCCACGGGTCTGGCCTTTGAGCAGAACTTGAGAGAAGAAGGGGGGAAATGGGAGAGAGAAAGAGGGAGAGAGCAAAAGGATGAAGAAGAAAAGCAAAATAAATCAAAAGCAGCTTTCTTGGTAACACCAACATCTCAAAGGCCAAGTGTAAAAGGACCAGGGCTCTAATGATATCAATTAGGCTCAATCCTCTGTGTCATTTTAGATATATTGTACCCGCTGAGTATACTTAAGTCCATATGTATAAGGTCATTTACCGGGTCCAGAACATAACAAATTATCAGCAAAGGTTTTTTTCTTTCCTTTTCTCTCTAACACTTTCCACTTTCTGAAATAAATTACAGCTCATAATGGTTTCATGTTGAGAAGCTAATTTTACGTAATTTTTTTCCTCCTATACCAGGGAAATTTTTATTATATCACTGCATTTCTTCATTTTACAATGAACAAAACAACAACAACAACAACTACTTATTAGATTTTTCTTGGATAACTTGCCTCAGCTAAGACAGGTGACTTCCTTTTGAGATGTCATGCTGTAATTGGTATCAAAGGTGCCAAAGAGATAGTCTTTACAAGACATTATCTGCCTTGGCTAATCTCTTTCAGTGTCCCTCATTACACTGTGGGTTTCCTTCACAGCAGCATAATTGCATACTTGTTCTGAAGGGAAATAGTAAACTGCTAAGAAAAAGCAGAGTAAGAGCCTTCAGTATTGTCTGTTTGAATCTTTTGGCAGGCCTTCAGAAATATGTCATCTAGTTCTATCAGCAGCATCTCAGGATGTGGTGGCCACCTAAAGGCACACTTGAAGGCTGACAATAAACTTGTGCTACTCCTTACACTTCCTGGAACAACAGGCTTCATGCTGGATTTACCGTCATTTTTCAGTCCCTTGGAGAGGAACTATGCCAATTTGGGCAAACACAGCAGAATCCTGTTGCATACATTGAATCAGTTCAGACTGTAGCTCAACTGTTCCTTTCATGATTAGGCAGAAACGTTGTCTTTACTGAAGATATACAATTGGTGCTTATCCTGTCAAATGGCAATGCCATTTCCACTGGAACAGTTAGAAGGAGATTGTTTGATCATACGCAAGATTAGATAGATACCTGAAGTTATGCCAGGCACTGTCTTGCAGAGCAGTGCTAGCTCTTGCTCCTGGATAATACATGGTGCTATTTTCCTAGGGGTTACATGCTGCTCTTGCTCTCGCTGGGCAGCTCGTGGGCACCTCTGTGCCAATTAGCACCAAAGAGATCAATGAAATATTGATCAGCTGGGATAGCAAAATCAATAATGCGGTGGTCAGGGCACTCACCTTAGCTGTGGGAAACCCAGGCTCAAGACCCTGCTCTAATGAATGCTCAATTATTTATGCAAAGTAGAGAGCTCCAAGATAACAGATTGAGGAAGCCTACCCCAGCATAACTACCCACTTGGGGTCAGAACAGTCATTAGGGATAAGAAGGCTGTTAAACTTGAGCCTCTGGATGAACCAGAAAGCCTCCCTTGGAACTCAGAGCTCTTTTTTTGGTGAAGTGGCAAGCTTCTGTTGAAGCGAATGGGCATTCCAGCCAGCTCTGGAATGGAAGCCTGTATGGAAGCCTGTCCCACTGATCCCTGCTGCCCAGTGTGCCATTGTGCTCTTCAGGGAGGAGCTTGAGACAACCCGCACTATGGATGCAGCTTGCAAAGCGGGAAAATTCCTCCCCATTCTGCTGTGGCTCCACCAGGGCCCCTGAGTTCGCTGAGAGATCACACAAGGGTTGGGGCAGAGCCCTGGGTGTATTGATGTGCAGCCAGTAACAACCAGACGGTTGGCCAAGTGACTCTTGATTGCAAGACTTACCATAAAATTCAACTGCTATGAACTTTTTTATCACCATTTCTTGTCATTAAATCTTGCTTTCAACTCCTAGTGTGGCTTTCTCCATTGTCTTAATAAAGGTTATGTAACCTAGAATGTACTTATTTCACATTCTCCTTCCTTTGGTTCTCTTCCTCATCGAGGGCCTGCACATCTGTTTCATATTTATTAAAGAGGAAAAGAAATACTCTGTTTACACTCCTCTATATTTATTACAGTTTATATGTTAGAAGGAAAAAGAAAGAAAACAGCCTTGAATCTGGTTCCTCCTTTTTTCATCCAGAAAATTTCTTCTTATGCCCCTGTTTAGCAGTGGTGGCAGCCTTTTATTCCTCATATCTTACTTAACCTGTAAACTGCTCAGGTTGGGGAGTGAGTCATCCCCCGCACAAACTGCTGAAACATCATGGAGAGCAGGAGTCTCAGGGAACTTAAAGTGCTTCTGCAGAACTGGAGAAGAAGAGAGATTGGGTGTATCAATGATTGCCCAAACCTCTAGCCAGAGCAGAGCCCTCGTTACACTATGATCAAACCTAAAATTACAGGACAATGCCTATTTTCAGGAACTTACAGTATAATTTCTATCAGGTTGCAGTAAGAGTGTGTAAAAGCATTTGGAAGAAAGGAGGGCAAGGGGAGTGGAGAAGCAAGACAACCTAACATCAATTTGCTAAGATTTCAACCCAGCTAATAGTTGCAGAGATGATGGTTGCTCTTCTAAGAGATATAGACAGACAAATTAGACAGGGGTTCACAAGTCACCACTGATCATTTACCTCACCATTATCACTTGTCAATGCCTGAAGCCAGCGTGTGGAAGCATGGTGTAGGAATCAGGACAAGAGAGTAGCTTTCCAGGCCAAAATAACCCTGCACATGCATGGAGAGAGATGCAGCCATGATAACTGCAGACTTTCAAGGTGGTGCCAGTTCTTCTCTGTTATTTAATGAGCTGAATGTCCAGCAATAACTATAGATCGTGGATCCACTTCTACCTGCCTACTAAATCTACCTCTCAACTGTATTCCCCCAGTACGAAAGGATACTTGCATGTCATACCCACATCAGACCAGATTTATAGCTTGGCACAGTTTCATTCCACCTGCCACAAGGAATTAAAGAAGGTCCCTAACTGGGGAGTTTCACCACCTTGAACTCTGTGAACATGATGGCTCTTCAGCTGAAGTAAAATTCAAACTACACACTTCAAAACCATCTACCTCAATCAGTGTGGAGAGCACTAGGCTGCCCAGTGGCACCTTAGATAGGTCCTTGGGGGAAGCGTCTAGGATTTGATGAAAAAAGGGATGAAGTTTAGGCAAGGTAGAAGGGCTCTTATTCCACGCAAGCAGAGGTATCAGTGGAGAGTAGGAACTGAACCTTAACTATCGACTCTGAAATATAAATCTTCACTAACTTGAGTTAACAAACTGAATGTTGAAAACCAACAGCAGTGGAGGCACACTTAGCTAGATTTTTTCCAGGAGACTGCTTCAATAGGCTTGCCTTCCATCTTCTTGGAAATACTTCCTTCACTTCCATATATGCAAGAAAATGAAACATTGAGTGTCTGCCATGCAAACACCAGCCTCTGTTCCTTTTTTCCTACATCACTTCTCCAGCCTGTAAGAGCATTTGTTCCTGTACTGCTATTTCCACTAATGGCATATGAATGCTAAAGTAATACGAAAGCCAAGCAGTGCAAAGTCTCTATGTGCCTTTTCATTTTTTCTTTTTATTATTATTTTTGAAAAAGCTTTAAACTGAAAAAACAATCTGGTAAATTAATTCTCAGGTGTGAGCATAAAATAAGACGTCCTTTAGGAGTTGGGAATTAGCCCAAGAGCATCAGGGATACAGTGGCAAAGGGCTTGCTTTAAGAATACCAGAAAAGATTTTGTAACAAATTAAGCCGGGGATGAAGCTGTGCCTGATGTTACAGGCCATTATTATGCACAGTTATGAAACACTGGTATGCATTAATAATAAAGATCAGTGTCGCCTTCTAGGGAAAAATTGAGCATTCTTTTAATTAACTTAAATTTTTCATCAAATTGATTGAAAAGCTCTCATCCTTTTTTACTTTCATGTAGCCCTACATTTTATGCCGTAGGCTGAGAGCAGTTTTATCTCAAATGCTTGGTGGTTTTGAAAGGGTCCATGTGTTATATTAAAAAAATTAATAAATCACAGCAACAACCTCGAAGCAAGCTGGGGCATAAAATGAGACAAAATAGCAGCTTTCAAGCAAATCACATTTAAAATTTTTGTGTTTATCTTAGAGGGGAAGAAAGAAAATGTCTTTTCTCTTACACTGTGGTAGGGCTTTGGAGCCAGTCTCAAACACAGGGGCTGGCTAGCGTGGCAGAGGTAAGACCTGAGCCCACGGCATCTAGTTGGAACTGGGAACAGCTGCTCATCTCCTGATGACTAATGGCTTCTGCTCACTTTGGTTTCTTCTTTCAGTGAAACTACTGAAAGTTTCTAGCTCTGCTCATGTAGTATGAGGGTCTGAGCACTTCCAGAGTATACAAATAGGATAGTGCTGGATCAGTTTTAAGGTATTTTGGGGAGAATTTGTATAGCATGCCTGGAAAGTCACAGCAGATTCCCTAGCGTGATCTCATCTGCTGCAACAATGCAGCGGGAGAATGTAATACAAAGAATTTTGGCTTTCTCTAACTGAAGCCTCTTCACAGAAATTTCCACCTTTTTTTTTTTTTTTTTTTTTTTTTTTGTGGGTGGAAATCCCATCCCCAGGGCAGACATTTTACAAGAAAAATGTATTTCACATACAGCTGCTCCACTTACAGATCCTTCTGCACAGCAAGGTCTGAAGGTGATACTGAGCTACTATGCACAGCTGCTGTTGGGCAAGCAAATCCAACAAATCAAGGGGATCTATATCTACTTGTTCAGAAGGCTCAAGCCTTCATTGCACCATCCCAGCTGTGCTGCAGACTCTTCAGACATAGACATCCACAGACTCTCTTTGTTCATGCTCTGGCCTGGATGGGCAACTGAGGTTCAAAGAGTTTGGCTCAGAAATCACATAGCTGCAAGACTGCAATGCCACAGGTCCAGATGAGAGACAGTGAGGACACATGCCTGTAGAGATGCTCTTGGTCAAGTGGGAGACATGGATACCCACTTTTGCATTTTAGAACACATCTCTAAAAGGAAATGAACGGCTCACAGATTGGTATTTGCATTACACAGCTCATATCTAAACCAAATCAATAGAAGATTGTCATTAAGATTAGCATTAAACCCTTCTGACACTGAAAGAAGAAACGGGGGGGGGGGGGGGGATGGGGGGACGGGGGGGACGACACGGACAGGGGAAAGGAGGGAGGGAAAGGGGAGGTGGATGGATAGAGTAAAATATTTTCCTCATTCACCACAGAAATATGTTAAGTTCTATGGCTTCTATTTCCTGTGCATCTTTCCTTCCCATTACCTATTAACGTCCTACAGTGACCAAAAAGAAACATTTGATATTTTAAAACATGGCCTACAGTCATAAAACTTTACCACGTGAGATCTGACAGGATCAGCACAGCACAGCAGCTATCAGCCTGTGTACTTGTATGGGAAATTACTTTTTTACTGGAAACCTCCATGGAACAGCTGTGTACGTCAGGCTGATTCTGCAGCTGACATTTCTATCTGGCTTGGAATGAACCAATATCCCAGGCTAGTGGGAAAGGCCACAGGAGATGCTGGATCCAATTCTCCTCTCACTTTTACAGGTGTAAACCAGGTGCTCAACAAGATTTCATATCTATGATGCCGGACTGAGCATCAAGCCAATTCTTCTGGAGGAGATGAAAGAAATCAAGATCCTGCAAACGATTCTGGCTACAGTATTTCATTAAACTTTTCATAAAGGTAGAGATATGAAAGGAATTCCAACCTCATTTGTAATCCACAGCAATGTTCTCATTGACTCCAATAGGGCCAGGAATTGCACCTATTAAATATATTATTCTCACAAAATTCTAATTGAAGCAATTACATCCTCCCATCCTAAATCCCAGCTGGATTTTCAGCTGGATATTGTATTCTTCAATTTCTGGCCTTGTACCCTTGTCTAGTGTTTCTGTGCACCATTAAACAACTGCTGCATTTCCTATCTGAAGCAGGTGCAATTACGTATCAGTTTTTTTATGTCTGAAAAGTACTTCAGGATATTCCAGGGTGAAAGGTACAAAATGACTATGAGATACTGAGACTTTCTCCCGGTTAAATTCGCTTCACAGCTCTGCACACTTCTAAAGCAGTATGACTTAGGATTATATATATATATATATATATATATATATATATATGCTCCTTAGTGTTAAAGAAGCTCACATAATTGTGAATAGAAATAATTGTGATTAAAACAGGTACAGTGCCAGAAAGCTCTCATTATAGGAGGGTTATTATAAAAAATTTCAAGCTGCTTTTGAAAAGAATGTTGTTGCCATGTTTGCAGTTGCTAATAAACAGCTTCTAATCTATATTTTTATCCAGGCCCAACCCCTCTGTGCCTTGCCGTTTTTTTAATGTGAACAGCACCTTATACAGCAGTATCCAAGATTAAAGTTCCTCTCATTGACATAGAATGAAGGCAAATTATGCCGTTTGCAAGGGAAGAGATAATAAAGGGGGAGTCTATAGAAATACTTTGATGAATTATATGGTGGCAATTTTCTGACATTAGTAATGTAGGGCAGAAGACAGTGTTTCTGATATATAGATGTAAATTCATCATCCAGACTGCATTAAAGAAAACTACATAAGATTCCTTGATTTTTGGATTGCTTACAAGAGCAATCAGTAAAATGTTATAGTCTTCTTCTCCAAGCAAGATCCCTTAGTGCAAAAGGTGAAGAAATACATAGATGAAATAGCCACCCTTTTGAGCAAACCATCATAAAAACAGAGCCAAAGACTTAGAGCAGCCTGCACCTACACATAAAGGGAAGGGCTTTGTGCTGTAAGGTGAATAACTAACCACAGTTGGAAAAACCAGATGGCAGCTCCTTATTTTATATATGTGAATTTATATACGTGTAGAGAGAGAGATAGAGAGAGAAAGAGAGATAGGTATTTTGTGTGGGTATATACATATGGGTTGTTTTACTTGAGGGAAAATAAGAGAGTATCCAATACTCTGCTCTTAAAATAAGATATGAAAGACCAGCTTGTGGAAAAGGGCAGGAGGATGTGATCCAGATTGCACACAGTAAGTCCTAAGAAAGGGATCACAGCAGCAGGTCAGACAAGTTTTATTTACTGGTTTCCTTCAACTGAAGCATTCAAAGTGCTTCATTAATTCAGAAAACGTATTTTTGAAGGATAATCTACTTGTGACAGAACTATTTTCAACCCATAATTTAGGCAGATGAAGTATATTGCAGCCTCCCTACTCTGAGCCAGGAACCCAGTGGCTTTCTCATTTTCCCTCTCCTCACAGAGAGAAAAATTTTGAAAACTAGTCCTTTTGGGGGAACTTTCTTAGGTGTTTTTTGTTATTCATTCCCTTCTAAACAGACTGAGGCAAGGATGAAAAGTGTAGAGAGACGAGAGTTATTAATGAAGGGATGTGTTATAAAGTTAATGAATTCGTTTTATTGACAGAATGAAATGAGCAGTTACAAAAAGCAGTGAGGGTTCAGAGCAGCCTGAAACTCCCATCAGACATCCAAGTTTCACCAAAGCTGCTGACAGTGCCTGTCTTAAACCCTGGCTATCCCCACCATGTCTGTGCCCCTTTAAGCACTTTGGTGGCTACAAGGTGACAAGCAAAGTGGGCTGTTGTTGGACCTTGCTTCCACATGTACATGGCTTTCATGAGCATAGCCATGATTTGGCCTCCCAGTACAGCTTCAATTCAAATTTTCAGGCAACAACAGAAAACAATTTCTTATAGACCAGAGATTTCAATGCATTTTGACCTTCAGGATGCCTTAGTATCCTCATTCTCAGCACAGGATAAACATGAAACTTAGGGTCACATCCTGATGTCCGTGTCCCCCTTTGGTGCACAAGCACTTTCTGCAGTGAAGAATGCCAAAATGCACAGGGTTTTATTTTTATTTATTTTCTTTATTTCATTTCTTATTTCCCCTCCTACACTGGTTTGGGCCATTACAGAAAATAATGGTTTCATGGGTGAATTCAAGATGTCAGACAGAGAGAACAAGCACTGCTGTTCACTTTGTAGTGAGGCAGGGAACAGTATTAAAGCAGCAGAAATCAAGGAGTAGGGCCGTGGCAGCAGCAGTAGCTCATCCAAAGCAATAACAACACACGAAGGCAAGCCATGGCAACTGAAGGAAGGCTGGAATCTGGCATACCCATGGTCTTGTTCTTATTATTACAACACAGCGTGACTAAAAATATCAAACCAAACAAAAGAAATTCCTGCAGGCAAGGGGTAAGAGAGGAGGCCGACCACGGCTGGAAATGGAACTTATTGTTCACCTAAGTGGTGCAGCGGGGAACAGAAATCACAGAAGCAAAGGCCAAGATCAACAGCAGGAGCAGCACTGAAAGTAACAACAATATTCCTGAACAAGGAGCCACAGACTCCAGAAGAGGCAATTTAGAAAAGAGCTTCCCACCCTCTCAATCCCATCAACAAATCATCCAGGCTGAGCACAGCCTGGGTGGATGGCTCTGCTCTATGGCAGTGGGATGCTGCACCACCCTGGGATGAGCCTGGCAGTGGCTCAGGGCTACGGGTTCTTCAGGTATCAGCTCTCAGGTGGGTCAAAAGCAGATTGCTTTCAACGGATGAATTAAATCCCAACATGATCCTACTTAGCAAGGTATCACACACTGTCAGGCTCCCAGATGGATCAGCCCTCAGGATAGGCTGGAAAGCAGCTGGATGCTCTGGTGTCTGGGGAACCCACAGAGCCAGGTTGACAGCAGAGAAGTAGGAGGATTTTGTGTGTAGAGCTGGGGAGCCCAAGACTTTTGGTCCCCTGGACATGCTGCTGGCTTTTAGAGCCTGGCAAAAGGGCTATCAAGGGCGTCAGGGTTTTGATTCTTTGCTGGGTGGTTGGTTCCAGTAGAGACCTGCCTAGTTTCTGTGGCCAGAGCCCCTTCCTAAAAAAAATTACCCTTTCCCCAGTTGGGTACTCTGGGACAGAAATATTTCCTTGGGGTACTATCTGGCCAGCCCTAGCTCAAGAGCAGCTGTGTGCAGAGAAAGAATGTTGGGCTCTGGATGTAGAAAGAAATATGTAGGAATTACCTGTAAAGCTAACTTGTAATCAAACTGATATGGCTGCTTTGCCTTTCTCTGGTACCTTCTAGAAAGTCCCCAAACCGTTACGCAGGTTAATGAACCAAACAAGCTTCCCTGTTGTACTGCAAGGCAAGAATTTTTACTACCTCTTTTTCTCTCCTAACCCCTCCAGCCTTGACCAGTTTTCTTTGGCCAGTCTATTTACCAGCATCACTCTTGCATATATTAGAGGAGAGCTGCTCCTTCCCACTTCCTGCTCTGTTCCATAACTCTGCACAGAGACGTGAGGGAAATCTGGCTAGCAGCTGGCTCATGTGACGGGAATTGAGTGGCCAGTCGAAGACCTCAGGAGGAAACTGTGACCTGCTGTGCTCAGAGTGAGAGTTTTATAAGGTAAAGGGCTTTGGAGGACTGCAGAGACTGAAGGAGAGACAGCTGTTAGAGGCAGCTGAGAACTGGGAATAGGTGTAAGGGGACATGATGGCCTGTTGAGTCAGAGTCTCAGCTGGTATTAACCAGCATAGAGATCTGTTCACTAAAAATATGGAGCAAAGATCACTTCAAGAAAGAAAACAATAGCTGGGTAATAGAGTGCTCAAAAATGCATCTTCCTTTCATTTAAAAGGGAATGAACTGTTCTGCAAGATAGTGACAGGCCTAGAATTTGATCTTTCCAGGACAGAACTGTTGTCTGTTTTCTACATCTGTATAATTTTATCTCTTAGATCCTCACTTAGTAATGAATAAATATTTGTTTCCCATGCTACATCTCCTTTTCTATTCTTTCAATTTGTCCAATATCAGGCTGTTTATAAAGGATGCTCCTGGGATGGAGAAACCATCTCTCTGAGATCTCAGAGATGATCCTGTCTTTAAGCTTCTACTGCTGCTCCACCTGCTTCATTTTGTCCTTTTTAGCACTGCATGATGTGTTGAATACATAATTTTCCCTCTCTCACACACACACACACTTTTTTTTCTGTGCTTGTGTATCCCAATCTATAGAAATTCCCCCAACTTGTGCATACATCAGCCACATAGTAAAACAAAAGCTTTTATGTATTCAAACAGATGATAGATGGATTAGAAAGACATAATGTGACTCATACTTTGAATGAAGCTTTAACTGACTGAAAACACATAGTTCATGCTAAGTCTTTGTTGAAATTCCTATCAGTAATAAGCATATTGAATCATGAGAATAAACATAAAATGTCACAAGCTTTTTTTTTTTCCTCCTTGTGGTGGTTGCAATTTCAGTCTATTTGTTATAATCAGCAAAAGCAGGATGCCACTCTGGGATAGCTGAGCCTCTGATTCATTTCTGAGGAGCGGTGATAGTGCAAGCTACGGTCTAGAAGAACGTTCCTTGCCACCAGGCTGGTATTAATTTCCTGTTCAAAAGGGGCTATATTGTCAATGTGACACTTTAATCAGCTACCAAAGTGACTCTGGGAACGCAGACTTCACAATCAATGTCAATGTATTTCTTGTAGTTTCAATACCGCTTAGTCATTTTGCTTCAGAAGTGTGCAAGGAGGGTCAATACATTTCATTAGTTTGTTTCATCTAAAGGACAGTACAACATCAGAACTTTGATTATATTATAAGAATTGCCTTAATGTGACACCAGATTCCCTGATTGTGCAATACCAGACTCTGGAGTGCTAGAGGGCAGTCAAATTATCCTTCACCCGTGCATACCCAAGAAACACCAGTGAAGCATGTTACAAATGGGAGAAAAAGGAGGAGATAAGAGGACGCTGATGATTTACATAATACACAGTAGGTTACAGCTTCTCTATCATGAAACTCAGAAAAATATCCTTAATTTTCAAGGATATCATTTGCCATAAACCAGCTATTTGCTACTTAGGCTACCACTCCATAAAAGTGCTTAACACACCCAAGCACTGCATCCTTTTCTTGTCGTTATTTATAAGTCATGTATATAAACATGCACTAAGGGTAAATGTTCATTTGCATGTAATGAATGCCTTTTAAAAAACTCCTTAAAACCAAAGGGAAAAAATAAGATCTTGAACTTGCATGGAAGCATCAGAGTGAACTTACTCCACGGTAAATATATGCAAGTCTGTGGATTTCTGGTATTTGTACAACTGTTTTATGAAGTGCCTGATTAATAGGATAGGAGACAAGTGCCTCTGCTTATTTAAGTAACTTAAAGAGAATTGTAAAAAATGACAGGAAAACCTGACTGGGAGTTTGGCTGAGTGAAGTTATAGGAAAATCACTGGAGAAAGAGAAAAGTTCAATATTCAGGGTTTGAGTGTACTAGGGAGAAAGATGTGGAAGTGGTCTTTAAAATGAAAAGATAAGCCATAGTGAAGGCACATTATTGATCTCAGTTCTTGATAGATGTAAACATTTCAGGTTTATAAGGTGTGTCTGCTACAGGAGATGAGAACAAAGCAGTTTGTATGTTTAGGTGTTTGGGTTTTTTCAGATTCCCTGTGACAGATGTCATTTCACACTATGCTCAGCACTGACAGTCTCAAATATTTTGAATTAAATGGGCTATACTGGTTTATCCCAGCCAAAGATCCATTCCCAGAATGTCACCCTCCACAGTGTTTCCAACAGCAAGAATTGTTTCCAAAGAAAAGAGTAGCAGGCACATACCTGAGGGAGAGCAGCCATTTATACCCCCGATGGTTTTCCTAAAGCCACCGAGGCTTCTGCACCTCTGCCCACCACTCAGGCTGCTGGTTGTCCTCTATTTTGTATGTGTAAAAAGAAAATTCCACTCAAAATAAGAAAAAGGTCTAAGGCAATGCTTCCAAATCCATCTGACACAGAATTCAGTCGGCATTTTTCAATTCCCTCACTGAAATCAGGCAGAAGGATCCTTCCTCTTTAGCCACTAAGTCTCTGAATAAGAGTTTTCTCACAGCATCAGGTGGGGAAAAGCAGGCACCATGAAAAAACTCCACCCACCCAAAAGCAAAACTTGAGGGAGTACCTCTCTTATGCCATCTCTCCCTAATCAAAACCATGCTGGAAATCAAAGAACAAGTATTACATAATTGCTATTGCTTATGGAGACAATAAACATCACTATACAAATCTCATCACTGTTTTACAAAATCCTTAGCTTATTCTAGATCTTAAAAGAAAGAAGAGGAAATTACTTTGACACTTTTTCTCTTCCATCTGAAATAACTTCAGCTGAAAACAGACCAAAGAGGAACTGCAAAACATGGGGATGACTCCAAAAGAAGGATGGGTTAATCTCAAAAGACTCATATGTCTCAGTTCAGAGAAAGTATCAGCGAGGACTTTTCAAAATAGCTCAGTGTTGACCTAAACTTAATTCAACTGAAGTCAACAATTAAACTCCCTGTGGAAGAAGAGTCAGCGACTTTGAAAAGGATACAAAATTGCACAGAAAAATACTTCTGATGTCTTTGATCATGTAATTGAGATGAGTTTAACAGGATCAAGAGTCTCAAGGCTCCTTCTTGGACTTAAATATTGACTCTTACATTTAATTAAGTAAACCCTGCACTGCCTAATTTATTAACCATAAAGTTCACATTGCCAAAAAATGTTGCACACAGACTTTTCACGTCTCTTCTCTCAAAGAGTAATAATCACACCCACTCTGTGTGGACTTCTTCAAATAAGCAGATTGATAATTCTTGAATATTTAAACATTGTAACCTGAGAGTTGAAAATGTTACACCTTAAGAAAAAGTTTTCATATTCATAAAAGAAACTCCGTGGTGAATTTTGGAATATTCGTGGTGTCCATTTTTGCATCACTTTAGATCCCAGAGTTCCCACATCTGAAAGGGCCACCCCTCAGGAGGAACCATAAACTGCTTTGGAAATGTTACTGGTGAGGAGTGAAATGTAATGGCACTGTGAATAAGCCTAGAAAAATTGTGTCTGAACTTGCATTGCAGCTTGGTCTCATCATTTTATTCAGACCTGAGGGCTCACTAATAGCCATCTTCAAGGGAAATTTTCAGCCTGCAGCTAAACCCCACTTTGTGTTACGTGATGCTCCTTGGTACTCCAGACAACAGTTTTCTGTTCAGTTTTGCTACAAAACTTCCACGTGCCTACACTTGTACCATCTATCTGCCAATGTCAGGAGAAAAACTGCTCGGTGTCTCAACGTGTGGTCTCTCAGCAGTCTGATTCTACTGACAAGCCCTGGACAGACTTTCAGATTATCTTCTCATATAATAGTTTTACAGAGGCAAGAGTAAGACCTCATTTTTTAAGAAGTGGTGTTGCATGGAAAGGGCAGTTTTGACTTAGAGAAGTACAGACAGTTTTATTTTATGTTTTATTATAGTACTAAAAAGGATTTCTGCAGTGTGCAATGTCTGTGGAACACTTCCCATGACTTTAATAAACCCTAGTGCCATAGATGTTCATTTTAGCTGCATAAGAATTTGGCCCATGTGTAGAAATTTATATTTACATTGTAGGATTTTATATGGAGGTTTTTGGCAGGAAATTCAGCAGATTTTTATAGAAAAGTAAGAATAAGGTCTTGCATTTATAAATATACCTTTTCTTTCATTCAGTTTTACTATTGGGATATCCTTGGACTACTATCTTAGAAAGCTGAGTGATTAAAAAGATAGTAAAATCCAGAGGTCTACATTGAAATCAGCTTCTTCTGTTATCAGTAACAGTAGTGGATTTGAGAGCAGTTAGCACCTTAAAGGATTTGGCTCAATAGAAACAATGAAGACTTCATATTTAACTGCATATTCCCTTTGAAGCACAGAAATGATGAGGAATCCCCCTGGGAACAGGAGAGAAATGAGGAATGTTTAACACATACACACACACAGAGAGTATGTCAAAATGGGAATCTAGATACTCACAAGCAGAACTAAGAGTGTAGGAAACTTTCTTTTCCTTGAAAGCAGGTATGAAAGATTAAGGAAGTGAACTTAAACCAAACCAAACAAAGCACACTGGAAGAGGAGTGCAGCGATGGCAGGGGATATTTGCAACACGATTGATCAAGTATTTTTCATCACAAAAAAAGCATACCCACATGAAACCAAATAATCCCTGTGTGGGCTGAATTAGGTTTAGAAATACAACTGGTTTTAACAGCATGATTCACAAGGAACATAAAAAATGGCAGAAAGAAAAGAAGAGAGTTGCTTTTCCAAGTGGGCACTTTGCACAGGTCTGATTTTCTGAGTGGTGAAATACATCCCACTCCACACAACCATCTGCTCAGGGCAAACAGCTGAGGCAAGACCTTTTCCTAAGCTACCCTTGCTACAGGGCTCAGGGTCTCTTTTTCTGAAGGACCCACGAGTCATAGCTGCAGTGCTTCAACAGCTGTATCTAGCTATTAGTAAATGCAATCAAACAAAAGGCTTCAACTGGCTTTCAATAGGAAAGACCCACTTGAAAACAGGATTGCACAGGAACAGATGCCTGAATTTAATCACCAAAAAGGCCTCAAAACTGGTGGGATAAAATAGTTAGGGCACATGGCAAAGATGTGTTCTCCCCAGGAAAACAGAAATACTGTACTTCAGGGATGTGAGGGGAAGATTACTCCCAGGATCAAAAGCTGAGTCCTGGAGCATTAGAACTGAAGTGTGCCTTGAAGGAAAGGTATGTCTCTGTGCAAACAATGCCCAAATGTACTTTGATATACTAGATCTTGAAAAGTAAAAGGAATTTTTTTAAAGATAGGAATTTTACACAATATTTTTAAAGTTCCAAAATATCAAGAAGCTGTTGATGGTCAAAACAAAACAGAACAAAACAAAACAAAACACTGCTAAATTCAGCTGTTGCAAAGAGTGTCATTAGTACAGAGTAGAGATATTCCCCCATCTGAAAAGCCTTGACAATGTGTGTCTTCCAGTCTAAGCCATCATAACATAGGTAAGTTGCATGTTTAAAATATTTTGGAATGCTGTATTACTTTGTTATCCTCCCAAAATAATCACTCCCTAACATCGGCCTAGTGTGTACTTTCAAGTGTGATGTTTTCGGCTGTCTTCAATAACTTACAAATAGTTGCAGTAGATTTGCTTCATTAATAAGAAGGGGGAAAAAAGGGCAGTCAAGACCTTTCTTGCCAAGATCTAACCCAGGGAATATTTTGACAGCTAAATTATAAACTATGAGAACCAAAGGAGTTGTTATGGACCATCAACTACAGTGAGGGCAGGGAGTGTTATTCAATTAATCATTTTACTCATTAGAGGTAAGTAAAAGCCAAAATAAAGTTAATCAAAGTCCTTTATACTCTGTTTAGAGCAGCTCCCTGTGTCTTGATGGATTCTTCTTGCAACAACAATGATGTTTCAAAGACAGATCGATAAAGAGAAATTCCTGAAGTTTTGAAAATTAGCACCTTTCCCTAGCTGTAAGTCAATCAAGAAAAAACACCAAAAAGAAATCAAGAAGTCAACACAAGTTCAGCGAGACTTTAACATGTGTGTCCCAAATTGCTAGGTTTAAGTCCTTGTCTTTTCCCCAGCAGCTAATTTTCCCTTTTTGAAGTACTCACAGAAGGTCAGGACCAGTTTAAACATCAAAGCTCTGTGAATTAAACAGTTTCATGGAAAACAGGGGAAGAAAACTTGTCAGAAGTAAGACTCTACAGTAATGCAGCATGGCCTGCCTTCTGTCCAGGACAAACTGTGCATTTGGAATCAGTCCTAGGTTGCACTGGCTCGTAGGGGTAGAGCTGAAGGCATGGCTCACGTGCATACACAGGCACAGTACTTCGTCCCTGAAAAACGCACTCTTTGCTATTTGATAGCTTGACTCCCTCTGTGCTTTCAACTATCGACTGAATGCTGATGAATTTCCATTGATATGTTCTATAAAGTCTCAAAATACAGTAGGACAGACAATGTATGAAATATGAATGCTAATTGCTAGAAAATAACTCACAACTCCAGTTCTTATTCCCTTATCAATACAGAAGCTCCATGGAAATAGCTCTTCTTTAGAAGAAAATAGGACACCTTCTTTTAATCCATTTCTAAGACAATGTAGTTTTGATAACTATCATTAAAATGTCTTTTCAAAAGTGTTACTGTAATTTCCTTTCTATTGGGCAGCCCTGAACACAATATATGCTTTTAGAACAAAATTAGTGAAGAATTAATTCTGAACTTGCAGGCATTTATGATTAATATCCTATTATTGTGACAACTAATAGAAGACTCCCATAAGAACTGTGGGTTCAATTCCTTTGGGAATTTTCAGAGAGGGCACTTATCATGACACAGCCAAGTCCTCTGGGCTTAAAAACTGAGCCAGAAATCCAGCAACACCTGATTCACTTTTGCCTCATCTAGGAATCTTGTGATAATGATGAAACAAAAATTCTTTCCAGTCTTCCTCCAGTATCTGCACAATCTTCAGACAGTGCAACGATGGGCACAGTAGCAGAACCCTGCTAGAACAAAGACCTTAAAAGTGGTATGTGTAAAAGCATGGCTTACCGGCTCCCCTAGACACTGCTTCAATCTGTTTGCCAAAATAACTGCCTTCCATTTGCTGTTGCAAGAAACAATATAGGAAGCATTATTCAGCAAATGAAAGGTGTGTCGAACCACTGAAGATAAAATTCCATCCACAAACCCATGCTGAGCTGATATCGAGAAACATTTCCCAGAAGTACTCAGCCAGCTTCTCAAAGCAAAACGCCTCGGCACGGCTCGGCACTGCGCGCTCGTGCTGGTGGGACTCCGCTCATTTCACCAGAGCTGTGTCGGCAAGAAAGTCAAAGAAAATGGTGATAAATCAGATTTTTTTCTTTGCCTTCTCTGCTGCTGTGCTTTAGGAGCATAAATGGTAAAGGGGGGAAAAAAAGAGGGGGGGGGGGGGGGGGGCACAAAGTTCATACCATCAAACACATGTGGAAGTTGTGTTTCATTTTCCATAAGCATTTGCTTTAGGAACTGGGCTTCAGGAGTTGCATTCCTCTCACAAAGGAAAAAGGAACAGAAAAGGAGTCGTGTAACGTATTGGTCATTTTTAACATCACAGAAGTACCTTCTTAGATCTGTGTTCCACATTATAATGTTAATAAGGTTTTTTAAAAAATGTAATTTAAGTACCTCTGAGTCGAAAATAATGTGTGGAAGATGCTCCATTGAAGAAGATGCACTATACTCATTCATAAATTCATTGGATGGTTTAGATTGGGAGGCACCTTGAAGATCACCTAATTCCAACCCCCCTGCCATGGGCAAGGACACATTCCTCTAGACCAGGTTGAAGAAAGCCTCATCCAGACTGCCTGCATCCACACCCTCCCCAGGCAGCCTGTTCCACTGTCTTACTACTCTCACTGTAAAGAATTTCTTCCTAGTATCCAGTGTAAATCTGCCCTCTTCAAGCTTAAGTCCATTACCTCTCATCCTATTACTACAAGTTCTTGTAACAAGTCCCACACCAGTTTTCTTGTAGGCCCCTGTCAGGTTTTGGAAGGCTGCTCTTAGGTCTCCCCAGGGACTTCTTTTCTCCAGGCTGAACATCCCTAACTCTTGCAGCCTGTTCCTGTAGGGGAGGCTCTCTAGCTGTCTGAATGAGACACATCCACCGGTTCATGCCATGTGTTAAGCTCCATCCATGACAACCTTTGCACCATCTTTTAAGCAGGTCTATTGCTATTCCAAACCAAGCTGTCTGTGATGAAGCAGCACAATTCAGAAAGCAAAGAGATGCAAGTAGCTCAAGTGGTCAATGTGTTAAATCCCCAATGTACTTTTAAAACAAATAACATTTTTAGAATGGTAATTGCTACTTTGACAGCACTTGGACTACATGGCAAAGTATCCTCAGAATGTTCTTTTGGAAAAATTGTGCTCAAAGTCCAAGAGAAACTATATTCAAAGAGTATGTGTCCAGTAAGTTATCATTTCTTGGAAGTAATGGATTTCATGAATTTCATGGCTATCTGATGTTCAGTCCCCTCTTTCTTTGGATTCTGAATAGCAATGGCTAAAATATTATTTTAAACTGCTAGTGTTGAACTTTCAGAGGTGGGTCCCCGTATGGGAGGTGAAGGGCAGGTGTCCTGCTGAGATAATGTCACTCCTCAGCTTGCTGAAAACCATTGTGAAGTGCACTCAGAGTATGACGTTATCTCAGCAGGCTCCATGCACCCTGGAGTGCCCTACTGCTTAAATGACAATGCTGAAAGGTGGTAGGAGGATGGCAACAAAAGAAAAGTTTTACATAGGGATGGTGGCTAGATGTAGTACAGCTGGTTAAAATAATTAATAGATGCAGAACTCACAGAATGACCAAAATTCCAATCCCTGCCCGAGGACAGCTGCCAGAAAATGCCAGGGGTACAATATTTCATCCAATATCTGGTCTAATATTCAATCCTTGAATCAGCTGCTAGAATCATATGCCAGTCAGAGCTGTTCTTATGAGAGTGAAATCTGCAAAACTTAATAAAAGTCAAGTGGATGTCAATGGGACTATCGTGAGCTATTATGAGAAATATATTCAGGCTCTGATACAATGCCAATGGACAATTCATGACTAAATTATTTGCTGTGATTTATTTGCTGCCGTATCTCGGTTTGTGGCAGGCATGAAGAGCTGAAAGCTGGGAGATTTCCCAGGTTCCAAAGTAGTTCTGGAAGAAATACAGGCTGCTCCTAAGCTTGCATTGGACCTGGAGGGAATATTAATCCAATTTTTTAATTGAACTAACCCCAAATTTGTTACCTGGTTCCCTTAAAGCTTCCCTCTCACATATTTCCTAGTGGTACTAAAATACAAACATGCCCCCCACCCCCTCAAGCCTCTCTACCAGACCACAGCTGTGTCAGCTGTGTCAGACTGAGAGCTGGAAGGAAGTCAAAGGCATCCCCCAAAGCCTGGGATGGAGTGTTACTGAAAAAAAAGTGTGGCTGTTGGCTTGCAGAAAATGCAGTCACTTGCAGTGCCCAGTAAAGTCAATCACTGGTCACTGTGAGCTGGATTTGCACGCTGAGGCTTGCAGGGGCAGAATGACAATATTTTTACAGACTCACAGTGTTAGGGGTTGGAAGGGACCTCAAAAGATCATCCAGTCCCACCCCCTGCCAGAGCAGGATCACTTAGAGCAGGTCACACAGGACCGCATCCAGGTGGATTTTGAATCTCTCCAGAGAGGGAGAGATTTACTGGGAAGCTTGGTTTTCTATTTTCAGCCCACCCCTGCTTTCTCAATTGTGGCACCCCCTTTTCAAGGAGGTGTTTTGGGTGGCATTGAGATCAGATAGCTGCAGCTGAGAGCCCAAACCTTTGGCAGCAGGCACAGACAGGAAAATACAACCTGCCCTCCTCAGAGGCAGTCGAAAGCCGTATGGCTGAAGGTGCAAGTACTTCTCTAAACTGTTTGAGTCCATCTCTAATGGAAATCTAATGGAAATCATAAATTACCGGAAAAGGTCCACAGGTGCTGAAATTTACTACTGTGTTGACTGCTGGCAAGGTCTGAAAGTGAAGAACAATGCAAGATGTGCTAGGAAAATGAAATATTTATGACATTCATATTCTCCCTCAAGCTTAAAAAAACACCCAGGAAACCTTTTGCTTAGTGACCAAATAATAAAGCCAAAAAATGAAAAACAAAACAAATGAGGGGGGAAAAAAAAGAAAGAAAAAAACCCTGGACCCAAGTGGCTGTTTTTAGAACTGTCTTTGCAAAGGGGATACTTCTCAGAATAGGTCATAGGATTTTTTTATTTAGAGTATTGTAACATTATCTGAGTGTAAGAAAAAATTGGTCTCGATGAAGAGAAGAATGGAATGGCTCATGGTGTTAAACTCTGAATAATCAATAGCAGTTCTCAATATGCTATTCAGCGTTGTACATTGCTTGATATTATATGCACAGACAGGAAGTTGAGATAATTTTTCCTACAAGTAAATGCTTGCCATAGTTATTGTAGTTTGCATGAGACAGGAATGACTCGGAGCAAGGACAATAAAAAAGCAGGGGGAAATTACACTACAGATTTGATCTGGCTTCCACAATCAGTTTGGCAATTGGTTTCACTGGGAACAGCTTCAAGCCTTGCAAGAATTAATGAAAAATAAAGGTTGGCTTTGAGCAGAATTGGCACAAAAGATAATGTGAATGGCGTGAAAGGTTTTGATTTTATGTATTAGATGTGGGCAGGGGGTGCAGAGCAATCACTTCTAGGTTTTCCAAACACAAACTTCAATATTAACTTGGTGGCAGTCCTGTTTTAAACAATTCACACCTAGTTGCACCTTGAAGGCTCAGCTGTCGCGCTGATGTCTACCATATGTGCAGCACGACAATGTAAAAAATGGGGTGACAGGACAGCTAGGATCTCACTCGTCAGGTGCAGATACATTTCTATAACATACCTTGTTTTTTAACACTAATTCTTTAGAGGTAAGGCTATGCTTGAAAGTCAAGGACTGGTTGGTTTTTAAGAAGCACAAAGAAAGTGTGGTGAGAACAGAGATACAAGGAAACGACCCTGCCATCAAACCCACATGCACAAAGCCCACGGGAGACAGTGTCCTTCAGCATGAGCTGACCGTCCCTCTGAGCCCAACAACGTACTGGATTATGACTCTTGTCTTTCTCTCCCTGGAATGCACTGTACATAACGGATCAAGCCTGATTTCTAAATGACTCCACAAGAGGTCACCACACGACGAACAAATTATTGTCATGGATTTTGTAATGTCATTGCTTAAATTTCACAGACATTGATATCTACCTGCTGAACTGGATGGGAAGGAGTTCAAGTGAAAAAGCAGCATATATCATCCTTGTGGGGTCCTGCACTTCAACAAGGTCAGAAAGGCAATGGTGTTAGATCCTAATGGTGCAACAAATTATGTGAGTGGTGTTACCAGTGTGTCACAGGATCAGCCTCACATTGCTTGTGGAGCTCAGGCTTGGAGGATGCCCTGGCACCGTGCAATGGTGTATGCCAGACACCCAAGTCAGTGTGGTTTGAGCTACCTCTGAAACTGTAAGGGGTCTAGCTATGTGTACAGGCTTGTAGGCACAACACCTACACTAATCTGCTGTTAAGAGGCAGAACTAATGAACGTGCTGTTTTTGTAGCCACGCTGAGCTGATGTCCCTGACCATGCTGTGAGGCCACGCAGCTCTCTTGGGGCTAAGCTGGCTGTGTGAAGCATGGTGCTGAGCTCTGCGCATGTGCCCCTGGCGGCGACCAAGCTGAGCCTCAGAGAAACATCACGACAGTTGGGTACATCCACAAGCTGTCTCCTCCAGACCACTGATGAGCCCTACCAAATAAAGCGAGGAGCAGGCGATTGGTAAGGGCTCATGTTTTAGACAGCTTAATGAGAAACTGTTGGAGGTCAGAGTGACATTAATCCCCAACAACACAGGGACATGCTTAAAAGTGGCTGGACACTTCCTCCAGCCCCCGCCCAGCAAAATGTTTAAGCATGTGCTCACCTAGAAACATTACAGCTGGCTTGTTGATATACTTAATAAGGAGCATGGGAGAATCACGTGCCTTAAAAAAAAAAAAAAAAAAAAGCGCTGTCTGGGATCTAAAAAGACAGATAAACCAATATGTTCATTTTTGATTTGCCTGTGACATTCTAAAGGTTCAGGAGCTGTGAAATTCTGAGTCTGGAAACAGTTTCCAAGTGCTGTTTTGTGCACTGATTTGATTTGTACAAGGATCAGCCTGAGACAGGTCACAGAGAGCAAATCACTTTAGTAAGCTAAACAGTAGTAATAATTTTAAGTGCTATTTTCCCCTTGAGATTAATTTTATTTTCTAATATAACCAGAGGCCAGTCAGAAAAGAGGAGAAGAGAATGACATTTGCCTGGACCCTAAAAGAAAGCTTAATGATGGAGAGGGGGTTCAAAGATAATGGTAGATGGGGAGAGGCAACTGTAATAACACAGAGAGACTACATTTGTGGTGGATGAAATTCACCCTTATGTACAGGGCTAGGACAAGGATCATAAAGTTTAAATGTTTACCCAGCACAGAGGTGAATTTCAGCCCTGGTTACTTGCCTGTCCTCCAAGTGTGCACACACAGAACTAAGCAAAATAAACAGACCCAAACCCCATGATAAGTCTCTCAAAGCAGCAGGCTAGCACAGCAGTATTTCTATTTTATGCACAAAGAAATGGTGTCAAAAAGGTACTAGATAACAAAGATTGCTTTAAGGATTTCTGTGGAGAGGTGTGTGCATAAAAGGAGAAGAGGGAAGTTGGTTTCAAATCAAATAAACCAAGAAAATCAGCAGCAACGTCCTTGCTTCTGCACGATGCAATTAGCTGGACGGACTACGAAGCTCCACACAGTCTTTCCACACTCAAGGAAAAGCAGCCTGTTCCAAACAGCCACGATAAAAACTGACTTCTCCGGACCATGACTGATCCCTGGGTGTAACAGCTGAGTTCTACTTGTTCTTCCTGTGATTTCCCAGCCCTGAAGGATGCATTTTCCTATCTTAGCTCTTCATAATGCCTTACCCATGCCCATCTAGTAATTCCTGTATAAACACAGACACTTCCTTTAACCATTCCCTAAATCCTGCATTTGCCAGTACTGTCATAAATTCTGCTTAAGGGCAGAAAAATCCTCTAGCAATGGTGGATTGTGTGGTCCTACAGGCACAGCTCTAACCAAAAGAATTTTGGATGAGGGATCCCTGTATTTCCTGTAGTTAGGAGTCCTAGAATTTGTATGGGGTTTAAATAGGCTTCCAACAATTAACAACAAGGTCTTGGTAGCTGCTGTGGGATGTGGGTTGTGTCCTATGGCCTTTTATAAAAAGCAGTGATTTGTTAGCCAAAAGCCTCTGGAAATTGACGCTAATTTTGGTAAAATGTTGAATAAGAAAAGTAAATATTATGATTTTTTTTTTTAAGGCATTACTGTATTTCTACATTTTCAGTTTGCTTTTGCTTAGATACTGAAGCTGAAAAAGGCAAGATAGAAAACATAAAATTTTGTGAGTTAAATTCAAGATTTTTTTTAACTTGTAAGAGAAATAAACCCAAACAGCAACATTTATCACAACTAAGGCTTCCCATTTAGAATGAAGTAGCTGTGATTTACATTTTTTTTAAAGGCATATTTATAGCATCTTGAAACTCAACATATAAAATCAGCCTAACTAATGACCCAAGAGTTCATTTGGAGGCTCAGCTCCTGAGATACATCATCTGAAACTCCCTCTGGGTTGTCCGTAGCGCTGCACAACCGTGAAGGATTACAACGCTAGTCAAGCACTAACTATAGTTTTAATCTTACAGGCACTTGCACGCATAAAATGCGTCCTATATGTAAGCAGCCCTTTTCAGTTCAAAACATTTGTTCACCTATATAAAGTTATTTACATGCACAAGTGTTTGTAGGTTCAAGGCCTATAACCTAACAAGCAACAATAATGTTCTTAGCAGTCCCTCTTGAGCTACTTCTTGGAAGCAGTTTACCCTAGGGAGGAAAAGAGTTTCTAAGTATCTATCATTTTAACTAGTGTCCTTCATCAGGCCTCTCTCTGATCCTTCACAACTCACAAGATTTAAAAATACAGTATTTCCTACCACAACTGTTTTACTGGAGATGCAAAGCATATGGCAAATTTTGAGTAAACTGTGCACCCTTCCCCAGAGAAAATACATGTAAAAATAAACTCGCTGTCGAATCTAAAAAAAGGCACCACATTTACAACACAGCTAAGCCGCTGCTGCACAACAGGAAAAATTGAGAGAGTTAGAAGCAGCACAACTTTGCTAAGCAAACAAGGAGGAAAACAGGGAACTGGTGCAAAAGAGATCTGAAAACCAAACTGACATTGTTAGCAGTAACACCTCCCTCCATTAAAGTCTCTTACTGTCAACTTTCAGGGTATTTTGCCTTCAGCTTCAGATCCCGCTTCGTGTTTATCCTCCAAACCGCCGTTCCTGCATTCAAAATGGACAGTCTGTCTCTCTTAAGAGTTGATTCAGCAACTGGATCTACAAGGATGCACATCTGCATTGTTGTGAAGCCCAGTTCCTTTCCAATATAAAATGCTCTATAGATAGCAATTTTTTCCACCGTTACTAAATATAATGAGTCCTGGAGTGGAACTTGGCAGCTTTTTAGCATTGTACAGCAATTACCAGGAAGAAGTGAAGAACACCATCATTTCCAAATGAAAGAACAGGGAATTAGATGAGCATAATGCAATTCTCCATTGGAATAAGGATGGGACACTGGAATTCTATAGGATCTTTTTTACATATACAAATGGGCTCTTCTGAATTTCAGAGATGCTCGATGCAGCATAAATAGTCTTTTGTCAGCTAAAACCCAGTCGGTCTCTGAGCTGAAGTCAAAGGAGTTTACACTACCTGAAAAAAGAGCCTCTATTTCTCATCATAAATAACCCGTCTGGGTTTGGAGAGCGCATTTTAAAGCGGGAGATAGAAAAGAGCCGTTCCTACCAAATAAATAAAATTAAATCTACTGCACCAGCTATTTAGATTGCCCCCAAAGCAACTCCTTTCTCCTTTTCTCCTGAGCTTGAGCCTACATGAGAAAAGAGTGACCCCTCATTAATACCCTCCTTACAGACTGCTTATTGTTTTTACTTGTTTTATTTCCCTGCACTTGGAAATAGAAGCAATAAATTTCCAGGGAAATGAAACTCACTTATCAGATTTTCCAAGCATCAAGTTTCATATTAGGAAAGTAAAAAAAAAATAATAAATAAACAAATGAAAAATTCTTACTGGACTCAATATAGCTGTAAACCAATATATGGAAGCTCTATCAGAGATTAAGCCTTGCTAGTAGGCTCGCTGCTATAAACCTCAAGTTTCAGTCACAAATTTTCTTGTAAGGGACAACAAATTTACGGAACAAGCCTTTAGTGATTCACAAGCTAGGCCCTTCAAACCAAATCAATGCAGCTGACATTTAACAAGATCTAATATTGTCCAAGTTCGAAACAAAATGTGGATGGGCAGTGATTGTCCTTCACAAACCTTCCTGACCAGCTAATTGCAAGGTATTCAGGTTTTATCTTCCTTCCAATAAGCAATGTCTTTTTTAAATCTAACACTCAAATGGGATAATAACAGGAATAAGATAATGGGAATAAGAAATTTCCCAGTTAAAAGTTTTGTTTACTCTTCAAAAATGCTTTTTCCCCCTTATTATCCTGTTGCTTATTAGTAGACAGATACTATTTTGCTAATCACTGCCCAATTGTGTCTCTCAGCATCCTTTCAACTGACCTCGCTGAGATTTGGGCTCACACAGAGACCAGGACAGGATCAGGCTGACAGAGAAAATCTTGGACCAGGTTCTATTGTCATTTGTACAGATCAGGATGGATGCTGCTCAGCTTAGTGCAATGGGTCTAGAATTATTTGTTTTTTTTCAGCAAGAATTTGGTTCACACAGAGAAATCCTCTCACTGGGGTAAATATAAATATTGGGGTGGGGGTGCAGAACAAGGCTATTTCAAGCTGCTGACCAAAGAGAAAGAAATCTCAAAGGTTTTTAGAAACCTTATAAACACATGCCTGGCAGGAAAATTTCATATTGCCTGTGTTTATGTACAAATCTAAGTAGCTACGCTTCATCACGAAAGAGAAGAGGCTGTTAAACGTCTGACCCCAGTATAGGCAGCTCAGGAGTGGCTGGGGAAAGGGGCAGCAGGCAGAGGCCCAGCTTCTGGGGACACCCAGGTCACCCCTGCCAGCAGGTCTGCCCCCAGAACTTTATTCTCTGACCCCTAGGACTGACCGGGCTGCTGCTTCTGAGCAGCCATTCCAGCCTGTCAGACAAGCCTTAAATACTACATCAAAGTTACTGTTAGATTTCAATGAGGAGGCACTTCAGTGTGTCCCAATCATCCCTTAATCTTTAAGTGTGGGGTTGGGTTTTTTCTCTCTCTGAAGGATCGTGGTTGTTGTTTCCCCCCCACCCCAAGAGCTCTAAATGAGCCAAAGCAAGCAGCACTAAGCCATCAAAACAAGCCAGAGCAAAATAACCTCTTTTTTCTTTTTTTCTCTCTTTTTTTTTTTTTCTCCTGGTGCCACGGGGAGGCACTGCAGCCTGCGTTATGGAAGGATTTTTTTTTTTTAATTATTAAAAAAAAAAGGGGCGGGGGGTGGGGGGGAAGGCAGGAAAGAAAAGAGAAAGAGGGGAGGGGGGCGGGGGAAGGAGGGGAAAAAAAAAAAAAAAGGAACCAACCACCCTGGTGAAGTGTCTATTCGACACCGGCACAGCTCTGGTGTCATTCCCTATTTAATGGCTGTCAGTGAGGGGGAAAGACAACGTGGTGGGTAATTAAAACCAAATTGCAGGCAGGAGATGACTGCAGAAGAATGATATTGTCATTAATACTGATTTAACATGCACCTGGGTAAGGTGAGAGAGTGCAGCTAGGGAAATCGCAAAGGCACCGGGGTTGCCTAATCTGAAGATGTCGGGTTTCCAGCCAAAGCGTGTTTAAAACCCGAATAAAACCATCATATTCTGACAGCGGGCAGAAAACTGAAACAAATGTGCTACACATGTCTGCTAAAAGGAAAAACCCCTCCAAGCTTGTGCTCGCTGCAGAGCAAGCACCGCGTCCTCTCTCGAGTTCAAAAGTGGGGTTTTTTAAAGCGGGTTTTTGCGTTGGGTTCTCTCATATCTCGGTTTCTAGTGTTCATTGCTTCCTCTGCTTTTACAAAGCTGACTGACGAGAAATGACCTTTGTTAGATGGAGAGGGGAAAAAACACTGACAAATCCAGTCTGTCTCACAGAGAAAAATTCTGCTCCATTAATATTTCAGCGAGTAAAGATCCCCCACCTAGTATTTAGCGCCAGCAGTAGTGCAATTCACTTGTGAAGAAAGGAAACTGTGGACTAGCTACAGAGACAGGAGGTAAAACAAGGAAAGTTTGTTAATGATAACGTGTTGCAGGCTGCACGGCTCTGTAATGTTCAAGCCCTGATCAGCTTCACTCCTAAGGTTCACCCCCAGATTTGGTAGAGCTGGGTAAAGCTGTTGTCTGATCAGCATATCGCTCAAACAGAGAAAATCAGAAGCTCTCAACTATAAATCAAACTACTGGACTTTGGACTTTTCCTTAATGAAACAATGCAAGTTCAATGCTCTATTTTTTACAAAACCTAAAGATGAAAAACTGTATTTTACTAAACCTATGTTCCTTTTCTTTCTTTCTCCACCTCTGCTGTTGTTTTGGGGTTTTTTGTTTGGGTTTTGGTTTTTTTGTGGGTTTGGGTTTTTTGTTGGTTTTTTTTGACAATTCACTCTCTGGACATCATATCAAGTTCAAATAACTGGATGGGGGGCTGTGCAGCCTTCTCAGGCAACATATTGCTGTAGAGGAAAATGTTCAAGCTACAGCTGAAATCAGGGCAGTAACTGATAAATCTCCTTTTGGTTCAGTCGTGAATGAAATGCATGCATTACGGAAATGACCACCTCCCCCGCCTTGCTCCTCAAAAGCCAGTCTTTAAAGAAGACATGAAGTTATACACACATTCCACAGAGAAAGCATAGTCAAAGGCTGGACTTCAAAAGCAAAAATAAAGGCAAAATGAAAATAAAAGCAAAGATAAAAGAGCTCAGGTAGAGAAAATAAAGGTGGTGGGTCCTGACCAAAATCCACAGCGAAGTTCCCAGGAAATTCAGTAGACTTGATCAGACTCATCACGATCATCACGATGACAGGACTGAAAAGTCTCTCTGTTTCATTTTCCCTTTTTGCATTATTTGTAAGAATCTGAAATGTACAATTGGACTTTTAATTAAATTAAAAATATACCTGTCATCTTTTTGTATACTTCCTCCTACCACACTGCCTGTAAATAAAACATTCCTGTTCCTTGCCCCACACTCAATCCAGCAAACAGGGACTAGCACGCTCTGGCTCTCCTTGGGGGCTTCTGGTTTGGGGGACAGAAAGAAGCTGGCACCATTCACTGGCAGGAGAGACTTCAGAAAATGCTCCTTTTCAGAGAGTGCTACAAAGGGAGCTCAGCTATGGGTCAGAACATACTCAGACACCTTGAAAGGTGGGTGTCAAGTATGTTGAAATGACAAAACCACATAAAACCAGGGTGAGGAATGACAGATGCACAGCTGAAAGAAAAAAATGCCTGCCCATGGTCTGGGCTGAGTTTCTGGGGATGCCACGGTGCCCAACCCACGGCACTGAACAAGCCACGGTATCGCCAGGCCCCTGATTCTCTTTTACAAAATGCTGCTGCTAATTCACTGCCATTGCTGTCTTAAAGGTGCTGGGATCGTGTGACAGGAGAGGCCATGGAAAAACCTAGGCAGGCAGGTGCTGTTTATCTCGCTGGCTGAACACAGCACAAGCTGCTGAGCTTCATTAGAAAGCACTGGCAGAAAAATGTGAGATCCACCCAAATCAGTGCAAGTTTCAGTGACTTTACTGGACAGGCTTGGAAACCAGTTGCAGTATCAACCATTTCTAAATGAAAACCTGCTTAGGTGACCATCAGATCATGCCCTTGCTTGCCTGTTTCACTCAAATACCTTTTTTCCGCTGCTGTAAAAACTGGAATTCCACTGGCAGTCACAAAGAACATATGCTGGTCGGATGAACACAACATCAGCTTTTTTTCCTTGGGTGTGTGTGTATGAATATTTTATGGCTTGGTATTTTCCAGATCCAAGATCAGAATTCAGCTATCAATTTTCTGGACCCTGACACTCCATTTTCTTAATTGATAGTAATTTAAAAATCAAGTGACTTATTTGCAGTCTACTTTCTTGTTTAAGAAAAAAGGGAAGCAGACATCTTTATAATAGCTGCCTAGAGAAATGTCATGACAAATTGCAGCATAGATCAGAAATACTACTTAGTGAAGAGCTTAATACAAGCAGCTTAATACATAAATATGAAAAACTAGGAGCAGGATAAAAAAATTGGAATCCTAATCTCTTTTGCTCAACTTTAAAATCTCCAAGGCCCACATCCTAAAAACCCTCAGTGCTTTATTTTAAGATCAGAAGCAGTCCTTCTTGAGTTAGTAACACTAATTCAGTACGTGTGGCAATATTCACTGTGATAAGACCTGAAGTGCATTTTGTAGTTGGGAATATTGGTTGCATTTTCCCCTTCCTGTTCCTTCTCTTCTATCATTTGTGAAATGCATGCTATGTTTTTATTGCATCTGTCTAAATAGAGGGATTCAGATAAACCACTTCCACTGCTGCTGCACACGTTAGTTGTCTGAGAGGGATTTTTCTCTATATACACGGTCCTATGAAAACCTGTCCAAGGACACTTGATTTGCAAATACTTTTGTTATCTCCAAAATGGATCATTTTGTCATTTGGTTATTTTATCAAATGTTGTAAAGAAACCCTCAAAATGCTTTCTTTTTCTGACACACGAGAAAAGGGGAAAAATAAGGGCCTTGAACATTTTTAATGTTCTGTCCTCTCTGAATTCAGATAAAGAATCCAAACCTAACCAAAAGTCAGCCTCCAAATCACCATCATCTCTATGCTTACACACAAAGGGGTCTATATTCAATAAGCTCTGTGCTAATAACGCTTCAGATACCATCAAGAAGTTGTGCGTTTCCCAAGTATACCCAAGAAAGGAAGTGATCAGTCTTCAAAGCAATTGATAACTCATTGACAGAAAACAACAATGCTCAACCCAATAAAAACATCTCTTCTGAACTGAGGTGGAATCTGACCCGATTCCTAACAGCAGACTGCAATAAAGCACTGAAAATCACAAAGCAACTACCTGACACTTAATACTGGGTTATTATTAGAAAACTATTTTCTTGTGAAAAAAAAAAAATCATTTTCTTGTGCTGCTACAAGAAAAAGGCAAATAACATTCCTTCCACCTTTTAAAAATATTAATGCCTCTCTATTGAGTTTATTTGCAGTTGAAGTAAGAAATACAGGGGACAAATCTTCCCTAGGTGCAAGACGATATTGCTCTGTGGGCTTCACTGTAGCTATTTTCATTTATTCTAGGTCTGGACCTGGCAGAAGAATTTTATTTTTTTCCCCAGAAAGCTAACAGCTGCCAGCAGCAAACCCAGAAACATCCAGTTTCTGTTATATTTTGCTTTCACATGAAATGGAATGTCTTCAGGGAACACACAGGCATGCTAATGAGACAGGTTCAATGGAGATAGACATACCGGGCCAGCACCTTAGCCCCTGGTCTGGTTGCCCTGCGCTGCAAAGGCTCTGCGAAGCGGCTGGATAGCTGCTCTGAGGGGGGCATGGGAGGATTTCCATTGCATAGGGATTCTTGCTTATGAACTTTCATTAACACAGGGTTAATTTCTAAGGACACTAAGGAGTCAAAATGTCTTGCAATCATTCCAGGACTGCTACAAAGAGCCACTTTTGTAAAAAATAATAATAATTTTAAAACCTTGTTTGGATTCATGCAAATGTATTTTGTTTGCAAAGGAGAATATTGAATGTTGGACTTGTTTTAACTCAGCAAATACTGTAATATTAATGTATTCACTGAGTGGATTATGAAATTTATCTTGTAATTTGTTGCTGCTACTAGTTGTCATTTTTGATTCCTGGAAAAATGAAATAAGATTTAACTTCAAAAAGTTCTTCTTTATTATCTAATTAAATAAAGGTGACAGATTAATTGACTAATTGGTGCTCATGTATAGATGGAGACATATGGAAAGGATTTAAGATTAGACATATGGAAAGGATTTCTAAGATCTGTAAGACTGTGAGCAGCATTTTATCAGATGTTTTGTATACAACACGTGACCTGCACAAAACACTGCATTCAGCATATCAGCCAGATTCATAAATGGGGACATCTGAAATTCAGCCTCATGGACACATTCACAACCTGCAAAGATACAGACTAGCGGTTCCGTTTTGGACACAGACTCAGCAGCAAGGAGCAATCTTAAACACCTAGTAAATATAATTTTGAATAGCGATTACTTATTTTTGTTTGGGGACAGACTCTACCATTCATACTCCTCCAAGCTGTATACCAATGCTTGAAAATCACCCGTTCAATAGGGCTGCCGCACAAAAGTGCCAGACTTTGAATAACATCTTCGTTGGCTGATTTTAATAGGTACACAGAGGGATAGGGAGAGAAGGTGTGGGGTTGTAAGCCTCTCCATTTCAGTATTAATTCACAGGGAGATGGTCTAGACAACGGAACTCAGTGCCACAACGAACACGCAGACAATATACGCAGACCCAACGGATACAACCACGCTCGCAGCAAAAAAAAAAGAAAAAGAAAGAGTCAGACAAGCCTTGCAAGAGAAAAACAGTTGTGTTCTGTTAGGTTAATGGGTTGCAGTATCCCTGCCACATCTGCAACGGTTTTAGAGGATTTATACCTGTAGTGAAGCAAAAGATGACCGCATTGCATTATCTTCTTTCAAGTAAATACAATATATTCTTGAAATACTGCTTTGGTCAAGTGCCTAGGATTCTTGCTCGACTCTCTAGCAAAGATTTTGGCTGCCACTCAGTGCTGTAATATCTACTTGGAAATTTTCACTGAACAGCTAGCTACAGGAAGAAATGTGGACTCTTCCACAAACAAAAAATAAAATCAAAGCCGTGGCTACCCTGCAGGTGAGAGTTGAACTTGGGATTTGTCCAAATGCAGCGATGAAATCCCGAAACCCTGTAAGCATGTATTGGCTAGAGAATTGGTCACTCAGGGCCAAATCAGCAGAGCTATGGCACAGAAAAATAACATACTTTTTTTTTTTTTTTCAAGGCGGATGCAAAGCCAGCAGTCACTCAATAGGTAACAGAGATCCTAGGTGCAGTGGTGGGGACAGGCAGGCTGCCCAAGTGCACTAAAAAGCAATCCTCTTCATGTTGCATTATTCCTGAGGTGAAATAGGAATTGCCTCCATTGATGATCTTGAGCAGTCACAGCTCACTTCTTGCAAATACCATTGTCTCTTAGAGTTTCATCCCAATACCCAAATTAAGTTTTGTATATCAGGATATTTAAAACAACTAATTTTTCATCTTCTAGCATTAATAATACCTGGAAATAAGGAATGATACATTTTTAAATCCTGGCTCAGATTACCCTCTGGTACATTGTTATTCTGACTATACTTTCCCCTGTTTATTTAGCCTAACTGTAATAGTAACTCTTAGTCAAAATATGCACAATGGTGCCCACAAATAATGAATAATGAATTTAAAGATATTGATACTTTCCCTTGCTTTTCTGTAAATAGTTCATCAAAGTTAAAAGCCCTAACTCTTCCTAATCCTAACCATAACCTTGACTCAGACCATGACTTGGAGAAGCCTGGGAACCCAGCACTGCCTGTTAACCAAAAAAAAAAGAGTGATTCCTTCAAAGATATTGTGCTCTTATTTTATCTCCAGGAATTTGCAAACTCTCACACTCACTGGGTTGCTGTCTCCCTGCTTTTTCTAACTCACAGCCTAACTCCAGCTTAAAGCAGACAACCCTATATGGTTCCCCCTCAGAAACTGGAACATACCACAGCTTGTCATACTTAACACTTTTCCTGACCCTAACCCTAACTCTAACCCTAACTAAGCATGGGAACTGGATAAAGACTAACAGATTAGTCATGCTTTTTGTTCACCTGTCTAAAAGTTGCAAAAGACCAGCTCCTGCAGCCGCTCCTACACTGCAGTCCCCACTTTTCCAAACCTGAACCCTATTCCTCCCCTTAGGCAGGCATGGGAAACCTCCAACAGCCTCCAGCACAGAGTGGTGGTGCAGAGAGCAGACAAAAAAAAATTATTTTCAAGCCAGTATGCCCAAAGCAGTGCTGATTATGGCAACATTTTATTAAAAGCATCTCAACTGGTATATTAAACTGTTTAGTGCTCCTGACTTTAGGAATTCTGAGAGAACAGGTATAAACTAGTCTCACCCAGAAAATAGTTCTATGTAGTGAAGAGTGCATGCCAATTTCCTCATAGTTAGTAGGAGTATAAATTTATAACATGTTGTGAGGAACTGCAGCAGTCAAAATACGTACAGAAATACAATCCTGTTAACATTTTGTGCACATTACTTATGGAAGAACTAAAGAAGAAAAGGGGAAATATATATTGGTAAATATAATTTTTGGAAAGTTATAACCCAGTCTTCCAGGTTGCTTCTATCATAACCCCGTATTTCCTTGTCAATCCTACACTTCAAACAAGAGAGCCATAAAGACTGAATCATGATTCTGTGACTTCGGGGATACACGTTTATGTTAAAATAAGCAATAATAAAATCCTGGAGGATCTCAATGCCTGCTGACAGACCCACATTTTCCCCTATTCTGCTAGGATCCTATAAGCTATGTCTGTGCATGTTGTCTCCATATCTGAGCTTTAACTGTCTCAGGTACCAGCTCATAGTTTTCGTATTTTCTGGCATCAGCTGGCCCCTTTCCCTAACACAGGAATACATCTGAGAGATGAGTTCAATAGAAACAAAAATAATAATTAAAAAAAACACCAAAAAACCCAACAACAAACAAACAATCAGAAAAAACATTTGAAAAGCAAAACTATCCCTCTTCTAATTGTGGGCTCAGATTTTGCAGTTCTCTGTTTTCCTGCAATCCCACCCAGGTTGCCCATTCCCAATTTACAGGGCCCGCACGCCTCTCCGGGCACCAGCTGCGGCAACCGAAAGTAATTATCACTCCCAGCACAATAAGGTGTTGAAGGTAGTGGTGAGCATTCTGTGCAAAAAGAAAAAATTAGGAAGAAGGGAACCTGATGAAAGGAGATTAGTGTCTGTTAGTCTTTTGGAGAGGAATGGGGGAAAGCAAAGAGGAGGACAAAATAATAAACAACTCTGTTCCTTGGGGGACACTTGCATATGTAGTAGACATTGAAATAAGTTTTCTTTGAAGAGTGAACTCCTTTTGCTATGAAGTAAGCTGTACCAAATGAAATCAGAGATTTATGTTACAGTTGATGTATAACTGATCAAGAGAGTGACAGGATGGAGTTATAAGAACAGAGACTGAGAGAAAAACAGAATTAAACTAAAATGTACTTCTTTGGAAAATAACCTACACACACCAGGAAGGGGAATAGCCACGGCTGGAGAGCTCCCAGAGGCTGTATTGTAGGAGCAACCTAGCAGACCCTTCAGTACCTGTCCTGAACTACTTTTTTGGGGGTGGGAGGGAAAGAGGAGAGGGAGGGAAGATCTTACTGGAAAAGTTGTCAGAAGCAAGGCAGGGAGGGCGCAGAAGAATACGAGTTTGCTCCCAGAGACGGCAGAGAGGTCGGATCCGTTCTGACTCTCAGTCTCTTTCCAGGGGATCTAATTTGCAGTGAAGCCCCTGGGACTCCTGTCACCGACACTAGTAGGAATGAGATCACAGCCTGATTGTCTGTTCTACATTTTCCAAGAAAGTAGATTTTAGTACAGCAAAGGACTCATATAAGGATCTCTGTGAATAACTAGGGTATGCATATGCTGGGAAATGCTACTGTATGGAATATGGAGAAGGAAAGGATTTTTTGAGCTCTGTTATATTTCTGCAAGGGGTACAGGTTTATTTATAAAGATAACAGCTGCTCATTTTGATCTGGGTTTCACCATTTTTCCCTTTGAATTAATATCTCTGATAATTTGCTGCCCACTCACTTGCTATGGTGAGTATTGCCCAGCCTTTTTTAGGAGTGGTCAGCTATGGGGCAATGTCCCGCAGCAATAGATGAAACTGGTGGTAACTCCTTCAGCAAGCACAATAGCAAATGGGATACAAACTGTAATCACAAATACTAGGTCTTTGCATTGTGTAAATACGGTTTCCTCCTTAGTTACTCAAATGAAGCAAAAGCAGAATCAGACACAGGGAAATGTGAAACATTTCCAAAGAAATTGTGCCCAGCTCACCCGCTTTGTTAGAAGCTTCCAATTCAACAGTGCTCAAAGCTCAAAATATAGATAAATTGCAGTTTATGGAGCATTCACAGCAAAGACTGTTTTGTACAGCCATAAACTAATGTACGTGTTTTCACATGGATTTTCTGGTTTTGAATAGCCCTGACTTCAAGCTACACAAACCTTTCCACTTCTCTTTTGTACTGGAGATTTCTGAATGCTGTAAAATCCCCAGCTTTGGAAATGTGTGCAGATACAATTTTAAGCGAATAGTTGTGATTTGGTTTGAGTTTTGTTCACAAATCTCTGCAAACCAAATGACACCCTTTCTGGCAGTGCAGAAGAACCTTTCCAGTGCCTCTCACAAAACATCTTCCAGCCCCTTGAAGCCAGAAATTAGCTCAGATGTTCCACAGTGAAAAAAAAAACCACCTGAGGCCACCTGGAAAGCATCACCACATACACCACAGCAGGCCTTCAGCATTGACTCTTGATGTACTTTCCTTGACACATTTTCTCCATAGGTGGTAGAAGAAAGGTGGTGTGAACAGGTGACCTAAGGAAGGAGAGGTTTTATATATATCTATGTGCATGTGTGTGTATATGTATATACATATGTACACACACATAATCTCTATGTATATGAAAAAAGTCTAGTTCTTCCTGAAACAACTTTCTTTTGCTGCCCTTTTTCTAGTTGACCAAAATTAAGATGATCTATCACCTTAGAAGGCAGTCAGGCAGAACTGAGGCAAGAGTGGATGATGATTTGGGGGGGGGGGAGGCAAATATCAGAATATATTGATTACATTGTTTCTTTAGAAGTCTATTTCTTCAGTAGAAATCCTGCCTTGTTTTCTCCTCTCACTTTGTAATCTCTGCACCAGCTGCCAGAAAGGAACCATTAGGTGTTGGGGCAACAGATTCTTTCCCCTCTGCATACATACACAAAGCTGATCAATGTGTCACTACACAGCATTATCAGTTCAGTTCATTGCCATGATATACACTGGTGCTAGGAGTTTATGTGATGAATCACTCAGATATTCTATGGCTGTGTGGTTTCAGCTTCTGGAAGCTGCAAGACAATTTAAGCAGAATTTACAAAAACAAAACAAAAAGAAAAAAAAAGAAAAGAGAAAAATATATCAGAACATGCAGCACCTGCAGAATGAAATGTAAGTAAAAATTAAACTAGGTATACCTTTTACTCTATGTAAGAAAGAGCTACTTTCCATGGGTTAAAGCAGATAAAAATCCTGGATGTAGGTAAAAGTCTAGCAATTACCCTTCCAGTGGAAGCCAGAGCTGCTGATTTTGGTTAAGGGTCTTTACCTTGAAATGCTTATACATGTAGGTAAGTCCTGTTGGAATTATCGAAGTTCATTTCACATGCACACCACTGATACAACTGGCCTCAAAGACACCTCAGGTGAGCAGGCAAACATTTAAGTGACACAGTGGTGGGTACTAAAAAAAGTAGATGCTGTTGGACTCCAAACAGCGCAGCACTTGAAAGCCATAAAAGTGTAACACCACATAAGCATTAAACAACACCAGGTTGTTAACACAAGCCATTACACTGATGCCCTGTAATGCTTCCTTTGCCTCTTCTCTCATATTGTGAGGATGTTTTTCTAGGCCTTCATCATTCCCTGAAGCAGAAACTGCCTTATGGAAAGAATAAGACCAAAAGCATTATATGGGATTATGTGTTCATGGCAGAGCCCACATGTGAAAGGCAACACTACTATTCAGCTCCTCCTGGCTCTTGGGGGCAATTAAGAAGAGAGTACAGTGAGCAAATCTCCAGAGCAATTTCTTCCCCAGCCCTTTTGCTAAAGATGCAAACTGGGAGAAGATTTTTAGAATTACACAGGGAGGAATCCAAAATTCAGCTGGTCAGCAGCCAGTGATTCAGGTATTAAATTGTTTGTGATCCATTGCTTCATCTTCTGAAATTTACTCATGGGGAAACGCTACAAAATAAAACTTCAATACTACCGTAAGCTCCAAATAAAGCTTTTCTCTTTGATTGCCTCTATCTCATCTGTCTGTTTAGATTTGTGTGTCTAGTTAAGTGAATACAGAAGACCATACACTTGAAATGAAAACTACACAGAGTACACTCTTGACTTGTTACCATAATTTACCTTCTAAGTGGAACCTCTTATGAGCCTACTCAATTATATCTAAAATGACTGCACCTTTTTTTCAACACAGTGTACATACTGAACCTGTGGGTCTACAATCCTGAGCTGATGTAAAACTGCAGAGCTTCATCAAAATTCACAGGGGATTCCTGATCCACACCAACACATCCAGGGCCTCCAGAACCTATCAAACTGTAACACTGCTCCCAAGGGGAACAATATCAGTGTTAAGCAATAAAATGAAGTTGGTTTTCCGTCTAATGTTGATTTCTTTCCTAATACAATACTCTAGTTTATGCTTTTTCATGCAACAATACCTCAAATGCATGGCAGGTTTACACTGAAAAACCCACCGTTTAAAAATGCTTGTTAAATGCCGAGGGCTTGACAGTTCCTTTAAATAATACTGGGGAAAATGCACAAGAACATTTTGCTAGTGGAATGAAAAATGCTGCAGTTTACAGCTCTGTATGTCACCAAGAAATTAGTATAGATTTTTTTTCTAGGGACACTGTCAGGGCTGGCAGGCCTAAAATTAGACATACCAGGTATGCACTTCGTGCTGTCCCTCAGGTCTGCCTGTCAGCTCCCTGGGAACACAATTCCTGTATATTTCAATACCCTTCCTGCTCCGCGGATCCCCGAGAACAAAGCCGACGGGCAGAGCGCAGCACTTCATGACACGCATCTCTGCAATCAGGAAGCAACCCATCACCTTGGGGTTTGCTCCTGGCAGGTCACCTATTTAAAAAGCAGTATTACGTTCTGCAGAAAGAAAGAAACATTTCTATGTAATCTGGAACAGTGGAAGCTGAAAGATGGGCGGCTGAGCTACTCTGAAATATTCAGTGCTATTCTGAAGTGATAATCAGATATGAACTGAAAAATAAACCAATGGGTTCTCTCGTGATAAACTATCAATATTAACTAAAGGTCAGGAACAGTCAGATTTTGTTTGTCTTAGGCTTTGCTTTTTGCAGATGACATTAATTAATTTTGAACCTGTATCATTTGCCACTTTCATTTTTTGGTTTACAAATAAAAGAAATCCAACCCAAAAACCAACCAACCAAACAACCAACCAAACAAATCCCAAAACACCAATGACAGTAGGGACTCCTTTACTATGATTTTTTACCTTTTTCCAATTACGCGAATGGCTGAAGTTGACAGTGGCATGTTTTTGAGTGTGAATATGATAATTCCCTACCAGGAAAAAGATAACTTGATCCTCTTCATCCTGCCAGACTCTGCCTGCAACGCTGTACAGAATCTTAACTGAAACATTTTTAAATAGTGTCTAAAGCAATGTTTGGGATTGCTTTTAGGTTTTGCTGGGTTGGTTTTTTTAAACAACAGCTCCTGAAGCATTTTCTTTTCTTCTGTTCCGTGTCCTTTTGCTCCTGCTTTTCATCCATTCTGGTATAACCGACTCTGTCTGGATCATGAGTTATCATTGGCTGCCAGTGGAATGCTACAATGCAATTTGTCTTATTGAAACATGGGCTAGCCCCACATGGCTGCAAAGAATCATTCACTCTCTAATAAATCAAACATTTGCTAAAATTCCTTCTTTTCTGACATGAAACGGGGCGACAGACAATGCCGCTCACAAACTGAGAGGAGATGGTGATAAAAATGCCTTTTTCTGCTCAGCACTGCTGAATTATTTTGTGATTTGTGAATTGTAACTACCAAATCCAAGCTCTTTTCCTTGCAAAGTTGGCTGGTATTTGTTTCCTTTCAAAATCAATCACTGCACTGTTTGTCTACTGTAAATAAGATGTTTTTGCACTTCACCTAATTACCGACATTGTTTTTCCATTTAACAGAAACCAAACCCTGGACCCTTTGAAATCACTGCAAATTTTGCCACAAAAATGTGCCACTTCTAAGACTATGTTATTATGCCTCTGACAATCCCTCACAAATATTTATCTGATAAAGGCCTAGAAAATGATGGAATACAAAAGGTTCAAAGAACAAATTATTTTGCTTTGGTAACATCACTAAAAGTTTGAAAGTTGCCATAAGTGTCACTTCTCTGCAGCTGTAGCTTTTCTGCCAAATCTTTGGAAACGCAGTCATTTGCTGAGGACATCTGGGATTTCCAGCAGTACATTACAATTATTTTGAACTGCAGAAGTGACATTACTTGTTATTATCTACTCAGGAAAAAGCATATGCTGGGATGAATCCTGCAAGTCTATCAAAGATTAATCCCCACTAACTGAACAGTTTACAGCTGAGTGCTAATGCTCTCGCATTTAGTTCCTAACACGAGGTCTTCAAGAATGGGTTTATTACTTATCACACTGTTAAAGGTATGCTGTTGTGAGAGTCTCTTAAGGCTGCTAATTCCATCTGCTAAGATGCTAAACATCCCACATCAGGAATGTCGTTTACTATAACTTTCATACTTGTCTACCAAGTCAAAGCTGCCTTTTATCTTATGATTTAGGAAGGGGAGGAAACTGTGGTTCCCTTATATCAGTTTATGATCCCAAGACTTAGAATCTGTATGGAATCTGTACCATATGTTTAACCACGATCTGTGGAAACTTTGCTGGGAACACACTCCTGTAATGCAGCCCAAATAATCAGGCAGTGCTGAAAGGTAGCAGGAGGTTGAATTTTCATCAAAGGCTGGAAAAGAGCAATGACGGCCTTCAGGAAGTACTGAGGCCTTTCCATAGTAATGCAAACCCAGTCGGGTCCATGAAGTCACAGCTCAGTCTCAGACACCACCTAGAACACAAAGGAGAGTGGAACTCTGCAGAAGATATTTCCCCATTTCTGTAGCAGCAAAGCAGCGTATGCTGATCACATCTGGATCCAACAAAAGAAGAGAGACTCAGTTCCCTCACAGCAAGTGCAGTTTACCTGAGATCCTCCTGTCTAGTTTAAAGACCAGTTCAAGTTATGCCTTGTTTAAGGCTAGCATAGAAGAAGAGATACACAACACTGCTGAAAACAGCTTAGCAGAAGACCAGCTGGACAACAACTGGATGAGAGCTGCTACATTGACTACCAACCTGACTATCAACATATTAAAACATGGAGCATCTATTTCCTTTGGCCCATTTCAAGGGTGCGATCTATTGTTTCCATGGCTCTAAGGAAGAGTTCAGGAAAACAGGACAGAGTTCAAGAACTAACTTTGTAGCTTGCCAATCTCACAGCTTGCTTGCTTTCTTAAGTAACTTCTCTTAAGAATGAAATTTTACAGTAGACTTACAGAAGTGTGTACTGCTGACTCCTGTGCTGAGATGAGGCAACAGGGAACTGTGCTGAAAACCCCCTTCCAAATCTGGTTTGTCGCCATAAGATCATAAAATTTCTTACTGGCTTCCATAGGCCAGTATCAGACCCAAAGTACAAGAATGTTGCCTACCATGAAAAACCCTCCAGAATGTAAATGTGTGACCAAATATTTATCACAACACAGCCTAACAACTGGGAATTCACATAATGAAAAACAACAAAACAAGAAAACAAAACAAAACCCAAAACAAACCACAAAAAAACCCCAAACAAACAAAACCACCACAACAACAAAGAAACCCACCCCCAAAGAAACCCAACCCCACAACCCCACCACCAAGGCAGAATGGGAGTTTGCAGTATGAACTACTTTTGCATGGCCTTAACTATGGTCAAGGTCAATTTAGGCAGAGCCTCTACAGTGTATGTAGCCTTTACATTTTCTCCCCTCCAACTGCAATAGCAATAACTATGAACATGGTAGGAACAAGATCTAATCAGAATGAGTTTGCTTTGATTCAGCCTGTTTATGTTTAAACCATGCATCCGTCTGGTTCTAATTTAAGCTATTTACTGGCACCTATGTAGGAAACTCCATTTATTTCCAGTCATTCTTTTGATGTAAACAAAATCTTGTCCTGCAGCTATATCTTAACTATGTTAGGAGGCACAATACCCATGTAATGGTATCATGTGCACTTCTGTCACTGCATATATTATTTTTGCCAACTTGTAAGTAAATTAGCACCAATTGCAGTCTACATATAGTGGTTTAAGCGTAGACAAATTCTTGGGTTCCTCTCCCTATATTGTTACTTACAGTCAGCACAATCCCAGGGCACTAAGGAACCTCACTGACCCCCTTACCTCATCTGCAAAGTAGGGATAACAATATGGGGTGGCGGGAGGCTGTATTTGTAATATTTGTGAAGTGCTTTGAAGATGCTGAGAGTGCCAAGTGTTATCATGGTTTCTAAGCTCTGAAATGTTTGATATGATTATGTGCACACATAATTTTTAATGGTAATTCAGAGTGCAAATTAGAGATGATATTTACATTTCTTCCAGGCAAGCTTAATTTCCAGTTATCAAGGAAAATATCTATTGCACAAATAGGGTATCAGCTATTCGAAAGTTCCCTTAGGGCCTACCAGCTCTACAGCATGCCATTTTTTTAAGCTGTCTGTGAGATGACAGACTGCAGCAGTTCCCTTGGAGGTATTATAGATTACTGATGAAACAATAACCAGAAGTAATATTTTCCCATCAAAATTGGAGCCTAGGGTTTTTTTTGTTGTTGTTATTTTTCTCCTAACAACACATGCTTTCAAAAAGACCTTGCCTTCATTTATACATAATTTGCAAACCTATAGACACAACTCCCGAAAATATAATTAAATTCATAACAGACTTTTTCTAAGCAAAAGGCTGCATTTCTCTTCTCCTGGAAGCACAGAACTGTTAGTATTTGCAGTTGGAAAATTTGGCATTTCTGTTTGCTAAAGAAAACTGTCTGAGGCTGAATGTGTTTATTAGTCAGCTTCTACCGCAGCTTCTAGATTGCAGCAGTCCTAGACTCTTGAAGACACAGTGGTGCACACAATGTCTTTAAACATCTGGCCTCTGACTGATGGCCAGAAAAAGTGTAGTGACACAACCTGGAAATAGTCCCTGCTGACAAAAGATCAAGCAGTTGGAATTCTTTTTAGTCTGCTTATCAATGACCTCGGAAAAGGTGGTGCAGTCTACAGAGCTCTAGTTAAAATGCCTCATGTAACCTTAAGCAAGTAATTAGTACACAAACCCAGGAAGACATAGCAGTGCTTAACTCCTGAAAGCAGGAAAAACTGGTCACCTAAATGCTTCTTTGGCATTGTGTCTGTTTCCCACCAGCAAACCAGGTATGGCACTCCTTGTAAGTCCATTAAATATTAGGCTTTCAGTGACAACAAGAACCACAGAAGTGCTCCTGATAGGACCAGTCTTTTGAGTTTCCTTTCATATGTTCTTTTACCCATTTATCTGCAAAACTCTATAATATAATGGAATCACACAGGGCCAAAATCACTGAGGCTGGGGGAAGGCACCTTTGACACTGTCCAGTCCAACTCAGGCAGAGCAAGCTGCTCAGGGTTGTGCCTAGCTGGGTTTTAAGCCTCTTCAAGGATGACGGCTCCACAGCTTTTCTGAGCAACATGCACCAGCATTTGTCCTGCCTCTCAGGAAATAGTGTTTAAATGGAACAGCAGTTTGGTATGTCAGCTATAATCCCAGAAAACCAAACACCACCTTTGTAAACACATCACCACAGCAATGGAAAAACAAAACAATAACCTGAAACATGTTTCAAGCTGCGTGTATCTTAAACTGCAGATCCTCAGCTCTGTAGAGAGTCTGGCACAAGTGCTCCAGTACGTTCTTAACATTAATGGGACCATGTTAGAATCATCATATTAAGCAGCTTGCATCTTCTTTTAGGGGTAAATAATATTCGATCTTACAGGGAATCTTCATGGTCCTTGGAGAGAGTTTGCATGTCAAGCCTGGGATACTGACTATTGAGGATATCCTATGAGAGGTATCCAAGCAGGCTACCTAAGGTTCACTTGTCTATGCCAACCCAGAGTGTAGTTACAGTGCAGGCAAGAGTGTGGTCACATCTAATTCCCATCATGAGGGAACAACAACTGAGGACAACATACTGTCATCACAAAACTTTCCAAACTATGGGAGGAGTTTGGGACAATGCTATGCTAATTTTAATGCATTACAATTACTATTCTATGGCTCAGTAAAAATCCTGACAGCTGGCTTAATTCCCATCTAGAGTCTCTGAAATATTCTCAGATTTTCTCCACATCCAGCTTACCTCAGAAATGCCTGGACTTCCTTAGAGAAAGTTGCAGAATATACATTTCTAAATGGGAAAGAAGAGATACAACACAGCGAGACCATCAAAGGCAGGAATCTCAACTAAAACATGCTCCAAATAAATAACTTGTCAGGATGTGTACACTACATCTGCATTGGTGAGATTTGTTGAAGATGAGTTCAACAGTTTTGTGGCTGAAGGGATGAGGTTGGCTGAAGATCCCAGGGCTGCCTTGTGCCCCCAGCTCTGCACGTGCTCTGCATGTGTATGGGCACACACCTTCCTTTGGGCCACACCAGGTAATGATGCAGCACGGTTAAATGCTGTGCAAGATTTCATGAAGAAGCCTGATTCTGTTTGGGTTTAGTGTCCCTGTCCTTCATAGCCAGAAAAGCTTTTGGTTTTCAGTTCTCTTATTTGTGTTTGCTTGTTTTGTTGTGAGAACTGGAGATCTCAGTCTCTCTTTTTCCCTGTAACCTTTGCATCCTTCTGTCTCCATTCTGACAGTAACAAGGTTGCACATTGAACAGACCTGCCTTGTGCCACTACAAAGTGGGGGAGGAAGAAAAGGGGGAAAAGAAGGCTGTCTTAAACTATTGGACCATTAATGTTTTGCTTCTTTAACGTGTAACATTTAGAAAGATACCTGAAATAAAGGCTTCTCTATTCAAACAATGCATGTATCAAACAACCGATCCCCATGTGGGACTTTGGGAGTTGCTGGCCAATTGCTAACAGTGTGCACTCCCCTCACTCAAGGGAGGTCTGAAATGTCAAAATCTTCTGTCATCCCACTTGCCATATCACATCCCACAAAGGAACGTGGAAGCCATCCTCTGCTCTGCTGTTTATTGTCATGAAACCCCATAAATACTCACTCTCCATAAACAGTAACAGCCCAATTAAAGCACTCTTTACCAAGTGTGATCATTTTCAAGCACAAAGTATTGATTTATCCACCTATGGGCACTGCATAGAAACATCTCTTAATGAGAATGATAGTGACCTCCGAACTCTGCTCTTCCACCCCGTAATATACTCTCTCAATTTTCTGTTAAGTGGTCTAGTGGCACATCAGCAGAGATGGAAAGACACTCTGATTCTTTAATGTCGACACTGGAAGACTCGCAAGGAATGCTCAAATCTTCATTGTAATGGGAGGTGAACAGAAAGGTCACTTATATGCAGGGCTTTCAGCTTGTTTGACAAGGCTTCTTTAATAAGTGAAACATTGTTGGGGTACACTTGTCCATCAGCTGCCTTTGCCACTCGGCACTGACACAGCCAAACACAAACAGTCACTAACTTGTCTCCCATTTCTGGAGTCATTTCACCTGCCCAGGAATCCTGTGTAAAATTTAGAGGTTGGTTGGTTGGGGTTTTTTTCAGTACTCAAGGGTAGGAGGCAGAAGAGACCCTTGATTTTATTCCATTCAGCAGCTTAAATTTGTGAGCTTGCTGGTGTGTAATTGACAGCAGCCATGGTGCACTACACCAGCACACCCGTTACTGTGATTAATCCTCCTTTGGAGTGTGATATTGTTTGATACACAGCGCAGGGCTGACACAGGTTACTGTAATGCCACTTTACCAAACAGATTACAAAATTGTGCAGGGAGTATACAGCATCCGAGCAGATAAATGCACACAGGAGGAAATTCTAACAGCTTTTAATTTCCATGCTTTTCAGTTTTATTGTTGTAAATGCAACTCTTTATAGGACTAATGACACAGGCTGGCTCGACTGAGTCAATTACACCAGTAGGCACTTGGATCAGATATTTTGCCTGCTTTCCATTTGCACTGTCTATGCTTCTGATATTTGACTAAATTACATTGCACCATGGTGCATTGGCACTTGCCATATGTTATAACTCAAAGCATTTTAAAGGACAATAACAAAAAAAATAATATACAACATGTAGTTCCAAGTCGGGGTGCAGGCAAGGGTGTCAATCATTATGAGCTACATTCAGCAAATAGCCCAGAGTGTTGCATTACTGTGTCCTCTAATCTGTGGTGGTGTTAAATGAGTAGGAAAGTTGGTAAGGATGCCAGGGACACTGACTGCTCTCAGCTGTGTGGGACTACATGTGCATGAATGTGAGTGCGCATGTTTGTTTGTTTTGGGGCAAGAGGGATATTTGGTGAATTTCAGTACTCATGAAAGTTAGACACTAATAGCACCATCTGGTCTACCACACAGATCTCCACAAACTTCCTCCACACAAATCTGCCAATGCACTTCAGCTCTGACCTCCAACACCCCTTCAATTCCAGTAATGAGTCTACAGCATCTCTTGAGAAGAAACTGTCAATTGTTCTGATTTCTGCTAAATTGTGTTATGCCTAGCAATGTGGGCAACTGCCCACTAGTGACTAGCCTGAGGCCACTAAACTCCAATCTGAACCTTGCCTTCTGGAGGTGAAGAGCTTGCTTAGTATGCCCAGGCACCATTTTACAGACTCTATCTGCTTTTTAATTCGCTCATTCATCAAAAGCATGCGGAAGAGATCTGCGTTTAAAGTCAATTTAAAGCGTGAGATGAGAAGGTTTTGTGACCTTTATCTGGCCCTGAGAATTTTTGGGTTTAAACACTGGTGCAGACCACTCAAAGAAGAAAATGTATGCATTTACCTCTTAAGACTGAGTTCCAGGGTGGGGTGGCAAGACCTACCATGTTTGTTCTGAGAAAACTATGCAACAGTGACAGAAGTAGATTTGTTTATCACTTTATATTAATTAAAAATCCACTTTAAGCACTTTGTTACAACCAATTGATTTGATATTCACATGAATACGTGACAGTACTTACAACCATCAGTAAGGAATAAAGTCCTTCTTGAAAGTATTCATGTTCTGCCTGGACCTTCTTTTCCTGTGCTTCAGGCACAGCTTAGATCTGGGTCTTTTTTTCTCACTTTTTTTTTTTTTTTTTTAATTACAGTTTTCTTCCGCTGGTACTTGGGTTGTGCAGTAGTGCTGCTGCACTGGATCAGAAAAGTGGGAAGTTATGCTGCAGTCATGAGCTAAGAATTTGCCAGACTTCAGCTGTCCATAGTTGTTAGAGATTATGATCTTTTCAAATGCTTAGTCTGAGATGTTTCAAAAGAAGATGCAAGAAATGATGATGGTTTGGGGTAATCTCACCACCTCCAAAATCTGATTTTACTTTTTAGTCTCTTAGCTGAAATGTGAGGCTTTACATTCCCTTCAAGATGGGTTAGGTTGAATTTTTTAATAATGGCTACTCTAATTGCCTGTAAGGCTCTTAAAACTCCCTAAATCTTGTCTCAGATCTAGGAGCTGAGATCTGCAGCTCCGGGTGAACATTTGGCTAAAGCAGTTTTCACCAAATTAAATGAATGAATGATATTAACAAGCAATCTAATTAAGTGCATATTACTATGTTTGTGTATATTCCACAGTCCATGCCACCTACCATTAAAGTATTAGAGCTCATCAGTGCAAAGAATATTGCCTTCAACTCTAGGAAAAGGAATAATTTCCCTGCAGGGCAGTAACACTCTTCAATGTGGCGAATAGCCACAGGCTGCAGGGTTGTGACTTTATGGTAAATAGCTACCTTTTTCATCAACAGAGCAATGAATTGGAAGAGCCCCTGGTGAAATGTATGAGGGTAATTTGATTTCTTCAGGTATAAATATGCAACCCACTCGTTTTCAGGCACTGCTAATTAGGCTGGGTTATCCAGATGCCTTGGGGTAATTATTTTGGCTGTAGTTACTGATAGCTGGGAGGGTTGCAAGTGTCAGCCGTGTTCTTTCCACCTTTGGCCACAGTCCCAGGGATTCATACCACAGTGATCCTCAGCAAGCATCCTTTCTGAGGGCATAATTCTGCTCTCTATCTAATCCTCCGTTTCCATCAGGGCTACTTTGAGTGTTCTGAATGATGGTGCAACATACAGGCAAAGCAACATCACTGCTTCTCTGTGTGCCTTTATGTGAGAAATTAAGACATAAGGCTTCTTTCCCTTTGTTTTACTTGCTTTTAAGTATAATTTTTTAGCAATTCAGTCCAGTGAAAAAAATTACAATAAATAAATTACACCTTTACACCCCCACACTGCTAAATTTAAAAAAAATTAAATAAGGAAGACAATTGAGCAGTAAAAGTAGATATATGTGTAAGAAATCATTATTCCCACTGATAAAACACAACTCTTCATGGAGCACAGCAAAACAACCACTGAGTACAACATCAAGTAGTAAGGCAAAGGTGTACTCTTGGACTCCTAGACTTTGTGATCAAATATTGCATGGAATGCAGACTGTGGCATGCCAAGGAGCTAGGGATGGTTGGAATATGACCAACAAGAACTTGATCTTAAAAGATATTCCTGCTAATCCCAGAAAGGCTGCAACAGAGTTCATAACGGATCATTGCTGCATTCCACCATCTGTCATCTCCCTACACGTATGACCTTTTCCTCTTTCCATTCGTTCTGCAGAGTCCCTTTGCTCTCGCCCCTTCCTCTTTTTCTTGAGAGTTTTTAATTTTTGAGTACTTCTTGTAGCAAAGGAGAGTCTGGAAGCTAATGTGGAATTCTGAGAAGATGAGGGAAATGATGGTAGCTATTTTGCGTTGTCACAAGAGTGCAAAGTTGTTTCTTTCCACTGTATAATGCAGAATTGTCTAGGGATAATGGGCAAGTTGAAAATGTCACATTGTGCCACCAGAGTGCAAACCTGGAGATGCTCCAAACTTGCCCTTCTCTGAGCACCAAGCTCTTTGAAATTGTAACTCTCGTTCCACTCTTGCAATGTCAATTGAGCAGAACTCTGATATAGATAATTGATTTCCAGGGATCTAAATGGTATGAATAGTATTACATACTAAAATAAAACTAAGACTAGCAATTGTTTAGGGTTAACAAAGTCACAGATTGCATTGAGTTGGAAGGGACCTTCAAAGGTTATCTTGTCCAATCCCCCTGCAGTCATCAGGGACACCTCCAACTACACCAGGCTGCCTATGGCCACATCTAGTCTGATTTTGCATGTCTCTGGGGCCAGGGCCTCAACCACATCCCTGGGCAACATGTTTCAGTATTTTGCCACTCTTCTTGTGAAGAACTTCCAACCTAACTCTACCCTGCTCCAGTTTCAAACTGTCACCCATCATCTTATCACTACAAGACCTTGTAAAAAGTCTTTCCCCAGTCTTCCTGTAAGCCCACTTCAGATAATGAAATGCAGCTATAAGGTCTTCCTGTAAGGACCTCCAGCAGGTCCATGCTTGTCTTGTGTTGGGTGCTCCAGAGCTGGGAAAAATTCTACCAAACTTAGCCAAAATAAATTACGTCTCTTTGTATCTACTTGCTGCACTGGAAGAATAAACAAGTACTTGGATATGTATGTACACCTCTATTTAAATAAAACTTGAACATGGAAATAAATGTTCTATTTCACTTTTAACAAATATATCTATATTCATGGATACATGCTTTATATAGATATAAAAAATGTGTTTTTTTCTATTTGAAACAATTTGTGAACTTTAGTATCATAAACACTTTCTACTCTACTATTTAGAAAAAAAACAGATAAATTAAAGCTCTGCATAGTGCAGCAAGAAGACAAGGCAAAACCTGCTCTCCCAAGACAGAGGTTCCCAAAGGCAGACAACGGAACATGGATGTGTAGGTTCAATAGCAGTGGGCAGTTTCTGCAGCTCACAGCTTTACTCACTGCAACTCCTACAGACCAGCAAGGGTCGCAGAAAGCCCCATTGCCTCCTGCTTGGGCTAAAACCTGATCAGCAGTGACAGTACAACTCCAGAGCTGGGAGTACCTTTGTGCCTCGAATCACCAGGGAGTAAGATTTGAGCTGATTTAGAAATCAGAGCAAAAACTTTCATCTGAGCACTGATGAACCAGCAGGGCACACAGCAACATCTGGACGGGGCGGGGGAACATCACTGTGCTTTTGGATGACCTCTTGCTCCTCTGTTGGCACATTGTAGCCTTGTCCCATAGTGGATTTTTATGGTTTAGGCAATTCCTCCATCCTGCTGCACACAGAGGGATGTTTCTCATCTCAGAAGCACACTAAAGAGAACACCACTGACCTAGACCTCCAAGCTCAGGCACAGACAAGCAGCTCTCCTGACAAGTTATGCTATTGACACTGGTCATATATAGTCATTTTCTCCAGTTGAACTATTTAGGTGACAAAGGGCTCCTTGTGTTTGCAGAGGGCACTCATCTGAGCAACAGTTTGCCAGCCTCAAGTGCTGATTTCTCTGCTAATAACACAAGAGGGAGAAAATGTTGTTAATATTCAAACCTCTGAGATTTATTAGCTTTTTGTGCAATGCACATTTGTAAGTGTAAATGATGCAGAAAATTCATGTACATGATAATCAATTAAGAACAGTATTTTACATGAAAACTAAGACTCCACACACTGTGTAAATGACACACTTTACTCTAAATTGACCTAATACATTTCCAGGAATGTGTCAATTAAAATTTTAGCCTTTTGGAAGAGTGGGAGAAAGACTATGAAATGAAGGCTATTAAATACTGGGAATAAAATCAGAACATTGGTTTCCAGCTGGCACAGTAAGAGAGGTTAAAATTTTAAAGACATAAAGAAACCAATAAAAAAAAGTAAATTAAAAAAAATTCAAAACCCCAAACCAAACACCAACAAATAAATAAATAAATGAAATACCCAAGAAACAAAATAACCCCTCCCAGACCTACAAAATCAGGGTCTAACTTGCTGCTGCCCCACTTTCAGACCTTTCACTCTCTGCTTTGTGACATTTTGATTTTTTGGATGGTCTAGCCCTCGTTTCTGTTGACAAAAGGAGAGTACAGGAGGTGAACTCCTACAACCATCTCTCCGAGATATCTGTAATCTCTGAGTAAGGGCCGCCTTTCAAAACAGAGTAACAAAATAGAGGGGGAAAAAAAGCTCTTTTGAAAATGGCAGAAATACTTTCTACATATAGCAGCCTGTTCCTACACTACAAAAAAAGGTCTTTCCACACTTACAGCACGTTATTTCTGTATAACAAAATTGATTCTAACCAATGAGTCCCTCTTGTGTATTTTCTTTTCCTCCTGTGCTTTGCTGAGCTCAGAACAGGTTACACTCTCCAAGTTTCTCTTTGTGCCTCTTTTGTGTCCAGTGCTTGAAGAGCATTTGCATCAAAAGTTTAAACCAAAAAACTCTTGAGACTCTCGATATTTGATAGGAATTGCCAAAACATCCAAGGAAGTCCCAGCCAGAAGGACCTTCCCCTCCCAAAGCATGCCCTCAGCACAAGAATGGGTGCGTGGGGACAGGGTAACATTTGATCAGAGTCCCTTAAAGATTACAGAAATAATCAACTGTATTTATGAACCAGGTAAGAATTTTACCATTAACCTCAGTGAACTCAGAAGGTTTTTATGTCAAGTGTTTGTTCACATGGACAGAAAGATCAGAAACACCAGCTTACTTCTACTAGGAACAAAATATTATGATTAAATACATCTGTCTCTTTTTAACTGTCTTCCCAGCAGATCCAGTGGGGACATTTTTTTAAATTAATTAAGCTTCCCTCAACTTTGGAGGTTTGAATTGTTTTCCTCCACCACTTTGACTGCTGGATTTTAGCCCCTGCCCACCTCTTGCATCTTAAACCTCTGAACCACTACAAACACTTAATAAATGGTCCATTCACGAGTTGTACACTATATTTTTTTGTAGGCTACTTCATTTGTAATTGAAATGCAAAAGGCAGGAACGGAGCTGACATTCCAAGCCAGCCCCTGTGAGCACGGCATTTCGGCTGGAGCCAAAGTACAACGAATGCAGCCGACAAGCCAAAGAGGTGCTGCAGCGGTTTTGCTTCATGCTCTTTGAAAAGCATCTGAACCCCTATCCAGTGAGGAGGGAAAATCCATTCAGCCCTTTTCATCAGTAATTGTCTTCCCCAAAATAGCCACCATTATCAACATTTTTGGGGTGGGGGAGGGACTTACATCTACCATATGCACCGGCACTGCTGCAAAAGAAAACCGAAGGGAACAAAGGCGGCGATCTCATTGCCAATTTTCATTGAAGCCATAGGCACAGCTAATAGTGGTTTGTCAAAAGTGTCAATCATAAATTCCAAACTGGAGCTGAATTCCACCATCCACATCTCGAGCTCTACATTCCTGCATCTATAAATGGAGCAGTGGGAATTCATGCATGTGTGGGTTGGTGTGTATGTGGGGTTTGGGATGGATGGTGGAGGGGTTCTTTGTCAGGGCTTTTTTCCTTTTTTTTTTTTTTTTTTTTTTTTTTTTTTTTTTTTTTTTTTTTTTTTTTTTGCATGTATTTGTTATGTCTTTTTGTCTGCTGGCAGCTGTTTCTTCTGACCTCTCCTATCTGAAACTGCTGGGGTGTGCAGTTCCAGCATACCTCAGGGGGCTTCTGCAGAAACTGTTGTTTACCGTCTCATGCAAGTCCTGGTCTTTGTCAATAGATCACAGATAATAATGGCAATGCTTATGTTCTGAGCTCCTATGGACTAATCTTCATGGTTTGGGCTCAAGAAGCACCAGAAGAAAATTCTTACTTTTTTTTAAAAATAACTGTGGAATATAATTACTGTTCATGCTTTGGCTACCTGTGTGGAGGTGCACTTCCTCACTCACTACTGCCTTCATTAATGTGGCCTCTCTAGTGCTCTCTTTTCACACTCATGCCTGTTTATATTTACTATTAGAGCTGAAGGGAGCAGTTATCCTTTCCTTCTTAGAAAAGGAGTCCATTAAAATCTTTGAGAAGATTGCTTCCCAGAAAAGCAAGTGACACTTGTGCATCCCATCCAGGAGCTGGGTCTACCAATAGCTGCAAGAGGGATCAAAACCCCTTCCAGCCAAGGAAGGCTCCCTTCCACCTTCCACGGGCTGGGGGATCAGGCTCTGAGCTACACATTGAGACCAGGTATATTTTTTCTTTCTCAGATGCAAAATCAAGCAACAAACCTGTGTCTTCTACAAATAAATTGTGCTTTCCTAATAGTCACTTTGACATCCGTGCCTGGAATGATGTGCTGAGGAACATAAACTCCCTACGCTTCCTAAAATTGCTTTGCATTGTGAGAGACTCGCTTTAATTTATACATCTTAAGTGGACAAACAATAACAGCACCTAATTTTGCATGGAGTTGATAATTTCCAGTTACATGCTGACCACCTTCCACTGCCACTACGTCATGAAGAAAAGAAAGGCTTCTGCTCCTTCCAGCCTTGGCGCAAGGAGGAATATTTCGCAAATCTCTCTCATTCCTTAGCCTCAGATCATGCCAGGAGCTAGATGATGTGCCGCTGGAATCAGCATTGCTCCAGTGCAGAAGCAACGCCAAGATGCTGCTGCAGGGTCTGACCAAAGACCGCACAAAAGTCCCACACAACATTACACCAAGCCACTGTACGCTCCCAAAGAAGGCAGCAGGCTACTAACTGCCATACTGAGCACATCTTTTCCCCAGATTTAAAATTACTTCCCAAGTAATGGTTTTATTTCTCTCTCTCTCTTTTTTTTTATATTACGCTTTTATATCCCAAACTTAAAACACTCATTGTTTGTTTTATGATGCCTTTTATAGTTTTGGCAGCTACTTCACTGTCATGGACGGAATTTTAAGATTTCTCATTCACTAACAATGTAATTTTTAACTCTTCCCAGATGAACCAAATTAACAATATTAATTACTCTGCCTGCCAAGAAGTGTTGGGATTTTAAGTTGTTTATATGTAGTAAACGGTTTTGAATTATAGGGATTTACAGCCAAAATTCTCCTTTAAGTTCAGTACTTAAATGTATATAGCGATCCAGTAACAAAAAAGCAATGTGAAACTTTTCTCTTTTTTTATTCTTCCCCAGAATGGATGTTCAATCTTTTCACTTTTTTGTTTTAGCCAGTTGGGAGATTTGTTCCTTCACCAAAAGAATGTCTCGGTGCAATTTAATTCCCACTAACAAAAGTGTTCTCCATGAGAATAAGATATATTGTGTGGTTTATTTTGCAGGAGAAATATATTTAGTTTTAGTGAGACTCATAGGCTAATAAAGTACCCACAGGGGGAAAAAAAAATAAAATAAAATCCAGCCATAAATCTTTGCTTTCTACTTTTTAATTGTAAAACTCTATTAGTGTCGCTCAAAGGGTTAATGATTCTCTTGGCTGGAGGACAATTCATTCTACGGCTAAACGCAATGACAAATAACCATTATTCTTTCCAACTGCACTGATAATCGGGACAGCTTAAACATTTTCGCCAGTATAAGTGAAACCATTAATCCTCTTGGATTTCACGATAAGCGGTGACTGCGAAATAATGACTGTGTCATTGCAGGCAAGAAAAAATGTTAACAATTAAAACAAGTTAGCCATTATCTTACAGAGTACTGAATCGCTTTCACATTTCATTAGCAATATTGTAAGTGATATGTACCTTATTAAAAAGCTCTTATTATCCAAGAAGCCTAATTAGTCAAAATCTCTCAGCCACTGGTTTAATTTTCTAATAATATAAATGCTGTGTTGGGTAATGCAATGTGAGGAGAGTCAGCCATTTGTCCAAAAAGAAGTTTCAACAAAAAATTCAAAAATGTCATTTAGGATGAAAGGTACGGTGGAAGGAAATGTCATTTCCTTATTACTATATCAGGTGAATTAAGGTTTTGTTGGAATCCACTGCCTGGACATATAGCAGTAGAGAATAATTTTCTCCTGTCTGCATTTAAGCAAATTGCTCAGCGCTGTGCTGAAGGAAAGGTCCAAGAAAAAGGCAGAGTAACTTTTCCTCAAGCTGCAAGAGGGATTTTCATTCTTCTCACACTCAACCCTGAAGCTTCCTATAAATGAAGCTGATGAACCAACACCTGAGACACATCTACACCTGGAAACACAGGAGAAAGAGGCCTCTGAATTTCTTGAGGGCAATGTCAGAGATCACAGCATCAAATCCTGTAGGCTTTAGCCTCTAAACCCCTAAAAAAGACCACAAGCAACACCACCATTACTCCTACTGCTTTTTAAAAACCATACAGTAAGCACTAAAAATATCTCTTGTTTTTCCAGCCAGTACCATTGCTTTTTCTTGGTCAGCAGGGTGAGACAGGGGGGAAATGTATTTTAACACAGTGCTGTTCTAAAGTGCTCCTGCAAGCACTCCTACAGACAGAGCATCCCGCCCAGAGCATTCTGAGGAGCTCACATCTGCGTGACTTGGTCTGTGCCTACTGCTTTCAGACATATGAAATATTAGACTGTAACTGATACAATATAGCTGCAAGCAAAAACTGAATACAAGAAGCTGATGAAGTTGGATAGAATTTTTTTTTTTGTGCCAAGGAATGCATGTTGGGATTGACCAAAAGATTCACAAAATCCCACTGAATTAGTCAGATGGTTTCAGGCTAAAAGCTAGACGGTGCACAGAGGTCTGTCACTCGGATTTTCGATTCCGGTAATATTTCATTTACCTTTGACCTGAATTGTGTCATTTATGTATTTATGGTTTTGAAGTTATAAAGAAGCCCTGAAATTAAAGGAACTGTTTAATTTTAGGCCATGCAATCCATATGATTTTGTTAAAAAGTATGATTATTTTTTGATTACTTATAACTTTTGCTTCATCAGGCAAAGCTAAAGATGTTTTGATGGTGACCTAATTCCTACCTTCCTCCCCCACTTTTCCTCACCTCTGCTTTCCTGCGTATAAAGCTTTGATTTGCACAGAGAATTGAATAAGCAACTATTTAGAATAAGAATCTTTCACTATCTAATACTCCATCCTCAAACACACACTTTGGTACCCCGCAGCTTTTCCCCTATTTTGCTTTGCAATGCCTTATGGAGTCCCAGATCTGATTAAGGATGCTGGACTGTGCTGTTTGCAATATTCTCACTGTACCTGAGCACTAGATTGACCCCGTATTTTCAGTTTTGAATTTACAAAGTTGCATCTTTAATTCTGATGTCACATGAATAAAATACTTTCTCCCTTTCCCTTACAGGTTTCCAAAGCCCCTTATAAGTGCAGCTGCAATTGAACCATAAAATCAGGGTTTGGTTTTCAGTGAACAAATGTTTGGACTTGGGATTCTGGCTCATATTTAGCAATTATGAATGTGCATTTTAGCTGACAAGATAATGTGACTTCCATATCTCTCTCAGCAGGAGTTTTGATCCCACGTTAGTGTTTAACATATGCTTTTTTCATATATTACATTAATGTGACTTGTACTAGAACATAATCTGGAGTCAAAATGCATTTCCAAACCTAGCTCCTTTCTTTCAGAAGGTTTTTCTAAAACAGAAAAAAGAAATAATTACAGAACAAAAGCTTGTGGGTAAAGCTTGCAGGAGAGGAACAAGACAGTTGGCTGTTTCCATTTGCTGCTCCATGAAAAACACTGGCCGTATAGCAAATGCTTGAACTAATCCTCACCAAACACATGTTTCATGAAATACCATTTCTCTTCATGAGGAAAAAGAAGCCTAGGAGTAAACTCTCCATGACATCCCTCACTCTCTTTTCCTAATGCACTAAGGTGCTGAGACACTGCAGGGATGAGGAGATGATAGAAGATCACATTAACACTTTCCAGAACAAGCCATTGCACAATATGCTTTCGTCTACTATTATTTCAGCTTCTCTGAACACACTCCTCCCACAGAGCTACTCAAGTTCTGTGCAACTTTTTTGTCTTGATCTGCTGCTTTTGAGTTTTATACCAGTTTAAGCTCAATATTTTTAAATTTTCTTACTCCTCTACTGATAATTATACTGGAATGGGAGCCAAGACTACCAGCAGCGGTTACTGCATATTATTGCACACATTGGGTCAGCATGTACTCACCAAAACCATGTACCTGTTACATGGGGAACCTGACATACTGTGAAGTACTGAATAATATTTGCAGCAGCAGCATAGGTGTTGGAATACTTACTATGAGACATTTCAAATTGAAAATGGGAGCTGAAATCTTTGATGAACTCTGAGCCAAGAAAATTTCCCCAAAGGTTGTTAAAATTCATTTTCAATTGCTTTTATTTGTTTTTCCTTACTGTTTTTACTACTGCTGTTATTTCACCACCAAGGCCAAGCCTGCCAAACCCCAAATAACAAATATGGAGAGGACTTATATTTGTTTTTGCATTGCTAACTCAGTCTTATTTTTCTCCTGAGATAAAAATGAAATTAAATACTAACATGTAACTGGCATAGACTCTCAGCATTTATAGAAAGTACTTACATAAAAGCATAAGTGTGTGTGGGGAAAGCATTTGAATTAAAACTTTCTAATCACAGGGAACAAGGCGTAAAAGCTCTAACTGACACAACACGAGCTGGTTGCAGCCATGTGTTTAGATCCTGAGTTCAACCCTTGTTGAAGTTGTCTCTTATGCCACAGGAAAGACTAGGTTTACTTTCCCCTAAACCTGAAGCTTATTAAATTCAATTTAGTCTGGCCTTTCCTAGCCTCTGGGAGAGAATGATGCATTTTTTCTCTTCAGGCTGGACTGTGCTTAAACACAACCAGGGACTCATGCAAACCCATTCAAGACTAAGGCGAGCGCTTCAGGGAGAGGAAAAAAAATAATTAAGTATAGCTGTTTCTGCAGAAAATTGTCAACTGATGTGTTGCTTCAGGATGGGTCAAATCAGCTGAAAGTCAGATCCTGGCTTTGCCAATGGGTCACAACTTTATCAGGTCCTGCCTCTGGTTATTACTGCCAATGTGACCGCCTTGTAACTAAGGAAATGCTAGTGCAAAGCTCGGCCTGTCGTGTTCTATATAATCTCCGGGCCTCAGCCTGTGTCTGCAGGTGTTTCTCTGTATTGAATCTCCCTGGGGAATCTTCGGCTTCACAGCAAAAGCCGGCTGAAGTGAAAGTGATTTGATTTGGATCCTATTACAGGCACTTTACCTCTTCTATTTCCGTGATAATAGCAGATTGGAGTCGATTATTGTACCGGGAGGGAAGTTAATGTGTTGTCGAGAAACATTGGTAAAAGTGGCACAGGAAAAGACACATAAATAAAAGTTTAGAGTGAAGCAAAAATGTGGGAAGCAAACCTGCATAAGTGTCTTTCTCAGCTCCTACCAGTCTCTGAATGGCTCTGGATCCTTTTCTGTCTTTATTCCAATTTTTCAAAACAAGGATTTCTTCATGCTTTCATTTTGTCACTCCTGTACATCTGTAGAGCCACTGCTCTCCTGCCCCCCAGCCCGGTCCCTGGTCGGGAAACTCAGCCACCCAAACAGAGTTGCCGCAAGGACTGAGTTTGCACTGATTATCTCGCTTTGTATTCCCCAGAGTCTAAAAGTTTGCCAGCCTCAACTAATGCACCTCAGAGAATCACAGAAGCAGGAATGAAACCCTAGCTGGGTTTGAAAGAGGCACTTTATGTCCGTTCACAAAAGAAAAGAAAAACATTGAAAAATTTCCAAGAACTCCTGCTAGGTGACAAAGTAGCATTTGTAAGATGCCCTTCAGTGCTCCTTCAACTTCAATACTGAAACCTTTGTGTTCTCTGTGGTGCGGCTTCGGATGGAAGTGATACCAGGTTAGAAAAACATGCTACATCAAACAAGACGTGGCTAATAAGATGGAACAATCAGGTTTTGCTCTGATTTCAAACGTTTGCTGAAAAATTTTGTGTAGCTCACCCATATGCTTGATCATATTTTAAGTGGCAAGCTGAAAACATAGTAATTGGAGTTGTGACTTTCATCCAAAGACTTTTTGCAAGCCAGAGACATAAAGCATTATTGAAACATAACCACTGTTAAGGACAATAAACTGGTACACAGCAGTGCAGCCTGAATGGGGCTGAGCCTCGGGAAGCAGGGCGTGGGAAGGGGATGAAGTGGATCTGGGGACTATGCCAGGGCAAAAATACTTTTGCAGCATGCTTCCACCTGAGTCCTGTCATCTGCCCTTCAGCCCTTTAACTGCAATAAACAAGTCAGCTCTTCTACCTGTCTGCATTCTGCTTCCATCTTTTTGCTTTGTTTACGTTGGAAATTTACTGCTGACACCACCAACACTTTTCTTCCTTATTCAAATACCTTTGCTGCTGCTTGGAAAACCAGCACTTTTTTATCTCAAGTGTAGCCTGAGCAAACTCTGTTCAACAAATAATGTAAAATAAACAAACAAATCAATAAATACCCACAACAATTTTATATGAAAAGCTATTTTTAAAATTCCTTTTGGGTTTCTCATTCCTTAAGATGCACATAATATTTGTAAACTTTACCATTTTTAGGACACGATTTTCACATGACTGAGCCACACACAGCAATGAATTGCATTCAGCAGACAGCTGTTTGGCCGTGGCTGAATGGATCAATCCAAAGAGCATGATTTAGTCACACAGCAGGATGTTACAGAAATATGTTAGCATCCCTGTTTGCACTGCTTCGTGGTCTGGACATTTCATACTCTTCCAGTTCTAAAATATCCAGAAAAGTGATGGCTTCTGTGTTTGTATACCATCACCTACAGGAGGGAAGTACAGTATCCAGGCACAGCAGTAGAGTCTGAAATTTGGCACATCTGTTCACACCTGTGCAAAGCAAACACCAGGGAAGAAGTGTGCCCTGCCAATCCCAACTGGAACATCCACACCCAACTTTACTCACACAGTGCCAAGAAGAGAGCAGGACTCAGTGCCCATACTGTTATACGGCAGCACATTCCCTTCTTTAAAAACAGCAGCTCTAGTGGAAGAGAAAATAAAACCTCTCCACAGGAAGGAAAAGGGGTGAACTTGTCTTTCCAAGGAGAAGGCACAAAAAGCAGAGCTATAATTTCACAGAGCCTATGGATTTTATGGTGACTAGTGTGCTTATGGGAAGATGATGGGACATACACATGCCTCTCATGGTCCAACAGATCTAGAAGTTGATTATATTGTGCTGTCTACACAATGAGCTCTTACATCCCTTCTCCATTGTCACTAAATTCTGAAAAGTCACATGGGTCATTCACTTTAAAAAAAGTTACCTACAATTTTGTGGACATTTAATTTGCAACTGCTGAACTGTTTTTTATATGGTGAAGCCCAAAAATGTACATAGTTTTTTAATTCCTCTTACAACCATCACATGAGGTTAGCTGGATTTGAATATATTATTTTTTAAAACATAAAAAAGTGAGGGAAATTTTAGGCTAAAGTATTTTGACATCCAAGAACCCCACCTACACAAGCAATTCAATGAAGCAGAGGCTTACCTGTAAAACGTTTTGGCATCACCAGGTCTAAACATTGTGCTGACAAATGCTTTTTCAGCTTAAGGGCATTGCGCAGCTGTTCACTGTGCATCAATGGAAATGTCTTCACTGCCACTGATCTGGAAGGCCTTTGCAACAGTGCCTGAGCCTGCACCTCTTCTCAGCTACCTCTCCCTTTTATTTCTTGTCTTCTCCCAACATTGTTTCCAAGTCCTTAAACACCACTTTGCTCCCCATACCCTCCTTGCTTCTCTCTTCCTTCTCTTTCTTCTTTCCTTCTCACATTCATTACTCTCCATCATAATGTATCAGCAACATTAAAAGGATACCAACTTCCTATGCATAAACTAATCTGCTCCTCTAGGGATCTACATCTGTGTGTCTGATTATAGGAAATGGAAACTTTGTTGGAAGGCATGGATAGAAGTTGTAAAGTCATTCTTCTCTTTACAGAAAGGCCCAAAATGCAGTCTAGGAGAAATATAAAAGAAAGGGCAGTGTCTGCACAGAAGCCATGCTGAACATACGACAACTTTGCCTCCTCACTCTTGTCATGCATCGTTTTTATGGCTCTGAACTACCATTCTGGAGAGCCAGAGGATTGATAGGTCTACGAAGCTGAGCAAACGACCCTGAGTTAAGCCCATAGTCTGTGACTAAAGTCAGCAGAAACAAACTCCTTTCAAGGCCTAGTATAAAGAACATCCCCATAATAAAAGTACATTTTCTGTAAAATACTTAAGATGGACATCAAAGCAACAAGTCACACAAAGAGTGGGTAGAAGTGCCTTCAACCAGAGCCTTGGCTGGCTTACAGAGCCACAGTTGAAGCACTTCGTGGTTATTTTGAAGTGTACTAACCTCTCTCCAGCTCCCTACTCCAAGGGTGTTTCCTGAGACAAACCTGATGTGAATTTTTTTTTTTTCCTCATAACACTAATCTGCCCAAACTGTGCCTATTTTAAGTAAAATAAGGGCTTGTGACAGAATTTGTATTGAACAGTGCCAATCAGTTGGGGAAGTGCTATCATCTTCAGTATGTGACAGACAACTCAGGATTTCTTTCATGAATCTCAAAACACAAAATCTGCATCCTGCACACAAAATATTTTATAAAATCACATTAATATAAGTAACATGGAGGAAGACAAGGCCTGAACATGCTATGTAAACATAGCAGAAGAAAAGGTAATGAGAAGCTTTTATTCCAAGGTATCTTTAACAGTGAATAATTTTGGCTGTGGCACAACATCTAAAACAGGGGGAAAAAACCCAGGAGGATGACTATATTACCTCTTTAGAATCCTTCTTTGGAATCTAGGATTTTTCTTTTCCCATTTGTCTGCTGGGCTAAACAATCACCTTAAACATATATGTGAGCTTTGAGGGTTGTTTTAGCTTCCTGGAGGATAATGCAAGAAATAATACTTGGCTAGAAGGAATAAAATCAGTCCCTATACACAATCCAACACTTCTGAAGTGCAACTGCCTCTGTGCATCAAAGTGCAGGGATGCCCCACAGTTGTGATGCACTACTCAGAGCTCTCCCTAACCAAACAAAGCTTTGCATCTGACTAGTTGTTACAGGCAACTGATTTACATAATTACTTTGGATTTTTTCCCCTCAAAACCACACAACATATGAATCATTGTACTCTGTCTTAAAGTCATTATTAGCCAATTAGAACGCTGGGATTTGCATAATCAGTCTTCAGTTATTTCTTGGTAATCATACTGTGACGTGTGATTACCAGAGTTGGACTGGGGATTGCACAGTGGATTATAAGCTCAGATTTATTGAGAAGCTTTGCAGCAATAAAGGAACTACCTCAGCTGCTCAATTCCTTTTCAAACTGGCATGAAAGGGGGGAAAATGGGCAAAAGATGAGTAAAATAAGGCTCTTAAAGAGAAGGAAACAAAAAATAGTTCTAATATTTAGCCACTCATGAGGGTGAAGAACAGGTGTCCCGGATCTCAGGTCTGATACCAATCCATGTGTAAAAGTTCTATTCACTACAGTCATGCATCATAGAAATTTTCTGGATAACAATACTGTGACTCAGAAAAACAGTAGACAGTATCATGTAAAATCAAGTATTAATATAAAACACCAGTGAATTCTGCATCCTGTTCATTATACAAAGTACAGCACTGGTTCAGAGCATGTCAAAAGCTGCCATGACCACAGAGAAAAAATGGCTGGATAACGGCACCTGTCTTTCGCGGGTGATAATGGAGAAGCGCAGGGTCAGTAAGAGTTAAACATGTAGACAAACTTACTGAGCAGGGCCTTTTCCTTGGGATATCTCCTTGTAATGGGCTCCAGATACTGTCACGCCAATCTGATCAGGAGCAAAAAACTACCCATGTGGATGATGAATCGTGTGACTAAGTAATAGCCTAAGTCAAGTGTGGATGTGACCGTTCACTGGAAGATGGCAATGTAATGAATCTGCTCCAGGGTTTAGGGGTTAAGTGGCTTGCCGGAAGACAAGTTAATGATGTACCGCTGCATTCAATGAAGATTGATTGAGAATGGTATAAATGGGCAATGGGCAAGGACAAAGAGGCTTGTTTTGAGAATGAGGCAGAATGGTGGGGAAGAGACAGATTACAGCTGAAGGTGGCTGGTGTGTTGAGTTGAAAGAATAGTCTCAAAAACCATAGGGAGAGACATTTCAGAGAAGATGATTTCACTCATGTCTCATACTGCGAAGCAAACAGTGAGGAGAATAGTCATGACAAGTATCTACTGATAACATTTGCATTGCCTGCGGCCACTGGACTGTCATCGTTAAAGCCAGGGGTAACAGAACAGGACATCACATCCTTCTCCTTTGAGATCTTCCCCGTGTTTTGAGGTAGCACGTTGATTAGTTTGTATTAAAAATGCAATTTAAATCCAGAAGGCTGAAATATGCAGGAATGGAGGCAGAGGGGAGGACAGGGAGGTACAAAAATGCAATTATACAGGAGTGCAGTCCTCTAGCCTTGCAGCAAGCACAGAGCATTAATATTTCAGAAAACAGGGACATGGTGACCATGGTGGAGTTTCAACACAAGGCTGTCATCAGAGGGAGAGACTGTATTTAGAACAAAGCAGCTAAGCAGAGGTCACAAAAACAAGTTCAACAGGTAACTGACACAAAGGCGTAAGAAACGCTATCATTACAGTCTAGCCTGGGTGGAAGCATTTCAGAGATTATAAATTAATAGTCTCAAAATGCTTTTAATGCAAACCAATACTGCACAGAATTGCTCTACCCATGACAGACACCAAAGCTGTGCCAAATAAATACCTGAGACTCCAGTTACAAAATATAAATAGGAACAATTTAGGTCTGATAACGAGGCAACTAAACCCAAAAATCACACAGGGAGGCATGCAGTGGAAGGAAATTCTGTGGCCTGAACACCATACAGACCTACAGAAGAGACAACTCTAATCTCTACTCATGTTAGCTTCATCTATTAAGTAAACCTGGTGGTACAATAGAGCTGCAACTTCCCTCAATGAACCTCATTGTACCACTCATTACTTGTAATGGAAAATGCCCCTATTCACAGTAACTCACAGCAGCTCGTTTTGACCCACCTTGTCTTTTGTATCCCTCCTTCTCCCCTTCTATAAACACAGGACTACAAACCAGCCCACTCAAGCTGGCATCCATAGATGTATTAGGTTTTCAGTAAAGGTCTAATAGATTATCATCACTGTCTTGGTTGATAGGTACCTTTTACCGGTAACAGCATCAGAATTAGTCTAATTCTCAGATGCATCATTTGGGTCTCTCTGCTTTGGTTTAGCAGAAATTCCAGAATAGGATCAGAATTAAGCCTCAGGGAATGGTGGAGTCACCATCCCTGGAGGTGTTCCAAGAACATGCAGGCATGGCGCTTTGGGACTTGGTTTAGTGGGCATGGTGGTACTGGTTTGCCTTGACAGCCTTAATGATTTGATGATTCTGTGATTCTAAGTCACAGATACTACAGGCCCATGCTGAGGATCTCAGTACTTGGAATCTTTTGAAAGACATGCAAATTAAAATTTGCAGTTAAAATAAACATTTTCTTTCATCATGGCTAAAAGCTAAGTGATCATTCAAGCCTTGTACAACTTCCCAGTGTCATCTTCCTGCACAAAGCCTGAAACTATATTTACCAGTATTAACAGTATTGTTCTTCCCAAGACAGTGTTATCACCTAAATATACAGCCCTAGCTTTTACCCAAAACAGGTTTCTCCTGCAGTCAGTAGAAGCAAGTGGTGGGTTAAGCACAATTCATGAAAATGGACACAGAGTGACTAGTGTGAATGACACAGTAGGTAGTCTTCTTTTCCAGCACTCTTTTTCTGCATAGCAAATATCCATCTTATGGTTGGGACTAGCAAACATCAACAGGGCTTCGCCATGGGAATGAGGGAAGGACCACACCAATAAAAAGCAGACACTGTAGTGTTCTTAAAGGAATCTGGATTCTCCTAAAGCACGCTTCAGCACAGTGATGTTGATGTCTTCACTAAAATGCAAGTAAAAACCACATGTGGATCTATAAACTTGTGGTTAGACTATGTTCCCATTGCTACTTGAAGGGATGGGTGTCTGACTAGGGTGCTGCTACAAAGAACACAGCAGGGCTGAGTGAACAAGCACTTCTAAGACATCTTGATGCTACTTTCCAATCAAAATATTTGCAGCTGAAATATTTTTCTGTCAAGACTTTCTATCTACCTGAGCAGAGGCCAGTTTCTCCCAAGGGCTGTTCTTTGCCGATCAAGCTTACCTGGTCCCTGCTAGAGTGCTCTAGAGGGACCTATCACTGTACCTACCTCTGAACTTCATTGGCATACTTGGGTATAAGAGAGTCACAGTTCTGCACTGAAACCTTTCACCTCTGGGTACATCTAATCTTATGGTATGGGGAGGGGGGAAGCAAAAAAAAAAATTAATAGGCTGTTTTCTTATTTTAAAAACATTTCAACTGTACTAAACTGCTAATCCAGTTTGGTCAGTTCAAACCATACCAGCAGGAAATGTAGCCTGTGTCTGGAGAGTGTTCTGCTGCCTGTCCCTTATTAGCTAATTCTCTCACATCAAGCTCATTTAAATCTATTTGTCCTAGACCACCCTCTTTAAAGAGAGGAAGGAGGAGGATGGGATCTCTTGCCACTCAGGCTCCCATCCTACTTATGACTGAATATTTAAGGATCCTTTACAAAACTTTCTCAGTCTCCTCTTGTAATTCAAATCAATCATAGCCATAAAACAAAAATTCTGGAATTTATATTCCCCTCCCCATCTAGGAAAAAAGTTTAATTTGATAATTGAGAAAATAAAAGGTTCTTTTCAAACCTGACATTAAAAATCTCTAATAAAACTGGGGGAAATGAAGGTCTAGGATGACAGTCTTTATCAAAGTGTATGTAGAGACATTATATGTTCCAGTAATTGTTTAGGCCGGTGAATTAATGAATCCCTGGCTGTAAGTCTCCATTTGAAATTATTTCAGTGGTGTCTGCTGCTCTGCTGCTTTGGAAAAGCCTGTTGTCTGAAGCTCTGGAGAAGGGCCTTGAACCCTGCCATTCAATCCCTTTCAGCCCATCAGCTGAGTCTAATTGCCAGAAAGCACACGAGACCCCTAAGCCTGATTGTTCCCCGACCTCCTTTGAGGTTCTGAGGCATGAAAAGCAAAAGGGAAAAAAAAGCTCTCTTTTGATCTTCTGTTTCTTTCTCTCTCTCTCTCTTTTTTTTTCCTGCCTACTCCTACTCTAAGAATGACACATTTCTTTATATGGCTTCTCCTTCTTATAAAGACAATAATTAATAAGGCCTTTATAAAATGAGGCTTGAATTGGTGTCACCTTCAAGGGTGGTCTGGGGCTCTGAAGTGAAACCCCCGGTGGGCTTAGGCATTGCATGGCCTTTGCACAGGTCAGGTTTAAATACCCTGACCTCAATTTTCACTCTCCTCCACTAATGAGCCGATTCACACATGGATACAAAATTATACGAGGGAAAAGACAAAAGGAGCAAGGTGTAGTTGACACCACATTGGCCAAATTTTATTATCATCTTTGTGCCTATGACATCACAGCTGCAGACATTGTCAAAGTGGTGAAACTGCTCTCGTTCTCCCCCTAAACCACTTCTTTTTGTCCCCTGCCATCAGCTTTATATAATTACTTTCACAAACTCACACTCTCTGCCTATTATTTGCTCAGATGTCATGAAGCTGCAACATTAGGTGGGACTGGGGACCAGTCTGGGTTCTTGTGTGGTTACACATGCAGAACCGGGTCACTTTTCTTGAGGTTCTGCTTCACTGCCTCACTGTCAATTGTGAGGATAAAGCAGCATTATGTGTATCTATTCTATTTCACAGGCTTATCAATTTGACACCAAAAGCTGGTTGTTGGTTTATTTTTTTAAAAAGAATCATCACACCAGGGATGTTATGTGTCCATTAGATGAAAATTGTTGAGGGCTGACATTGAATGAGTTGTCAAAGGCAGCGAGACACGCATTGCATAAGTTTCTCTATTAATGCAAAACGGTTAACAAGTTTATTAGAGAAGAATCTAAAGGGGGGGAATATGGTGCCCTGACAGCCACACCCGTGGGTTGTAAACCTGTCAAATCCTGTCGGAGGAGCAAGGTCGGTGTTGGGACTGAAGACAGAATCAGCAGGAGGCACTCTTCCTCTGAGCCAGGGGATCCCACACCCAGCCGCTTGCAGAGCTGTATATAGGATAGTGCCTCAGGGCTAATTCACAAGCTCATGTGTCTGCATGACACAGCCACAACATGTTGTTGATAAGCTAAGAAACAAGTAGAAAGTATTTCTAGGAATTAAAAAATCCCCTGTCACTTTTTATCACCATAGGAAAGCTGACTCTAATGTTTAATCATGCAATTAGGTTCCACCATCTTCAATCGCTAATACGGTGTCAACTGGTTGTCTTCTTCACTTCTTGTCCCGAGATGTTGTGCAGTGTTGTGGTTAAACACCAACTGAGCTGCTAGGAGCTGGGCTGGACATCGCTCAAGCCCAGATTCACTCCTATGCCTTAATCTAGCTTTTCAGGGGTGGTGTAGGGCTGACAAATAAATACATGCGGCATGCTGGAAAGTCTTTGTGCTGAAAAAAAATGCATGCTCTCATCTTTGGACCGTTTTGGAGGTCTCACCTCTCAGGCAAAGCTCAAGATGAACTAACACTGTTCTTATTGAGCACAAATCAGACTTTGAAGACATTTGTTTGTTAAGCCCCCATAGTACTACTCTATGGCTAAAAATCCTGGCAGCCTTCTGCAAAAGGCAGATGACTGTGGACTGTTAAACAACAGGTATTTAACAGGGTATGATAAGGCACCACAAGCATCTTCCCTGAGCAAGGAATTACTAAAGCAGGGATGTATTAATTACCACTATTTTGTCATGCAGGAGATTTCAAATAAAATTAATTGGCTGATTTTTACTCTCCTTTTGTTCGACACATTTGTGATCTCCAACTCCCCTTTGCCATTTTTGAGACAGATTAGATATGCAGACAAAATGCTGAAGAGGAAATATCCTGGAGGATGCACATTGTGCGTGTGCATGCACAATATTCTTAAAGACAGTCACCTCAAAACATGAAATACCCAATACAGTATGCTTAAAATTCAAGAAAAATAAATTAATTAATTTTATCAGATCCTTTTCAGCCTGAAGCATTAAAAAATCCTCCAAATCCTACAGAAACAAAACAAAACAAATCCAAAAACAATAAAAAAGAGAGCAAATATATGTACACAGATTCTCTGCCTACATAGGTAATGCATGATTGCTGGTAGTGAAGGAAAAGAGTCTAACATGCAAACACTGTGGCCAGTTTTACCAAAGGCATAAACTCCTCAGTGGCATGTGCAGACATTCTTCACTTCAACAGGATAGGGCAAATCTGTATTTTTGGTTGTTAATTTTCCCCTTCAGATCATGTATATTAAAGACATTTGCTGGCAGACACTTCCCATATTGCATTGGGACTGCCAATGAACAATCAAAATGAGCTAATAACTCTCTTTGGGCAAATGTTGATGGAAGGAAGCAAACTGGGCTAACCTGATTTGGCCTCACCAATGGCTTTTGTATGACAGCTAATCAAGGCTATAAGTAAAGAATGGATTAATTATCTTCTCAATTTTTTTAGCACTTTCTATCTAGCTTCTAAAGTGCCAGTGTACCTATGAATAATACTCTCCAGGAAATTAATATCACATCTTAGGCACACATTTTTATCAACACAAATAATTCAATCATTTAAAAAAAAAAAAAAAAAAAAAAAAAAAAAAGGTTTGCTTTAGTTGTTGCTGTTGCTTTTTAGTTGTTTTGTGGCTTTTTGGTGTGGGGTTTTTGCTTGTTTGTTTTGTAAAGCAAGAAAAATTATGCAAAATTATATAATTATTACCAATGGGACCAGAAATTCTATGGAGCTGACCTCCAGTTAATATAATTATGTAAAGGTGCACTGGATGATGCAAATGTTTACCGGCTGAGGATCTGGGTGGCTAATTCATGAAAACAATACATGATGTTAGGATGAGATCGTAGCACAATCTGTTTCCAAGTCACTGATGGGGATGAGGGAATATCAGTTTATGTGACTTCAACCAAAGTACTATTGAGCAGTGCTACAAAGTGCAGAGCAAGACTAAACTAAAAGAAGAAATGAATTGAACTTCTGCTAACCAACAAACTCTGTGTTCTTTAACTTGCATTAAAAATTCAACAAATGCAGAAGTTTTGTAGGATCACCACCACTCCCCAGACCAGAACACACAGGATTAGATTCTTCCTTTTTTCTTTCTGCACCTTCAGCCCAGTTCCTATCTTTGCAGATGGATTAAATTTCTAGGCTGTTCCTTGTAAGGGATAGGGTAGCAAAATTAGGTCTTCTTTATAAAGCAGAGGGAAGAAGTGAAGAACAGTCTGAAAACCCTATCTTTAGCATGTTTGATTTGAATTGGGTATTGAACCCTTCTGGGAAAGAGTGTATCTCCTAGCCACAATTATCCTGATATAGAAAACACAAAAATATCAAGATCATGCTACACAGAATAAATTATTATACTAAGTCTGTTTCTTTTCACACAGCTACATGCAGTGATGGGGTGGGGGGTGAAGGGAAAGATGTGCCATATTCTAAAATGCATGTGAAATACAACCAGAAAAAGGCAGTCAACATTTCTGGTTTCTCACTCTTCTGTGTTTTATAGCACTAGAAATCAAATGGGCTTCTTGGTACAGTAGTACTCATGGCAGTAAAGCTTGGCCATGTGAAAACATAAATACCAGTCCAATGAAAAAGACTGAGATATATTCAAACGCATCTTGGGTAGCATTTGCATAAAAGTAAGCTAAAATGTGATACAATTTATAATATTTTCCCTGGGCTAGCTTTGTAAATGCCATCCTGTTCCAGGATGAAAAGTATTTATAAAGCAGCCTGAGTGATGTCCATTTGAGAGGAGTGTTTCATTTTTATAGTACTTCAGTTACTCTTCTTTACACACAAAAAGAGTGTTGGGGGACATGCCTCCCTTCTGAGGCCACCCACAACCACCAAAGAGCACGTGGGCTTCTTCATGGATTCTCTATGAAGCTGCTAATACCCAACAACCAGTGCATCCTCTAGGGAAGTCACTTAGACATGAAACTAATAAAGACATCTGCGTGTCTCCCTGCAGACACAGCTCCAAAAGGGATGCCTCCTCACCAACACTCCCTTTGACAACAGCACATTTTAATAGGCACCTCATGAATGCTGTACTGCTGAAATTATAAAAGTGCTGCCTGTGGAAATATTTCTCTGAACATGATTCCGCCCACCACCAGCCCCACTACTCAACACACAGCTATCTGTGCATCTGTAAATCTGTCACAATATCACTAGCTGTAAGCGCTCAAGAGCACCGGAAATCCTAACTTCCTCAACATTTCATTCAGCTGCTGTTTCATTTGCACTGTCTGCAGGTACTGCTGGCACAAAGTGTTTGGCCAGAAGTTTAGTGCTTCCCATTCACCTAAGAAAAGCTGATCTCTTGGTCTTTAGCAATAATGACAGACTCTCCTTTTGTCATCATCTCTAGTATAGGCATAGTCCAAACCAAGTCATAAACTTGGCCAAATTCTATACCTGTGTTGAATGCCTGAACTAAACATTCAGACAATTGAGGTACCAAAAGTTTGTCACTAAGGAGGCTTTGCTGAAAGTTGTTATGGATAAGGGGGGAGGAAATTCCTTGTTTTTAATGAATTCAATCGAGGAGGAGCAAATGGAAAAAACCAAATGGCAAATACTTCCCCCTGCCCCCCCCAAACATTATTTTATGTGAAATCTGTTCTGTTAGAGTGTGTGAGCAAATTAGTGTGTGTTCTATTCAAAAGACACTGCAGGATGGATTAACATTTGTGATCCAGAGTTCAGTGACTTGGATGTTTGCATTCTTTTTTTTTTTTTTAATATTAATTGGATTTTCCAGGATACACTGAAGTGGTAAAATACATTTAATCAATATGCTTTGGGGCTAAATTAGCAAAGTACTAATTTTGTTGTGCAAGGTTATACTCTGTGCTGCACAGTTTTAATCACAGTAATCTCCATTTCTCATTTGCGCTTCTTATGATCCCATTGTGTATAAGGCAAAGAGAACAGAAAGTCAGAGTAAGCCTCCTGAGTTCAAACATGTAGAGGAGGAGAGCTTTCAAAGGGGTGGGTTTATTGGCTTCTTCTCCCAACCTGAGCAGTGTGACATGAAATTGTTACACAGCCACATTGCCTGCCAGTTAACAGGAGCTGCAGCAGCTCACCCAGCCTTGTCTCTTGAATACCAATAAATATTTTTGGTAGTGAAATGCCTGCTAAAGGGACGTGGAAGGCAGTAGTTTCAGGGAAGCTGACCTGGAATGCTTCACCAGTCCCAGGTGTAGCCCACATCCTTCAAGGGTCATGTGGCAGAGGATCAGGGACTAGAAAGCAGCCTGGATGGGCGTTGGCAGAATGGCCTGGTGCTCATTCAGCTGAGAGAGGGAAGGACAAAGAATCTGTATGCACTGCTCCACAAAGGGAGAAAACTTCCATTAAATAGTAACACAGTGAGATAAAGGCCAAAGAAGCTGCCAGATACTCCTGTCCTTAAGAAGGAGGGCAAGTGGTATATGCTCCAAGGCAGACTGTCAGTGTGCTTATTGGCCTGTGGCTGGGGACAGGCAGCAAAAACAGCCACCATTCCCCTGCAACCTGCATCAGCACTTTTCTGCTAAGACACAAACCCTGCCAGTACAAAGTTCCTATGATGAACAACTTTTAACCACTTTAGTAAATTTATACCCAACCACTGGTTTGTGTGCAGGGCCACAGACTTTTTGACCCAATTCAAGGAGTCCAAAACCCAGCTTGACTCTATGGTCTGATTAATTTTGGAGCTGAGAAGCATGGCTGTGGATCACATGCACAAGGCAGGGAAGACAGACCTCTCCAATTTAGCTGGAGGTTTCTGTTGGCTTAAGCTCTGGAAATCACTACACATTCCTGAACAGGATTCTGCATCTGGCAGGGGAAACTTGAGACAATGGTGGTGTTTCAAACCAAGCTTACATCAATGGGACAAATTTAGTATCAAAGTAGCATCTTACCTTCTTCCAGAACATATCTCATCTCCTCCCTTCGCCCCCTGGAGCATGACGTGTGTTCCTTCAGACCACACTTTTCTGTCACCTCCACTCCAAATAAAGGAAGTGACATTTACAGTGTAACACCAGTAAAGGAAAGGCTATTCACAAAATTCATTTTTAATCTGAGGCTTTTCAAAGGGAAGCACAGGTTAAAAAACATAAATAAATAAAAGAGGTTGCTTGGGCAACCAGCTAGGGCTGGCACTGCCATCCCATTCCCAGGCACATGTGGAGGCACTAAGGTACAGTGCCTGCGGCACTTCTCAAGGGGTGGCTCTCTTCAACATCACCTTCTAACCACAGGCTGTACCCGAAAGGTACATGGAGGTCTTAACTTTAACGGGTCAGGATGGAAAGTAATGATTTGTTCAGCAGTGGAGAACCAGTGTTAACCGTCTAAAATGGTGTGAATGTCTCAGGTGTTCAAGGGCAGTCTATCAGGCACCAGACAGTATTATCAGGATCACCTGTCTGTCAGCTGCATTACCTGCTCTCCCCTGATTAGTTTGTTTTAAAGTAGTCATTGCATTTACTTCAAACCAACCCAGCAACCAAACAAAGCAAAACCAGCTCCTCACTAAGACCCTAAGAGGAAAGCAGAAGAGTAACATATTTAAACATAAAGTTAAACAGAAAGGTTTAAAATTTGCAACTGATGGTGGGCAGCAAGAAGATAAGAGCCTTGCAGACAAGTTAAAATGCACAGATATGCCAATCAACTCCAGATAGATTCAGGGGGTGGTGAACACATTACTCACATTACGCCAGGCTATCTCAAGTTACTCAAATGACATAAAGGGATACAATAATCACACACTTGTCTCATTGTGTCAACTTTTTAACAGGGGAAAAGCCATTGTCCACTTCAAGAGGAAACAGCAAAGCAAACCAGATCAGATTATTCTCAAGTGAATTGTCAGGTTGAGGGGGTTTTCTACTTATCTGATACCAGTGCAGACACCGATAGCAAACAGCTCACCTGACTGCACACAAGGACCCATTCTCAAAGGCAAAAAGCAATCTGTCTCAATTATTAAAAACAAATTAGACAATGAAACTGGAAATTTGCCTTCTCTCTTAAGAGGGCCACCATATGAGTGGAGCTCTTGTGATGGAGCTGGAGCATCTTCGCTAGGGTTCAGCTGCCCAGTAAAAGTAGACAATGGAAAAATATCAGACCAGTGTTGCCTGGGATACAACCCTGGGGACTGCAGGCAGACAAAATACTCATTTAGAATGGGGTGAATGCTGGGGAAAACCTATTATGGGGCACCTGGTAAAATAATTTTTTCTTCTTGCTTACAGCTCTTTTGCATTTATTCCTCACAGTATTCGTGGCATGTACACTGAAACTAGCTGCTGAGAAGCATAAAACTCTTTGGGGTGATGATAATATAAGACTCAAGGTCATTACTAAAAATGAGAAAGTATTAGCTCTTCACAGGGAAGGACTCGAGCCCTCTAAGTTGCCAAACACAAAGCCTGCTCATTTGAGCTTTGCATTTAAGGGGATTGCACTCTAAGACAACTAAATCATTTCTTCGGTGTGGATTTTAGCCCAGCACATATCCACAGCTTCAGTACAGGAATGACGTGATGCAGTGTCAGCTCATATCAACTGGAAACTTTGAATTAGCTTCAGAGGGTACTGCATCTGCTCTTTTCTGTCGTAAAAGGCACATGATACTATTTTCTTTAACCAGCTCTCCAAGGATGCTGACACAGTCTAGAGAAGAGATGACCTTCTAAGCCAGTTAGAGGGCCACTGATGAACTAACCTTTTTTAAATGTCTCTCCTGGCTTTGTTACAGTCCATGCCTTCCTACACAGTGGGTACCTAACTGACCAGCAGGACACAGCAAGAAAACCTTGGGTTTAAGAGGCACTCAAAGAGTTTCACACCACATCCTGCACTGGGCCATCCTTACAGTGCCTGTGCACTGAAGACAATGAATCAGCTGGGGTTTTGTCAAGGAAGAATTCCTTTGGGGGGATTAAAATTGATAAAGATAAGAGGCTTTTCCTGGAAAGAAGTGATAGTTAGCTACGGATCAAAGGACTAGACCCTGTTTTCACTTGTAGTCCCCGCTGACTGGTCCCTTAAAGGATCACACTTGACCAGATTTTCTACTCAAAAGTACAATCACTTTTTCCTTCTGAAAGAGAAATTCCTATCAGGATCCAAGCAAACTGTTACAACTACAAATTAGTGCCAAGAGAAAATTAACATTTCTAATACTACACTAAGTTCAATGTCAATACTATACACTTTGGGCACTTTACAGTATCTTTCTTCTAAACCTGATACAGACCTCAAACCCAAACAAGCTGTTGGGAAGCTGTGGAATCCTTTTGCTCCGAATACAAGAGTCAGTGGAGCTGCCATACTACACTTAAGGAAATACACTGGAACTTACACCCTTCTCTGTTCAGTTTTCTCCAACATCCTCACTTTGTAAGGTGAAGCCAGCTTCATCAGACTTTCTCCAGAAGACCTCTACTACCAGGACTCCTCAGTGTGAAAGTGTGGTGGCTTTGTGTGCCCTATAAATCTTAAGGCTGGATTTGTTCTGAGTCCTGTGGAGGTTGTACTACAGAACCTCACTAAACTGGAGACTCAGTGACTTTTCCCCTGTTTCTACTTCCAAGTCCAGGTATTTAAGTGCATATATTGCTTGAGTGTCTTAACCACAATAACAGCAGCATTGTGTTTGGGGTTTTTTCAAGGCTTGTGGTAATTCACAACCTCACATCTTAGATCAGAGCAGAGTCCTAAATGTGAAGTCCAACCATATGAATATGAAGAAAATAAGTAGTAATCTGAACTTCTGCTTTCTCTGAATCCTTGTGTTCCCAGGGAAAAAAATAAAAGAAAAAAATAAGAAAGAAAAGAAAGAAAGAAAGAAAGAAAGAAAGAAAGAAAGAAAGAAAGAAAGAAAGAAAGAAAGAAAGAAAGAAAGAAAGAAAGAAAGAAAGAAAGAAAGAAAGAAAGAAAGAAAGAAAGAAAGAGAAAGAAAGAAAAAAAAGCCCAAACACAAAACAAAATGTTACCAGAGCATTAAAACAGAGGAGATAAAAAGGCTTTTTCTTGGCACCACCAGACTGTCTACATCTTAGTCTGAACAGCTTTTCCAGCTTTAATTTTCTCCCTGCACCCCTGTAAACCAGAAACATTTTCCATGGTTTTAGTCCATGCAGTGTACAGAAGTTTTGTGACTCTGCCCCCAGGCTCCCGTGTGTTACCACTTCAAAGGCACCGATCTCTTTTTAAATGTCCCTTCTGACAACTCAAATCTCTGAACTGGAAGTCAAAATTGGCTAAACTGAGATCTGATAATCATCAGTTTTACTTCCAGTTGCATCCTGTGCTTGCAGTAATAGCAGCAGTGATTATCTTTGATATGGCTGATGATGTTAGGAGGGTAGTGGGCAGTCCAGCTGCTTAATTTAATTTCAAATCCCAGTGACAGAATCTAATAGCTGTGGTTTAGCTAGTGCTACAGATTTCATTTTGTAGTGACCATTGATACTGTCAAGGTAGCTTTATGTTCTCACCTGACTGCAGAGTCCCAGCAGAAGATCATTCATCAGGTAATTATACTGTTTTGGAAGAGCAGCTGGATCACTGAAATTAAAACCTTGGTACTGATTAAATGAAAATAAAATCTGACCCCCCCAAAAATTACTACCAAAAAAATTAGCAATGTGTGTAATAAAATTCAAAATACAGAAGGCCAGACACTTTTGAAATATTGAACTATCCTCTTCAAGGTAAGACAACTGTACATATGCACAAAATTTAAAGCCTTGCTTTGTACTTCTAAGAAAATGGGGAAATATGCATTAGGACCCATTAGAAATACACTACCAGTCAGTGTCCCACATGTGCAAATGGATGTTAGGAGAACCACACAGTTAGGCCACAGTCTGCCCATTTCCTCTTTACTATTTCATTTATTATGCTGGCTTTCATCTGTAAAATTTATCCTCATCACCAGAAGCAGTTCTGCTTTTCCTACCTACATACTGCTATTTAGCTTAGTCCATCAGAACTATCCTAAACCCTCCAGGGTTGTCAGGATATAGCAATGGACAAGGAGAAAATACTTTAAAATAAGAGGTAGAGAACTTGTCTGTGTCTCTCAGTGGTGGGATGGAGAGTAAGAGGATGACAGAGCAGAGGCAGGAAACGGTTGAATTTTTTTTTTTTTTCCAGTTGAAAGTCTCCAATTGACACTCACTGCAACATTATATTATCCAAAGTAATTGTGAGCACCTGAACTAGCCTAGCCTCCATTTTGCCATTTTGCCAGCTGGACAGACAGAGGACAGGAGTATTGGGCTTTGGTGTTACAAGTCAAAAGAAGACCTTCATATCTGAATTTTATTTTCAAGTCCACTTTCCTGTACAGGGCAGATGTAAGCATTCCCTCTGGCCGATTTCCATACCTATTTCCTGTCACACCTGCCATGCATTGTGTTCCTTACCTTTCAAGAGGTGCAACAGCCATGAGAAATGAAGCACTAATTAAGACATCCTCATTTTCAAGACCTTCTCAAAACACAGGGAATTTGTTCAGATGGCTCTCTTTCAGGAGGCCTTGGTCAGCATTACAATGGTCAGGCACATTTCTGAGCCACTCTGGAAAACTGGATTAGAATCAAAACCTACAATCTCAAAATAAGTGACCATGAAAATATTTGTCTCATCATTTGTGGACACTTCTAGCACAAAACAATTCAGTTGCCAGATCAACAGAGAAACTGCTGGGCCTCCCCAGCAGATTACCATATGTGAACTCACATGATGTCCATCTTTCGTCTGTATCAGTAGTCCCCAGGACTCACGCGTACCAGGATATATCTTACACATTTTCTTTCTCACTACTGCATGCCTGCTTTGTGTGTGTTTGTTAATATTCACAGTATTAGTTAATATCCTCTAGTTTCATAGAAAGAGGTCTAAGATTTTGAAGGATAGCTACCATTAGAAGAGTCCAAAAAGGACACATACTCCAAAAATACAGAACTCCTAAAGGACAGTAGGTTCACGCTGCCATCCTTTAGGTTGTGCTACAATAGAGAGCCACAGGGTTCCAGCAGGACTGTGGTTACCTGAAGAAAGGCATCCAGCCTGTTCCCTGTTTGATTCAGGACTGCTACCAGGAAAGGTGACCATCAAAAATAAACTTTACTATTTGTACCATCAGCATCCTGGATTCTCACACAGCCTTTGCCAGAGTGATACAAGAGATTGCAGGAATTGCTCATGCTTGTGTGGTAGGAGCTCAGTGTTCCTCTAAGTCACCTGGTCAACCATGGCACTGAAGTAGGCCCCTTTCTGGGCTAATGAAGGAGGAGGAAACAAAAGGGAACAAGGAAGGACAGTCCAAAATTTGACTCATCCAGTAAAGGAAAACTGGACAGCCATAAACAGCCTGCCAGCCCTGATTTCATCAGTTACTAGAGTGTAATTAAGAGATGGAATGGATACATATAATTAGTAGATGAAATAGATGCAATATGGTTGTGTGACACTGCTCTGGGCATATCATCCTTGCACTGCTTCCCACAGCACTGGATGGAGACACTGGGAATCACAGTTTCTATTAGATGATAAACATAAAGGAAGATAATAGACAAAGGACTACAAAATAAACACAACCACTTTCTAGAGCAGTATCACATCTCTTTCTCCAGTGCCATGCCACTCTTAAGCAATCTATAGAGTGCAGCATATTTAATGAGATAGAGAGAAAAAGAGGAAGCAAGAGATGTTTGTCTTTGCAAGTTCTCAATGACCCTGAAGACAAAAAAGAAGGGCTTCCATTCCCTGCACAGGACTCTGGTTCAGCAAGTTCAGTTTGAAAAAATTTGCTTGGAGTCCAAATGGGAAGTTAGACTTGCAGGGTTTTTGGAGACACCAGAGGAGGATGGACTGAAAGAGGAGCGGAACATGGTCTATAGAAACTACCTCATGGAAAATTAACATTTTTTGTTGTTGTTTTCCTATTTCATTCCACATGTTAAATATACTTAATGCTACTTGTTCACTTAACCTTTTCTGAACTGCAACCTGCTGGTTTGTTGAACTAAAGATGCTGCTGGTAGTTCTCATAGAAAACCCTGCTCAAATCATTAGTAGTATCCGAGTACAGACCATGTCAGGGAGTGACAAACTCTTTGTAAAAGAGAGTTTGAAATTAGAATACCTTTTCAAAAATGTGTTTGTGTGTCCATGCGCTGAAGTAGAGACAGATTCTCTGCTGGAAATCTTTTTGACTGGATGAGGCTAAGACAGGAAGTAAGTAAATAGCAATGAGAAAAGGAAGAAATCTTATTTACAGGCAGAACAAAGTCAGTAAGCAAAATACTGCAGTTCCTTAATCCTTGGCCTAAATCTGTCTCACTTGCCTGCGTACCCAGACCTTTGCACGCACCGGTCTGCGCTAACTCCTCAGCCCTTGTTGTATGAGTGCTGAGACATGTGCAGTGCTTTCACCGCTCCAGCATGGGAGCTGGCTGCTCCAGTGACCTTGGCAGCTGAAGGACCCAGATGCCCAGCTCCAGGATGAATCTCTGCAGCAGTGTCATGGGGTGTCAGCTCATCTTCCCTAGTCTCCTCCTTGGCTACACTGACAGACCTGCCTGTGGGGTCTGGTGTGGGGTCAGCTGCTGCTGTGCTGCCCTGTCCTGCTTGAAGTCACTTTCCTTTGATTTCTGAGGATGAGGTGCATCCTCTTGACAAGATGCATCTGCAGTGTTTGATTAGAGTAAAAGAAGTGTGTGTGTGGAATATTTTCTATACTTTTCCATCTAACACTGCTCGCTGCCTGTGGCCCAACTGGTTTCCAAATGACAGATGAAACTTAGAGTCTTCTAGGAAGCAGAGAGGCAAAATTAGAGAATAACTGTATGTAGATCTTTATTGTACTGAGGGTAAAATAATGAGCTTTCCATGTTACATCTCTTAATCTATTTCCTGTAAATAATATCATAGAGATGTTAAACAAAACCTAACAGGCTAATAAAAGCCAAGCATGATGGAGATGTAACACAAATGTTTATTATTAAAAACACCATTACTAAAAAATAGCTTATTTTCATACTTTCATTCAAAACAGTGAATTTAATAATAGTTTAAAGAAAAAGAAAAAAGATACAATTACTTCATGAAACCCTCTTTGCGTCTGAAGGGCCTATGAATATAAAGCATATCAGGGCCAAATCCAGTAGGTCTTACTCAGGCAAAACTGATTTTAGTGGAAATAAAGCCTGATGGACTAAAGGATTTGGTCAGTAATTTATGGGACCCTTATCTCTGATCCACCTTCTAGGAATGCTAGCTTGTGGTACAGAGCAATGTAATATGCTTAAATATCTACGATTAATTCGAGTAATCTGGTTTATAGAGCCCGCTTATGTAAATGAAAAGGATTTACCTTTATGTCTGAGATGAAAAAAATATACATCAGATACTGTGAACTACATATTACAGAAACCAGCCTGGCTGAATTGTATTAATGTCTCAAAAATGTTGAGAAATGCTGTATCTTCTCCTTAAGCCAGTAATCATAGCACCTACAAATTGCATATCTTATCCTGCTTTGCACATAGGCAGAAGTGGGCAGCAGCTGTTTTGAAGGCAGTGTATCTCTAATTTGTACCCCTTACAACACGCTTTTCAAAGCGTAACAGAGAACTGCAGCTAAAGACTTTCAAAATGAGGAGAGGGCTGTGAGGGATTAATGCTTTACCTGGTAAATGGAGCGGAAGTCAACTATCAAAGAAAAACAGCAACATTCCCGAGGGTCCAGCCTTAAGGACTGAAGATTTTCATGTGATGAAGTGGTAATTCAGTTCAAAGTATCAGAGAGACTTTGGACTGAGAACTCCCTTTGTGTAATCTGTCCAAGACCTACAAATTTACAGATAATAAATAGAGGGGCCACCAGTGAGATCATCTTGTCTCACCCTCTTCAGAGCAGAGAGCACAGGAGTTCTCTGAGCTACTTCTTGCTTATGAAACAGAAGGTCTTCTTAGTTTAAAAACCCTCTTCCACCTCCACTGGCATCACCAGATTCAACATAGCAGCTGTGAAGACACAGATCCTTGACAAAGGAGTCCCACTGGAGTCACAACTGCCCAGACACAAGGGATTCTCTGAACAACCCTTTCCTTTTAATTTTCAGCATGTGGAACAGCCACATTCCTCATTAGCAGCAAATCACCAAGAAGCCTTCAAGACACGTGCAATTTAGAACATGCTTTGGACTGTTTAATCTTGTGCTTTGAACAGCCCTCCATTTTCCTTGCTTCAGCAGCAAGTGCCTTAATGCTATGCTGCAAGAACATGCAGACTTGCAAATAATTATGTACACATGAAAGGCCACTGAACATCATCCTTTTCCAAACAATTCTGTAGCCACAGACACCGTCCAGATCTAGAAGAAAAAAAAAAGGCATGGTAATTAACAGTAGCCAATACTGCCTTTTAGGTTGGCCAACACTATATAACAAGCGATGTTTTCTCCAAAAGAGAAAACCAGACATAGCTTTGAAAGAAAACCCCAAGTTCTGCAGCAATCAGGAAAAAGATAGGAGGGACAGAAGTTCTAGATCCAGCTCAGACAAAACACGAGCTGACTTATTTCACCTAGCACTGGCAAGCACAGGCAAGTGTCTTTCAGTGTTTCTGAGACGAACTAGATGAGATAGTTGAATGGGGTTAAACTAAAATAGATTTCAGCAGCATAAAGTTGAAGCTAATATTCTTTACTCAGTACAGATTATTGTATCTATAGCACCTTGCAATACAATCCCTTTTTGTAACCCCCTAGCAAAAATCAATTTGTCAAGCTTAGTAAAACAATGTAAATAAGGCATACAAAAAAAAAAGCTCTGATTTTGTATTAAAGTGAAGTAAAACAAAGTGAAATCAACACCCTCAACCAATAGAGATGTTCATGAAGAGAAAAAACACCTCAAAGCAAAGCATCTGTGTTTGTGCTGCTATTTCATGTCAAGGCAATTACAGTGATGTTATTAGGAAAGATCAGGAGGGAGCAGTGTTGTCATATAGGAAGAAGAGAAAACAAACCTTTAAGCAATCATGTAGAGCATGCAGAACATCTTAAAGCTGGTGAAGGAACAAAGCTTAGCACTGTCAGGGTATTGATCTGCTCCAGAAGGTGCAGAGTTCTGCACCACTGTGATTGCCTTCCCTGCTGGGTTTAGAGAGGTCTGAAAGAATACAGTATTGATCTGGCCCAGTTCCTGAGAAGTAACTTAGTGATAAACACTGACTCCAATCCACCGACGCTGAAAGCAAACTGTTGCAAAATAGCTCAGCTCTGCGGCGTGCACAGCTCCTGTTATGCAGATAACAATACATTCTCACACCAGTGCCCACTGCATTCCTAGCAGAAAACTAGCAAGAATGTGACACATGAAGACTTAGCTTCTGCTTCCATTGCTTTCATTCAAGCATTATTAAGGTTTCTTGGGAATGTTGGGTGTTCTACTATTAATATTGCATTCAGGAAACATAAGGAGATATTGTCTTAGGTGGAGCCTAGCAGAAAATAAATCTAAAGTTCTGCATTTAACAAAGCCGTTTTCTGTTTCTTACCATTCACTCTAATGCCATGGGAAGACTTAAAAAGATTTATGCATTTCTATTTAAAGATGGAAAAACATTATCCTCATTTATTTTCATGCCTATCAACTAAGTCTTGTGGATAGGTAACATCTGAGCTTGCAAAAGAAAACACTTCCACTCTTAAATCCCAAGACCAATGCTGTGCTGCAGAAATAACTTCATGTCAGTAACTGCACGCAGAGAAAAGGCCAGCGTGCACCTGCATCTCAAAGGTCTTGTGGGGAAAGAAAGAAATCTGTCCCACAGAGTCCTCAGCACTTGACTCCTGTCCTCTCTTAGGCCTACCTCAAAAAGTAAATTGGCAAAGATGAACTGAACCACATTCTCTAATATTCTGTTGGTTTGTTGTGACTTTTGCTTTTTTCTGTGGTCACCCTGCAGGCTACTGGGGATTCCTTGAACTTAAACTGCCTAAAGCCTGAATCTCTTCATGGATGATTCTGATCATCAGCTTGACCCTGGGAACACCACCAGCTGCAGGATTTCCCTGCATGTTGAAGCCGGACCTTGCCCCTGGGAGCTCAGGCTTCCATCTTCATGTTTTCACGCACAGCTGAGAACCACAGTCACTGGGTCAAATTTTCCCAAATAGTGAAGGCACTGAATTTCCACAAGGATTGCTGCTGGGCTGCATGGGCCTGATCCCAGAAGGCCCTTGAGAGAAGGATTGCCTGTTTTCTCTCTCTGCACGCCCCCCTCTTCAAACTAAAAGAATTTCCCCTACAGGCTCTACCAGGTCTGCTGAAAGATGTTCCATATTTCTCCTAAGCAGACATAGATCTTTTACCACATCATTTCTTCAAGCAGTGCACACATAATCTTTACTTTAGGGTGGATTTTTCCTTTTATTCTTTTTTATTTATTTAATGTTTTTGGTTGGGGGGGTTGTTTGTTTTGAGGTTGTTGGGTGCTTTTTTTCGGGGGGGGGGGGAGAAAGGGTGTTGCAACTCTCATCACTAAGAACAAAAGAAAACTGTTTACCAGACATAGGCACCTGGCTTGGGTTTTGTTTTCCCTTTTACTCTCTGAATTCAAGTCTTTTTTAAAATAAAGAGAAGCAGAAGCAGCAGCAGAGCTCCTGGGTCAGCCAGGTCAGCTTTCTCTATCGAGCAGGATTTTCCCATACACTCTGACCCCCTCAAGGATTTTATCTAGCCTGCTTTTTGAACACCTCTAATGATGGTGACTCAGCTACCTCACTAGGCAGCTTATTCATCTGTCTAGCCTAATTGCTCTTAGCTTCAGTTTGTTTTCCTTTGTATGCAACATGAAATTTTCCGTTTTTATTTTTACACCATTTCCCTATTGAGGAAGGGAAGAAGCAACAAAACATTGTTGCCACCAAAAAATCCACCAAAATCACCATTCCTTCCAATCTGCAAACATCTGTAAAGCATGGCAGAACTATTGTCATGTCCTCTTAATTTATTATCCTAAGTTTAAGCTCTGCATGGTTTGGTCAGTCACAGGATCAATATAAGTAACAGTTTCAGATGTCCTGGCACTTGTTTTCCTGCAGGAGTAGGGTTGGTATCACCAAGATAACTTCACAAAGACAGGAATGGAGTGTCTAATTGTAAGGCCTCCACATCTTGAAGAACAAGACTGAGGAAGAGGACACAGTCTCAAGCTGTGCCAGGGGACATTTAGGCTGGAGGTGAGGAGAAAGTTCTTCATGGAAAAAGTAATCGGCCATTGGAATGTGCTGCCCAGGGAGGTGGTGGAGTCACCATCCCTGGAGACATTCAAAAAAGGATTGGATGTGGTACTTGGAGCCATGGTTTAGTTGCCAGGAGGTGTTAGGCATTAGGTAATAGGTTGGACTGGATGGTCTCTGAGGTCTTTCCCAACCTTATTGATTCTATGATTCCATGATTCTAAGAGATTCTCATCAACATTGGAGGATCTGTCAGACAAAGAATTGTAAATTAATATCCAAAAATAGCAACACAGATTACTATAGGCTGGGACTCTTCCAGCAAGAGTCAAGAGTCTGCAGCCTGCTAGTGGCATAAGGCCAAGGTAGCTCTGGCTGGCACCTGCAGCGTGTTGAGGGATGCATTTGCAAGAAATTTCCAGCTCTCTCCCACTTTCAAATTCAGGAAGCCCTCGGACAATGCTGCCTCATACAGGAATACAACCCACATCCAGTGACCTCTGTTTGAGGGGGCTTCATCCCTAGTTTTGAAATAAAAATATGGCTTGTCCTGTGATCTATACAAGAATGCATTGTCCTGGCTTACATTACTGATTAGCCTCAGTGCAGAAAGCTGCAGAAAAGCCAACTCTTTATCATTTTCTTTTTCAGATCATTTTGGTTTAACCCTAATTTTTATGCCAAATGCTTCAACTTAGACTTGGGTAAATATTCTACTCAATTTATTTTAAAAAAAATAAAACCAAAGAATTGACTAGGGCTTGAAAACTTGAACTCGTGTGTAAATATTACTGTATTCCGTTAAACTCTAGAGAATCCTTAAAGGATAAAAGGAGAAAGAAAGAATTGATCCAAAGGGAGCAGGGAGAGAGAAGAAAAGGTGAAAAATGAAGCCCAGTGGCAAAGGAAAATAAAGAGATGGTGGCTGTGGACAGAGGGAAATCCTTGGGTTGAGAAAGAAATGTCCTACTGCACAGCCACACCATCAGGTGTTTCTTGTAACTCAACTGTGAGTACCAGCTGAGTAACTTATTTAAACACTTGCCTGGTTTTAAGATATCAGTCCTGCTAAAGTCAATTAGCTAGGCTCACACTTAAGTACCTTACAGAACCAAAGTTGCAAAGCAGGGTCTTTCCTCCAGCTAAGAGACCATTTTGTAAATCTCCTTGATAAAAGCATGCATATAAACCACTAGGTGTTAGAGTGGGAGATGTAAGTGCTATTGAAGTGGAACGTGCATGGGGAAAAGCATGCTCTGACATCCCCTGTGCTCCCTCCAAAAACCAAACAGCCTCTGAGAGGTTTGTGAAAGCTATAGGACAAGGACTAGAACACCCTTTTGTCCTTAATTTCTGTGACATTAAAGAGGTGGCACAATAAGAGACTGCTGTACATAAATGAAGAGGATGTTCTACTCTCTCTGTCATCCCTACAAGAATGCACGCACAGACAATGTTTTATACAATAAGAGACCACTAACAAGGGTGTGATTTCTGCCCCCCCCCCTTGTTCTTCATAAAACAAGCTTATTCTCCTAGCATGGGCATTCTAAGAAAAATTCAAGGACTGGATTTAAAGTCTGTAAAGGAAAAAAAAAATATTAAGGGCAGAAAAGACTTTTCCACAGCCACTAAATGAGATAAGGGCAGAGTTGCAGCAGAGTTACTGAAGTGAACAACCTTGATCTAACCAAAAGGAGTCGTTTAATTTTAGGTACTCCCCAAAGGTTTTATTCCTCTTGGCTGCCAGGCCAGGAATGTCAGGCGTGTTGAGATGGGGCACCCTGGAAAGTGCCGAGCCTGAAAGCCAGCAAACAGGTTCCGCATGACTGCTGTTAGGTCTGGGAGCCTCCACGGAGAGCTGAACTCTTTGACCAGATAGGTGTGAAACAAAGAGGGGACTGGGTCATTTCTTTTCAAAGTTTTCTTTGCTTTACAAAGGCTTAAAGAATTTTTCTTTCTTTTTCCAAGAAGCTCCAAACATTCAGTTTGAAAAAAGGAAATTAAAACAAAAAAATAGAAGTACTTTCTTTGTACAAATAAATGACACAACAGGGAGACACCCAGCAGGGGAATTAAAGCCCTTGTTTCTGACTGATCCAGCAGCATTTTTCTAGGCATTAGCTAGACTTAAAACAATAGTGAAGTTTGTCACCATGTATGTCATAGAACAGATATATCTAAACCTCAAGGTTTATAAACTGTAATATCTGTGGGGAAAGAATTGCCTACTGCTATGGATATACATAGCATCAAGTACAACAAGGTCTAGCTCTTGACAAAGGTCTCCAGCTGATGTTGGAATACAAATAACTAATGGGAACAAGCTGGAAATTGTGTTCTAATCCTCCCAGTGGCTATTGTGTAACAAAATGAATAGAGACCTTTGGAGAAAAGGACCAGAATCATTCCCTCTGAGCACACAGCTGCAGATTCAGTTTCTGGGTACTGCCAGTCCAGGTTCAGCCCCGTTTAAAAAATGCACAAAAAAGCTTGAACTATCTTCACCAGCCTGAGTAATCCATGGCAAATTCTTTCTTGAAATGCATGGATTATGAATCTGAATGAATGCAGACCTGGGGCCCATGTTTATCCCAACACAGAACTCCTCAAGGTCTACTTCTGTCCACAATCCTCTGTACAGTTCTAGTGTCTCCCAGGGCCAGGAGTTTCCTAACAGAGTAAGGACTTCCCCTGATCCCAAGGATGAGTGAATTGCACCAAAAGTGAACACATTGACAAGATAAGTTGTTAACATAAGCAATTTCACAAACTGTCTTCCTAACATTACACAGGAAAGAGATTAATCCAGCCTATAAAACGTTGTTCCACTATGGCTGAAATTGGAAAATGTTACAGCTAGCTGCGAGTCGTATGAAACTAAAACAATGTTTGCACACTCACTTTTGAGTTTAACTTCACCCAAATCTCCAACTTCTGCTCAGAAATGCATAAACCTTCTATCATGTTTCTGCTTTATGAGCATCTGATTGTTTCTACGTCTGTGGCTAAAAGACATAATTTTCCTGACCTATGCATTGCAATTTTCACATGGCCAAGTGCCACAAGACCTGTGCCATGGCAATCTGAGTCAAGGGCAGCTTTGGGAATGTCTTAGAGGAGAGAAGTGACAGCAGTTCCCATGGGTGTTGCCATTCCTTGGTGGATGGGCTATATAGGCCACTGCAACATGTATGATGGTGAGTTGACACTGTAAGGAAATTTATGGGCTAAGAGCCAATGGTGTGGATTAGGCAGCAGCCCCTACCCAAACAGTGCTTTGCTCGCAAACATGAGAGCCCAAGCACCAGAAAGGCATTTTAATTGTTCACGGATGCTCTTGAGTGGTATCTTGGTATGGTATCTTGGAGTGGAAATCTTCCATTGCTTTTATGGGTATTTGATGGACTGATTCTGCAGAATTTGGCAACATTTTTGCATGTTTTCAGTGCCTTGGTTTATTTCTGTAAGAATAATATTACCACCACATTTCTGAATGTCTACCACAATTCGGAATGTGAAATATGAAATATCCAGCACAACAGACATCTAAGCCAAAGGGTTTAAGAATCACAGGATGTCAGGGGTTGGAAGGGACCCAAAGAGACCACCAAGTCCAACCTCCCTGCCAGAGCAGAACCATATATTCAGGTCAGACAGGAATACATGAAGATGAGCCTTGAAAGTCTCCAGAGAAGGGGACTCCACAACCTCTCTGGGGAGGCTGTTCCAGTGCTCTGTGACCCTTACAGTGAAGAAGTTCCCCCTTGTGTTGAGGTGGAACCTCCTGTGCTGCAGCTTACATCCATTGCTCCTTGTCCTAAGTTCAGCCTTGAATGCGCAGTTAAATTTGTCCAAAGACATTCTTGCCTAGCCATAAGTGCTTTCACGAATGCCTCCTATTTTGAAATGCAAAAATTTACTTTCTGATCTTTGTTTTTAAATTACTTGTTTGTGCAAGATGCAGAGTTACAAGCTGCTGCTGATTTGTATGAAAATGTGAAGCACTTATCCTTTGCAGAAATACCAGGTTTTAGCAGACAGGACAACTTGAGTGCATCGAGTAACTTTCAGGAGTTCTTGTTAATCCCTTCTGATAGAAATACTGTAAAAAGTCAGTTTTGAAGGGAATAGCAATTCATCACAGCACTGAAAAAGCAGTGATCGAAGGTCAATTGCCAATTTTGCCACAAACTTTGTATATAACCTTCAACAAGCAATTTAATTTCTCCGTGCCTTAACTTCCTACTTATGTAGCTAGTGCCTACTGTTTTCCTCTGTCCTTTGCCTTTCAAGGCAGACCTTGCCTGAGACTGCCGTGTACTACAGCACGACAGCTACCACAGCTCCCAGAAAGTACTGAATGCAGTATTGCAAGAGACCTGCAGGGGATGCCTCCAGCCCAGTTCCTAGAGCGTGTTTAATTCATGGAAAAAATACTTGTTAAGAACTGGAGCGGGTGGGGTGGAAGGAAAGATTCCAATTATCAGGTAGTCAGTCAGGTAGCAGAGTCAATCAGGAGAAGCCATTCTTTCTCCCTTCCCCAAAACAATGTAGGTATTAGGGCCTGGAGTCTTCAGTTTGCATCACATGACACAAAGCCACAGTTCAGCTTTCTACATTACTAATAAAAGGTTAGGGTTTCAAGCTAGTTTTTAATTTAGATCTGTTGTTTGGTAATTGGAATAAACGTTCAAATTTGAGCATCAAATTTCTCATTAGTTTCACATCAATACCTGTGCTGAAACTATGGATCAGTGAACTGAGTTTCTCACTGCCCAAGTGAATTCATTAATCATTCTCTCCTAAGATGGGCACATAAGCAGACAGCTGTTCTAAGCAGCTGTCTGCTGATAACACTCCTAACACGCATACTGCTTAAAAAAAGCACAGACAAACACACACCAAAAAACAAAACAAACCAAAAAAAAGAAGGGAAAAACCCCCCACGGACACACCACATCTACCTTTTCAACAGTCTGTTGTCTAAACTCAAAGATCTACCTGCACCAACACGTCTGGCAGAGAAAGGAACTGGATCCCCACTCAACAATGCATTCCAATTTGTAAATGGTCACTTTATGGTTACAGACAGAAAGTTTTAAAACCATTAAGACTTAGTTACCACTTCTTATCTGGGGTATCATGAGGAAGAGGAAATACAAAACCAGGCACTGATGAATGTATTCAATGAACACGTTTAATCTTAAACCAGATGCAGCAAAACGTTTCTTTTTTCTTCCCTGTCTATAGTTGCATAGACTCAATTCTTTCTTCACCATCTCCTAATAATAGATGCTTAGATTTATTTTCATATACACTGACGGGCTGGGATGAGATAGACATTATGGTGCACGTCAGTCTCCTATTTTCCATTACAGCCAAAACAAGTGCTTAGGTAACTGGAGCTTACCCTATTTAAATATATGCAATCAGGAAATTTGAGATTGCCTTGATGGACCATATAATATTTCCTTTAGAAGCTCCCCGATATGCCATCGTCTACAAGTTCATCCATACAGCAAATGGTCTGACTGGGTAACCTTTCCCTAGTTGCGTCACACACTGAAGTAAGGCGAGACCATTGAAAAACATATAAACAAGGACTTTTGAACTGACCTTGTCCAGACTAAGCAAGAGACAGGAAAAGAATTGTATACACACATCCTGTACGGCCTTGAAACATTACAAAATATTTGCCCCGTGTTCAAAAGGCTGTTTTGTATATTTGTGAAGATTAATGCAAATGGGGTTTATTTCATAAACTGCCCAAGTTCTACTTGGCAAAATTGTATGTTTGATGAAGGTTGCATCAAGAGAAACATTTAAATACATCCGGAGAAGAAAAGGATATCTTTTTGCTGGGAAATGAGCTTTCTGTCTGCATAAACCATTTAAAAAAATGTTAAAACCCCACACCAAACCTACACTGAATAGTAAACTAAAAAGTCCATGTAAGCACCTGAGTTTGTTCTAACTTCACTGGGAATCTGGGGCAAATTTTTATTGCTAGCTCATTTGGAAACCATTAACTGACAACTGTATCTAGTTTGAGAGACGCCTCATGACCCTGGGAAGCTCCAAAACATGGTGACAGTCAGAGGTGCATATTAGAGGAGCTGAACTGGTAGAGCAGGCTGGTGTTGCTCCTAAACCACTTTGCCATCAATTCCTTCCTGCTACTTGGAATTAAAAAACTAAAAATAAAAAGTAAAATCTTTCAGAAGGCAGCTTCTATACACCTTCACCTTCAGTGTATAAGGACAAAAGGAAGTTTTGGTGTCCTCTACGTAAGTTACTGTGACAAAATTTGTAGGAAGCAACAAAATCATTAATATCTCTCCTTAAAAACTGTGTCTGGATCATACCTTCAATGAGAACAGGGAGGGATAATGGTGTTTCTTTGGGACAGTTTATCTGAGTAAAATCAGTATGATATAGACCACTTCTAATTTAAATGATAAAATAAGTTTAGTTAGAGCCTTGCAGTGAAATGTTACAGTTTTGCAGAAGCTATCAGAAAACACTAGCAAACAAGAATTACTTCATCCCTCCACCTTTCCAAGACATCAGCATTTTTCCTCCTTTTACCTGCATGTTGCTTGAAATTTTGTGACCGGAAGATTTTGCATTCCATTTTGACTGGGCCAATTCCCAATTCATTTCTGAATGAATCCTCATACTCAAATGTAAATTAAATTTGGATCTTGTGGCTCCCTAATTATATTTTCCTTTTCCCAACTTGTAATGGCTGTAGAAGGATCACTATGTTTTAAAACATAAATAAAGGAGAGTTGAAAATTTGCCATTTTCAATTTAAAGTTAGTGATTACATTTTTTTTTCAACTTATTGCATGAAGTATACATTAAAACATTAGTTCTAAGAGTAATCAGTAGCTCACAAAAGCCCTAATACCACTGGTTTCTGTGACAAAACACAAGATCCAGGCAGAATTATTCTGTACCTTACATGAAAAATCCTGTTGTGTTCTCTCCTGAACCAAACAATCATGTGTTATGCTTGGTTCAAACCTACAAAGCTCAAGCGTGGTTTTCAGAAGATGATCAAAGAACAATTTCTCATCTCCAATGAAGTCAACACAAAGCTTGCGTTAACTTCAAAAGGCCAAATTCTGATGGCTTTATTCACAATGAATCATTCTTTATTTCATGTGTAGTTCCACTGACACCAGTGGAAGTGTGGATGAAGTAACAGCTAGTGAACCAGAATAAGAATATTCGAATTTGACACAAAGCAATTAAGTTGGGATATATGTATCACTTTATGGCTTAATTCCCAGGCACAACTAGGGGGAGATAAAGCTAATTTTGTTCCATTTTCTTAGTTACAACATTATTTTAATATAAGCATTTAACATTTTTCCTTCCTCCTTTCAGTCCTCCTTAAATGCTGGTACTCAGACAATTATCTCTTGACAAATCACCTGGAGATTTTTTCCTAAAGAAACAATAATTCACTCGTCATCTAATTCCCATTAAAGCAATACTTTGTAAAAGTGAAAATTACTCTGGTAGCTTGACCAAAGCTTGTATCTATGGTTAAATATGTGCAGCAGATTCCTGAATGAGGTAATTGATCAAAATAGTTTTCATGAGCTTAAACTTTAAAGAAAAAAATACCAATATCAAAGGATTTAAGGAAATCACACACAGCAGTTCAAAATAACTCAGCCTTCTTGAGAAGGTGAGACTGCTGCACTTGCACTGTTTAGCCCCTTAGCTGGGGATCACCCTAAGCACTAAATGACAAGGTACAAGGATGAGGAATACTACAGCCTGACCTCTTCCTAGCCAACAAAGCCTATCAATTTTAATCATTTTACGTGGCAAACAACTTCCAGCTCCCACTTTCATCTGTGTCTTTTCCTCTCACCTCTTTTACAAAATGTATTACACTTTGAGGTTACTGTATTAGCAGAATGGGCACAGACCCTGGCTGGGAGTTTTTGACCATTGTCCTAGGTATGGCATAAATAGGAAGATCCTGTCCAGGTGATTTCTGTCGAAGTAGCAAAGACAGACAAGCAGTAACAGAAAGGAAGATTCCATTTTAGAGATGGATATCTAAGGCTCGGACAGTCTGAACTGCCCAAGGACACAGAAGACAACAGTGACAGTAGCAGAAAGTAAGTGAAACTTTCTTCACACAAGGTCTCTCTTTAAAAATCTGTCTCCAGACAAGACTTTTCAGGGGGTCCCAACCAAGTGACATTGCTCTAAACTGAATTTAAATAAATAAATAAATCTTTCTAAAGGTGATTTTCTCTTTGGGCAAGGTGTGTACAACCATCACACAGTACATGTTTAGGCTCACCAAAAAATAGGATCCTGAGACAGAAAACAGGGACAGAAAAGAATGAATTTCCTTGCCTTTCATTTTTATTGTCCACACTAATGGAGTTTACAACTTGGAAAATAAAAATATGCACAACACATAAACCTATATTTTGAAAAGGATACAAAGTGTATCATAGCCATATACTAATCCTATAATTCCTTAGAGAAGCAAATAACCTTTTCTCTTGATATAGGCATCAGGCATTGATCTGTCACACTGTTTGTTCTAGCAGAGCTCCCAGAGGTGCATTCAGTTTGAAACGTTAAGGCTAGTTCATTAGCCCTCCCTAGCTCGTTTCTCTGAGAGAATCAAGATAATACTGTGGTTAGTTAATGGCTTTCTCTTGTTTCCCCTAGAGCCTGCCTGTCTGAAGCCTGCAGGCCCAAGAAGCTTTCTTTCCCTCTTCCCTTCACTATTAGTCACAGCTGGTAAGGCTTGCAGGAGCCTGGGTTGTTCAAAAGCAGCCAGACTGCAGAAATGGTTGAATTTCTGGAAACCACCACCTCGGCCCCTGCTGCCAGAGAGGAGATCTGGTCACACGGTAGTGGGCAGATGAGGGATGGAGGGCAGGGGAAATCCTGATGATCGCATTACAAATAGCTGTTATTCAGAAATTAACCAAAATTAAAGAACAAACAAACAAAACAAAGAATTGCTATGTCAGGGAGATGCTGAGGCACTCTTTCCTGAAGGACAGGAAGAAAACTGACTTTCACAGGCAGCTGCTATCTCCAGAATCAGGCAGGTAATGTCACCTGCCATGCTCCCAAGATCTGTTGTTTATCATCACAGTTTAGATGTTGGATAGTCACAGACAAGAATCTCTTCCAGGAACCATCCCACTGTCAGTTCCTAATGGATGGGTATCATTCCCTATACTTTTGCTTTCTGCTTAACACATTCTACCCATGGTCATTCTCACATAGTTACTGGAGCGAGCAACCCGCCTGCAGAGGTTCCAGCTAAGCACTGCTGCAAGACTAGAATACACTTCACTCTCTTGTTTTAAGCTTACATTTAGGCTTTCTAAAATTAATATCTGATTCCCAGGAAAGCAAGACAATGACAATGTTGTTGAGTGTCAGATATCTCTGAGCAGACGCAGTCCAAGTTCCCTTTACAGGGAGTAATTCTATCAACACACTCTTGTGCTGATCTGCGCTATCCCTGGCTATTCCAGTGCCTTACTCTTTTATCTGGACATTCAGCACTCATTGCTGTGTTACCAGACACTGCCAGTCACAAAAGACTGCATGATGATTTTATCTGCCTCCTAGTATATTACCCACTGGGGAACAAACTTAGGCTTGTAAATGTTTTCTCCTACCAGTGCTTTAATCCAGGCACATCTAGAGATGTTTTTGCTCAGCAAGCAAATAGCACCAAGCTATTTACAGTAATGCTGCTGAAGTTAGCAAGAGACAGGGTGATGACCGTCAGATAAAACCTAGTCTAAAAGACCACTGTTCCATATGGATGTGGAAATCTTTTTGATAACAATAGGTATACCCTCTCCTGACAAAGAAACCGCTCCTCGGGATACAAGTTTATGATACTGCTGAGTGAGCCAAAGTGTGGACTGCTACCAAAAGGAATAATGTCTCCCCATCACTCCTCTCCTCTGCACAGATGGTGGTGGTTGGTTCTGCACTTTCTTATAGATGGAGTCTGGCAGAAACTTATTTACTTTTTCAGCGGGGAGAAAATTTTGCCAGCCAGCACTGCAGGGCACACTGAGACCTGTGTTGGCCCAAGGGAAGCAGCAGCTTGCTGTCAGGTTGACTTGGCCACAGATAAAACTGATAAAACCATGTCTCTCATGCAGGAACGTAGCACCTCTCCCCTGGAATTCCATGCAGCGTAGCCATGGAGAAAGACAGACCAGGAACAACATCTGACCCATCATAAAACCAAGGGCTCCTTTTAGAGATTCACATGTGAAAGCCAAATGCTAACAAATTGAAAGAGAAGAAAATGTTTCCTGGAGAACTCTGAGACATACAAAATCAGAGGAAGGTTTCTGTATCTGAGTTACAGGCTAGGGAGACTCAGTCTAAAACCTTTCAAATTTCAGCTGTTTGGTACTTGGTCAGAACATAATTAAATAAAGTTTAAAATAATTAATGTGGTGGGTCCTATCTCCAGCTTCCTTTCTCCTGCTGGGGCCAGAGTGTGGTGCTGAATTACTTTTATTAAGTCCAGAAGTGACGCTGCACAGTGAAGGCACAACAAGCAAGGGTAAGAATGCTGCTGCCTCCCAAAACAAACAGCAGCAATGAAGTCAACATGACAAGTATGCTGTAAAACACAGGTATTCTTCCAGCTGTGGATAACCTTCAGATTTTTCAGAAGCACACCACAGTGGGTTTTCACAAGGAGTGATTAGCTTCATAAACTCCTTCTTGTTGTGAATCTACCATAAAACATGCAAGGCACAAGTTGGTAGGACAAGTGTATAATTCAGTGATTTGTCCCTTAAGCCTACATTTGTGATTTCATGATCCCTTCAAGTGACAAATGCCAGCAGTCACATCAGCTCATGACCTCACAATTGAATTCCCAAGGAATAATCTTTCTTCCCACATCCTGTTCAAAGAACTCTTCCACAAGTCCAATAATTTATCAGCGATTAAGTCCCCCGGCCATGTCAATCAGCCTGCCAAGAACCTAGCCATCCTACAAGTTCCTTCACAACTGAGAGTATTCCCCAGGAATTCAGCAGCCCTTAGATCCACTATGAAAAAATACTTGGGTCCCTCAAATTTTTATGCTAACTTCAGCTTCACTTTTACAATTTGTGACAACATTAGGAGAGAGAAAAGTTCAGAACATCTAAGTCATTCGGCAATTCATTTTCAGATTTGATGTCTTTTCATGTTTTAACAAATATTGAATTTAGCTGAAGTCCCTAGAAAGGACACAAGCTGACACTTCTTTGGTAGAAGGCCTTCTAGCAGAATACAAGCTCATGACTTCTTTCCATGAAGTCTTAATTGGTTAGGACAGAGAATTGTTGTTTCCCAAAGCAAAACACGTTTCCCTGAGCGCTCGAAGAACAGTCACCAAAAAAAAGAAATCAAGATGTAAAACTGTAACATTTCTAACACTCTTACATGACCAAAAGGATGCAATTTTAGAACTGTGATTTGGAACCTACAAACATTTTTAACATTTGTCTTGTGGTTTATTTGTAAACTAATGAGTCTTGAGGCTGCTCCCTATGCTCATACTGCAATCTGTTGTTGGCCTTTTTGCAGCTTTAAGATCTACACTTGGGAGAATCGCAGGGGGTGTTGGAAAAATAAGCCAACAGAAACAGCATGATCAAATTTCACTTTTAACTTTGGAGGAACTAGGATGGAGCAGCATGTGTGTTTGTTGCATGGAAACATCCTCAAAACCGTGGCACTGCAAGATGGATTAAGATGGGCACCTCCTTTTCCTCCAGACCTTCTCAGATAAAATAGCCTGGGCTTTTTTTCCTTAAATGGCAGATTGCCAGTAGCTAATTTAACGTAACAATGGGATTATTATTCTCACCAATTTCAGAATTTGTAATGCCCTGTCTATGGCAATTGTATTTAAATGTATTGCTAATTATTTTCACTCACTGAAGGCAGGAACTAGCCGGGTTGTTATGCACATGTGTCACCTGGGATACTTAAGCATGTGCAGCAGTGTTGGAGACCAGAAGCACTGGTGTATTAAGATCACATACTTCAAAGGGTTACAGGAGGGAGGCTAATTGAAGAGCAGTTTTGTATAATCTTGTTCGGTGTATTTACTGTTGCTTTTTGGGATGTAGATGTTGCAGCACTGTATGCAAACTTGTAAAATAAAACTTGTAGTGTCTGTAAGAACTTCATTTCACATATGACCTTTTACGGTAATTGGATCTGAATTATAATCAGTCACCTGAGTCCTGAAATAGATAAAATAGTTTTTTAATGTTAAAAAGTTTTAGCCCTTCGTTGATTATCTATCAGTGCTTACAGTCCTGTGAAAATAAGATAAATGAGAAATTTGGTCTCTAATTAGACTTCACTAGATTTACAGCTTTTAATTTATACGCCAATGCAACTCAGGCCGGCACTAACACAGATAGAGATGGAGCCACAGTTTTCAATTGATTTAACAATTTAATTGCAGCATTAACATCCATTAACATTTAACTAACCTTTTAAACTAACCTCAGGCACAACCTTAAAGACTAAATGAAGTAAAATTGCATATAAAAAGGTACTAACATACAGCTGTAAGAAGCCAGAGTGAATCTTTAGGGAGATTTAGCATCGCTTCCCCACATCGGCAGGAGGGAGTCTGTTTTCCTTCTTGCAAAATTCAGTAGGAAAGCATGCTCTAATTTATAGGAAAAGGAAATAGACACATTTGATGGTTATTAACTCTCATTTATATCTTCTTGTCTATACGTGATGTCTAAAAGACACAATAATCCTTACTCTGGTCATGCACTACAGAACAATTTTATTACTCAGGAAAACAATATTCCTGGATTATCTGTGATAGAATGTGATGTAGGGGAACATAAAATAAGACGGTGGAGTTTGATATGAAAGGGAAACACCATCTTTTAGAAAACATGGTCAAATGTGACTCCTGTTTATGTGGGTATAAATCTAAAGCAACTATGCTGAAGCTGTTGGAATTACTTCAGGTTTACCCCTGTGGTACCACAAGAGAAAGTCACAGAAAATAAGAACAGTAAATGCCTGATTTATATGTGTGTTGAGCACCCCAAAACTCTACTTCAAAGCAGCAGTAGCTGCAGTTGTTCAGGGCTTCAGCAAGGAAGTCCTTAGAGCCAGATCTGCTGTTGTGAATCTTTGTTCCTTCAGTTCTATAGCAGTTAAGGTCTGCTGAGCAGCTAACTCCAACACTGGGAGAGCACCGGGCACAAAGGCCATAAATTCTCAGCTCAGTGTCTACCATCACACGCAGCCATGGACTACCACGAGGGCAAGGTCAAGATTTAGAGGTCTTTTTTTTCTGACATGGATGACAAACAAGAGTTTTGGGGACTCTCTAAAACATTGTCTAGGCATTCTCAACCTATGTTGTGTCAGATCTGGCAGAATTCTCAGCAACATCTGAGTAATCCACAGATACTGTGAATTCACCACATGTGGGGATTTGGTAGCACAGCACGTTGTTTAGTGACTTGTGTAACTGCTGATCAGTGTCCCTGTGATTCACAGTCAAGCTCTCAGCTAACTGTGCATGTGCTATTACTATTTCTCCACATTTAAATGGTATTTATAATGAGTCAAGTAATTGCAAACCCTTAGAATGATGACTTGGAAAGTATCACAGCCTGGCGTCTTTTGATTGCAGTGACGAGCATCACACATGGCTAGTGGTGTGTATTGGCATGCAACACTCTCTCATCAGTGTGATATTAATGGTTGGAGAATGAAGAGTCTCCCAGCAGTACACGTTGACACAGTTATGTTGTAATGACTCTGATGGAATTATTAGTCATTCCAATCAGCACTCTGCACTACTGTTTGACCACATACATCATAAATGGATAAGGTCAACAGCATCGATACAACAGAGCAGGCCACTTGGATGGGTGTTTCAGGCACCTTCTTTGAATTCATGTCACTACACTTGAGCAATACGTCATGTGTGCGTCGAGCCCCTAAAGCAGTTCTTTTCAGGTCCTTCTCAGGCTGATGAGTAAGCTGTAGGTGGGTAACTAAGAATCAGGATTTCTGGTGACATTTCGTCTTTCAATTAATGCACAATTATGGCTACTGTTATATTTACAGCCGGCTGAACATGAACCAGCAGTGTGCCCAGGTGGCTAAGAAGGCCAATAGCATCCTGGCCTGCATCAGGAATAGTGTGGCCAGCAGGAGCAGGGAGCAGCACTCTGCCCCTGTACTCAGAACTGGTTAGGCCACACCTTGAGCACTATGTCCAGTTCTGGGCCCCTCAATTTAAGAAGGATATTGAGACATTTGAATGTGTCCAAAGAAGGGTAACAAGGCTGGGGAGAGGTCTTGAGCACAAGCCCTATGAGGAGAGGCTGAGGGAGCTGGGGTTGTTGAGCCTGGAGAACAGGAAGAGGCTCAGTTGCTGTCTACAACTACCTGAAAGGAGGTTTTAGACAGGTGGGGGTTGGTCTCTTCTCCCAGGCAAGCAGCACCAGAACAAGAGGACATAGTCTCAAGCTGTGCCAGGGGAAATTTAGGCTGGAGGTGAGGAGAAAGTTCTTCCCAGAAAGAGAGATTGGCCATTGGAATGTGCTGCCCAGGGAGGTGGTGGAGTCATTCTCCCTGGAGATGTTCAAAAGGGGATTGGACATGGCACTTAAAGCCATGGTTTACTTAGTCGTGAGGTGTTGGGTGATAGGTTGGATTGGATGATCTCTGAGGTCTTTTCCAACCTCATTGATTCTATGATCCTACCATAAGGTCAACACATGTAAGTATTTCTAATAATCTGGATTATGAATCCTCACAAATTACTGGCAGGAGCTGAGTTGAATCTGCTGCCAATATTCAATACCTTGCTGCTGTCATGCCAGCTTCAAAATGCAAGTGCTGGATGGAGTGAAGCATAATGGGGCTTGAAGTTCAGATTGTAACACGAGAGGCTTCCTGTTCTGTTTTTTGGGGGTGTGTGTTTTTTTCTACTGGGTGGGCTGCAGGATGGGCAGTAGGGGAGGTCACTGGTTCTGCTGCTGCTTCTGCATTGTGCTGTGCTTTTCTGCAAACAGGTAAGCTAATCGTGCATTGCATCGTTTCCAGTAAAACTCTTTCTCTCAACCCAGAGAGGTTTTGTATTACTTTTCTTCACATCTGTGTGGGGAGAGAGGGGTGCTTGTGAGTGGGGGCTGCGTTAACCCAAGACACAAACACAAACATGTGGTGGGACCATCCTTCTTTTCTCCATAAAGACAAATGGCATGAAAAGAGAATCTCAAGAAAATTGAAACAAATTCTTAAATTAAACATCTACAATGGGATGAATAATCTAGAGAAAACACAAACCACCACAGGACATGCTTGTCTGTCTTCTACCAAGTGTTTTTCTAAGGTTAGTAGGAGCTGAAGGTTAATTTGCTGTATGTCCTTGTGAATACTTGCTAAACTTTAACAAAGCCACCATATCCAGTTTTTCGTTTTCCTGAAAAATCAACCTTTTCAACTATAACATGTGGATCCATTGATCAGTTTTCATGTAGCCAAAATAATCCCCTCGAGCAGCAATACAACTTTTTTAAGCTACCACTTTTCTTGCTATACAACCACAGGGGTCAAATTTCCAGGATATGGATATAACTCTAAGTACTAAGGTATTCATCTGCTGATCAATATTTTGCCTTTCAAGCTCAGGGTTAAGATCATTCTGTTTATGATACAATTCCAAAATCAGAACTTCACAGCTCATGAACGAATGGGCTTCAGCTTTGTGTATCTCTAACATAGGTATAAGTATTCATCTGGTGTGACAGTCAGCAGTTCTAACTCCTAAGTGATAATGAACACCAGAAAAGAGTATGTTGTTTGTGTTTATTATAAAATGGGAACACCTGACTTTCCTTGGTCTCCTATCATCTGCTGTGCCCATCCGCCTCTAGTTTCCTAGACTCACCACTTTGGTACTGCAGCTTCTGCCTTCAAAACCAGAACTTCCATGTCTTTCTGGACCCCTACCTATCCACATCTCAGTTTTGGATGAAAATTTCACCCAAGCACATTCCCTCCTCCTATTCTGAAGCATTAGTTAACAACACCATTATATTATTTTTAAAATAGAAGGTTTGAGTCCATTATTTGCTGCTGCTGTATACAACCAAGAAACTTTTGCTTTAAAGTTTCAGAAATATCAATCAGTATTAAGATATGTAACTGAAATCCAAGCACCAGAAGATAGTCTAGGATCTGCATGGAAAATTGGTGAAAATAGATGCTTTATATGATTAGATGGCAGATCAGCATACCAAAACCAGAGAGTATCATAACAATATATAGACCTGAAAGGCAAAGTGCATCATGCATGTGTTAACAGGAAGATCAATATGAACTTATAGCTTTTAAAAGTGAAAATAACCTACAGGAACAAGCTGATTTTTCAGATTTCCTTCTTTAAAAGATCATTATATATTATTTATTTCAAATGCCCCCATACATTAAAACCATTTTAATATCCTTTCAATATCCTGCTATGCAGGGTCCTTTTGATGGAAAGCTGCTATATGCCTCCTATTTTCTCTGTAGCTGGTTCAAGGGATGTAATCAAAGGATGCAACCAAGGGATGAAGTCAGAACTAGCCTGTGTTGTGCAAACTGGAAATTATCAGCTGATATAACAACATTCATCCTAAGCACAATCCTCAGCCCTGCCAGCAGTTCCTAGGAGACTGCACCCAGAGTGGGAAATATAGAAATTGCCTTCAGCTTTCCTTCCAGCCATCAGGGTAATGTAACCTATAGTTTGATTCAGTCGCCAACCTATACTCAGGCAATGATATTTTAAGATACTCTGGGTGTCACACCTGGCCTTCAACTGTGACTTCAGAAGAATTTGAAACTCCCAAAGGTTTCACCTCGTATTTTCCAACTCTATGCTGGTCTTTAGTTCTCGATGGTACTTCCACAAGTTGCCCTTTCTTAGACAACTGAATTGAAGGCTCAAGAGCAAATATTAGTTCTTCTGGTTCCTCAGGATCTTACCACTGAATTGGAACAGCTAATGATAAATGAGGTGTGGACAGCAAGCATGTCTTTAATCATCCTCCTGATTTTGCAGAGCACCATTTGGAACTGTGATACCAGGATAAAATGCTGTATAAGAATGGCAAAAGTCATCCTCCATATATACATGAACATATATATATACACATACATATAATGCAAACCAGCAACTAATTAACAAAATACTACAGAATGAATCACTGGTTCAAACATGACATCAGAGATGGAAAGCCCTATTATCTCATATATCCACTCTTCTGAATAGCCCCTGCATTGCTTTATTTAATTCTTTGTTCTCTTTGCCATTAAATACCCCTGCTGATTAGGTTTGCACAATCTATCTCAATTAGCTTTACCTCACTTTCCTAGTCAATTCAGTGCTTAGTCTAGGTTTATATAAATGAATTCTGGCCACACAGCAATTGCTTTTGGAATTAACTAAATATAATTCCACAGTAATTCTGAGACTGTAATAACAATGTAATTACATGTGATTGCTGCTCAAAGTTATGACTAACAGCATACAATTTACGTTCTTTTTGATTAACATACTAACATATGTTTTAATCACAAACTGCCTGGACTGTATTTGGAAATTAGCTACAAATCTCCCATGACTCAAAGTGACACTTAAAATTCAATCTACACATCACTAGCCATGAAGGATGCCCTATAAAGACACCACTCTCAAATACTCCAGTAGTTTCTGTGGTGTCACACGTTAGATTCTACTCAGAAGCGGATTTCTTCAGCTTTGGCAGCAGTGCTTATTTGAGGAGCCAGACGACATGTTCCTAATGATGACATAGATGTAATTTAGGGTGAAAAGCATCATTCAGGCTTGGTGCTGTGTGGTGGCCAAGGCAAGCTTGTGCAACTCTGTGAAGAAGACAGGGCAACTCTGCAGAAATATTCCTGGCTTTGCAGGTGGTTGGAGACACCAGCCACTTCCAACAGCCATATGGTAAACTCCTTCAGAATAGGAGTCTCATTCTGTATACTACACTTAACATAGCAAGACTTATACCTTAGCTGAAGAATTTAATTAATATAAAGATAAAAATACATAATAATCATTATCAGAAACTATCTAACTTTAGACAGAAGTAGAGTGTTGTAACATGTTTTAGTTTAGAATCAGTGAGATACAACATCATTGCCCACATTTTAGTGTTCGAGACACACACAAACGGGAAGGAAAAAAAGAATGAATTTGACAGGAAATGTGAAGTTAATTAGCTGTGTGTCCTCAACCTGGTGTTTTCAAAAAGTTCCCAGAAAGAATCCCATTTTTCCTAGAAAAGATGTGCAAATATGACTTGTCTGCAAATCCAATTAAAGTTGATAAATAATTCAGTTCAGGTAGCTCAGTATTCAAATTGAAAGCCAGCATCCAATTTGAGGGGGAAATAAGCATTAAAAAACCCATCTCAAACACATTGTATTACATTGATACTTTGCAGCACAATCTGGACTTGAAATGAAATGCACTATTTTTATTCAGATGACAAATTGCTCTAAACTGTAGTATTCAATAAATAATATTATACAACATTAATAGTAATAAAAAATATTTAAATATTTATAACCATGTAGACCACAAATTCAGGATACAGATCTAAGAACTAAAGGCAGATACAGGTAAGTTATATTGCAAAAATAGGCCCAAATCTTGCAGTGAGCTCCACATTGATTGTCACCTCTAGTTGCATGGCATGAGGGCACTGCATTTTTTTTTTCAGGATCTCTTTTCCTTCAAAGATGTCCTAAATCCAAGTATGACACGAGTGAAGGAAATGCCTTCTGGGGTCAGGAGCAGGAAATAAACACAAGTGTATCAACCACTGTGAGAGATCCTTGAACACAGGAGACATGAACCATCCCTTCCTAGTGGGGACTGGGTTGTAACACTTCTTGTGCAGGGCTAGCAAAGACTGCAAAGATACCTGAATGGGTGGAAATGAATCATTGGACGGTTTAGGTTGGAAAAGACATTCAAGATCATCAAGTTCAAATGGTAACCTAATACTACCATGGCCATTAAACCATGTCCCCAAGTGCCATGGCCGCACGTTTCTTAAACACCTTCAGGGACAGTGATTCCACCACCTCCCTGGGCAGCCTGTTCCAATGCCTGACCACTCCTGCAGCAAATAAATTTTTCCTAATATCTAACCTAAACCTCCCTGGCACAACTTGATGCTGCAACTTGAAGGATAACCACATCTTGGTAGGAAGTTAGGCAAGCTTCTGCAACCACTGTGGATGGGAGAGTGTTTCCTGAGGGTTAATTCACTTGTGAATAAACTAAGCTCAGAAAGAACATTCTGTCTTACAGAATACATAATTATCTCAGAGGCTGAGAACAGAGATGACAAAGACAGTAGGGCATCAATTTTCCCAAATATATTTTATAATTGGGTTTATGACAGAAGATGTGAAGAAATTATCTTGATGCTCTGCTTAAAGTATACTTCTGGAATGGCATCTACAGATTGACTAAAGGTAAGCTAGTTATAATTATCCATATGAGCAATTGTGGCTATTATTATGCACATAAATGAAGCATTCAACTCCATTCATCTTATTCCAAAATTGATGCATTATGACTCTTCAATTACTGTAAGTGTTTGCTTGACTGTGTTCTCAACCCAGGTGAGCTTTTCTAACAAGCAATTAGCTTCCAACTCTGAAGAGAGTTAGAAATACAAGCAACATAATACGGCAAACTCCTTGGTTTTGGGGGCAGGTCTGGGGAGCTTTTTTTGCTTGTGTTCATAGATAGATGCATCAAGACTGAGGAGGATCCCAGTAGTACTAGATGGCCTCAGGGAGAAAAAGGGACTTAATTGGAAAGTTCCAAGGTTGGGTCTTTCTGCTATAACATGGACCTCATCACCTGGAAATGAATAAGGAGAAAGTTGTCAGTGTTCTTGCTGTAAATTATCAATATAGTCTAACCACCTGGAAAGCAATTTATTTTTTTCCCTCTCTCCACCAGGTTAGATTTTTTTCTAGTGAAGGTGAGGATGTGCTAATGCCATGATACCAGTTCCTACCAAGTCAAGTTGTGCAAATTTGAGCACAAATGTTCAAGATGATGTTGATGGTCAAGAAAGAGCATTTCAGATTGGAGAGAAGGACCTGCTAGTAGGAAGATCACAGAAAGAAAGAGCCCATCTTGCAAAAGACAACTAAAGAAGTTTGGTCAGTTGAAGTAAAGAAAAAATTAAAACCATGCACAATGCTAGCATAAGATGGTGTCAATGGGCATGAGGAGGTTTCTATCAAACTAGTGCTATATATAGTGATATATGTACCAAACTAGCACTTTTAGGATAGAGTTTGGTCATTTGATGAAAGGAATTATATGCTCTGGTAGCGTGCCATGAGAGAGGACTGGATTCAGTGACCCAGGCAATTCCTTCCAATATGCTGTTCCTGTATTAGCAGCAGCTATCCATGTCCTGGCAAGCTGCTAACGAGGCCCCAAGTGCTCCAAACCTGCTAGAGACACTAAGGATTCATGACAATGTGACTGTGGTAGAAACTGAATGAGAGCACATACTCTGTGAGTTGGCACTTAACATGGTTCACTACCTATTCTCCATTAGAGCTGAGCTGGTACACACTTTCTGATGGCATGTCCAATACACATGGCCCAAAACCAAGAGGTGTAGATAAAATGACAAGATGCAATCCATGGAAGTGAGATTTATTTTATTCCAGTATCACATTTGCATGTTAATGGTTCTTTTAGCTTTGTTTTAGGATTGGTTCAAGGAGATGTGTAAAAGTTATAACACAAGAAAGCAAGAAGAGTGCAAGTATAAGGATGCTTTATGTCTTTCTATTTACTTCTTCAAATTTCTCTGCAGAAGCAAAATATGAAAATGTCTCTAAGAAAATCCTGAAAAACAGGGCCATGATGAAGCAGAATAAATTATGGTTTGTGTGTAGAAATGTACTCAACCAGACTAGTATCCCTTAGGTGTTGAGATCCATACAGCATTTTTTTCTGGGTGGTGATTCATATTATCCCATCAATGCATTAGGGGGATTTAAATTCTTAACACCCACCATCACACCAAAGGCCAAATAGACTACTTAATATGAATAACAAGCACCAGAGGAAAAACACTCCACCCCATGTTTCTTCTGCAACTTTAAATTGGACACAAAGAGGAATGGGGGGGGGGGGGGGGGAGCAGAATAACAGCGAATTAATAATGGAGAAACCTGATTAGAATATAATTTGTCCTCATTAGTACAGCATTCCTGACATAAGGCTGCTCCTTGAATCCTGTTTACTTTGAAACTCCAAAGAAAGAAAACCTATATAGTTGTTAACACTCGGCTTTTCAAGGATAGCTCCGTAATGAGGGTGGAGTGTGTATGAGCCGGTTGGTTCTTTACCATCAGAGAACACTGAAAACACATCTGTGCAGTGAAGCATTATTGGGCCTTTCAAACAACCTCTGCGGCCGCTGCCTATAAATCTCTTCCCCTGTCATGTTTAACTAAAACCCAATACCCATTCAACATGAAATCCATCAATGTTATACAGAAAACAATGACAAAGCACTCTCCTTTGTGTCAGGAAAAACAAATAATTCTGCAGGAAAAAGAGGGAAACCTTTTTTGGCAAGCTTCTGTAAGGGTACAGAGATAGCAAGCGGCGAGCTTTCTTTTAAAGCAACATATACCCGGCTATAAAAATAATCTCAAGGCCAAACACTGAGCATTAGGATGCCTGCTCAAGATAATACATAATGCAGCAGAAGAATCTATGTGTTGAGACATTTTATCTGAAGTATGTTTGTCATAAGGACAAAGTCAGCTTATGCCATCCAGCTGCACAGTTCTGTCAGCACTGAACTGGTTTTGCATTTTTGCAACAAAAATCTGTGTCAGTTACAAAATCCTTCTGCTGTTTCTAACCCCATGAAGGTGCACATATGTGCACATACACACACAGACCTCAGTGGGTGGACTTAGCCTCTTCTTATTCTACTAACTTAAATTCAAGAGGGGACACAGAGGCAGGCAAAACACGGTATAAGGAAGGCAGGCAGTCACAAGAGGGCAAAGAGCTCTTCCATGAGGATTCATTAGCAGGTGCAACATGTAATCAAGAGATTTTGGGAAACTGGTGTTTACTGGAACAGACTGAGCTTTCTCCAGCTAGATGGGCTAACACAGCTGAACATGAGCGAAAGAAAGGAAACCAGAGAGCTAAGACCAGAATCTATCCAAAACCCTCAGATCTAGTGAGAATATAGAACTGGCAGAAATATCATTTGTACTGTAATATACTCACTCCTGTGCAATTCAGGAGGGTTTGCTTGGCAATTGTTTACCAGACAATTCTCATCAAAAACAACAAGTCTGGAATAAAAGTGACTCCCTGACAGCCTGACTTGTACCTGGAGACAGATACCCACATTGCACTGAACCTCTTCAACTCAACTATAGGTGCAACGCTTAATACTGCCTCTGTCTTTTAAGCATCCCATTACTGTAAAGACATTAGCCACTGAACTTAATTAACAAAATCAATCATAATTAATTCTTTCAATGTTCAGCGACTTATCACAGACATTTCCTTTAGAGTTTTACTGTAATTTGCCATTAATGGAGAGCCAAAATAGTCAAATGATTTAGAATATATAGAGTATAATGTACACCCAATGTACATAATAAGATGGCATTTTCATTGAGGAGGTGACAGAAGCATCATAAAGCAAGAAGTGCAGAGCTTGGACAGTTTATCACTGTCAGAAAAGCTGCATGAGGCTTCATCTGCTCAGTTTCAGTGTGTTTTACTCCTCCATCTCATTAAATTTAGGCTCAGAACCACATGGTCCTTGTGAACAAGGAGCTTTCTGTATATGACTTGGGCCTTCTTTTTAAATGTCACATGTAATGCATGTGGTGGGGAAAACTGATAATAGAGGAATTTCCAGAGGCATACCTGTTGTGGACAGACAAAATCTGCTGCACACCTTTAGGAACGGATGTCCCCAAAGTCATCTTTTGTGGACCATTCACTGTTTTGGCATATTTAATTTCATGGGGGTTTGTATTTCCAACAATCACACTTACTGATGGCACACTTTACAGTGAAAACTTAGCCCCAACTTTGACTGAAACAAAGCAAAATTGAAATGGGATCGGCCAAAATTATCCACACAGTATTTCCTTACACCTAGATGATAGACCCTGAATTTATGCACTCATCTTCAAGGGACAAAAAGTTGGCTTTTGGCTAAAAAATGCCAGTTTTCCCTTCAGGAGACCTTGCAAGGCTAGCTGAGCTTCTCTGTAGCCTTTCATCTAACCTACTTGTTACGATGGCAGAATTAATTTCATGTTTCTAAAGCCACCCCTGATTAGTTGAGCTTGAATTGCGCCCTGACAACACTTCTAAAGAAATTCCATGAGCTCTTTCTGCTGCTTGTCACATTTCATAATTCTCCCTCAATACAATGGTCTCAGGTGTATTTCTTTCAACCCAGAATAACTGTTCTGGCTGCAGGGCAACTTAACTGGTGTTACTGAAATCAGAATGTAGCCTGTGAGAGCCACAAGATGCTACTTAAGTCTGTGAAGGAGAATGTGTAATCTGAGACAGAGAGGATACATTTTTAAGGACATATGCACGTGCAGATGTATATTCACGTGCTATAATTTTAAAAGGTATACTTAGGAGTTAAGCTAAGATGCTTAAGCTGGCTTCCCCCCACCACCACCTGAGTAGCAGTCATTTGTATTACACATTTTTCCACATTAGGGAGAACACAAATTAGTGCTCTTGAAGGCTGAGTGCTGCAAGCTGAACTTTAAATGAGCCATGTGATGGCACTGCAGCTTATTTACCCACATGTCCAACAACCTATCAGGACAATTCTCCTTACCTGCTCCTCTGAATGCAAGCAACACCACATGATAGCTATCTTCCTGGTTCTTCCTCCATCAATCAATATAATACTGTAAGAGTTCAAACTTAACACTAGTTACATAAGAGAGCTACTGAATTAAATAAACTCAGTCATCGTTGGTGATGAAATGATTATTTAATTATGGTCAGCTGGGCTTCCAATAGCACGGAGAGGAAATCCAAGAGCATCAACAGTCAATTTATTAATCAATTAAACAGTACTGCTTGGGTAAGCATAATCTGCACAATAAAAATTGAATTAAAGGCTTAAGCAAAAGGGGTCGCTTTTGCAACATTAAAAGCTGTGACACACAGCAATGGACTGAACATTCAAAATGTAATGCTCTATGTTCCAGTCTCAGTATAAAGAACCACAACAGGCTGATGGGGATGAAAAGGATGGGACTGACACTGCTCAGACAGTAGTAACTGCAGTATAGTGGTAACTCCTGTGAGACACGGGACAGTCAGACTGTGGTCTTTTTCTTCAGCTTGCAAGTCTAGGAAAGTTCAGTATCAGACTCAGGATGTTTGTTCTGTGTTGGTACTCAAGGCCATCCCTAATACATAGGCTGGAATGTTTTTGACAGCAATTCCCTGTTTCTCAAGAGAAAAGATTCTTCAGAACCACATTGCTCTCCAATTTTATTGTGAAGAGGTAGGATTCCCACATTACATCGCAAACTGAATGATGGTCCTCAGAGTGTGTCAGTCTTTGCTGTCAGTCCTAGAATGTAACATTGCACTTTCAAACTCACTTCTTTCTCAGTGGGCTGCTTGTGCAATTGCCCTGCAGGGTCTACTGCACCCATTTTTGGATCTCACTTGGCTCAGAGAGACTATCAGTTTATTACGTTCATATCCTAAAGGCATGAAGTGGATGGATGGCATCTGCACTCCTGCTAATTTGATTTCTTAATTACAGAACAAATGCATATTCCTCCACTCAAAATCAAGAGTCCTTTCAGCAAGGCACTATTAGAAACTGCTAACAGTCACACAGGACAGACTGAACAGAGCTTGAGGGTACTGATGTGAATGGTGCAAACTGGCATGGCAGATCTGTGACCAAAAGACCAAGATCTGTATTGCTTATTTTAGGGCTCTCATTAATGGATTCTCTCATGTCTCGCTCAAAACTTCACTCCTTATCACAGGAATATGACAAAGAGATTGTACATAAGCAAAAACTTAGATATCACAAGACTACAATAAATATCCCACAGGACAAGCCACAGTAATAAATGTGTTATTCTCCATCATTGCTCTTCATGTCCCATGAGAAATACTCATCTCCAACCTATTTTCATATCATGCAGGCACTGAAAATGAGATACATCTGCTTAGTCTACATTTTTCATTTGGTTGCTTCAAAAGTTTGAGGTAAGAGGTTCTGTGTATATTGTCAAGTTACAACAACATTTAAAACCAGCTTTTGTGAGAGGGTGAAGTGCAATTTAACACTGCTGCTAAATAAATTCCTGTTCTGCTCTCAGCTCAGTACGTTGTTCTGTGGTCTTTGGCAGTTGCTGCCTTTCTTTACCTATGTTAGCTGTCTACTGGAAGTACAACGATCTCACAGCCAAGTGGCCCTGGGAAGGCAATTTTACATACAAATTCTTAGTAGGTCAAAATGTTGCATTTCAGCCATTCTATCAGTTTAAACTGAGTTTCCTTTCTCTCAAACTAAATTATCTTCTCTTTGAAGTTAGTCCATAGGTCTGTGGTCAGTAGGAAATTACTTTAGATTTAAGGCAGCACAAAAGAGAGCAAAACTATGTCTAGTCAGATGCTCCCAAGATACTATCTTTACAGTCCTTCCCTAATGTTCATCCTCACTAGCTGCTGTGGATCTTTCACTTTGTCTTGCTTATCTAAAACCAATACCCATTCAAATTCCAATCAATCAATGCTACATACAGAATGATGAAAAAAGACAACCGATTCTCTTGTTTAACAACTTGTTCAACATCTACTGCTTCCAGAGACCTTTCAGCATCCACACCTCCTTCATTCCTATTTACCAGCCTTTTGAATTTAAAAAGGCAGTAGTAGCCAACGGGTTCTGCATTGCTGAGGGCAGTAGTCACAAAGGAAACACTTTTAACACTGAGACACCCTCAGGTATTTCATTACCACCACCAGCAGGGCTTACTTTGGCTACAGAGGCCATCCGCACTCTTGCTAATTTGATTTCTTAATTACAGAACATACTCCATCAACTATGCATATGTATGTGTGTGTGTGTGTATATATATATATATATATATGTATATGTATGTATGTATAACTGCTGTCTTGATCTTATTTTTAATAATAACTGAATTAATAGAGACTTTAAGGGAGCCCATAATTTGTATTACAAGACAGCAGAAAAGCAAAGCATAGATATTGCTCTGCTGCAACCTCGGTGGGAAATTGATGGCAATACAGAGGTGAGTTACAGCAGAGCAGTACTGGTTCAGACAACTTGTTTTCTTTAGTAAGTACCACGCAGCAGAACAGTCTCAACCTAGTGAAAGCAGATGCTGTCTAAAAGGCCTGATCTTACTCATGCATACAACAGCACTGTTTAAAACAGTGGTTTCTACTCCAGCTAGCTTGGATTTATACAACAGGCCAGATCCTCCATTCTGAATGTTTGACCACTTAAACTCCCACCAAGTTCCACAGGAGTTTGGGTACGTAAATAGATTTTCAGCACAGACCTAAGTGAACAGCCTAATACAGAAGACAATTCAGTAATGAGATTCAGAACTCGCTTCACATGCCTGAGGCTTGGGATAATTTTGCAAGTACATTTTGGATCTTATTTTTTTTAAAGCAAATTAGAGAACACCGACAAAATTTGTACTCAGGTTTCCCCTAAATATGCAGGCTTCAACCTGCTATCTCTGTCCATAGGATGTGATCTTTTTTCCATGATCAGAGCCAGGTCCCAAGGTCTTACAAATGGCACCCCAATTAATAGAGTAGCTATCATGGCTTGAAAACCTCGTTATTCAAAAACAAAAATAATCCAGCTCCCAAGTGCTGAACGCTTTTAAGTGGCTGCCACCAGCAAAGGAGCTTAGATAAGGATATAAAATAAAAGCACCTACATTTTCCTTTCTCCTTTCCGTGGATAAATTAATACTCTGCTGGAGGCTGATCTGACTAACAAGTTCTGAGCTAGGAACAGAGGTTATTAATGTCACTGTTAAGATTTTTGTTATTATTAAATCTGATGTATCTTATAACCAAGAGTGGTTTTTATTGAATAATCTACTCACAAAATGAAATGGGCTGTGACTGAAAATGAGGGGAGGCAAGTCATGGGTTGTGAGTATTTTTTAAATAAAAGTGAACACATTTTGTGACCAGATACCACTTAATTTGCAAATGCATGCTCTAGAACCATATGTTGTCTGATACAGTCAATGTTCCTTGCCAAGTGGCATTTATATAGCTGATCAAACACTCCTGTTCAATATGAAAAGATAAGAAATTCTCAACTGCTACACTGTTGCATATGCATGAGAGGCTTTTCTGCCCCTTCCAAGGTGCCTTAATCGATACAATTATTTTCAGCGTTTTCATGTTGTGCAAAAAATGTTGCATAATGATTTAGTCCAAGTTCGGACCTGATCTCCCAAATACTCACAAGTTGCCAGCACACAGAAAATCCTGCGGAAGGCGTGCCCTGCATCTTTCCTGGGCTGGCCAGTTTGCCCAGCTTGAGCCCTGTAACCATGATAAACAAATAGCTGTACATGTGATACTCCCAAGCCAAAACAAAGAGAGTTTAAATGGAGATGGAAGCAAGATGTGAGACCTCTGCAATTTGGCTTATCAAACCTTACAAACAGGTAGGGAAGAACGGAAACAATGGGTGCCAAGAATTTCACAGGCGTCAAAACCCTCAACAAACTAAAGGAAATTAAGTTGTGCTGTTGAAAGAGGCTCGCTCTGATTTTGTGCAGTGGGAGCAATATAACATAAGTGCAATCTTTAACATGGCTATACAGGTCTGGCGCCATGAGAATTTAAGTCAAGTAACACAGGCTTAAATCTGAGCTCTGACAAACTGCGGCAACTACCAGAAAAATTCAGAGAGCAAAGTGCTCTGTGATGTACACAGTGAAGCTCACAAATGTCATTTATCTCTGCTTCCTAAACCGATACTTTCACTCATGGAAATTTTCATAAATAAGCTTGTGACAGCTTCTGCGGTGCAGTTCATCAGCAAAGAGGACATAAAGAACACCGAGCACTCATTACACACCGAACAAACTTAACTCATTAACAGTACTTGGAGTGAGCAATCTCAGACCATTACTTTTAATGGGATTAGCCTTTCTTGTGTACAAAAGGCAGCACAGCTCAGTCTACTTAAAATCATTTCCGTATTCTAACGACATGGGCTACATTCATGCGAACAGGAAAGTGTTCATTCTGGCTTTGCTCTTCATTGTCAGAGTGGCATTGAGCACTTTAACAGAAACAGGAACAATAACTGAGTTATTCTTAGTTTATTTTTGTCACTCTGGTCTGTGCATTTTTCTTTTCTCATTTTGCAAGGCCCTGCCTTTGATCATCAGTGAGGAACGGGATTAACTTACTAATTCTGTATTACTGTCAACAAGATGGCATAGACTGAGTTCTCCACATTAAAATGAAAAGAGAATCCTTAGAGGATATAAGGATGAAGACTTCCCATGAGCTCCTGAAATCCATCTGGCTTTGTACATCAACATCAGTACAATATCACTGAATAAATGTGTCTGCAGCCATACAGCACATTTCCAACCTGAATAATTAGCCATCACTAACACTTGTCAGACCTGCTTACTCACTGTCAGAGGAAAGTGTTTGTGCTAATGAACCAAAAGAACTGCAACCTAGGACAGTGGTTTTCCTAAGGTTGGACAATCCCCAAATCTATACATTGCAGCATTCCACTTCCAACAGACTTGTACAAATCAGTGTTTGATGAAGCACTAACATGGATAATACTATTGCCAAGGTCTTTTACAAAGCAATCTTCAGCAATGAAGTATTGCTACTATACAGTACACAAATAACTCTGACTGGTACCTGTACACCAGTCTAGACACAGAGAAGTGCCTCTAAAATCTCTCGAAATCATAAATATCAGAATTCCAGAGCTACTTTTCTCCTACAAAGTGCTTAGTCTTGAATAAGCAGTCAGTATGTAAACAAGAAGTATTTAAAAATAAATATCATACAACCAATGCAAGGAGTGCCTAAGGAGTGTCTGAAGGGGCACAAGGACTGAGGACAAGGCATCCAAACTCAGTCAAGCATAAATATGTTTAGAAGTGAAAAGCAACATAAACAAAAGTATCAAGAGGCTCCATGTAGCATTCAGGTGCCTTCCAACTCCCACATGTCACATCTCAGACTGGTAATTTACAAGAAGAATCTTTCAGTCAACATTTGACATTAATAAACATCATTAGTATTTCACAATGGTGCTCCATTGCAAGGGAGACCTGCTCACTCTCTCTCCTGTTTTATTCTCCTATGCATGCTACACAGAGGTTTCTAAAAGTATACCTGACTAGTCTGAATACCAAATGAAGAGATGAAAGAAGACACAAGCCTAAAGAAGAGTTAGTCAGCTGCAGCGGGAGTTAGAGCTGCATTCCCTGTTCACACAGCCAGCCGATTCAAACACCACGTACCTGCTACCCCAAAGGCTCAGCCAGAAGCTCTCTTTTAGGACATGGTCTTTCCCTTACCAATGTTCAAAGGAGCAATTCTTATGATCCAGACCTGGACAGGAGCTCTCTAACATAGTCAGAATTTAATTTCTAGCATTACTGTCCTGCAAGGTGAACAATATCATTAACTCCTGGCTGAGCAGTGTTCACTCTGAACCTCAGAGGATAGGGTCCTTTTAGTATAACATCTGAAAACAGCCATTTAATGGCTGAAATAAAGAGCAAATCGAAGATTCATTTTGAGGTAAAGTTGGATGAAATAAAGTTTCCTGTTGTCTTTCCATAGCTAGCCTAGGAGCTTTCTCTCTCTCTAATGAGACTAGACTGCAGTACCCCATACAGAGTCAGAGATGGAATCGTTTTTAGAAAGGATTTCCACTCACAAAATGAGAGCCTTAGGAGTTCACTTCAGAGACAAGATACCAATAGAGACATTATTAACATCACTGACATGCACACAAAGGAAGCCTGAGGCTCAGAGCTCTGCCTCTGTGTGGTTAAAAATGTAGGCACTTAGCAGGGAATGAAAATTACACTGGTCCAAGGTCCAGGACTTGCCATATTTAGTCCTGGAGTGGTGCCAAAATAAGCATTGCTAGACAAGATGATCAGTGAGAGAAAGAGATTTAGAATCTGATAGCATCAGGTTTGAAAACTAACTTCTGTAAGACACCCGGGATGCAAAGAGAAGAAAGAATTTGCTCCTAGAGCTGTTGCATTAGACCTACAGTTCATACCAGTCTTATGTCCCTTTGCTGCTCCATTTTGGTCAGCAGTGCAATCATTTGTCTTGGGGAAAGCCATGTGACTGAAATTGAGGGGGTTGGTTTGGCTTTTTAAAAATCTTTGTTGTAAACCTGGCCTATATTTTTTCCTCCTGCCTCATTTAAGTATCCTGTCCTCTTTTAGGATATTTTGCAGTTATCCTATAAGGAAACAACAGCTCTGAAATTGGCTGGATTCATCTTTGTGAGCTGGGAATGCCTTTATTTCGGTGACTGGGGCACAGACTTTGTGGATTATCTTGCAATCTATTATGGTAAAATACGGTAACTATCTTTTGACAACATGAGTCTGCTTGGTTACAGCAGAAGGCCTGAAATATTAGATGGGTCTAACTCAGCCTTTCCCTCTCTTCTTGATCCATGTTCTTTTGCATAAGGTGAAATAGATTCAATGGAAAAAAGAAGGCTTTAGAGTACTTCAGTCCTAGAATAAGGGTAGCCCACGGATCCACCTGCTTTCAGGCAGAAAGGAAGCTAAGCCTGAGTTTTCTGCCTGCTGCAAGTATACGCAAAAAAATAGCACCTATTTTATCAGAAAAGAGATACACTCTGGTATTTCCTCCTCCACCCTAACAGTAGTGGAAATCACTACATTTCGGGTGGAGACTGATCTGAAAAACATGGCTTAGGACTGCCCAGGGCATATCTCCCAAACAGAACCCTGCTGGGGTTACAGATGAAGAAATGTATCTCCTAACCAGATTTTGGTGTGATGCTGAGCTCCTGCTTACACAACGTCTCTGGCATCACTAGTTTGTCATTTAGGATAGTGACTTCTGAAAACATAGATCACCTATTATAAGTAGGGGAACTCTCCATGTTTTTATTACTTTGGTTTAATGGTCCAGAGAGCATGTAAAACAAACAAGGCTATTTTACACAGATGTTAAAAGATGTAGGAACCTTGCAAAGGGTTAAACCAGTTAAATAGAGAGATATATGTGCTTTAAAATTACTTCTAGTTTATCTACTTACGAGACATATATGGAGGTAAAATGATCAGTGGTAATGTGCAACAGAAAGATATATTTTTTTTTAATTGTAGCCAAGAGGAAAAAAACAGCATGGAATAACTTAATCGTTGCTAATTATAATATCACTGAGGTAATTACAATAGATTTTGATTGTCTCATTTTCACACCAGAGGAGGGCACAATACTGGCTTTTCTCTTAATACATATTTGTTTTTAGAGAAGAGCTGACAATTACACTAATTGTAGTCACAGCATGAAACTTTGTTTTTAAAGAAAAAATTGTCTACATATCACACAGGATAAATGCATCCTTTTTGTGTTGTTAGGTGCAAATTAAAGAGATATTAATTGCTTTACTCACTGTAACAGAACAGAGATCTTCTCATGCAAGCACAACTAATTCTGCCAGAGTCACATCACTTGGAGAGTACGTAACATCCTAAATGAATATGGCAGAATGAACAGCCACTTCTCAGTGGTTAATATGGATGTCTTTGAGTAGAATATGGTCACCTGGAGGGCAACAGCAGCTGTTCTTTCAGTGGGGGACCCACTCCTAAAGTAGCAAGAAGCAAAGCAACTGGGCCAGACCCACAAACCAAATTTGATGTACACTTCTCTGACTTCACTTGGATGCTTTCTAGCAGCTTCCAAACGGAGTAAGACCCAGGGTTCAGCATGTTTTGTCAATGTCCCGAGGCAGATACAGGAAATGTGAGGCTATGCAGTCCCAGGCACCGCCCTGACCTGAACACAGGAAGAGGATATGCCCACCTCCAAAAGTGCTGCCACATCATATGCATCATGAGGAACTACCAAAGACAACAGTCCCCCTAACTCAACCTATTAGAAGTCTGTACTTGAAAAGTAGCATGAACTATTTATCTTTTGCAACACACTCATTCTCCTAAGAAAGATTAAGGCATAACCTATGGTTTATCCTCACAAAGTTACACTTAGTCCTTACAACGTTTCATTTATCGTATTCTCTTGCTTTTATCAAGCAAGACACCAGGCTTTCCATTACATGTCTTTGAAGCTGAGGACTGGGTAGCAGTGCTCTGAGAACAGGACTCATCACAGAATCAGTAAAGTTGGAAAAGACCTCAAAGATCACCAAGTCCAACCTCTCACCCAAGATCTTGAACCCATTCTCTCACACTCTCGCTCTAGTAAATCTGTGACACCTGCCCTGCTAGCCTGAAGATTCTGCAAAGTAATACTGTTGATGAGGAGACAAGAACTGCAGTGCACATGTACAGATGCACTTTGCCTCATCTAAATAACCACAGACTAGTAGTAACATGGATGTGTGAAAACAAGCTAAGCAGGTAAATTCTCCTAGCTGTAACATACAGAAAGGATGCACTAATACACTAATAAACACAGATCCTGAAAAACTGAACTGGAACATTTTTAACTAGCAATAGATGATTCTGTGGTTCTAAATTTTGGGACTGTAAGAGGGACATGATTTGTTACTATACCATATTATGTCATTAACATTGTCCAGGGGAACCTCACCAGCTTACCTGCTTATGTGGCACCTTTCACAGGGGAATTGCATGTGTTCTGGTGGCAAGCTCTCCATCGGTTAACATGCTGGTGACTTCAGATGAAACATACTAGAACACTGCTATCAAAATTTGCACCCTTCTGGTCAGAGTCTTTGGCCTGTTTTCTACTGTTTCCAGACTGAAAGCAAATTAAACAGTTGATTGTCCTCTCCAACAGCTTCAATGAGCACACATCACATATCTTTGTGGCTGTATAAGTCTGCCCAGCCGTGGCAAAACTTAGTGTATGAGTTAAAGAAGCTGTACTGCATTCCTCTGTAATCCATGCAGTAAACCTTAGTACACCCTCTCCGTGGTGAAACATGCTGCTTACAGGTTTTTTGCATTTTGTGGCAGGCACTAAGAGAGCTGAAATTTTTCTGCTTCTTGTCATGGGGCAATATATCAGAGATCACCTGAAAATACAAGACAGATTGCTAACTCCAGGCTACCAGACAATTCAAGAGCTGGAAAATTATTCAGATATATTAAATTTTAATATTGGATTGTTTGGTGTTTGTTTGTTTTCTGCTTTGGGGTCTTGGGTTTTTTCATTTGTTTGTTTGAGGTTTTATCCCTGAGAAGTTAGAGAAGTGTCTTGGGAAAAAATGACACGATTCAGTATCTTTAAACTGCATCTTAAAAGCCTGCACTGGACTTGAACAATATTTGTCAAATCGTTTCACCAACAGGCCCCAAGGATCTAGAATATGATGGTGCATGAAGTTTCCAGTTTTCACCAAATTCAAACAAGGCCCTAAGCTATTATATTATAACTCATATGGCTTAGCACAAGCACTGAAAGACGAACTCATTTCTCCTTTCAAAAGCAAGCAAAACAAAACCCTTTTATCATTTAATCAATGTATGTAAAATATATATGACCAGAGTTCATGGCCAAGATATCTTGTTACACTGCTCCAAATGTGTTCTGCAGTACTCATTTTCCTTATTGCACAAGGCTCTCATACTGAAGAAGTAAGAATTAGAGTAGGTTTGAACTGCTTGCTATCTCTGCGTGTCACTGGAATTCATGCTTGATTTTTGTGCCTGCGTTACACCTGTATGTTGGGCACCAAAGTTTGAGAGCTAAAAGCAGAGAGTAGCTACAGGTTTTACATACCAAGTTAATTAGCAATTCTTACCAAACGGAGTGTATCTTTTCTTCTCAGGGTTCAGCTTGGTCTCTATTAGACATATTTACGGGAAAAGTCAATGGGTAAGACATTAGAGGCCAACCTCAAAGTCAGAATAAAGCAACCATAGACCTTAGAGAAGTGCTTTATTAGCCAAGAATTGGTTGGTTATTGATCTCGGTCTATGTCTCTGGTCACAATAGCACTTACCCTAATTTTTCTAGTGTAAATATAAGTAAATTTGAATGGGTGTTGTTGAAAACAATCTGTAAATCTACATTTTGTGGTTTATGTTGTAATTGTAGTTACGGGAAGGTTCAATATCTGGGGCATGGTAAGGAGACAAGGCTGTGGCATGGCAACCTCAGCTCTGCAAATATGTCCTGAAGCACTTTCTCAGAGGTTATTAAAATGACTAGAGCTATCACTCTGCTTAGAAGCAGAGAAACCACATGGGTACTCATAAGAAAGGAACTGAGAAAAAAACCACTGTAAAGAGAAATGTTATGCATTTAACTTCAGCTTTTCTTTTCACTGAGGTCAACCAGATAATTAAGCAAAGCAGATATGCAGAGTTTCTTTACTTTTCTGCAGACAAACCTTAATAAATTACTGCTTGCCTCAGCACTACCATGCTTTCTTTTCTATAATATGTCTTTTTTATGTAGTTTCATCTTTAAGATTTATTTTGAGATAATTTTCAATTTACTCCATAGCCTACTGCATAAGCTCTTGCTTCTGTTTGTCCTACTGGGAACACCTGTCTTGCAGAGGATTAATGAGGGTTAATGGCTATTGTATTTCAGATTGATATTACCAAGAAAATTTCAAGGGGGAATGCAAGAAAACAACAAACCACCTCACAATGACTGTATGTGCTGCAGTACTGCGCTCAGTTTAGGTTAACACTGAATGGACTATAATGTATTGCTTTAAAATATTGCATATGTCCTGCAATACATTACTGGAATTTTCACTTATTGCCAAGTGTTATTTCCTTCCAAACTTCTCATTGTTACCCAGAATCAGCAAGATTTTTATTCACTTCACACATATTGAGGGGCAAAAGACCATCTCTCTGTTACAGTTTTTCTGAATGTAGAATAAAAAAGAGCAGGACGGAACTTCACCTTTGTCATTCCATCCCCCTACCAGCAGAAAAGGGACTAGACTTGCCTGCAGGGTTCATTCTCCCTGGTGTAATAGGTATGGGCAACCAAAACCCCACGTTGAGACTACACCTTATTAAAAACATAAGCTTAAAGCCATGAATTTCCACTGCTCTACAACCAAACACCACCACTATTTACCTAGTCTGTACAACATTAAACCTTGTCTGAAACAGGTTTTCTAACTCTGAGTTAGAAACCAGAGCTATCTGTTTAACTGACACATGATTTGTCAAAATCAGCTCAGAAGTCTGTTTTCTGTTCCTCCACTACCCCTTCTCCATTGACTTGATAATTTCCACCCTACCCATGACCGTTATGTTCCACTGAAACTTTTGTTTAACTGGAGGTTGACTGTGCAGGAGAGGAGGCAGTGCTTTTCCAGCCATTCAAAACGGGACCTGAAAACCAGAATTTACCTTGGGGAAAACATAATGCAGTTTCTCAGAGTTCAATTCAGCACTCATCATCACTGCGTGTGTTTTCTCCTGCCAAGCTCATCTGTCTCAAATACAACTGCAAGCTAATTAAAAGATTTCTTACAGGTGATCTGATACTATGTTGAACAATGGGAAGACCACCCAGATGATGTCACACTGGTGCCAGAGAAGAAGCAGAAGCAAAAGCAAGTCTGCTTTATATTCTGAAATACAAAGCAGCCTTTCATTCCTTCCCACCTGCTCCCACATAAACCACTGTTAGAAACCACTAGCAGTAGCTGAAGTGGCTCAGACTTGCACTTGGCTCTACCTCTTCTTATTAAAGATATTAACCTAACTTTATAAAATCTTACAGTAAACTTTAATTTGGTTTGAGTTGAGGACACCCTCGATTGTTTGCATTTTTTTCATTTGTTTGTTTCCTTAAATGAGCTCTTCATGCCTCATCCACAGGCTATGTAGTCCTTTAGAGCCCATAAAGTAGGCAAAAAGCAACTTTTGAATAACCTCAGCAGACTGTAAATTGGGTTGTAATGAAAAGTAGTCCAGGATACCTGAATGCAATTCCAACTTCATACTATTTAAAAGAAACAAACACAATCTGGAAAAGAGAAATACCACTAAGTTCATTAAGCAACCCTTAAGGCCTCTCTAATTAAGCACTGACTTTCTTCTGCATTTTCTTGCTAGGAATACTTAAATGGAAGAGCTAGTTTAAGAGACTCTTACTCCATTCTGCCTCCTTCCCTGTTCTTCCCAGTCCCTCGTAACTCCCTTGTCCATGCTGAAGGAATCCTTTATACAATGACACTTTAAAAAAAGAGAAGTAAATAATTTCACATCTCTCTCATATCTGGATCATGCAGTGGTTAAAAAAACCCCTATGCTTTTCTGAATAAGAGCAGCAGTGACTTAAACCACTTTGCCATCAAGAGATTTGTAGGGTGGAATCGCACCTTAAGCAAGTTTAGAGCTGAAGTAATTAGAGGGTATTGTGGAGCTGAGCTGAAACACTTTGTAACTTCACTGATCATCATTATTATTATTATTACTCTGTCTTTCAGTGTAGTGAAAAACCATTTGGTCTGGAGAATTGTGAAAACCAGTAAAGCCAACAGGACTGAAGGGGTGGCTTAATAACTCCCAAATGGGGCTGCTAGCATCCAGAATATGCTACTACATTGCATCACTGGTAGATATTGTTGACAAGTCACAAAATAGTATTTATATTTATTCATGCAATGCAGGGGCAGAACTCTTCCTCTGCCTACATCTCTAATGACTGTTAGGAGACTATGGATGAGAATAATCACAAAACCTGAATGGAGATAATAAAACCAATAGTGTTCAAGTGCTGAAACAAAGAGAATCCCCAATGGGGCAGTGATCTTCTGAATGACTCAAGTAGTTCTGCACAAGCCTTTGAATTTCACTTTGACGTTTAAATGAAGAAAGGGGAAGAAAAGCACAGGCCAATTTAATTGATTGGTGTAACTCAGGAATCTAACATAAAAGCATTGGGATGACTCACAATACATACAACGTCTGAAACCAAACTCCATTCTCTTCTATTCCCATTTCATTAAAATAACCTCCTATTTTCTTCTCTTATACTATGGTATAAATCATGTGCACTCTAGTTTGAAAAACCCTGTGCAGGGGGTTCAAACAGAGTTTTCTTCACCAGATTTCATGGGAGGGGGGCGACAGTGTCTGACACACTTCACCACCACCACCAACCAAACAAGAATAACCAGTGGTTTTGGCCGATAAATTACCAGGTTCAGATTTTAAAAGTTCACAAACACACAGCTTCCTCCTTCAAAAAATAAAAGTTCAGCCAAAACATATCCTCAGAAACAAGGCATTTGCAGGGAAGAGGCTGTAAACATCTGATCCACAGGCCTCAGCAAAGAGCCTGCCATCTGCTTCTTTGTGTTGCCCTGTGCTATGTCCCAGAGAGCCAAACTCTAGGAACACTGTGCAGAGGAAATACCTGTGCCATAACAAATCATTCTCTTTAACAGTAGGCTCCAATAATAAACATTTTTTGCCACTGCCAGCATGCATCCCCCCTCGTGACATTGCCATGGTTTGATGATAACCTGTCAGTTGGACTTGATGTGGACATTTCTTCCAACCTGGCTGATTCTGTGTTCCAGTCACACAGACAAAACCAGACAACTTCAGAGAGATCAACAACCACCTATAAACCAGAGCTTAATCATCCCATCGAAACACATCCTGTGAGCACCCCTGATGGTTCAAATTGTTACCAAGCAGAGGAGAAGAATATATATTATTAGGTGTTCTAGATCCCTGTTATTTCAAGAACTCATGTCTACTTGTAAAATACAAGGGGCAGATGTTACTTTGTCTGTATTGTACTTCAGAAAAGACAAGAACTGAGAAAGCAAAATGAAACCCTCCACTCTGCTTACATGAGAAGTACAAATTCTGTCATTGGCTCTCTTCCTAACCATGCAGACAAGGTCAATAAAACTGCACCAGCTCTTCAGAGAAAATAATCTGCCACAGTCAGTGCAACTTATGCCTTCCCTTCACCTACAGCTTGTAAAGCTGAGACCTGAGTGACTGTGCCTGAGCCAGGCACGGTCTAGAGACTGAGTGGTTGCACAAAGTGTCACATCAGAACTGCAGGATTGATTCCTTAGTCTTTTAGGACAAATTGCAGAACACATCCATGATATATCTAGTGAGGAATTTGCAAGAGCATTATGATCCTCCTGCATTAAGCCTGATACCCCAACACACCAAACTTATCTCCAGGGAATGTCACAGCAGTCCCTTCCAACACACAAACATGCATTTATCGTAGAGCAGTGTAAGCCAGGGCCCTACATGAAAAAAGAGCAGTTGAACTGGAATGAACAGCCATCCCGCTCAGAGAAATGAATGGGCTGGGGTTACCAAAGGGCCTGGGTACCTGCAGTTGTTTAATAAGTGACACTCAGGATCTCATACACACCACTGGATAGTTCCTAAGCATACAATCTGTTTGATGGAGTGTATTGCATTAACTTATGCAAGGTCTGGACTATGAAATCGTTACAGCAAATATCTTTGCTTTACTTTTTGACTGATAACCTTCATCATTAAAATTAATGCCAGAGTACAGTCAAAACTGTACCTATTAATACAACTCTAATTGATACCATAAGTAGACAAAATCTCACCATGAATACAATCAATTCTGCACAGATCCTGTTCTTTATTGACTATTTAGTTCACTGGGGATGGGACTTTTTAGCATCGTTTTTATTATTTTTCAGCAGTGATGCCACCATATAGGCCTGAGGGTATTGGGCATTTTCATTTAGACTTCCTGTGACTTTCCCAACATACACAGCCAGTATGGGAGGATGCTCTTACTACACAGTCCCCTTGGGTAGCTAGTTATGAAACTTGAATTGCTGCACTTAAGAAATCCTGTCAGAATGCTTGGCCTCCTAGACAGCATGGCTCCGGCTCCATCTACAAAACTTTAAGTGGTACTTGCTAAAAGTATGGAAAAAAACCATATCCTGTCTTTGTGTATATAGAACAAGACTATTAATGGTGTTCTGCAGCAGTGTATGTAGGATGGGCCAGGAAATGTGGCAGTGCTCTTCAGAGAAGAGCTCATTTCTTACACTTTTGCAAAACACACAGATGATTTTATGGATGGAGCGACTGAATTATAACCTTTGTTGCAAAAACTTCCCTGGAACTTTACCCACCTCTGAAAATTAAATTGTTCCAGGATTTTTGGTATTTCAACTGTTCTGAAGAAGTTCTAGACAGCCTCCACGTGACTTCGCTTTTCAAATACTTCTGCTCATCTCCAGCTACTTAGAAAAGCTGAGAAAGGGCTGAGAAAAGGGAAGCAGGAATCCCTTCTCCACTTCACCTAAGGGTTTGCCATCCTGGCCCAGCATCAAGAATGCCGCTTGTCTCCACTGGTGTCTCCACTGTACCAGCCCCCACTGCAGCCAGTAACCTTCTGAAAGTTATAGCAGTGTCATAAAATAGTAAGTGGAACAAAGAATTTATACAATACAATACACCATGTTGAAAGAGACCTTCAAGATCATCGCGTCCAACCCATCAACCAATCCAATTTCTGCTGATCTCATGGATTTGCTGGACTAAAAGAACTTTGGATGTGCAGCCTGCTCAAAGTTCAGCGTAGAAAAGAACATTTTTTATTCCCAGTTCTTCTAAAGCATCAAAATGCCAGCAAATTATTTGGAACCCTCTTAATGAACACAAAAACTTTCAGAAGCGACAGGACCTTAACAGTGACCTCAGCTGAGTTTGTCCCAGAGACAAGCAGCCAGAAAACCACAAGAACGGGTCCAGTCTTTACATCTTCCAGTTCTTGTTATTAACAAAACTTCAGAGGGCATCTTAAAAACAATTGCTGTTATTACAACGATGGCTACGCACAGGGCACTCATCACCATGGCATCTAGCTGCCTTTGTTGGAACCTGGATTGTCCTAATGAGATTGAAAATACACCAGCCCTCCGGATACTGGCTGCAGGGAGAACAAGTTCTTCAAGCTCAACTGATGATTAGATTCACACATTAACTGTACATACATAGGCAGCCAATTTCAAAGGCATAGGCCTGCTAATGAGATTGTCCTGCTGCCAGCATCTGCAAAGCTGTACCCTCAGGAAGTGAGTGGTAGCTTTCCAGATGAGCACAGGTTACCTGGTGGAATGGAGATGGTGCTAAGGCTCTTATGAAGAGTGTCAGGGAATCATTAATAGCCATAAGTAGTCGCGTACATCATCTGTTTCCATAAGTGCCTCCAGCAGCAAACAGTTATCCTGAGTTTTGGGCTACTGCTGAGGGAAAGGAAAGTGCTACCAAGTGGCTCAACTAAGCTACTATTCTCTCCCCTGCAGTTTTGGGAGCAATCATGTTGAAGAACCTAGCTTATCAGTGCTGCTCAGACAATGAGGTCTGCTGCATGTGACTGCAGTGTGCTGTGATAAGGCCACAGCGTAAGGAGATATTTGGACTCTGATCTCTGCATATATTTAACCTTTTTTTTTTTAAATCGTGATTATTGCACACATCACTTAGCAGACGTAACTGTTTGCTTGAAATCCTTATTAAGTAAAAGAATCCTTAGCCACATGTATTTTGCTTGCTACTCAGTAGCCAGTGACAATCAGAGCACTTGAGGAAACAGAATGTAGTTGCTTTGGTCTTTCTTCTCATGTCATGTCCCCCTTCCTTAGTCCCCTCTTTGTTACTATTCTATGATCCAGTTACCAACTTGCTAACATCTTTCTAATTTACACTTGCTTAAGCAACAGCTCTATTAATGTCTGTGTATCTAGGAATTTTAACACCATTGTCAATATTACTCACATCAATAAATTTAACAAAATGCATCCATGAAACACTTAGGAAGCTGACAGTGTCTTTTATGATCTACTGCTTCCAAACAATCAGTTGATAATCAGAAACAACAAGTCTCTTTGAGAGCTGCACATGCACACTTCAGAATATGTAAAGTCAGATCTTCAGCTGGTACAAATCAAGACAGGCCCCTAATTTAGACTGGCTAAGGATTTGACCCTTAAAATATTTTCCTGACACTTTTGATAAAGAAAGAACATTACATTTCACTTTATAATTGGACCCTATAGTTAAAAATAGCTAGATTCTTGCCTGATTAAAGGGACAGGAAGATATTAACCAGATTTATTGTCTATTAGATTTTGTTTCATTTTCTCTTGTCACAAGAGAAGCAATTTTGTGTATATAGCCTGTCCAGCACAAAGTCATTTGTTCCCTCAGATACACTAATTCAAGCATAAATACATAGAGCCATATTAATAACCCATACCTCCCCCATTCATACAGCTATGGCCCCTGCCTAAATGTTTTCACATTCCCTGGGTGTGCACCACTCTTCCTTGAATTCTCTACTCTTCCTTGAAATCTCTGCTCTTTCCTCAAGAATTCTCGGTCCAACTGTAACATATTTATGAGAAAAAAAGCAAAACAAACCCCAGCATTGTATATCATTACAGTTGATTAAAACATTCAACCGTAACTTTTTATTTAAAGTATTTTTTTAAAAGCTTGTTGTCACTAAAGTGCAAAGACACACTCCCTTTTCCTTGTTGGGAGGAGAGCTTTCCTGCACACGCGTGGGAAGCCTCCCGTCCAGCTTTATGAATAACGACAGCCAGAATGAATTGCAAGTTGGTCTTAACAAACATGTTCACAAGTACATTATCCCGCTACTCACTCAGCCCTCTAAGTGCTAAGTGGTGGCAGGCAGCAACGGCCCTGCCTAGCAGTCTCTGTAATTAAACATTCAAACACAGGCATGCATTTCTGCAAATGGGCCCCCAACTTCCCTTTTTTGAGCACTTTCTTCAGAAGGAAATCTCACACAGCTGTTGTAAGAACACTGCATGACATCTGCAAAATGTCTATTGTACAGACCAGGGTGAGAAAACAGCCTAAAACACCAACAAGGCTGGATCTGACCACTAATTGAAGCCATTGTTTAGGAAAATTACTCGCGTGTGGTCTAACAACTCGTCTGAAATTAGTGACTGCTGCAAACGAAAAAGCAGAATTGCATACCATGTCCCATCCCCCAGCTCTCCCAAAGGGAATTGTGCTAGAAACAAACATTTACCATCACACACAAATACAGTGCCGGTTTATAGCGTGTATATTTTGTGTTTCTTAACTGCATCAGTTGCCACTGAGCTGAGCTCCAGTGCACATTACCAATACTGTCAACAAATATTAAAGAGGGTTGGTGGTTTTTTTTTCGTTTGTGAGCTAATCAGAAATGTGTCCCCCAGTCCTGTTTTCCACCCAGTAGGTTTAAATAGAACAAACCATTTGTAGCTTACTGTCTATCTTACACCTTATTTACACTGAATTTTTATCTTCCGATGCATCTTATTTTGTGTTGGCGTTCCCCACCATGCAGTTTACGTGGTGATGAAGAAATAGCCTTGCAGGCATTGAGAAAAGAGATACAACACGTTAAGACATAATTCCCTGCAGGGCATTTGAGGCTGAATTTGCTGTCACAATGAGTCCAAGCTTCCATAACTATCTGTGTTTTATATGGATTTGAAACATAAAATTAGATTCATCTTAATCTTCTGAAACAGCAATCTTCCCATGAAAGCTGAGAGACAACAGAATATGAAAATAGTAAGAGAGAAAGAGAGGACAGAAAGACAAGAACTGAATAAAATGAGATGCCACACTCTCCTAGTAAAGGAAGTCAAGCCCCCTTATGGGTAATAATATATCATGAAAACTTTGCTGAAAGGGATTGAGTTCCTGCCAAATTCCTTGTTTACATGCAAGTGATCTCTACCGAGGCTTCTCAGCATGCCAAGTAATCAGGAGCACTGAGGAAGCTAGCATTAGTATAGAAATCACTACAGATGAGAGGAAGGATTGTGACACAGTGCATTTTTGTAAGTAAGAGTTGATTTATGGGTATGGCCTCCATTCACCTAGGCAGGGACACAGAGCACCAGCACAGGAGAGCTAAAGTTCAAAACAATAAATCTCAAGTTTCCTTGGTCAGTCCAAGAAGGGAGCTTAAGGAATATACTGGCCTAGTTTTCTGAGATCAGGCTTTGCAGCTGGAATAACTTCGACTGTTCTTTTTCTTAAGGGGCTTTGGCTTTGCCAGCTTTGTCATATTCTTTGGCTGCCCTTAAGGCACTCAGAAAACTGACTGGGTTTTTTAAAAAGTTCTCCAGAGTCCAAGCTGATTTTCTTCTCATTTCAATTCTTCACATTTAAATATGCAAAGAAGATTTTATTGCACACAACTAACAAACAACACAGAGCCTGAACAAAAGAGAGGGAGGGGAAAAAGAAAAAAATCTTTGGATTGATGCTTCAAACTGACAAACAAAGAACATTAATTGAAATCTTCCCAAATACTGTGAGACTACAATGGAATTCTTTTTATATTTAATTTAAATCACAGGCATGTTGTTCTTTTCTTTCAATTACTTTAGACTTACACAAGTGTATGTACAGTCTTCCCATTTTTCCCCCCTCTGAAAATCAATGAAACACACAGAATGAAGTTTTCAAAGGATTGCAAATTCGTTTATTTACCTGCTTCACTCATCTGCCTCTCTGCCATTAAAAATCACAATATTCTGCACTCTCTCATAGAAATCAGTTACTGACACTTTTCAACGTTCTATTGTTCTAAATTTTAGAGAGAGAAACATGAGAACATCATAATTATGATGGCAGGAGACAGTAACAACAAATAATAAGTATTTCTGTCACATTAGCTGCATTACACACCTTTTCAGTAATGCATTCTTTAATTTTTCAGAGTTTTCAGCCACTGACCTCTGTCATTATTCAGAAATTCCTTTTAAGAATCCCTCCATGATATGTAGCACCATCTCTGGCCTAACTTACTTCCCTGCAAACAACACAGATGCAATTGCTTTTTATACAGATCAAATGAATAAAGTAAACCCAGGAAAGGCACTTAAGGATGTTCTTAACTTTCTTTTCTATTCAGTAGAAATAGTTTGTGCATAATTGGCAGGTCAAACACAAAGCACCAAGTGTTTTGTTGAATTGGTTTATTGAGTCTGCTGCCAACTGCATCCCCAAACGTGGCTGCTCAGACAGGGCTGCAGCAACAGGGACAAGATATGAACACATGCTACTTGACACAGGCAAATCTGGCCCCATAAGTATGACAGGAAAAGCTACAACTTGTTTGAGAATCCAATTCCCTGTTCTTTCTGGTGTGGTATCTTCAGCTGAATATTCATACTCAATAGTGTGCAGTCCTATGTCCTTCTCCTCTGGTAAAACCCTAGGAAGTAGCAAGTTTCTTGCAGACAGACTATGAGGTGACAATCCCTTTTCCTCTGCAGCAAATATATTCTTTTGTTATTACTAATGTCCTTGCACTGCAACAACCTTTCAAACTCTGCTACAGAAGCTATTTGGAGTGCCAGTAGCCCCTTGGCTGAATCTTTCCTGCCTTCCTACACTACCAGCCACGTCCTTACAAAGCAGTGCCTTGCTGGTCAGGAAGTCTGAGATGCCTCCTCTCTGAAGCGAGTCCTAGAGAATAAGGGAAAGGGAGAGACAAAATGCTTCTCCATATCAAACATCACTAATCTAAAATGGAACCAGTATAAGCAGGGCACAAAGCAACAGCTAATGCTCTGGATTGAGAAGGAAATAAAAACTAAGCTAAATCATCAACTAAATCAGGAAGAATTGGTGAACTGAATATGCATAAAACACACAGAGGTACTGCTCCAGGCAGTAAGTTCTGCTGATGGTTTCTCCATGATATTACATTTGATATTCTCTATATCTAAGTTCTGCAGCCCCAAAACTTTGATGAAATGCAGTGCTGTGTTATTAACTGCTGCTATACCAGGATCCCAAAGGAAGTCAATACTCCATTTAATTGTGTTTATGTTAGCTCACAATACTTGTAGAGAGAGGCTGGCACAGGTACACTGCAACAGCCTTTGTACACAGCCTTCAACATATTTTTTTAGGTCATATTTCAGAGTATAGCATCAGTTAACAACATTTTCCTGTGGGATTTCACTTTAGCTGTAGGGATAATACAATACCACACTTCATTAAAGTTACAGGTTCAACAAACGCTGACTGCATCAGTCTGTGATCTTTGTTGGGGCTACATCATGAAAATAATTAGAACTGATCAAAATGGGTGGGATAGAGTGAAGAGGGGTATAAAATTTTCCATTTTCATAAATGCTTTTCTTTTTTCATCAAGGTAAGGCAGCCACCCTACCCAAGTATTAACACAAAAATGTGGAAAATCAGCACAAGAATTATTTGATTTAGTAAGGCAATGCATATGAAGAGAGTTCCCTGTTGCTGTGCTAAGTTACCTTAAATGAATTCAGGATTCCTGGTCCTCAGAGTCTGGTTTTGTGTTCTCCAAAAAAAAAAAAAAAAAAAAAAGGAGTACTGAATGCTATACCACGGTCTAAATCTTTGCTGGAGGAAATCCAGAATCATTGATGTGAACAGGCTCTTTGATTACTGGCTGTGCCTCTGATATTTTGCTCTACAAGGTTTACCATAATTTGTTCAAGGATATCTCAATAAGCCTTCTGTAGTGAGAGGACCTGAAAGAGTTGAAATTTTCTATATTTATATGCAGCTTTAATATGGAAATTGAAAATCAAGTATGAACATTCTGCATTGTTTTGAAAGTCCATTAATGGACCTTTTCAGATTGATTTTCTCTGGACTCAAGGAACGGAGTTACCTTTTTCAGAGTGGCTGAGGCAGCATCTCAGAAGTAGTATCACTAAGGGCATGTTAGATCGAAGCTAGACTGGACTACACAAGAGACTTTTCTGGCAGTGGACAGGTGGGGTTTGAGTGCACACTCCAGAGAGAAACCATTAGCAAAGCACAGGAGAGTTGAGGTGGCATCCAGGGCCTGTTGTTCTCACCCAGTGCAGGTGATTGAAATGTCCCCAGGGAGCACCAGGATCAGGGTAGGAAAACACGTATAACTACAGTGGACAAGGGAAAACCAACAGATGTCATCCACCTGGACTTTTGTAAAGGCTTTGACACAGTCCCCTGTAATATCCTTCTCTCTAAACTGGAGACATAAGAATTTGATGGGTGGCGTTTCCAGTAGATAAGGAATCAGTTGGATGATCACATGCAAAGCAAAGTAGTCCACATCTTGATGCCCAGATGAAGACAGGTGACAAGTAGTGTCCCTCAAGGGTCTGTGCATTGGGACCAGTGCTATTCAGTATCTTCATCAATTTCAACAACAAGATTAAGTGCATCCTCAGTGAATCCACAGATGATACCAAGCTGAGTGGTGCAGCTGATAAGTCTGAAGGATGGGATGCCATCCAGAGGGACCTGGCCAGACGGGAAGAGGTAGGCTGAAAGTGAATCTCATTAGATTCAATAAAGCAAAGTGTAAGGTCCTACTCCTAGGTTGGGACAATCCTAGATATCAATACAGGCTGGGCTGGAGGGATAATGAAATTGAGAGCAGCCCTGCAGAAAAAGACTTGGGGGTGCTGATGGATGACAAGCTGGATGCAAGCCAACAGTGTGTGCTAGCTGCCCAGAAGGCAAATCGCATCCTAGGCTGGATCAAAAGGAGTGTGGCCAGCAGATCAAGAGAGGTGATTCCGCCACTTTGCTTTGCTCTGGTAAGACCTCAAGGGGAGTGATGTGTGCAGCTCTGGAGCCCTCAACACAAGAAGGACACAGACTTGATGGACTGGGTCCACAAAAACAATCAGGGGGCTGGATCACCACTCCTACAAAGACAGGCTGAGGGAGCTGGGGTTATTTAGCCTAGAAAAGGGAAGGCTCTGGGGAGACCAAATAGCAGTTTTTCAGTACCTGAAGGGGGCCTACAAAAAGGCTGGAAAGGGACTGTCTACAAAGGCCTGTAGTGATAGGATACCAGGCAATGGTTTGAAATTAGAGAGCAGATTTAGATAGGATGTCAGGAATTTCTTTACCATGAGGGCAGTGGAACACTAGAACAGGTTGCCCAGGGAAGTGGTTGAGGCCCCATCCCTAGAGATATTCAAGGTCAGGCTCCATGAGGCTGAGCAAGCTGATCTAGTGGAGGATGGCCCTGCTCACTGCAGTGCGATTGGAACTTCCAACCCAAATCTTTCTATGATTCTATGAATTCAAACCCAAAAAGTTGTTTTAGCACAATTTGCACATAAAATTTCAGTTCAAGGGCAAAATGATAAAATAGCTGCTTCATAAAAATATTTTTTGGTTTCCTTTCTGGGCCTGAAATGAATCAGATGTAGATAATGTGCAAATTCTGGATTCTCCTGGAGAACTTGAAGCAATTTCAAACTTCTGTAGCTTTTTTCAGACATTCAGAATTTTCTACTAATTTTGACCTCGGTTTTCAAATAAATAGAAAATAATGCAAAGCTCAACTCTTTGGAGGCTTCCATGTAAATCTGAAACCACACCTAACATCAAGATACCCTTTAAAATGTATGGAGATTTAAGGTAAATCCCAGCAGTTTTCAGTTTCACATTCAGAGGACATGAGAAATAGAAGTTTCCCTAAGCTTCTTGTGAAAAATCTTACTGGAGTTAACAAGTTGCTTTGAGTTTTGATTGTCATCCAGACAAGTAAGGGTAGCTTTAACACAAAAGAATTGATGCATTCAGTACATTTATCCCAGGTTGCTTTGTTAGTCACTCTGATTGCTCTCTCTTTTTTTCCCCCTTTTTTTATTTTCCCAGAGATATACACAGAAATAACTAGAGAAAGTGACCTCAGAAAAGAAACATTTAACCTTATTCTTGATGTAAACATCTCACACTAATATTGCAATGTAGGTAGAGGAAAACATGGCAATTTACCAGAACAAGGTCAATGCCACAATAAGGTAGATGTTTCCTTTTAAGGTTAACTTTTAAGGGGATTAAAGCACTCCTTTGTAACATAAGTGACAAAATGGCACATGCTACAAAGGTCTGCCTTTGAAGTCTAGCAGAACAGTCATAATTAGTCAGTTTAGAACTGTGTGCACCTTCTCTCTCAAAACTAGTCTGTGAAGTACTCAATTCCTATGTCAAATGGCTTAAGTAATGAAGCACAGTTCTGTAACTATGTGTACAAGTAGTATAACTAGTAGTGTAACCACTGTACACTAACATACTGTATAGGTGTACACACCTTTATACATAGGCTTGCACGTAAAACCAAAGCAAAAGGTAAGGGCACGTGATAGGCATGACAAAATCGTGTTCTAGATAGTCCTTTATTAATGCATAGCAAAAAGTAGAATCATTAAAGCATTAAAGGAAGGATTCATGATCACTCTTGGAAAACAAGTATCGTATGAATTGCTAATAGTTTGCATCCCAAGCGCATGAGAGTTATTATAATCTAGTACATATTGAGGAAGCTTCCTGCACACAGAAATTACCAGTTAACACTTAATTTTTGCATTCCACATTTATGCAATTAATTAGAGAACACTTAACATTCTCTCTAACTTCAAGCTTCACATGATCATGTTTGATCATGAGGGAATTTAAAATCATTTATTGTAGCCGAGATTTAAATACAAGAGGGAAGAGGGAAGGTGATGCTTAGAAAGAGAAGCATGAATATGGTAACTGCCAGATCAGGCACTATAGAAATGAAGAAGCCCTTACAGACACAACAAGAACACTTACACATGGCAAGCAAGGTTTATATAGAAGGAGGAGGAGGGGGATGGGAAGAGAGAGGAAAGAAATAAAGAAGTCAAACAACTTTTGATTATATAGGAAATAAGCAGAGAGATTGTGGGTTTGGATTACATTTTTGTGTATATCTTCCTGCTCTGGGATGTGGGGAGAATTGCCCCTATCCCTGCCTGTCCCCTCAAGCTACAGTTAGAGGGGTCACCATATCTGTAGTTTATCAGAATCTGTTCACCAGCCATCATGAATTCCTGGTATCACTCTAACATTTCTTCCAGTGTATGTGGCATCATCCATTACCCATCTTCTCAGGATTATTTCCCTAGGACCTTACAGAGATCTTACTGCAGTGTGTGCCTTAGGCAGACACAGCCAAATCTCCATTGCCCCAGACCACACCACCTTCTTGTAAATCAATCGATCTAGGTGAGTCACCTTGCAGCAATAGCCTTAAGCTTAGTAGAATACATAGCAGGCTTAGTTACAGGATAAAGAAAATCTTTAATATGCAAGTTCACTGTCCAGAGGGAACTGAGGGAGACATTTAAGGCTCTGTTTTAAAGACTGATTTTGAAGAGACTAATGAGAACTCATTCTAAAAGGTGCTTAGAGCCCCCGACAGTTCCAAACCCCTTGAAACCAACATATTCCTAATTGAGGTACAATGGACATTTCAAAACAGATATTTCTAACCTTGCCTCTGCACTGCATTTCTCACCTCTTGCCTGTACCGGGTGCCATCATTCCCTCTATCACTTAAGACACTTGGTGTGATACAGAATCAATCCTGGTGCTGCTACCATGATCACTTGAGTGCTAAGTAGCCCATAGAGATGATTCAAACTGAGGTAATGGCTACATTGAGAAACCTTACTGTAACGAATCTTTCTTTGCATCCCCAAATAAAGAGTCAGGATCAAATCTTCAGCTAGGCTAAACTGAGAAAGCAATATCAACTTTCATTGGCCCAGAATGCTTGTAATCAAATACATCCATTTATTATCTGTGACAAGGTTGGAGATGTTTGGCAAATTACTTAATTATTCTAGGGAAAAAAAACCCAACCCAGCTTGTCATTAATATTAGCCTGTGTCTTTAAAATCAGAGCTATAAGCAGCTTCTTCATCTTACTACATCATGCTATAATCCGAAGTGCCCTGCAAGGAGCTGTAATATTTAAGATCTTTTTAGCTGGTACCTCTACATCCTGATTATCCTTTAGAAATTAAATGCTTTCAATATACATTTGTAAGAGAGGCTAACAATCTCCTGCCACTTGAAGGATGAAGATGGTAAATGATGGCTAGGGGTTTTTTTGTTGTTTTGATGCTGCCAGGCAGGCTGATGACTTTATATTCTGCGTCCATGGCTCAATGACCCACAAATCTCCTTTGATATGCCAGGCAGCAGAGAGAACCAAGCTGAACGGATCAGAAGAAAAGTGAAAATGCTTCAGCAAGGGGCCCCCGATGAAGCCATCATGTGACAGGAATCCTAAGACTCTGTTACAGAGGGGAGAGGAGAGAGCGAGAGAGAGAAAGAGGAAAAAAAAAGGAATAGGGCATTGTGGTGGCACAAGCTGATAGAGACGTCAGAGACGCTTCAGTAATCTCACGACGCTTTGGCCCAGTGTGGGGGCAAACGAGGCCCATATTCAGCATGGCGTGACGGGTAGGACCACCCCGAAAAAGCTGCGAGGGGGCAGGCGGTTGGACAAATCAAAGCAGAAGAAAGTAATTTTCGATAAATTAAAGAAATCTCCATGGAAATTAGCATGAAACATTTTCTAATCTCCCGCTTTTCACTGCCGACAAGGGTCACTGGTTTAACTTCTCTCTCTTATTTTATTATTCCCCAGCCACATTCCTCTGCTTTCTTATATCCTTCAATTTTTACTACCTCTTTTTCTTCCAGTCTATCATTTTTAGCCTTTCTTATAGCAGCTTCTTAACCCTTTTAGGACTTCTCTCAGTAAATATTCTGGAGAATTAACTGATCCATTAGAGTTTAAAGGATGTACTCCAAAGCAGTTGCCTTTTCCAACTATCTGCAGCATTTGGTCTGCCGACTATGCCGTCCTTTTGACTGTGATCAAAGTCAGACATTCCCTTCACAGCAAAACCTGAAAAAAGACCACTTTCCGCAATCGCCTTTAGCGATAGAGTGCTGACGCTGCTAAATACCAGCTGCAAATGAACTGCTAGAGGTAACACTGCTAAGTCACAGCATTATGACTCCTTGATTTTTAACTTTAATATAGGAAACCCTCCCTTTTTTTGCTCCCAGGCTGCTGTTGCTAGCATAGAAATGTCAGATTAGCAACTCTTCTTTCTTACCTTTGTTCCAAGAGGTCGTATTTGGAGGTCCGTTTTAAATTAAGATAGATTAGGAATATTAAATGCTGACTTTTTTTTTTTTTAATAAGAATTAGAAGGCAATGAGGGTGTCTGGTAAAAAGCTATTGCTACTGCACACATGAAGGGTACTGAGAGAAAGAGATACCTCCTTCTGGCTTCTGTAACTTTTTACTTGTAGACATAAAGATCAATAAAAACTTCAATTATCTCTGCTCCATGATGTATGGTATGGAAAACATGAAGACAGTGTGAGGAAATGCACATGATTAGAATGATATTTTCACACAGAATATTATCCCAGCTTCACTTTTGATATAAATAAGCACAATTCTTCCCACATTTCTGCTATGGAGACAGGGTAAAAATTTGTCTTATTAAATAAATATTTACAGTACAGACATCTATGCCATATAATAAATCCAGTTTTGGTGTTTCCAAAGAACACAGGCCCCTGAGACCTCCTGCAGTAGGTTAACATTCTAAAGACAACAGAAAATATATCTAGGTGTGAAAAAAGAAATCATTATGGAATGATAAATAGTCATGGCAAACTTAATTAAGTTTTGGGTTCTTTTTTCTGCCACTTGTAGATGTTGTTTGATCTGAGCATGGACCTCCACAAGTTTCACAGACACTCACAGAAGAATGTTTCCTGAAATGGTTTCTATAAAAAGTGGTCCAAATATGTCATTTGCTATCACTTGAGAAAGGAGCTCTATGTAGAATGATAACTGGTACAGTTTCTATCAGTTTTACTACTTGCACAAGCAGTGTGCTACATGTCTCTCATTTTCTTGAATAAGACAGATGCCTCTGGTGTGAAAAATACAGATGTTGGAGTATGCAGCAGACAACTATGGTTTATCAAAAATACACTACTGGCACTGACTGATGTCAGACTTAATCATTCAGCATCCTAGCAGGAGCGAGTGAATTATTGGGTCTTAGTCATGTGTGGTTTATGTTTAAAAAGTAATACGTCATCTTGCTGCTTCTTTACAGGGGCTGGAAACTATTGAGCAGACAGCAATGCCTGGGGCTATAGGTAAGAATCTGAACAGAACCCAGAAACGAAGGTGCATGACAAGGGGTATAGGCATGGACAAGTATCCATGTTCTTTCTGAAAGAAATGTCAATGAAGGGCAAATAAAAAAAATATTAAAATCAACCTTTGAAAGATTGCACTGAAAGGGAACAGGGGAATGGAAGAGCCTGTGTTTGATAAAAACATTTCCATATTTAATCTCAACAAAATATACACAACTTAATTTTGTGTTTAAATATATGCATAGTTTAACAAACAGATTCTTAATTTATTCACTGCTTATCATATTTTAGATGATGTTTAAACAACACAACACACACGTGCACAGAAGCATAGAGGAGGCTGGTTTATTAGTCAAGAAGAACTCACCTGTACACAGAAATTATTTCTAATCAACTATTTGCTTTGAGGACTAAAGCATCAGGTGCAATGCATTCACCTGAGTGTGTCAAAAGGGTCCTTTTTTATTTTTTTTCCAGGCCTTTGTGTGCTCCCTTTTAGCCACAGCATGAAAAGTTTCTGAGTAGATGCAAATGAAGATCAGGTGTATGAAAACACACTGAGACAGTTCCCTGCTATCTAATATGAGGCAACAGTCAGCAACTGTTTTAAATGGCACAATTTGAAGCTGCATTAGAAACCAGTTATATCAAGGTATTATTTGGGGAGGATAAGAAGGCAAGTAGCTACCACAAACTTGGACAGCTAAGGTGTGACTTCTTGCAACATCAGGCTGGTCGTGAAGCTATTATTTATACAAGCACAGGTGAAGTAAAGCTTGACAAGCCGCTGTAGCCCTTGCCACAAGTGAAGGTTTGCAGGCTCTGGCCCTTTCTATTAGATGGGCTGGCTCTGATCTGCTCACACCTTTAGCACAAAGGCAGAAATGAGAACTCGATGTGTGACTCATTAGCAGTCATAGAGATGGAGTACACTGCACCATTATTGCCAAGTGCCTGTGATTACCCCTCCAGGATCTTGAGAAAGATGTCAGTTCGACCAGAACAAGCAATGCCTTTATTGTGCATATTTTTTTCAGAAACTTCTCATCAAGAAATACAATTTCAGAGTTAATGTTAGTTAGCCAGTTATGGGAAGTCAGGCTGTCATCCAAAATTCATGTGATACATTTTCTTCTGAATTATCTTCCTCCATGAACTCGTGATTAGGTAAACAGCATAATGCACAGAGGGAAAAGTAGATTAATCCGACTATTGCTTCTTCTCTCCCATTAATGGTGGATTTAAGTTGCCAGAATCCATAAATGCAACAGCTTCCTTTAAAAGCAGTAAAATAATTTTCCTGTATAAATGGAGACTTTCAGGAGATCATTATTGGGAAACCAACATAATATTCTGCACAGAAATAGGTCTCCTCTGGACTTCAACACATACAAGCTACAAAATGTGAAGTCAAGTCATTTAGTATTTATTTCAGCAGAAATGGCTTATGTCCTAATTGAGAAGCTTTAGTCGGGGTGGGGGGTGTGGAATATGTAATCACCTTCCAATGCTTTTACCAACCTGGTGTCATTATGTATATTGCAGCAGTGACTGAGAGCACAGGTTACAGACCAGAAGATCTCTACTGTATGCAGCATGCTGTTGAATCCTACACAGTCTTGAGTTCACAAGGACACTCTTTGCCCCTCTGTGGATCAAACCCAAACATAAGACAAGAACAGCCAAGAACTCAGTGTACTGTCTGCCAGTCTAAGACCTGTTTTGGCAAACTTTGAGCCAAGAAAAAGCATGCCTAGCTCGCAAGCATATGCTGTGGGCCCTTCTTGCTCTCTACTTGGGCACTGAACCCTAGGCTGTAAAGGAAGTCTTTAGAAGCTTGAGGAATGAAACAGGCTTCAGGAATAACTTGTGGGATATATGGTGTTTCATATAAGACACTATCACTGGAAGCTTTAAGGCTAACTTTGTTAAAGTTTACAAAGGTAAAAATAGTTTATGGAGGCTTCCATGGAAGAACTATTTTGGGAAGAAGGTGAGGAATGCAAGTCTCTTCATTTCCTTTCCCATACTAGTATTTTGGTTGTCCAGGGTAAGATTTTAAAGCATAAAGTAAGCTCTGCAGCATTCTGTGATACACCCAATCTTGTGAAAATCTGTCCTTGTCAGTGACAAAAGCCATACACAAAAAACCCCAATTATTTTTTCTCTTATTTGACAGGATAGTGTCATAAATTTATCTTGTACTTAAAGAGTGTCTCAGCACTTATGATTTGATAATGACAGAGGATGACTGAAAAGTTAATCCTGTATCTTGAGATCTACTTACATAAATATCTTCCCTCAATAAGTTCAGATTTTGAGAAGTCACTTCAAGTGGCATTGTCTTCAGTAGAGAGATGGACAGTGTTACAGTAGGAAAATAATTGTTTTGAACTAGGGATTGCCTTTACTAATGTGATGCTTTCAGCCCCTGAGACTCAAAGACTGGAAAGAAGGTCATCTAATGATTTTGATAAAGTTTCATGTACTGTTGTTATCTTCTGGGACATTAATTTATATTACAGGCCAAACAAACAACTAAACTGTTTGAGGATGTGTCTGTCCCCACAGTCATATGTATTTGCCTTTTTTTTTTTTCATTTGCTGGCAACATGACATGAACAGAAAAACCTTTTCCACGCTGACAAGAACAGGTTCATTTTAGCATCCCTCTCTAGTTCATGCCAGCCATGCTGGTAGAGTGCTTCCAGTCTGCCTGAACTCTTCAGATTCTATCACTCTTACCAGCAGTACCCAAGTTCTTCGTCACTTTCTCCTGGTAAGGTTTTACCCAGACTCAGCTAGTTTATAGGGATTATGACAGGAACATAAGGGGGACAGTGCTGTGCAAGAGGAAAAGCACAAAATACAAATGTGAAAGGGACTGAATTAGTCCCTTAGCACATGAACCACTTGCACCTGTAACTCAGATTAATGCTTGGGAAATAGTGTAAAAGAGTTGATGTCTTTCTGTTTGAACTAGAGGTTTCTGCACAACAATGAAAACTTCTTGCAGGGGAACGAAGTTACTCATTGTCATGAGTGGGAAGTCAGGCCATTTAAGTCATCCTTGACTTCTACAGCATAACGACATGGCCATAGGTACTAGACTACAAGTACAAAAAGTGGGAGAAAGAAAGGATTTTTAAAAGAGAGTGAATTCACTGAACTAAGTCTGTTACAACAGTATTCTACTCAGTTACAGTAGTTTTAGTCAGCACTAACTCAACTAAGCAGTAGTTTTAAACCAGTCCATAAGTGGCATGAGCAAAGCAGACCCCATATGTAAACACAGTGATGCACTGAATGTGCGTGCAGGTAATTAAACTATAATCATATTACTTATTAAACTGGCAGAAAAAGGAATTGCATTAGTGAAAGGTTATTTAGACTTTTCTTTCCTGTTCTGACATATTAAGAAGAAACTTAACATTCACATTCAAAATATAAATATCACTACCCAAAACCCAATCTTTTCCTTAACCAGAGGACAGAGGAACAGTCAGTTGGAACACTTGCATGATAGGATAATATTCACGTGAAATCAGTCTTTGAACTGTGCATTTTCATTTATCTGTTGGTTACTCATTTTCATCAAAATGCATACCGCAAAGGGGACTATCCAAAGCTGTGCAAAAGTTGCTTGGCCCAATTCTGCAAAAATACTCTTGTTGAGAAAAATATCTACAGAGTGTCGTGCTTGTCAGCCCTTGGAAAGCTGACGGTTCCTGGGGAAAATAAAACAGGTATTACCCCCTTTCATCACAGGACAGTGTGGGGACACTTCAGCTCTGTTTTACTTTCCACAGCCCCACAGAGGAGACATTCCACATTTCTGGGCAGTGTTATGACAGAGAAACCTGATTGAGATTCCTTGACTTGGTACTTTCCCTTCCCCTACACAGTAGGTCAAACTTTCAAGGTCACATTTAACATGTCCTTTCTCTCTAGTTCCTTTGTCTTCAATATACATTTTATCATTAGCAATCTACCTGCCACTTTCTTTGCTGAAGATACAGCCTCAATAGAGGGAATCTATTCATTCAAGGTTGCAGGGTCCACTTTATGTTTCTAGAAGCAGCATGAGGAGGAATGGTAGTGACAGACCACTGGCTCAGGCCACAGGCGGTGTCTCTCCGTTCAAATCTCCCATTGCTTCCAGACTTTCCTATTAGTTACACTACAGCCTCCAGCCCTCTGAAGTCTTTGAGCTGGCAGAAATGCAGATGGCTCTGGGCTTCCCTGTTAGCAGCAAGCAACACTCTCTAGGGCAAAACTAATGGGGAAGCTCAGAGCAAGCGTGAATTTCAAGACGAGCAGCAGCTGGGCTTTGCTGACAACTTGCCACCTGATCTCCCAGCACTGGAGAAGCTGTAGGGCATGAGAAAGAGGAAGCTGGGGGCATGTTTGGAGGGGAGATTGATCTGATCTGATCTGAACCTGAAAAACGGTCGGTTTGGTTCAGATGAGGAGGGTGAAGGGAGGTTTTAATGTATACTGGCCAAAAAATGGCCTGTTTAGATAACATATACTGTAAGTCAAGAAGTAATTCACTCTGGCTAATAGCTTTAGGGGCATATTTGAAGATCGAGGATATATCACACAGGACAGCTTTGTAGTCAAGAGGAGATACAGAGATTCTAGATGGTGTGTCACAGTCCGTTCCTTCCTTTTTGCCACACAGCTGTGCATTGTTCATGTGTGTGAGAAATTACTCAAGTGTATTAAAAAAAACCAGCCAAACAAACAAACAAAAAACCCCACAACCCCACAATCCACAAACCTGTCCTTCCTTAACCAGAGGACACATGATATAGAAGTACACCTGTGATGAAAAATGCATTCGTAGGCTAATAGATCAGTATGTTGTGACAATGCCATAAGTTTAACTGGAACAAGAGATCTGGTCACTAGCACAGAAACTACACATTCTACCATTACCATGTTAGAGGCGGCACTGCTCATCCTAGCACAGGGAGCTCCCTATAGGAATGTGTACACAAGGACTCTTAAGAGGTAAGGGTTAGATACTGCCTAATAGAAGGTGCATAAGCCACCCTTCAAACCTTAAGAAAATTAGATTAGAGAGATCTGGGTCTGCAAGGGTCATTTGATCAATTCAAAACTTGGCAGTGACTTTTCCTTCTTTCATTTTACTAGGTTTTCATGACTTTTGACATTTTTACCACGACAAAATTACAGTCATGACATGCGCATCCAGCAGGCACGCAGGTCAGGATATATCTTTGTGGATCTACAGTATCTGTTTGACACTCATATGCTTCTGTTCTACAAACAATCAGGGATGATTTTCTGCCACAAGGAACAGCTGCTAAAGCTCCCCTTTGCCTTCACCTCTCCTCAAAGGAAACAACAGAACGTACCTTTGCTTTCGCCTCTTGCCCTTATGCCAGTAGTTCAATGTTTTTTCTTCCTCAACTCTCTCTAGCTGTAATGACGTGGTGCTTCTGGTTTTGATCTGGTTTATGCACAATATGCATGGAAAATTGCAGGAATAACAAACATCTCCTGGAGCTGGAAGACAGCAGCTTCAGCATCCTCTATGGATGCCTGCTGTACTTTTTCCTGTTTGTTTGACACTGGAGAGTGGTGGGTCCAAATGCAACAGAAGACTACTCACGTCCCAGTACAAGGTTTATTTTTTATCACTGATTATGAACATGTAGGTTTACAATCTGCAGCAGCTAGTGTGCAAGGACAGCAAGGAACAGGAGTATGGCATGTGTCATCAAGCATTGCTCACCGATCTTGCTCTCCTCTAGGCAACAGGAGGAAAAGTGCAAGGTCACTCATGAGGAAAATTTCCCTTTTAGGTCTGAATTCATAAGGAGGGAAGATGTACAGAGGTAGGGAATTAATTCCCCGCCAGAGCTGCAGGGCTGCATGGTGCTGGGCAGACCTCAGCCCAGAATGCAAATCTTACTTTCCATTGAAACATGAGATAGAAGAGTGGGAAAGTAGGACAGCATACCACAGTCTGTGGTTCTCTCACCTCTGCCCCACATGAGGTTTGGCATACATAATTTTCTTTTTTTATCTACAACCAATTCTGCTTCTATTGCAAGACTGAGGTGTGCCAACATAACTGCAGATTATTTGTTCAGTTTCACACATTCATGAGGTGTTCCTTAAATTATTGTATCAAGCCCTGGTGCCAATAAATTGTGGAAGGCAACTAAAAACACCTCATTTATTCCACAAAATAAGGATAACAATATAAGTTTTTACAGACAGCTGCAGGAATGAGTGGGGCTCATTGTTCCTACTAACTCACAGTGCACTTAACTCCTTAAAAGGAACTGACAAAGCACTGCCAGCGATAGAGAGGTGACTTTCATCTTGACAAGAAATATCTCCATACACAGACTGTCAAAATCTAATAGGAAGAATAAGAGAACTGAAATAGGATGGATCTTTGAGGAGTGGGGAAGGGGACTATCTTCAGCTGAAAGAAATACTTTTTACCTTAAATTATGTTCTTTTCCACAGCTTCTCACCAGGACAAATATTACTGAAAAAGTGATAAATATTACTTTCCAAATATCTACCCCCCTGAGAGAAGAGCTACACCATGCACCTGACACCGCAAGGCTGTGAGCCTTTGAACACAATGATCCAAGAGGTGACAAGTGTCGCCCTGTGCCTTTACAGGCCAAGCCACAAGTCTAAAACAGCTTCCTAGATTCATAGAATTGTTTAGGTTGAAGGCCACCTTAACAACCATCTAGTTTTAACCCCAGGTCACTCGAGGCTTCATCCAACCTGGCCTTGAACACCTCCAGGGAGAAGACATTCATGACCTCCCTGAACAACTTGTTCCAGTGTTTCACCACCCTCACTGTAAAGAGCTCCTTCCTAATCTCCAGTCTAAATCAGCCCTCCTCAAGCCTGAAACCATTCCCTCTCATCCCACAAACTTGCTGAGGGTGCCTCAATCCCACTGTCCATGTTGCTGACAACGATGTTTAATATCACTGGTCCTAGTACCAACCTCTGAGGATGCCGCTTGTCGCTGGTCTCTGTTTGGACATTGAGCCTTTGATCACAGCTCTCTGAGTGCAGCCATCCGGCCAATTCCTTATTGAGGGAGTGGTCCACCCCTCAAGTCCATACATATCCAATTTGGTGACCAGGATGCCATGCGGGACAGTGTCAAATGCTTTACACAAGACCAGGTAGATGACAACAGTTGCTCTTCCCTTATCCACAGAAACATGCTAGGTGATGGCTGTAATAACACTGCTGTGCTCAACACTGCTTGAATGAAGTCAGAACAAGATGCTTTTGTCCCAAACTTGGAGCATCCAGAAAACATGGCTGAAATGTATTTTTATGTATTTGGGACTCAAGGAACCGGAAGGTTATGTGTCTTGCCACAGAGTAAATGGCTGGCAGACCTGAATTTTGAACTCGGATATTCAAGTACCACTTTTTACATCCTATGAGTCCAATCTCCATTTTTGACTCATGATTCAGCAATAAATAAATAAATAGAAATGTGAATTACTCCTGAAGATACTGAGGAATAAGATGATACATCTGGTCTACAGCTAAGATAACTAGTATAATTACACCAGCTGTAATACAGATCTTTTAGCTACTTAAACTGGGAAGGAGGGTGAAAGTAGGATGTCAAGGAAAATCAGTTCTTTTTTGCAGAGATAGGATGTCTTTGCTCCAACACAAGAATTTCTTCTAAAGAACTTGAAGTACGATGTGCACCTGGATTTCTTTGGTTCAGGTTTACTCTGTCTACACAAGGCAGTACTGAATGCTGTATCCTGGGAAGATGTTAAGCAGTGACAGCCAGTATGCTATTTTTATTTTCAGTGTGGCTTTGTTACATTCACACATTATATCTTTGGATGAGTCCAATCTAATTTTAAATCTATTGGACTGCTCTAGGATCTGAAAGAGCTGATCCTGTAGGATTTGAAAGTGTCTTTGAACTGAGATCTCAAGAGATAAATGGCAAATACATTAACTTTGCCACCTCATTTTCTTTAGCTTACAAATTAATTGTATTTTTCCTAGACCTCAGCAATCATGTTTTAATTAGGTCCCTTTGTCTGATTTGATAACTTGTTTTGCATCATTCTTACCTTAGCCTACCGCTCCACAGAGCTAAGCAGATAATATTCTGATCTGGCACTTATTTCTAACATTTACTGTAGTTGAATAAGGTACTATAATAACTTTGAATTCCCTAAAGAACAGAATTACCAAACCCACATCTACATATTGGCAGCCAATCTTAAAATAACCCCCTACCTATGCTGTGTATGTAACACCAATGTGAAAAGGGATTTTAGCTCAAGATAACCAGCTAGACAACCCAGCCTTACAGATAGTTGCTGTTTCTCCTAAGTGATCCCACATAGGAGACCAGCAGGTGCCGCATTTCAAATCATATGAAATTACAAGTTAGCAAAGCAGCCTCTCCCCATGGGCTCAAATACTACTTCTTAAAGGCTCAAAATAAGACATATACTAGAGGGGAATTTTATACTCTCTGAAACGGAATTTCTTTTGTTCATCTCTGATGACATATCTGAATTCCACACCCCTCCCCATCATGTCCCCACAAATCTGTATAACTGAGGACATATCTATTAAATCTGTAGCTCACTTTTCTGTTAAGCCATATTCAAGATGTACTTCAACTCTGAAAAGGATGAACAACTCCATGAAACTCTCATTCTCTTTTTTGAGAATGTAATGACCCTAAATAGCTTAAAATTTCCAATCTCTTCCTCACATGCCCCCACTAAAGGTCAAAACAAATTCTAATCACTAATCTGTGGATTGTTTTTATAACCCATTTCATTTAAAATACTTTTGTGATTAGGCACTTATTCCACCACCCCACCACTCCCACCACCCCACACCATCACTCCTCCCCAGATTTACCCCTCTTAACATTCAATTTCAAGCAACAATTTCCAGTTCTTTTGTATCAGGTTCTACTCCTTTACACTACTTGTTCTTCAATCCTCTTTTGTCCCTGATAAGCCACATCCTAGTGTAATCCTGCAAGACTCTGGCAATATTTTAGATTTCACATAATAGAACTCAATTTTTGTTTCAGGCAAAGTGTAATTTTATCTCAATCAGCAGCCAGTAGCCACATTGCCAATTAGACTGAAGTACACTTTACAATGAAATGTGCAAAATTATTGGGGAAAAATATACAACTGAGAGAGTCTGAGCTGTGTGTAAAATAAATATAATTGATGCATCCTTCAGTCTGCAGCATTGATTATTATTTATTACTAACTCTTCAAAACAGGATGATTTGATGTCAACATGTTATTTTAGGAAGTGCACAATTGAAGAAAGCATTATTTGCATGGATTGATTCACAAAATATGTTTACTGAGAAGAGATGGTCACTTTTACTTGAAATGATTCTGAATAATAGAGAGAAGTCAAGACAATCTTCAAGCATTATAGTTGAAAGGAATATCTAAGTTTATTAAATAAGCTTCAATTAAGAGAGTAGGCTTTGTACAAAACCTGAATCTAGGCGTTTTTAACTTTTTGTGCAGTCTGTCTGGCTAAACCTGCCAGAGCAAATCCAGGCTCACTTTTATCCCATGTCACCCACTAAATTTGGAAACTCCTCCTGAAAAGGAAGGATCAGTCCTATCTCCTTGCATTGATGTCCTTTCCAAACAGAATAGCACCATGCTTTGATGTGACATATGGAATGAGAAGCAAGTAATAATGAAAATCAATGAGTCTAAATATTCTCTACTTGTATCTCACCTGTCGCTCGCTATGGCTATGTGTGTCCACAATCAAGAGGGATTTAAATGCATCTGCACCTTTTCAGTTCCAGGATATTTGCAGCCCTAAGCTGCAACATTAAAAAAAACCCAACAAAAACAACCTACCTGAACTCATGTGAGAATTTGGATCATTTACCCAGAGGGGGAACAAACAACAAAATAAAATAAAATATATCTATGTATATATGGAGAGAGAGAAAGAGGGAGTTTTGTATTGTTTTTTTAAAATATTCCTAATTCTCACATAATATTATAAAAAGCAGGACCAAACATCACCCTTACCCTTATTACATGGCTATTGTTACAATGCTTGCAAAAAGGACTTTTATCAGAATGATTTCAAATTGATTTATAAGATTAATTACTGTTATAATCTATGACCCTACAAACCTGTCACTGTCCCAACGGCTCAAAAGAAATCAAAGACATGGGGGGAAAAAAAGCAAACCCAAACTTCTAAATCAGTTCAATACCACAATGGACAGCTACCGCAAAACAAAGAGCTCCGAATCAGCTCACAAAGCAGGTGAAGGAGGTGTTAAATCCATGCTGGGAGAGCAACAAAGCCCATCAGGTAAAGCATTGGATCGGATGAACCCTCACACGAACCCTCATCTCATCTGCACCTTTAGAACTTTGCTCTTTCCAGTGATCATACTTCAAGATTATCTTGACTCTTTTGTTACTCAGATAATTTTGTTTAAAGTAAATGAGTATCTGTCTTCCCAGCCACTGGTTTTCCTTCTGGCTTTAAACAAATAACTCAATGAAACAAACCTCAATTTTTCCACATAAAATCATAAATAATTTGGGCTGACTTTTTTGTTTAAGAGGAACTGCTCTGCAATGGTGGGCAGGATGGGATGGACAGACTGCTAAATTCAGCTGTGAGCCCTTTGTTTGATATAAATACCAGTTATGCTTTCCTAGCTCATCAATTAAAAAAGGAGGAATATTTTAAAGTTCCTTCCTATCAGAACCAACATTCATATGCTTCTCCTATTGTTTTAACACTGTTTAGGTGGGTTTTGTGTCCAGGAAGTACTGTTTTTCACCTCTAGAGCTGAGGCTGGGTTGTTATTTATGTTGTGGGGGTTTCGCTTGGTTGCTGTTGGTTTGGTGTTTTCAAACGCGTTAGTTTTGCTGGAGGTGCCACCCCTGAAAAGCTCAGCCTGCTTTAAGCAGCTGAGAGAACATTCTGCTGATCAGCTAAGCATCAGAAAATGACACTGTCCCGTTGAAGAATTTTAGCACAGTATCAGGACTTTGTTTTCTCTGATGGTATGTAGGGGGTCCTCATTGCTAACACTGAGGCTGGACTGAGCAATAGCAGAGCTCAGATCTCTGTTACTATGCAGATCCACCAGAGATTTATCCTTTGACAAACAAGCAAAAGCACAGAGGAGAGTGCCTGTAGCTTGGAGACTACAGTCAAGCTGGTCCATGGCCCGTGCAAGGGAAGGTTTATTCCTTCCCTGCTTCCTACAGAATTCCCCCACATCAAGCCTCTACATTTCAGCTAGATAGAGAGGAAAGGATTTATCCCTGAAAGCTTTCACTTAGAGCGTTACGAATCACTACTGTTCACCAGAGACAAACAGCAACAATTTACATTCTGTGCAAGCCCAGCAGCATCTATCTATCCCTCTCCACCTGGACTCCAGGAACAACTGGGATGACAAACTCACACCCAAGACGTGTGCTAGGCATCTCTGAATTTAACAGTAGTTTAAGAGAAAACAAAAATCAACAGACATTCAAATGCTGTGGTTTTTACCCAGTCGGATCTTGAGCTGCAGGATGAAATCCCAGGATTCAGTCTCACAGGGTATTGCAGAACTTGTGTTCCCAGAAGTTGACATCGGTAAGTGTAACACACAGTTGCTTACATGGGCTAACAACAGGAGACATAAGCACACACTGCTGCCCGGGTTTTGAGATCCAGTACTGAGCTCACCCTGCACTGCAAGTACAAGACAGCTGATGTACACAGCTTAAGCATGCCAGTTATTTAAAACAAAACACTTTTCACAGTGTTTAACTCTTACTGTAAAAAGAAAACTGTATTCCTGACCACCCCTTTTATTTTCCCAGTAAAACTTTCTTCCTGCTAAAACGCAAGACAGGAACATACTCACTTCAAAGACACATAATGGCTACTATTCCTTGATCTTGAATTCCATAAAATTTCAGGTCATTGTGGGGACACCAACAGCTAGTTTAGTTAAATGCTTAATGACATAAAAACTGTGATTGATTGCCATAAAAATGGTTCCTAGGGATTACAAAAATGAGAGAACTCACAGAAGTTATTCCATGTTCCCAACTAAGTTGAAGAAATATTTGGCTACAAAGCTAAGTCCCTGTCAGCCTGACAGGGAACAGTGAAATGTGTATATTTTCAAAAAGATAACTAGGTTAATCTTAAAATAAGTTAAAATTAAATATTAAATAAAATTGACTAGATACACTGAAGTTAAACCCGATTTTAAATGCACCGACTTTAAATACGTGTTTCAGGTGGGTATTGAATAGAAAGCAATGCAATCACTTTTTAAGCAATGCAAACGTCACTGAACCGTATATCCCGCTACAACATCAACAACTATTTCTCTTCTCCCCTTAATTAAAAGCAAAAGTACTGCAGGACCTCAGACACACTTCACATTTCAAGCAAGGAGCGGCTGTGGGCATTTCTGTAGGTTATGCCATGTAGCTGGCGGGGAGATGTGGGACAGGAGGAGTATTCAGTGTGCTGAGCCAGCAAACAAATGGCAATTGCCGTAAACAGGGGTCTTTGTCTTTAATTCAGGCAGCGGGGTTGCGCGCCTGCTGGGGACCGCGCCGGCTGCTGCAGCTTCCCCGGCACAAGACAGATGGCAGTGCAACCAAGCTAGAGCCGGGGCCGCCGCCGCTCCCCGCTGGGGCTAACTCCTATTATCCACTTGTAAATTAACCTGTCAATTTATCAATCAACACCATCTTGATTCTCCCCTGTTCCACTGGCCAGCATTGCAGAGAATTTGCCTCGTAAATAACTGGGAGCCCCATGTTTGTTAGTATTGTGAATGAGTTTATTATCACTTTGATGACTGCTATGAATCACAAATGCTGCCGAGAGCCTGATAAGGGGGAGGAAAAAAAAAGTACATGCACACATTAACAGAGTTGAAACTATTTGGGAGATAACAGATCGAGTTATGGTGATAGCAAATCATTTCAGCTGGGGGGAAAATGACTAAAAATTGCAGGTTTTGTGTTGGATAAAACAAGTACAAAATATGAAATAAAGAGGAATAGTCCTGTGTCTGAAGCTCAGAGGTATCTTCACTCCTATATTGCTGGGATGCTTCAGTTTGTTCCTAGAATTTTCCCAGCAGTATTAGAATTTATGCCCTCTTTGCAGGCTTCAGAATGGAAGAAATAGCCTTTGGGATGCAACAAGTATTGTATTCATTTGTTTTTGTCAGTTTAACGTTACATGGATCTGTAATTTTGTTATGACAAAGCTGGGGGAATTCAAATAAAAGATACTTTTAAAGAAATTTAAAAGGGAAAGGAAAAGAAATTAAAATTCCTCTTATGCCATGAGAAAAACGCTAAATTTGTAACTTTTAAATGTGCTCATTCTGCAATTTTGTTTCTTCTGCTGAAAGTCTCAATATGTGCTCGAGTGACTTAACTATCTAGACTCCAAGAATGTAGCAAATTTGTCCGGCTTGCCTCTTTCCATTTACCATTTGAATAATATTCAATATTCTAGAAAACAATAGCATATAAAGCAAAGCAGTTTTCCAGAAGCCTTTTGAGAACTCAGGGTTTGAAGGGTAATTTGTTCTTTAAAGCCAAATGAAACATAAGTAAAATCCAAATAAATTATAAACTGCATGTTACTAAAGGCAGATGTTTAGCTATTTTTAAACACAATCCATCTTTTGCCAGGTGTAAAAAAAAAAATAAAAAAATTCAGTCTACATTTGGCTAAAATACTTTTGAAATCTTAAAATACACAGAAGTTTATTTAGAATAAACATTACACAGAATCTAAACTATTTTTCACTGTATGTTTTAGCACTGCAATTTCTGAGATATTATAATAGAATTAGATGGTAAAAATCTGAACAGAAATTTCTATAGAGAATTAAAAAGTCGTGGGTCTCATAAAGCAGCCAACACACATTCCTGCCCTTCTCCCTGCTGCTATCGTTTGTGGTGTATTTACTCCTTATTGTAATTTTCCCGCATCCTAATGTTTAAAGTGTTTTAAAAGCGAGTAGAAAACATCACTAAACCTCCTAATGACTTTGAAGTTTTTAGTATTTTTTTTGTTCTAACAGACCGATTTACTGTAGAAACTATTCTCTAAATTCCAAATTGCACGAGAAAATGCAGAGTGACGAATTGATGTCAATAATTTTGTTAGATTTGTTCGGCTACTATCTTTCAAATTCCCACAAAGGTATGGACTGCATTCTGACCTCAGATCCTACAGAAGTTAAAAACCCTTATGGAATCCCAGCTGTGTATATATATTTTTTAAACTTGAATCACCGAGTTCAAACCAAGCTGTGCATGTAAAACTACAAGTTGTAAATTGTAATGCCTGTGGTGGAATAAGACCTGAAAGAGAAAGTGAAACAAAATGTACACGAATATATCCTAGAGTTTTATACGGCCTTACTAAATAAAAATATATCCCTAAAAAACAGTCTGTGGAACAAATGGCAAGCAACACACATGCCCACAGAGAAACAGTTGTCATACAGCAGAATCTCTGGCTCAATTAAAGCAGAGGAACAGGGTGTATACTCAACATTGTTATGCCCAGTATATCATTGGTGGAAAAGTAATGGAAAATGAAATTATTTGTTAGAATGCAATTTAGGGAATCTGATAGGTTGCCCATTTTATTCAATTTATAATTAAGATAGTGTTTAAATTTGAAATGAATTCTATATATGCATGTTCAATAGGCTATAGCACAACAATAAGAATGGAATCACATCTCATTTTATCATAAATTGTGTAATAAGCGATAAGGTAAAAACTAGGGCTAAAATCCTTCCAGCAAAAATGAAAGAGAGCGACCTCAATTGCCCTAATTCATTCGGATTTTTTTTTTTTTTTTTTAAACTCTTCATTTTCCCTCTGTTCACATTATTAGCTTACACATGAGTGCATTATTAGAAAATAACAAAGCCAAACAGGGAAACTTGGAAGAAGCAGGAGATAGGATCCCCTCTACAGCTGAAAGGTATTCTTGTTGCATTTGTTAGGAGTTGCAAAAATAGTTTTATTGCCAGGGAAGGACAATGACCTCTCTCTTTCAACAAGCTTGGTGGTTGGTCTTTTGATGGAAAAAACTAGGGGATACAACATCTGGTAATTTGTGTTACTGAGCTTAGCTGAGGTCTTAACGATGTAAGCAGATTATTCCTGAAGAAGAACAAAAAAAATTCCGGAAGACTCAATGAACGATTTAAAGTTATTAGCTGCTGCATTCTGGCACTCCAACACTCTTTTCGGATTCCTTTTCCTTTTAGATGTTTGCCTTCTGATCAGATTGTTCTGAAAAAGAGCTCTACCACCTTCCAACCTCAACATACTTTTCTGGTGGTCCACACATGTTCTGCCATGCATGCAGAGCCCCCCTTTTTTTCTCTCTGTACTGCAAGGAAGATGATTATTTTTCTGATTAAATTTTCCCCTACAGAACATTAAGAGCTCATACCACCCCTCCTGAGCTGCTGCATAGGTCAGGAAGGCTGAGCAACACAGATAGCAGCAGTTGGGCTCAGATTAGGGGGAGGGGGGGGAGAAGAAAAATTGATGGATGGAGAATGAAGAGAAAGATAAATTATGTGTATTTTTTACCAGGAATTTCATGCTGAAAACAAACATTCCAAGGAAAACATCCTCTACTCCTTCCTTGAACCCCTTTCCTCTGCTTTAAATAGCTTGCACAATTTTAGTTCTTATTCCTCTACTCCCTATAGCTCTCTCAAACATTTTAATTGCCAATAGTGTGGTGATTTAAAACTGTTGAATTTCCCTGTTCCTGCTATAAGCAATGGACCCATGTTTCCTAACATACACACATGAGATACCAGTCAGTTTGAATTACAGACCTACAGTTTGCTGCATGGCAAACCAAAGTCATATCATTGAATGGAACAAATGATTGAACTCCTAAAAGAACCAAGGTCTACTAGATGCAGAAAATGGAGAAAAATCTCAGACTAAATTTAAGCTGAAGTCTAACAACAGCCAGGACACTTCTTTATATATTTCAGTAGGCAAACTCCAAGTTAAAGGTTAAATTCAAGAACTGCAGGAAATTGATCAATATTTCAACCAAACTTCAGGAAGCTTTCTATATGAAAATAAATAAATAAATATCTACTGTAGAATTTAGTTGTGTAGAGCAATGGTGTCCAATAAAACCCTGCTCCTCGAGCGCCCTCTGACCTTGTTCCACAGGTAATCACAACATCTCTCAAGGTTGTATTCCAAAAGATTTATAGAACTTTTCAACAAACTTTTATAGAAATATCTGGTCAGCCTGCTGTGACCTGCAGCACCTGCTGCTGCTGGCATCAGCTAAACAGTTTGCTTTCATCTAGAGCTAACCATGCTATGAAAGACCCTGTTATTTTGTACACTGAGCTTTAAACACAGCACAAAATATTTGTCAAGACTTCATCAATGTTAACCTTAGAACACTCAGTTCTCACTAGTACTACTCATTTCCAGGGAACTGGAATTTATATTCTGTATTTGTTCATTTTTACATGAAACTTGGTACTCATTTCCTAATAAATGAAGAATTTGATGTGTTGATTAAGAGCATTACTAAATCTCTGAAGGAGTTGTTTTGTTAACTTAGAAGTTTTAAAGTCCTGTGATAATAATTAAGAGTCATCTGATGCTAGGGAGTATTCTACAGTGAAAATTCCTGTGAGGGACTTTGTGTGGACTTCGGTCCACACAAAACCTGGAGGATTGTTTTTTGTAATGTGTTAGAAATATGGAAATTAGCACTTAAAAGTTTGAGAGTTTGACTTACAACATGGGTGACAGTCACGGCATGGTCTGGTATCAACCACAGTGTAGCAACTAATACAACTTCAGTATCCTAAATCTTTCTTTTTCCTCTATGGATTTAAGTTAAAATTTCTAAGTAATTCAAACTTCTCCAACCAAACTCTTTACAGCAGATATCTTCCTTTTACTTTGGAGAGTGTTGAAAAAAAACCACCCTGAACCATCTATTCAACTCCTGGATACAGAAATAGGTTTTATTTCTTTCCTTCTAGTATACATAAATATACGATTTGTTTACATATAAAACATATATGTTTACCTATAATGCTTGATAGTTTTGCTAGCAAAATAATTAGCCCAAAGCACACATTTTTTAAATGTGATATTTTTACTGATACCTTAACTTCATTCTGGATCCTAAGTTATCTTTGGTCCAGATCACGACAGTGCAGCATATGCTGCTGCCTCCTCATATCACAGTACGCTGACCTAAAGGATGTGATTTTTTTTAACCTTGGACCAGATCAGAAGGCTTACCAATGAAAAAAAGGTCCCATGTTCCTGCCAGTGTACCAGATGTATTGTTTATGTCGATGAATAATCATTTTCTGTTTACATTATTGGTGCCGAGGTCTCTAAACATGAGACAGTTCGTAGCTTATTACAGGTGTCCCATGTAATTTGGGGCCCTGAGGTTCTGAAGGACACAGAAGTCTTGTGCCTTTCAAGGCTTTTCAGTGCATGCAGCTTTAAAGCGTTTGTATTTTGGGACCTCTGCCACTTGGATAAGATCAGTGAGTACCACCCTCCACTGCACATAGCAGCAACAGAAGGGAACTGCAGGAATTTCAGTTTGGTGTTTACTAGCAAGATTTGATGCCTGTTTTCTGTCTTGGACAAATAAGCCAAAACCAAAATATACACTGCATTGTACACATTGTATGCAGCATGTGCTTTGCTTCAAGAATAAACAGGAGACAATTTAAAAGTTGCAAAGACAGATATAGAACACTGTCATCACCAGTTGCCTCTCAGTAAAGTGAATCCTGTTTTGCTAACACCTACTTCTTTGCAAGAGTACTTTATTCCCCATTGTTTACTTTTCAGACGCAGAGGATCTGAAAGTGTTGAATATTTTAATACATGACAAAGTTTTACACTGAAGTTTTTATCTTCCCACACAGAGCAAGTCCCTCAAACCTTTGTTATCACACAACATCATATTGAACAAAATCAGCATACAACTATGGCTTCATTGTCAACCTAAAGAAAAATGTATTCTTGGACACAAAACCATGAGAACAACACTGGAATATCTTAAGGGAAACATGACAGATGTGGGTTTGGAATCAGGATTACAGAGGAAAAGCTCTTAGCCTTAGTGGAACAATGCAGAATGATCTTAAGAGGAGAGGTAGCCTTCAGGTAGCTGCTTATTCCCTTCATCTGAGGAATGCTTGTTACGTTAAATCAGAAATTATTGGAGACACTGCTTTGGCATCACAGACTACAACCAATCCATCTGTCTCTGTGCAGATATTGAACTACCCAGGGAATTCTCTTTGGATAGATTGTGTAATGCTCTTGTAGGGCTGCTTTCTTTTACAACATGGCACAAAAATGACAAGCTTTATGTATGTGATCAGACTTGAAGTATTAAAGCCATATTTTGCATTGATTTACACTCTGGGCAAAACTAAGGAGCAGAAAGGATTTCAAAAGGTTGTAGAATATACATATAGAGCATTTTCTTCTTTGTAAATAAAACTGTTCAAAGTACAGAAGAGAAAATTGAAATTCATGGTTCTGCAGCTCTCATGCAGAATGGAATTTTTAGGGCCAAGTTCTCCACGGGGTGGCAAAACAGCAACACCTTCAAGATGCACATGTGGTCATTACAGCCTCAAAAATGGGTGCTTGTACCCTCTCTGCACTCTCAAATGCAGTATGCTTGCATGTGACCATTCTCATTTCTCTAGGCAAATCTAAGCTCTTCAGAACTCACATTCACCTGTGAAGCTGCCAGGTTTTATAGCTTGCATGGATGCTTCAAGAAAAGGGCAAGTATCACTTTCAGAGTGAAGCATTTAACCTAGAACTGATACATGGGTGTGCTGCAAACAAGCACAAAAATCAGAAATTCACCAGTCTGAGCCCTGGGACAAGGTGTGCTGTTTCTTACATTGCTGAGCCTCTCCTAGAATGGGACAGAAAATAACAGTTGTTGCATAACACTGAAACACCAATGAAGACCTGTAAGACAGGCTGAGTAGGAATCTGGGAAGTAACAGATGTCAGGGCATGTCACATTGCCGCATACACAGAAGCATCTTCCTACTCATGTACTTCCATTTATTCCAAGAGGACCACAGACAGAACAAAGTAGTACTCAAAGTCACAAAACTTGACAACAAAAAACCCTTAGACATTTGGTACTAAAAAAAAGACCTTGTGAGGTTTACAATAAGAGTGAAAACAGACAGCGGTCTATCAGAATGGGGGAAAGGGCTTTTAACACGCTACTTGAAAATATGTTTCAAAGCAAACAGCCCCACTAACCCCCACAAACATTCCTGCCAAGACTGATCCAGCACAGGAATGCGGGGCAAGTAAGGGATCAGTGTGTATTTAGCCTCATGAAGCTGAAACAGTATTATCACAGCTACACTTACGACATCTAATTGATACAGCAGTGATGGCTGTAGAGATGGATGGGTAGAGAGCAACTTACTTATGGTGACATTCAAAACACAAGCCAGTGACATACTTTGGAAACAGACCAACACTATGAAAGATCCCAAATTTACTGCTGCGATATCATCATCAGGTCTTCATCATGAAACATCTATCTAAAATTGGATAGAATTCCCACCTACCCCTCCGCCCTGATCTGTTAAAAACCATGAGCTGAAGTGAGTTATGTCCCATTAATCTTTCTCATAGAAGAATCAGACAGATGGGCTGGATGAAGCGGAGGTGAATGGAGAGAAGCACCTGCTATTTTCAGGGAGTTGAGGGAAATTGGTAGGAAAAAAAAAAATCACAAGTGGGTGGAGAGGGAACAGTATTGCTCTATTACTGGATACCTTCTGAAAAAATGACTGATAGGCCTTATGCATCTATGATATGTGCCCACATCTCCTGGTGAGGAAAAAAACCCAAACATCTCAAAAAGCAAGGCTGACATACAGGTCATGAGTCAAAGAGGCTGATAAGCTGTCAGAAAAAATTACAGAGCAGTGTGAAATATATAGGAAAATGTCTAATTGCTGTAAAAAGTATGATGAAAAGGAGCGATGAATATGTGTTCTTGCAGCAAAGGAAGATAACACTGTCTGAGAAGTCACCTCTACTCAAAAGAAAAAGAAAAAAATGGGGGAGGGGGGTGGAAGAAAAAAAAAAAATCACATTCTGTGTCCTCCTCCAATTTGCACCTTCAGAATTGAGGGGACTTCTGTAAGAAAGGCTCTGGAGAAGTTTCTCAATGGTTTCTTCATGAAGCTCAGTATTTTCCTTGCAAATACAGCTTGTTAAATAAATAAATACAACCCCAAACCAACATTTTACATACTGGCTTCTGTCATGCCACTGAAGAGGGGACTTGGAATACTTTTGCCAAAACGTGAGCAACAGAAATTCTGGGAATGCTATACTCTGCCAGTCGAAAGGAGCCACCAAGTTTTGCAAAGAACTCACCTTTGCAGGTATAAAGCTTGTTGGAAACAGAAAAGGAATTACTAAATGACCAATCAATTTCAACAGACATTTTTGGTGGTTCTTTAACACAAGTGTAGCTCTTAGTGACAAGGCACACATTCATGAAAACGTGGCCTGGATTTTAGTAGGTGTAGGTCAGCAGCCTCTAGGGATGTTCACAGCTCTGCCTCCATTCAGAACACCTCATGGCCTTGTTCTAGTGAAAGGTACTTACCAAGGAAGTTTACTAAGATAGATATTTAATTTCCGTAATGCCTTTGTTTCTGTTAATTACTGATGAATAATGAGCAATAAATCTATCTGAAGCACCTGACAGACCACCACACTTGAATGTCTGTAAAGCCCATCAACAAGCAAGAGTGAATGGACTTTTTAAAAAGAATATTGGGAGAGGTCAGTGGGAGTACAAATCCGAATTCTAAAAAAGCTCCAGATACAATTTCTTGGCTTCACAATGCAGCGTTCATTCTGTCTTACTACATTTCATTACGTCTAAGGTGAGTGTATATGTATATCCGTGCTTTAATGATAGCCTAAACTCCAGTTTTAAGAGTTCACTTGTCCTTAAGAGTACTGTATTTAGACAAGTTTACATTGCATCTGTTTATGTAATGTTGTTTTTCTTTAAAATCCACTAAAAGGTGTTAATTAGAGCAGAGTGATTAGCTCATAATGAACAGTTTAAGCAATTAATGCTACCCCTTTTTTGACCCATGAATTGTCTATATGCAAAGTGCAATTTTATTGAGCTTGTTATTCAAAAAAAAAAACCTAAAATTATTTCTGCAGCTCCTCGGGAACCAGTCAGCTGTATTTAATAGCCTGAGTGTGAGTTCTGTTGGTTATTCATGATTTGACACAAAGTCATATGATGTTATTCCTGTTCCATCACAGGTCAGAGAGACGCTTTCAGAATCAGGTTTCACAACAGGCAAATCTTTTGTATAAACCAGCTTCAACACGGTTTTGTAAATATTCTCAAGCATTACCTTGAATTTCTTTCACAATTAAGTGAACATGTTCACCGGGGTATCCCTCTGATGAGAATAGAAATGTGAGGAGTGAGAAACCAGAACCAAGAACTCTTGAGAATCAGAGGGAGAGTTTCTGCTGGGTTCCACAAAGGCCAATCCGGATCGTCAAACAGGTGGATTATAAATACTCCAGAGAGCTCAGAGAGTGTGTGCACACTCTGCCTTGCCGTATAAAGTTATATCCATACACTTTTGTCTCAGCTGAAACACTTAACGACCCTTCCCAGACGCTTAGTCACAAGGAAGGCTCAAATGGCATGGAAAGGATGCTTCACAGCTGAGACTCAGGCCAAGACTGAATTATCTTTTTTTAAATAATCATCTTAATTTATCTCCCTTTAAGGGAATACCTGCAGGCTTCTTTCTTCACACCCAAGGAACACAGCTTCAACCTTGAAAATCATCTCGTCCTTTCTTTTTTCTTTTTTCTTTCTTTTATTACTTTGCTTAATAAAAACCAAATAAATGCCTAAGCAGAACAATAGTGGCAATGATACAGTCTGAGGTTCCTAAGTACAGCTGAAGTCTGCGTGAAGATATCCTCCTCAGACACATTCCAAATTTGCTTATATGCTTGTATAGAGACACATGTGAAAGAACAGAAGGAAAACAGCATCTTTCATACAACAAAATAATAACACAAGAGAGGTTTTGGTGTACCTTTGACGGTGGCCAGTAACTGTCTGTTAACAGCAAGCAAACCAATGAGCTGGGATTTTTAAGCCTGCATTGGCCCTGCAAGGAGGACTCTTTCATTTCCCATACTTTGTCACTCGCCATAGAGCTGGCTGACATAATGGACTTTTACAACGAGCTCAGAAGCAATTGGCAATTAAGTGGTTTGAAGGGGTGCTTCTGGGCTGCCGTGAAAAGCTTCAGGTGTGAAACGCTTGTTTTCAAGAGCACTAAGCAAAATGTATAGTTGCTTTCAGGGGCCCCCTTGTCCTTCTGAAGAAAGGGGGAGAGATGGGGGAAGCAAGGACACTCAAGAGCAATTTGCTATTCAGTGCCTGAATGCTGTGTGCTTTTTCTCTCCCCCTCCCCATCCTTGTGTGGCTGGTAAGGAGGGCAGATTGCGATGGCACAAACAGCTTTCGGCACAATGGCAGATCAAGAGAGAGGCAGGGAAAATGAGGCAGGGAGAGAATGGGAGCCTGAATGAAGTAAGCATGGCTTGATTGTTAATTGTGGGTAAATGTGTTGCAAGAGTGAAAAGGGTTCATGGACTACTTTAAAACTATACCCAAGCAATAAGTACAGAGTGTGGGGAAATAAGGAGATGTTCCTGACCCTTTTAAGAGCTATAGTAGTGCATCTGGCCCACTTGAAAAGTAAATTGAGAACTGTTAAAAAGATAGGCAAATACATTTGTGTGCATTATATACTTCCATTTCTAAAGGAACCCTGACCAGCAAATGCACTGGGATGGCATACACACAATATTCTTTTCTCCAAGGATTACTTCACCCATAGGACAAAACCAAAACAAGCTAAAACGTGAACATGCCCTAGAAGACAAATATTTAAAATAGAGATTTTTAAAGCTGAATAAAAATATGTTTCTATTCTAGGACAAAATATATTTGTTCTAAGGCTAGCACAAGGGTAAAGAAAACTTCAAACAGAACTAAGGGAACAACATCCTTCATGAAGACTGTTTCATGTCACTTTTCCTTGTATGACCTTTACTTCTAACATATTGATTTTTTCCTAACCCAGCCTTGCTTTGCAGAAAAAAGGGGTATTGAGTCTTTGAGCTGCTTACATATCACTATTGTACATGCATTCTTAAAGGTGAAGGATCCTGTTTCAGAAGATGACTATCTGACTGACAATATGATTAGGATTGTCTGAGGACTTTTCATTTAAAATGTAGCGAGCCACATCTATCAGTTTGGTGCAAAGGGAGGGGATATAAAATAGCTCAGATGGTGCTAAGTTGATGAAGTATTTGTGCAAGAAATGTGCTCAATTATGGTCTTTGGTGTACTGGCAAGGAAGATGAGATTGTGAGGGAAACCAGAACAATGTCTCTTGGACTCCAGCAAGAAACTGCTTTTTGTCTCTCAGTCTGCAGACCTCCCTAGATGCCTGCTAAAACCTTTCTCGGTGTTGCTTCTGCAGCATCTTTAACAGGCTCACATTCTCAACACAAGCCACCTACACCAGACCAACCTGAAGAATTCATTCATATCCCCACTGAAATTTGGGTGCTAAGAAATCCTTAAACAGACAGTAGCACTGCTTTTAAGTGGTTCTGGATTAAAAATATGCTACCAAAATAACTCTTATTCTACAAAATTAGGCTGCATCTATATTCTCCCTTAAACCATGCTTCTCTTGTCACTTACATTCCTGTGAGCCAGGGGCAGCACTAATTCATTCACTGGGTGAGCCCCTGTGAAGCCGGCGCAAGAGGAGGAAGATGACGCCTGTTGTCAGCCTTTCCTTGTCATCAGAGAAATACCATTTTTGCTTTCAAGAAAACACAGCAAATTCTAGCAGCAAAATAGAGAAACCTTCATTCACACAAGCCTATATTAAAAATGCTTCTGCAGAAATCCTCTAAAGTTTAGGAGAAAAGCCGTTGCTGAGAGATATCAGCTGAAATGTTTCCATTGGTTTCTGTAGAAGTTCAGTCTTTCTCTACATTTTTTTTGCACTCAATATCAGGTAATAGTGCTCAAAAAGTGCGCACACAAGGGGCTGCGCTTAGCAACCTACACATGCAAGTGCAAGCCAAGTCACAGCACCTTTGGAACCGGGGCTTTTCAGATGCAAATAAACTCGCACTAGACTGGTTTTACCAGCTGTGGGGTTCAATGCACTCAACCCCCCACCCAGAAGTGAGAATGGCACAGAAAGCTGTAAACCAACTGGTGCTCAGCTGCAAGTGTGTTGTGCTTGAGCAGACTGTTGCATAAACAAAAGAATTTATTCACAGCGTGATGGACATGAATTTATGCATGCAACCTCTGGCTCAGGGAGATGAATCCAGCTTCTTTGGCTGTTGTTTAGTGCACCACTGTTCAAACTTTAAAAACCTGAAATTTGGACAGGAGGTATGGAGAGTTAGATAGAAAAATAAAAATAAAGATCTAATTAAAAAAAAAAAAAAGAAACAAAGAAATAAAAGTATTTACTTTCAGGTAAAATTTTCTGTGTTTAACTTAACGTTTCATTTTGGAAAGCTAGTAATGATGTAATCAAAAGTTCAAATAAAATGTGATGAAAAGCAGGAAAAAAAGAGAGAAAATCTTTTGATATGTCTCCTGATAGATGCAGCTGAATGAGAGTTTTTAATTACTTGTAAAAATAGGTCATTTTCTTTTTGACACAGCAGAGAGCTTTCTCCATGGAAGACAGAAGTTCATCTACAGAAAAACCTCAAAACGCAAATGTTTTTAAAAGTGCCTCCAGAAGAAAAAGTAGAGTTGGTACCTGTACTGCACCTACTGACCACAATCAAATATTCAGCCAATTTGGTGTTGATTTTGATGACGGGGAAGGGTTTTAGTTCTCTGCTAGCAAGCTGCCGCACAAGTAGGCCCTGCTTGCTTACAACATAACTAGGGGAAGGTAACAGGGCACACAATGAATCTCATGCTTACAGCTTTGTGCTACACTAAGCACATTCTAAAGCACAGAGAAAAGCCTGTGCTGCCTGCAGCTATTTTAATGTAAGGGCCAAATAGATTGAAGCTGCACTGAGTTTCCCCTCTCAGATTACACTCAAACTCCAGTGGAGTTGTCAGACTTTCTGCTGCTCTGATTCTTCTGATTCTTTCCCACCACAATATGGGCATGCTGTAGCGTCTCTCATCTAAAAACCAACACATACACACTCTAGCCCACTCCTGTCTCTCCAATTGCTGCTTCCTCTCATTTTCATTGTACAAGCTGTTTATAGCTGCTGTCAGTTCTCCTTCCATTTTGTCCTAAACTGTTCCTAATCTAATTTTTGCCTGTTACATTCAAGTGACAGTTCTCACCAGAGTCTCTGGTGACCTCTTCTTAGTCAAAGTTCCAACCAGACCCTTCTCATTATGCTACGGTCCTTTTGAGACAGTTTTCCATGATGTTCTTCATTAAAGTTTGCTATTCTTTGACTGTCATGACACTGACCTTTCATGCTCTCTTCTCACCTTCTAGCTGATCCTGACACCATTCCACTTTCTGTGAAGGTTTTTTCTTCTCAGTTGGACTCATTTTTCTTTTCTTTTCCTACTCTCAACCCTGGGCCAGTTCAGATGAAAAATTCAATTATCCTCTTTATGCTGATGGCTTATAGCTCTGCATTAACTCCAGATGCAGCTCCTGTCCAGGTTAGATCTCTTCTCAGCACCTCTATGCATATTTAGAAACAGCTCAATCTCTGTGTAGCAAACACAGCAAGTGTCCCCCCCAGCACTACCTCTTTTTAAATCACCACAGAGATCACCACTATCCTGCCTATTTCTCAGACCTATAAACCCAGTCTTTACCTTTGAAGATACCCTTGCCCTAAGTACTTCTAAAAAATATAGCCATGTCTGTTCTGGCTAAAACTGTTGTCACTTTGCAATGCGATTAAAGAAACATCTTTCTCCTCAGCTCTGAGAAATGCAACCTTGCCCTTCTCATATCCTTTCAGAACATTTCCATAAAGACCACTTTTAATAGCCCATTTGTCTGACCATGTCACCTCTTTCTTTACATCCCTCTGCTGCCCTCTCCCCATCAAACTGCATGAAACACAAGCTACTTGCCTTCACTTTCAAGGCTCTTCAGAGACTATACCTGTGCTACCAATCATCTCTTTCTCTTTGTCAGGATGCTGAACCTCATCTCCAAGGAGCCCATAATGCCAGCTTCCATTGCACACTTGTTATATTTTTCAAACAAGCACCTTTCCACTGTCACACATACTGCCCTTCACTCTTGGGAGAAAACATCCATAGAGACACCTCATTATGTGTCTCCAAATGCTTCTTTTTTTTTTTCTTCATGTTTTTGAGGCCTGTAAAAGCCGTGAGAAGTGTCCAGCTGCTGCTAGGGTAAGACCACTGCCAAACATGCTAACTGGTATTAAGCTATTCGTTGTAAATCTTTTTTCGTATGCAGGTATCACCTCCCCTGCAACATGTAAGTTGTAAGCTCTTGGGGTATGGATTGTCTTTTTGATCTGTGTTTTCACAGTGTGTAGCACAACAGAGTCTTGACCCCTACCATATTCTATGGAAGTAAAAAAACAGTGGCGAATGGGATGTTAGAGAAAGGGTTAATCAGTTTACATCAATTAGTTGGTAACTAGATACCTTTCTGGGACAAATTACAAGCTAATTAGACTGTCTTAATGATGTCATGTTTCGATCTTGCACTTTACTTCTGAAGACCATTGTAGTGCCCTGCTGAGAAAAGCATGTGGGTGGAGCTCTGAATTTGTCTTTTAGGCTTATGGACTCCTTCCGAATGTGACTACACAACGATGTTCTGTTTCTTCCAGGGTTTGGAGTTTTGTTTAGTGTATTTATTTTCTTTTCCTTTTTTTCCTCACCAAGAATATTTTTCATATTTGCTCCCACCAGCTTCTACAGTTATTAATCAAAAAGACTCAGCAGAAGTAAATACAATTATTGACTTGAGGCCAAATGAGTTATTTCTTCAGGGTGGTAAATGTTTTGATGTACATTGTTTCCTCACCGACGCTATCTAATTAATAATACAGCCAATAATTAGCAATGAATCAAGTAATTATCAACAGTAGTTAGCACAGAAAAATTACTCTCCACACTGTGAAACTTCTTTGTAAGCCAAGTGTTACTTCAAAATATGCTGGGATTTAAGATGAAAATTATCTGTGTTGTTATATCCACAAGTTTTCACTTCTCTTTGGAAGGTATGTGGTTGTGGTTTGTGGAATTCTCCCTGTATTTGGAGCAAAACAGGACACAGAATATGGACGTGCAGAGGCACACATGCAGATAAAGGCAGATGGTTTTAAGGCTGTATTTTACTACTTTTTGCATCAACTACCTTTTGAACCTTTGTGATCTGTAGATCACCACTGAACCATCACCTCTAGAAACTCTTGGAATGATTCCCTCTTGCCAAAGATGACAGCCTCAGTGACCAGGCAATCAATTGGTGAATACTTTATGCTTACAACACAGAGTTAGTAAACTTGCATCCCTTCAAGACTTTTTTTTTTTAACCCCATGACCACAATGTTTACTGAAATTTCATGTGAAAGCTCATAATCTATCTTGTCTTCCTTGCAGCTTGCATTTCATCTGCATTGGCTACTTGGAAAGGAATTAATTCATATACCAGAGCTTAGTTTTTGTCGTGATCTCACAGGTGCTCTTTCAGAGGTACCAGGCAGACACAAGTTCATAACCTTTCAGACCACCTTATGAAAAATAACCAAAATACTGAAAACATATTACTACTAAATGATTGGTCATGCCCCCCAAGTTCCTCTTCTGCTGCAGGGAATTAAAATGCTTATTAATGCTGTCCCTTTTTCGTAATAATTGAAACAAAATGAAGGAAAGAAAACAGGGACTTCTTGTTTGTCTGTATTTCCTTCTCAGAGGTTTAGGCTTTTTTCTGCAGGGGTTATTTATATTCTGTAAATGGTGCCCATTGTAGGTTTTCACAGCACTTCTCCAAATACCCACTGAAGGGCTCAGGGGCATACACCGCACTGCAGAGGACAGGTGCAACGCTAAGTTTCAGTATGTGGTTTGACCTCTGTTAACTGTCCACACTAGTTCCAAAGTCCATGCAAATGCAAGAAATTCCAGTTGGCTTGACTTCAGCAAAGGTGGCCTAAACTAGGTTAAATATTTAGAATTTACTTGAGAATACCTATGTGCATTGCTCATTACCACAGATCAGCTGCTGATGCAGCATTTTCTGCAGCTCAGCTCTAAATAACTCTTCCTTATAAGAATTCTCATCAAATGAAATTATCCCATTGTTGTAGCACTATTTTCCATAAACCCATCTACACGCCAGTTTAAAACCTAACACCAAGCAGTTATTTCTGCCTTTCCCATCTGTTGCATGCATGCCCTGTTAGATTTGTGCAAAGAATTTAAGTACAGTCTGTGCAAAAGTGAAAAGGACAAGACAAAAAAAAAAGATAATCCGTAATCTTATAGCACCCAAGAGACGTCACAATTGGCTTGCTCTGGCTGCAGTCATCAAATTTTCCAGGAAAAATCTCCTTTCTTGACATTCCCCAAAGTTTCCTTGACATTCTCTCTTCTGGTCAGAACAAATTGGGGGGGGGGGGAGCAGGGGGAAGTGTGTTTTCTGCAAGGGTTTCTGTGGCTGTTTAGCTTTCTTGCTTTTATTTTGTCTCTCAGAGAAAGTCAAATATTAGTACTACTTAATTTTATCAGTTTTACTTTAAGTAAGAAGACAACAGGTACATCAGCCAACATTATCACTAAACTTGGATGTTTAAGAGATGAGCTGATCTAGAGCAAAATATAGCATTTACAATGCACTCCTACCCTAGGCAAAATTTCCACCATATCACAGTAAGAATAATATGTTAATGAATACATAGTAAGAAATTCCTTACCCTGACCAAACTATAGCTAGGTAGAAATGACAAATGGGAAAAGGTATGGAGCTGAGATGCTCCTCCTTTCAAGGCAGATAGCAGGTAGAAGGCAAAGCACGAATACAACCAAAACATCTGCTTCTGACTTCCTTTTTCTTTTCATTAGATATAGTCCCTCTATATAAATAAGACTTAACACATACTCAAATGCAGTAGATTAAATTCATGTCTTGCTGAAGTGTTTTTACTTGACTTGGCAGGTCATGTTTCAAACAGAAAAGTCTCATCTGTATGTCAACAAATTCATTAATAAGTTATCTGAAGATCTGCATTTGTAAACAAATATGTTTCAGTGTATACTTGCATATTTCCTATAGTAACTACGTCAAATAAAAAATGTCTCAGTTTATTAACTGGCCTCTACTGAAAAAAAAAAAAAAAAGTATTAAAACTTGCTCTTATGGTCAAGAACTGAGTACCAGCATGAACAGGTAGTTCAGCTGAACTGCTTTAATGAAAGCATTTAGCAATATTCTTCTGTACCCTGATATCAGCAATTCAGTGCAGAAGTGAAGTATCATTACCTACAGAAGATATTATCAGTTGACTGTACTGAAGAGCCAGGAATTTGAAATGGAGGGTAACTTAAGATAAAGTCTCAGTGATCCAACTTAGTCCTTAAGCACCACCTTGTCTTCTCAAAGTAGAGCAGCATGCAGTTAGATAGTACTGTTCACATTAAAGGTAAAAAAAAAAAACAAACAAAACACCACCAAACTTAGGGCATCAAAATTAATATCTGAATTACCAGTTCAGACCCTGAACAAGGTCCTCTGATTTTAACTCATTAGCTGCTCTATTTTTGTGGATGGTGCACAGAGGAAGAGGGCTACTAGTTTGCTGGTTTCACCGTAACAATGCCACAATACTTACAGCAAGTGCAATGCAGCTTCAAAAGGGCTACAAAGCTGCCGCTTCGCAGCAGTGTCCCATTCTTAATTAACATTGTTGGAAACACTGCAATTCAGCTGTATGGCCATTCCATCTCAATTGATAGCTGACTGGAAGTGGTTTTCACAGCTGGGCTGCCCATCCAATGCCCAGGGAAGCTGCAATATCCCTAATTTTGCAGCACTGTTTACCGCTGTAATTAATATTTCTGGAACTACTGCATGGCAGCTCGGTGACCACGCCATCTCACTCGACAGCCAGCTGGATCCTGTGTCAGAACTGAGCTCTAAACCTGGTGCACTAACCAGCATGAAGATCTGATGCTGCCACAAGTCAAAGCTTTGACATCTCTGCAGGCTACTTCCAGAATATCACTGCTACTTTATAGTTAATGGCATGCCCGTAAAATTGGACTTTCTTAGCAATGCCTTTTCCATGAAGCAAAGGTTTATGGAAAATTCTCATCAGTGCCCATCATCCTGCATTGCAGTTACAAGCTCCCAAACACGTGTCTGGGGGTTACAGTGCTCCCATCAGCTTCAGTGGGACCAAGGCTAGTTTCTCAGCAGCATTGTGTCTACCCTTTACACCTCAGCTTTTAGAAGCGAGGTTTTAAAAGCCTGCAACTCGTAACTAGGACAGTAACAGCCCACTGCTGTACACAGTTGTTTGTACACATCTGCACTCAGATACAAATGAGCATTATTAGCTCCTTTAAAAAGAGGTCTCACACAGAAAGATATTAATAACCTCTGACAGGATCTGCATGGGACTTTAAAATACCAAAAGGCATTATGAGAATTTCAACTCTGTGATCTTTATGTTGTATCTTATTACTGAGGATGGGACATGAGACAGTGGAATTTTAAGCTGGATACATATCTTTACATTTTTGCCAATAATTAATATTTCTAAGGACTATTGGGAAAACTAAGAAAACCCCTAATGATTCAGGTGATGCAGCATGAAATATACTGCTGATAAAACCAGAATATGCACAAAACAAAGTTTGTGTAGGTGCTAATACATGCCATCTTTCAAATATATGCATTAGTGCTTTTTTCCCCTCAAAGCAAATTAGGCAAACCCATTAGATTATTTTGCCTTAGATTTCTGAAGGGCAGAGAGCATACACAGCAACAGAGTTAAGTGAAACCTCAGAAAAGGCAGTAAAATAGAAGTCAGCTGTGGTCTAAGTTCTGGATTTCATATTTGATGGGGGTTTTGGTTTGGTTTGGGGTGTGTGTGTGTGTGTGTGTGTGTTCAGGGCTTGTTTGTTTCCCCTCCACACAATTTGTAAAGTATGTATTTGATGCCACACATTACCCACGTGCTTAATGCTTTTCAAGGCAAACTGCATAAAAGAGGAATTTGTTGTATGCACATTCTGGTTTGTAACAAATATTCTCTTACTTGCTTTGTATCACTTGTTATATTAATCTTGTTCTCCTGGAATGAGAAAGTGCCTCTAAGTGGGGTAGGGGATTGATTGTTTGTTTGTTTTACTCCCAACCACCAACCGAAACCAAAGGCATTAAAAGTGCCCAATGAGGGGAATGAGAGAAGATCACGAAGTCAGGCCACTAAACAAAACAAAAGTGTGTGTGTATGGGGGGGAGGGAGGAGATTAATCTTATTAGGATCATATATCATGAGGTTGTCAGGTGTGAAAGCAAACGAATGGCCTCTGTTTATCTGAGCTAAACCGTGTGGTTCACCAAAAGACTCACTCCAAGCAGGGTTGTGTTTTGGTGTTTTTTTTACCCTTAATAAATTGGCTAAGTCGGTGCAGAATGTTGATAATGAAGTATGTGCAAGGGAGGTCTGAGCTCTTACCTTCCAGTGTTTAGATGCAACCAAGCCTTTTTTTTCCCCCATCTTTTTTTATCACAGCTGATTCAGAAAGCCCTTTGGAAAGATGAAGTAGGTAGAAATCAAAATAAATGGATTCTATTAAAACCAGCAATGCATCAACTGCTTGATAAAGTGATTAATAAACAGCTTAGGATGGTGATTGATTAAACTCTTTAATCAAAGTGCTAAACTGACTTAATATGGATAGTTTCAACATGTTCAAAGTATACATTTTCTCAGCCGAGGGTTCAGAGTTGTTTATGTAACTTTTCTGAAGTGTATCCCGTAGGTCTAACCTGCAGATAGCTAGGACTGTGGAATGTGTGAGCAAGAGCCATATATATATATTACATTAGTCACTGAAAGTTTGCAAGCAAATAATTCTGCTTTCACTGTACAATATTTTTCCCACAGAACTTTAGGTGCAGCACTGGTTTGTATTGTATTAGGACATATGAGAGAGCACAGTACAAATAAAATCAGCTTTTTAACAATTCTGTTGAGCATGATAGGGCCAAAAAGGAATGAGTGTGGAATATAAACATACCAGTGGCAGAGGAGGATTGCTTTGTGTGAAGAAGTTTATGCATTTACTGAAAAAGAGCACTTCTCATTTGCTTCAGTATCTGATGTCATTTTTCACATGATCAGTCATCAAGTGGGTTCATTGGTTCAATTCACTCTTCCAGTATACACAGGAGGGTCTGCAGTTCTGACACAGGCACGCATGTGCCCAACCTTACCAGACCTCACATTGCTTACCATTGTAATGCAGCATCTGTCATTCAGAATTGTAAAATAAAAAGTTTTGCAGAATGGCCTGAATGTATCAAAAAGCTAAAACCAACCTTCAAAGAAAAAGCTGAAACCAACCTTCAAAGAAAATGCCAAAACCAACTGCAGAAAACTAAAGCCTGTCTTGCTCTTTATGCCAGTATTGAGAGATGGTGGGGAGGAATTCTGACTTTCAAGGATGCCTAACGGGTTTGAACATCGAAATCTAGAAAGTTTCAAAATCCTTATACATTCATTTTTAGAAATAAAACTCAGGAGAGTTTCCTTCTTAGATTTTTCTTTTTTTTTAACTAACTAGTGGCTATTAAAACTAAGAATAAATTGCATCTTAAATTGGGCATTCCACCTGGTAAAAGCAGAGAAATGTGAGAGGAAAGCACCCACTGTGCTTACTTCAGTCTGAAGACTTGTCATAGATCTGAAAGCCTGGACTATAATCTAAATGTCTGTAGTCTTACAAAAAGTCATAAACGTTAGTATACTTTTAATGCACCATAACAATTTTTAAGCTCAAACTATCAATCACTATTACATAGAGCCCTCTTCCTGCACACATGCCAAAGTGTTTCAGGTAGCAATATAATTATCCTGTTATGAGCATATATAAAACAAACACCCTGCATAAGACCTTGCAATAGCAAGGTGTGTCACTTCCAGAATCCCTGGAGGAGGGGAAATTCTGCAAGAGAAAACTAATAATGTGTAATGGTCTGAGTGAATCTGCACAGGGATTTTCAATAGTCTCGTCATTGTAAAATATATGGGACAAACAAATCACTTAAATAGCTCAGAAAGTGGCTGTGCAGTGTTTTATAAACAGTCAATAAAGCTTTAAAATCAATCTCTTGATGAACCACCATCCATTGGAGGTTATTAAGCAGAGTGACTTTTCTACAGGAACATACAATTGGAACAGCTATTTGAGAACACATTTAAGACTGTCTAGCTCCAGCTCCCTCTTCCACCATTGAAGTCAGCTAGGTGTCTACAGAAAAAGCACCATGTTACGCACACAGTGCTATGTAATGGAGCAAGTTCCTCCACACTACATTGCCACCTTAGCCCTAAAATATGAAGACTTTAAAGCTTCATAGAAAATAACACATTCTAAAAGTATTAGGTACTGAGAGTTTCTCAGATATGGCACTTTTATTCAGAGTACCAAAAGATGGAACAGAGGCTGGTACAACTACAGGCTTATTTCTGAAACAGCAATAGACAAATTTTTATTTAATAGATAAAGATAATAAAATCAATCAGTGAATTAAATTAAGAACTTCATTATCCAGCAACAGAATTCCAGAAGAGATTTGTTTATAGATTAAATCAAAGGTAAGATGGGATATGTGGCAGACCCCCATTTGGGGGACCATGTGGCTAAGTTGGTAGCACATAAGACTCTTACTGGGAAGGTCGTGAGTTCAAGCCTGCAGTGGGCAGGAGAGTTCTCCTTGGGCAGCAATGTCCTCCCTCATCAAGAGGGGATTGGACTTGGTGCCATGGTCTAGTCATGGGGTCTGTGGTGACAGGTTGGACTGGATGATCTTCGAGGTCTCTTCCAACCTTGGTGATACCGTGATACTGTAAGCAAATATGAGACATAGATGCTACAGAAAGCAATTCCAGAGTACAAAAAGCTGTACTTTAGACAGGATGCAGAGTTGCCTTGTGTAAAGCCATCAGCATCATGCAAAACATTAAAAAGGAAAGAATATAGTTTGATAGGTGTCACAACCTGATATCCCAAGCCAACCCCCGACAGTGGGGGAGGTCATGCTAAATTAAAAAATTCCTTTGGAGTAAATGAAGATGAACTGACACCAAATGCCTATTGAACTGAGTTTGTTAGAGCCATTGAAAACTCTTGGTCATGGACTGGAGCAGAGAGAAAATGGAAAGAAAAAGAGAGAAAGAGAGAGAGAGAGTGTGTTAAGAAGTCAGAGGAAAAGAAATGTATCACCATTTCTTGGATCCAGTGCGAGGAAGCACAGTCTCTCCAAATCACAGAGAGGTGGGCACCAGGCCCCTACACTGCAATATCTGTCACATGGTACTGTTACACCTGGTTTTAAAGGGGGATTCGCCACCTCCACAGAAATTCCTTCTTTTCAGCTGTCCTCCAGAGCTATTAAGGCCATCACATGTCTATTCAAGAACAGGTATGCCATACCTTGAGTCAACAGAATCATTAAGGGCTATCACCCCAGCCACCCAGCCAGACACATTGTTTTGAGACAACAGAGGATTGGGCTAGCAATAGATAAATGCCAAAAGCCTCTCACGTGAGCAACGCCTTTTATTTCTGCAGTGCACGTTCTTGATAGCATCTACACAAGTCTTTTGAAGGGCTACACTTAATTGACATAATTCACCTCACCACCACCAAATGCAGTTTCATAGAAGGGAGAAGTTAGATAGTGGTGTGCACAATTCTGATGTGTCTGGGAGTTACATATGACACTTCTTACCACTATTTTCAACATAAGTGTGTATTTTAAACCATATAGCAACACAACTGATATTGAATAGCTGTAATTCTGCAATGTCTATACTCAGCAAGGGCACTGTCGTCTGGAGTTTTTCCTCTACTTACCTATTCTAGAAATCTGTATCTCATTTAAACTTCCATGTACTGCAACACTGATTCCTTTTAATTCTTTATGTTATGGCAGGTTTTGACGAGTCAGTGATATTCAACAGAGTGCATTTAAGACCTAGAGGGCCATGAAGAAAGGAAGATTCTTTCTCTCAGTTCTTTTATTATGCTTATTCCTAGCATATCTGTCCACCTCCAATTACTCAGCGTGGAATTTACAGTTACATGCACCCATATCTGCAAAAACTCCTTTTCACTGGGTAAGGAGAAAGGGTCAGAGATACAGCAGGGTGAAGAGATTACAGCCATTTTCAGTCCCAGTGAGATTCCCCAGAACAATTTTTTTTTCTGACCGTAGACTTGGGACCAGATTTGCCAACGACAGTGCTATGAACCCAGGTTAAGTTCTGAATACTGTAAATTATCATAACAATATGAAAACAACTGCTCAACGAGGAGTCATTGAATCAAACATTCTCAATTTCTGTCATTTTATGCAACTGGCTGTTTTGCCACATACAATTTCCAGGACTAATGAATCACAAAACATCAGTACAGCAAGGGAAGGAAGGATGTGTTTCCTGTCATCTCTAAAGCATCCAGAATATCAGAGTTCGAAAAGAACTTTATCCCATTACTTATCCTTTCAAGGACAACTAATGATTCCAATACAACCAATCTATGAATTCCCCTTTATAAATACATATTGTATGAAGGAAAGCTGGGGAGATCCTATTTTTAAAAAGGAAACAATATTTCTTCTTGTGTATGTTCAGGGCTAACAAGCAACACCATCTGCAAGGCTGGAATATTTTCACACTCCTTTCCATTATACAAAACAATAAACCCTCTCCAGCTGATTTTACTTATTGTAGAACACAAATTGCCTATAAAAGACCTCAGGGTGTGAGAAGACACTTATCAAACAGATATTACACAGGCTCGCATACCAACTATGCTATCAACTACGCAATTTTAGATATATTAAGGATAAAAAGGTATCAACAAACCTGCTTTTTATGGTTACAATAATCACAACCTGAAGCATCTCTGTCAAGCCAATGCTCAGGATGCTGATCTTTTTCACTTTAGGTCTCAGATAGCATCTGCTTCATGCTAGGTGCAGAAGTAAATTTTCATTAAAAGAGCTGAAAAGAAAATTAACTAATTTTTAAGGTGCAAAAAGGGAGTACTTTCACCTGGATGTAACAGAAGCTATAACAGAACATCAAAAAGCTGCGACTTAGACAAAAGTTTATTGTACAAAGGTAAACATACTACTAAAGGAACTGAGTTAATTAACATTTTGATGTAGAGTCACATTTCCAAAAATTACATTCGTTGCTCAGAACCACGTGGAGCACTCCTGAAGTAAATGGTTCCCACCATGGAACTCACTTCCTGAGTTTGCTTGCAAGACTGCAAGGTCTTCCCTACTCACATAATTCTGGAAATCAGGTGGGTTTATTTTATTTTTTCAAATGGGGTCTCAGTGAAGTAACAGACTTAGCAGAACAAACCAGATAAGTGTCATCAGCCCAAACTGCCCAGGAGCAGTCAGTCATTGCTGTCAATAGTACAGGTTAGTTTTATTTCACTTTGCTTTTAAAGCATGACAGTTAAAAGTCACAGAAAAGACTAACCATGGAGTTCTCCACAACCTGAAATTCAACTTCCTTGTTCTTACAGGGAAGCAATTAAGATCCAATCATTTTTAATGCATCATAAATAATCTTCACACTTGCTGTTAAGTTAATTAATATAATCAGTAATGCCAAACGCATCAAAATGAAACTTATTTTGCAAACATGCAAAATGTTCTGCCTCATTGCCTCTCTATCAAAATTAAATGTCATTTTGCTAACAACTTTTGCAAAGTTTTAATTTCAATCCCTTTCCATCACAAATCTCTCTTAGAAAAATATAAAACTGGTCCAAAGCACACTTGTGGTGTTGGTTTTGAGGGTTTTTTGCCTGAGAGAATCCAAGTGTCATGGGAACACGACTTGAGCACTTAAAGCCTGATTCTTCAAAAAAGTTCTGGGGTCAGGCTACTGATGTCCTTAAGTGTTTCATAGCAAAGTATTGGGTATTATTCACTGACCTTTGCTGAATTGCCAGAAATTGCCTTCATGAGAAATGGAAGTAGATGGCTAAATTGTTCATTACTATCAATGCAAGCGAAGAAGAAAATCATCATCTACAACAATTACAAGGAAAAAAATCTGTAACATACAAGAAGTGAAATCTCACTTTTGGAATGGAAAGTTCATAACTATTTTGCTCACCATAGACTTGCCCTTGGCTTTCTGTGTGCAGAATGAGAGCTCACACATTCATATGATAATTGCTCAAAACCAAAAGATACAGAGAATAATTGTAGGGTTTATTTTGTGGTCCTGTGCACCCTGGGAAATCCAAGTGTAGAGAGGTTCACAGGCTGAAAGGCACCACTGGGATGCTGTCAACTAAACTGTGGAACAGTGAATCTGTCTTGTGCCCAACACATTACCCACATTTTGGGGTCTTGTACAGCCTCTTCCAGACCTTCTACAAATAGATCCTTCCACCTGGAAGTTGGTCTGCAAAGTTTTATGCCTACCAGGAGAGAGTTCAGTTCCTAAAAATGCTACATTATTCACTGTCTGTTTTCCGGTATTGCATCAATACTTAACACACACACACACACACACACACACACATGAAATTTCATTAGATGATACTGAGGGTCCTGCCAAAGCGATAAAATAAGTGTTATCATGTAGCAGGATTGTTTCCACTCATTAGAAGCTGGAGATATTATGCATCATTACAACAAGTAGCCTCATAGAAAACTTCCACAGGGAGACCCTCCTTTTACTTACAGATTAGTAGGAAACCAAAGATGATAGCAAAGAAAGTAAGAAAGTTGCAAGAGTGTGGCATCCCACACTTCTCCACAGGCTAACAGCTGGTGGGTTTTGAGTAGTTCCTGGTTACATGCTATGTAAGACTTTTATAAAGAACGTATTAGGCACAGAAGTTCTCCTTTCTGTTGAATATCTGTGTACAGATCATAGACTTTAATAATTTACTCTAATAACAAACCATCAAATAAAATAGCTAGCCCATACACATCAGTTACTCCTCATAGTGTCCACATCAAGTATTGAGCAAGAAGTATTTCACAAGTAAAATGAGGTCTGCTGTTAAGACACAAATCTTTGTGAAAAGAAAACAAAATCTCCATCCTTCAACACAAATAAAGTTTCCTTTCAGAATTTCCAAATCCTGCTGTCCACCACCTAGTGCATGTACTATAAAACCAAGAACAAATTTTCTAGTGTCCTTTAAGTTTCTTCTGTGTCAAAATATAAATAAATAAAAAGAACAACAACAAAAAATTGCTCCTTGTACAGTATTTTAAAATATATTCCTTTACTCTTGCCCACAAATAAAAATCCAGGGTGAAGCACAAAGGAAGAACCCCAAGTGATTTTAATAGTTCCAAAGTTCTATATCATGGATTTCTCCACTATCAGTGGATTCTGCATCTTTCTAAAAGGCTTTAAAACACAATTAAAAGCAAATAAAAACTAATGCTCGTGGCCATTTCTTTGAACTCCACTTATGCAAATGGTCAGGAGCTAGGACCAAAGGGAAAGTAACAGTTCTAATTGAAACCTCAGCTGCTTCTAATTTATGAGCAAGTTTTTCTCTGTTTAGGTAAGACCTCCCAAGAATGACAGAGAAGAGATTCATCTGGATTTGAGCTCACAATGAGAGCAAAACCAAGGCAATGCTGAAGCTTTAAGTATTGTTGGGCTTGAATAATTTTATTTTTTTTTAATTGAACATCACATAATCCAGGTTGTCTAAACAAAATCCATCCAGTGAAAATTAACCCAAACCATAAAGCTTCTGGAAATAAATCATATTTTAAAATTAAAGTTGCTTGCCCATTAGCTGCAAATCCTGCAGAATGTGGTCTCAGCAGCAAGTTAACTCAAACAGTAGGCAGCGCATCATGTTGCTAGCACATCAGAGCTGTTTCCAGCAGCCTTTTTGCTAGTGGGAGGGGGTTTGTGTTTTGCAGGGTTCCCCCTGCCCCCTAAAGTTACTTTCACATCAGAAACAATTTACCTCTAGCCAAGTTTCAAGTCGGTGGTTTCCTGTCAGTGAACATTTGCTTTTAAGTAATGATTCTATTTTAAATGCATACAATTCAATAAAACTAGGATAAAGGATGTGAACTGAAGCTGAAGTTTTTAAGAGCAAACACAAACACAGAACATATCTTCAGAGCACACCAGCAAGCTATGCACCTTTGCCACAACATTTTAATACAGAAAGTAATACTGAGCTCACCCACTGTTGGTTCAGAATCCAATTCACAGTCCTTCAGTAATATATTTCCTCCAGGAAGACCTGATTTCCACTTCTGTGACTAGTTAAAGTACAGACAGACTCCATATCGCTGTTTTACCTCTTCTTACAGGAAGGAAATGTACTTTCCCAGTATTGTAAGTCATGCTGGGATGAGCACAGGTTTAGACTGATAGAATTGAATATTTTCAACACCTGCTAAAGCCTGAAGTGAAGGGAGAAGGTGGAGAGCAAGTGCTCTCAGTGCTCTGTCTCTACAGCTTCATTCTGAGGTACATCCCTACTATCCAGAATGTGGAGAATGGACAGCCTTCTAGGATAAGCAGGGCTGGAGCAACAGGGGGAAAGGGAAAGCAGAAAACTAGTTCATGGAAACTGCATCAAGTTACATGTATCATATCTTCTCTCAAAAAAACAGTCTCCTGAAATGAGCATAGATCGAACAGGAGAGGTGACCCAGGCAATACTTCTGGTGAGACTGTGATAGATTCAGCATGAAGCCCACTGGCTTGTCTAAAGGAAAGGTAGATGCTTTGGGCTTTCTCAGGGAGGTTGGTAGGCCTGATTGCAGGCTGGAATAAGAACTGTGTTGCAACATTGGATTTACTTTTTTGCCAGGGATATAATTCACCTCAGATAGGATAAAACCTGCACAACCACCCACTCAGACCTGAGAAGAAGCTCATGAATTTTAGCCCTGGCAAGCACAGACTCTCATAATTCAGTAAGTGCAAAAGAGTTAACACTGCTTTAAATTCCAAATACACAGAGGCCAGGACAGTCATTGACTTCTTGCAGTAGCAGAATCTGGCCCAGATACATGAAACACTAAAAGAAGCCTTGATTTGCAACAAGGATCAGTCAAAACAAAAGTATTTGAGTCAGGGCATTGCTAGACAATCTTGCTGGTTGTCAGATCTGCAGTGTAATGACATGTCAATTTGATTCCTTTTGTGGCTGAGCTTGGAGCCTATCTTTGGGCCTGAATTCTTCTGTACTTCAGTTTTTCTTTTGTTCCAGTGGCACTTCTCCCAACATTACTTGACAATGAGTGATGCTCCACAACCCTGATCTTTCACACCCTGTTGGTGACCTATAACTTTTCATGCATAACCTTTGACCTGGGTCCTGACAGTTTGATTTATTGTCCAATGTTATGATTTATGAGTATCTTCTCAGAATAATTAACGGACAACAGGTGGCAGCATAATAATTTTGATTACCCAGCGGTTCATGAAACCACTACAAAGGTGACTTCATTTACTGAATGAGAAAGGACAACAATTAAAAATTACACAAAGCAATCCTTTTACGCCTTTTTAGTTTTCACCCTTTGTCTGTCAAACAGAAGACTTTATCTAGGCTCATTGCCTCCCTTCCCAAATAGCCAGAACTCAAATTCTGTGCAGAAGACAATGCTTCCCAAATCACGGTGCTGGTAGCATTATTTTGCTGGTAAAAACCATGTCAATTTCATGTGGTCAATTTCTATTAAAATCAATGAGTTATTGAGAAGTCTGCTTGCAAAGCTGCACAATGTGAGCCAAAGTTTATTAGAAAGTGTAGGGTTTTGTTAACTTAGAATTCTGCAGAAATGCAGAACCCAACTGCAAGTGTTGTGTCTTGAATTCCACTCATCTGAAGTTAGATCCCCAGTCAAACAGGCTTTCCATGAGCCTTCTCTTATGTAAACTTCTAAAGGTTTTTCCCCTCATTTCTAGTGATCATAGAGCAAAAGGAAATTTTGCTCTTAAATGTCTCAATAACTTAAATTTAGGTTTAAGGTCTAGTGCTCACTACCCTGGCTTCAGGTCCCATGCTCAGACCAAACTCATTTACCTGAATCTGCATCATTTTCCAAACACCTAAATTCACCCTTTCATCACAAGCTCTCCCATAGTCACTTGGGCAAAACAACAGGAGTAGCAGTTTGAATAAAAATATGTTTTCCAGGCTCTTCAGACTGATAGGAATGATGATGCATACATACAATAGTCCCAAAAAAGTCATACAATGGCACAGAGTTGTCTGTTTCTGGAAAATAGGCTTAAGACAATCTGTATTTAGAACGTGTTCAAGTCTCCTTATATTCTATCTAAACCATAAAGTCATAACTTTTTCTCACAGAAACTTGATACTACTATGGTGTATTCTTTCTCACCACTATTTGCTGCTCTCCCCCTTATTTCAGTTGATCACAATTCCTTAACATTTTTGACAGACATACATTGATATGGAAGAGGACATCCATATGGACAGTGGAATCCACAGCCAGATATTCAGAGCTAATCAATAAGATATTCAGTGAAGCCAGTTGGAGTTGCAAGTGTTTAGAACTTCCAAAAACTGAACTGGTGATGAATAAAGAACGAGCTGCTAGTGTGGTTGCTCACAGGATATGCATTAGATTGCAGAACAAAGGCATATTTTGACATGGCACATTCAGTTATTCTTAGATATCCTTCTTAACATTGATTAAATTAAGTGGGGTAGTGTCTGGTTTCTTAATCTTTATTAAAAGATAAAGAGTCTAACATCTAGTGGAATTCATGGCGTTAGTGCCAACAGACCACTGCCAGCATGCACCAGCTTGGGCATTAGAATAGAGCACTTCCTTCTTACCCCCTAAAAATAAACTAAACACATTCTAGTGAATTTCAACAGCAAAAATTGTTTGTCACAATTTGTCTGCATGCCCAAGACAGCATATGCAAGAGGAATTTTGGTACTATCACAGTGACAATATTATAGGCTTATCATTTTTAATTGACTTTATGACTTTTAAAAATATTCCGGCAACCCTGCTTTACATTAGCTTTGTAATAGTTTCACACACAGCTATGCAAATTCATTTTTCTTACATTCGGATTTTAAAATATCTGCTGGAGAGCCTGGCTAATAAATAAAGCCAAGTTCCCCAAACACTGAAAGCACTCAAGCTTTTTTCCTTAGTGGAAAAATAAATAAATTACTGGGTTTGAGATCCAACTTGGTTTATTCCACTCCCGTTTTTGATAGATCAAAATCAACCTTACGACCGAATGCTGTTACAATTAAGCCAATTTTGTCCTTAGTAGTTTTATCAAACCTTTAATACCACATTAGCTGCTTAATATACAGTGAAAGTAGCAACAGAAAAGCAGCAGCACCCAACTGCAGTCTCAGTAGAGATGAAGGAAAAAATTGCAACAAATCATTCATCAGATTAATGCAGCTGCTTTTGCTACTCATGAAATAGCCACAAGCTTTCTACGAAAGGAATAATAGTCACAAAAAATTAGAGCATGTGCTACAGTTTGTTCTAATTAACGTTTTAATTTGGGCCAGTGTCTCAGTGGTGATGTGTCTAGTGCATCACATGACACCGTTTCTCTCTTGGATTGGGTGTTGCAAAGGTATTCATGGTGCAAGGTCTACGTGCAGATCTTACAGGGATAACTGCAAATACACATGAACGCAACTGGTTTTCCCCACTGAAACTTGGTTATGTAAATGCTGGCACACATTTGACCACGATTCATTTCAACATAACAAGGTTTGAATGTTTTCTAATAGGTTCCAAGTTTTATTCCCCTTCATCTCTCGAGTGAAATTAATAAAATTTTAAGAAAAGAAAAGGTCCTGAAATGAAGTTTCATCAGAGTTACATACAGGAAATAATGCACAAAGATTCTGCGTGCACTCGGTCATCGACTCTAGCTTTTCTGGTTTGATTCTCACATGGGAAGTGGCAAGCTCTAAAATGGTATATGTGCTCAAATCATGATGTGATTTTAGTACTTTGTTTCCCATCAATTTTTAAATTAATTATCTGGAAGCAAGCAGCGGTTCATTTTTGGTCATAGACTTTTTGATTAGAAGCTGTGACCCTTTATGCCTTTTTGGCATGCTCTATACAACACCAATGACATGAAGCATGACCTCTGACACCTGATTCAACAAAAAGTAACTCCCAGACAGATCTTTCATATTCAGCAATCTCTTTGTTACACCAGGACACTTACCCAATTTCATTGCTTAAAATCCACTTTGTCTCCCCATTTTCTCCTCTACCCCCTCCTGCTCAGAAACTTATTCAGTAGCAACATTTCTATCCTTCCATTTGTGTCTCTCCTTCTGTTTTTACAAACTTTACACTATACCATCGTCCCATATGTTTGTGCTGCACACAAGGAGGTTTCTTTAGAAAGCGCTGATGCTAATTATAAATTTAATTTGCATTTTAATTAGAATGGTAGCAAATTAAAAGCGTGGCAGCTGGAGAATTTTGAACGCTTTGCAGAGATTTGGTGTCAGTATCTCCCTGCTTCTGACTTCGCTCTCTTTTCATTTTTCCCCTCACTATCTTTCATTCACACAAACATATTGGCAATTTTTCTCCTCTCTTGTTTCTTTTTTTGCCTATTTTTTTTAATTTCTCCATTTTCCCCCCAAGGATCAAGTTATAAATTATTTCTTTTTTGTACTGATAAACAGTATACTCTTGTCTTGTGCCAGTACACTGTGTACTGTAGTGATAGTGCAGCTTTTAAGTGAGCTTTTGTGAGGCTCTGTCAGTGCTGCCCTATTTTGCTATTTATATCCACAGTTTATTTACAGGTAGGAATCTATTCTATACCTACACCCCCACCCCTTGACTAATTGCAAATTCCAGACCATAGCAGCAAACTCTAGCCCAGCCCTAGACATTTCATTTTTTACGTGCTACAAATTTGCAGTAAGTCTGTAGAACCTTAACAAAAGCCATTCAGAATGCATTGGGGACTGCTCAACTTTATTCTTTACTTAGCAAATGCAGCATTCAATGTGCTTTTGGACAAAAGGCTGAAGTAATCTGTCAGTCTTTCGGTCCATATAATGGCATATATTCTGGCCCTGGTGTCTCCCAGCGCTGTCTTTCATTTGCTACGTGAGCGCGTCTGGTTTCAGTACTCACGTGAACACATTTAGTCAGTTCTGTCATTTTCCCTATGTTGCATCTCCATGGTCATTTTCATTCCTTCTGTTCGCTTCCCCCACGGTGTCCTTGCTCAATAATTTTCATTAATTGATTGACAGCTCTGATAGACCCAACTAACCTCTATCTCACTCTCATGTCGGTTTTTAAATAAGTACTTGTACGTCCAATGACCTTGTCGCCTCATCAGATATAAGAAAATGAGCATGCAGATATGGAGGAAGCTGATTAGCAAAATAAGGAAGATCTCACTTCTGGCGTAAGTCCATAATAAGCTCTGACAACTAACTTTAGAGTTAGCCATTTAAAACAAAAGTGATCTACAAATGTGGAATAAATAGACCTTAACCACTTTCCAAAGCGCTGGCTAGAGCAAAAGGGAGATTTAGAACATCAGTTACTTAACAGCCTTTCTAGAAAGCTGGAAAAGAAGCTGTATGTCCAACATGGGAAATATGGGTTGGAAATACTCAGACTTCTTTTGCTGTTTATAATTCAATTTTTAATTGCTCATACAGCACTGATTAGCTCCCAAAATCCATCCGTGGAGAGGGAAATGAATGTATAAAACAAAATTCTATTTCTTTTTGTTTAGCACATAGCTAAATTGTTAACAACATGCCAGTGATCTTTCGCTGGTAAAATTAACTAAGCCTCAAAAAATTCTGGGTCCTTTTGTTTGTTTGTTTGTTTTGATTTGGCTTGGTTTGGTTTTTACACACATGGACCTAAATCATTAGATCAATGTAGACTGTGTATTCTGGGTGTTTTCATTAGAAATTGTCTCTGTAGAAAGCATCAGGCTTTAAACAGACAAAAGCACACACAAAAAAATTATTTTAGAGATGGAAAGTTGAGGAATATTGATGCATAGGGAAGATCTCTTAAGGATCAGAAATGAATCCAGTTCATTATATAGCCTTTTTCCACAATTCTACCCTCTTTATCCATTTTGGGTCATTGCAGCACCGTACATTTTCAAAATGTTAATATAGGTAGTGCTTTATTTAGTTGTATTTCTTTCTTTAGTTGTATTTCAGGGTTTTGATACAATACACTGATGTCAATTAATATTCTTGCTCAATGTGCTTCAATGAGCTAGAAGCACACAACAATTTAGAAAATTATAAAGCCTAAACAAAGTTTGGAGCAACTATTTGACTTGCAAATCTGCTAAGACTAGAAGATATGAATCTTTTGAGATTCCGTCTCTACATTTTTCTGTGTAGTAATCATTGATTTTAGATTAAAGTCACTTGATTCTTCTTGCTGCAAAAGCTATTGAACGCCAAAATCTTACTATAGCACTCACAGCAATAATGCAGCAGCCAGAGTATGGTATTGAAGAGCTAGAGCACTGACTCTGTGGTTTTATAGAAGCATTTACTCTGAATCATGTGAAAAAGTAGTCTTTGAGATTTTAAACTTTTATTTATAACTATGGATGCTGGCTCCCACCAGACCAAAGGGCAAGGCAAGAAGACAGGTAAACAAGTCAAAAAGCTGTCTGAAGAGGCCTAGCTGGAGATGAAGAACTAAGAACAATGAAGAAAAAGATAATTTCTAGTATTAGCATAAATAGCGTGGACATGTTCTAGTATTTGCACTCCAGTATTTTATGGAATGATATTCAATGGCTTACTAAAATTACCAAGCTTTTTGGTATGGCAGCCTACCTCCATTTTCAGAAAGCACTCTACTTCTGCACATCACTTACATTAAGAGCAAAAAGTGATAAATTACCTTAAAAAAAATTTACTGAAAATACAGAACATTTTCTATAACTTTCAAGAGTTTAAAATGTAGCAAAATCTGGCAGTAGAAGTCAAGGGCCATGAAATGCTATTTTTACAGATGCAATTTTTAAAAACCAAACTCTTCCTTCCCATTTGCAATTTCCTTCTGCACAGGATTCACATCTCAGTTCCAGAAGAACTGGAAGTAGAAGCCTATTTCTGAAAGTTCCCTTACATGAAGAATTTTTTGAAGGGAAGCATTTCCATTCATTTCAAAGGCCTCTGGGCTACCAACAAAAAGTCCTCAGTGAAAGTAATCTGACAGGTGTAGACTATTTATATGAATAAACCTTTGCAGAGCCTAAATCAACCAAATGCCAAGATCTAACGTCTGTATGTGGTAAGTAAAATTATGCAAAATGTTGATGTTTGGTTACCCTAACTAACCCTGTATTTTAATTATATTCTTGCACAGTAGAGTTCTAATTCCTATTCCACTGTTACATGCCCTGGACTCCCTTTCTCCCCTGGAACATAAACAAACAAATCAAAACAAGTTCAACCGTTGGATAAGCTGTGGCCAACCGAATGTCTTTTAATAACTTTTCCTTATGAGATTGTCCATGGAGCACAGAACATTCTCCAAATTACAACTCTCCTACCTTAGCACTTTGGAAAGGCTTGGATTTTATTTCATGTAAGTTTTTGCAGCTCTACAAAATACTTTCATTAACCCAAGAATGGATTATTTGGAGTGCTAATTAATTGATTCTTCAAAATGCCAATTGACATACTCCTAGGGAAAACCTGATCTAAGCAACTGTGTTAATCAAGCTATTGTACTTATGGTTCTGTCTGAATATCAGACCATCTGAAATGAGGAGAACTTTGCCATTACTATCCTGGACCTCTTGTGGGCAGCTAATTAATATGAGTAGGCTATGACAGTTGCACTTGTACATTCACTGTACTGCCTGACAATAACTCTATAAAATTACATTTCAGCTAAAGAATGGAAACAGTGTTAAATACCATTATTTGCCTTCCTTTGATGTCTGAGAGTCATTATGAAAGCAATTACAGCAGTTTCTCTGTCTGTATGTCTACAGGGTATTTATCTGTATCTGTCTGAGTCCTTTGCCAGGTGGAGAATATATGGCATATTAAAGACAAGGGAATTCAGCCTCAATTATCAGACTATGAACAGAAGAAGAAACAAAATCAGAGTTTTGCAGATGATCCTGCCAGAAAACAGTAATTTAATATTAAAAGCAGACAATCTGGGGAAAACTTGCCCAGTGCAGAGTCTTTTTATTTTAATATTATTGAATTCCCCTCTCCTTCCATTGTCCTATTTTGTTTTCTATTCTTTTAGCTTCCATGTTTTCTAATACCTCTGCTCATTTTAAATAAGCTTCTGCTAGGTTTGAGAGTCTCATGAGCAAAGGACTTTTTTGTAAACCCTACTTTTTATTTCTTAATTACATGCAGACATTTTGCCATCTAAGAACCTCCCAGAGGAAACAAGAGATTCTGAGTGGAGTAAGGCCATATGAGGCAACATTCTCACAGCAGAGTTATGAGCTCTGTACTACCTACAGAAGACTACATATTTTATTCTGCCTATACCTAATTACTATTTTACTGATGCCACGGTAGTAAGACCAGGTCCATAGGTTGGCAGATGGACATAAAACATCCAATGCCAAATCTGTCTGTTGAATTCCTTCATCTCTTTTCCCACAGCAGCAGACTAATGGGCAGATAAAGTCAGTCGTCCAATTGCTTTTCTATGCCACCGAGTTTAGAAATGCTAAAATGAGATTCTGCTAAAACCCTTTGAAAAAAAAAAAAGTACCATTTTTTTAACCAGACATATGCAGAAAGCATGAGTACCTTGCTTTTCCAGGTGAAAAAAAATGCTTTAGTTCCAATCCCCTATTTTCTGTACATTGAAGGTGACCATTCATAAACAGCTTCACAATTCCTTCATAAATTGCAAAAAAGGATGGGTATTTCACCATCTTGTCAGTTTAGTGTTATATAAAAATCCCAGCTCTGTAATAGTGAACCTCATCACAAATCTCAAAACATCAATTCCATCAAGAATTTGGACTCTTGTGATGAGGCTTAGTCTGCACCTGAAAACATCATAGAATGCTATAATTGGGGCACATGAAAGATGTACTTTGGTATCTCCAAATATATTCCTCAGTTGTACCAAACACATGCAGGAAAGTAATGTGGACCTGGATGAAAGCTAGTTTGCCCTGCTATTTCAGGGCTGACAGGATGCTAATTCATCTTAGTTGTGGGCTATCCATCATCATTTGACAGGCTAGTGAATGTATCTATAAAAGCAAAAGATTCTGTTCTTTTGGTAACTTAAGATTTCTGATGCTTTATGCTGCCTTTTGTTTTAACTAGAAAGGCAAGAACACTGCCAAAATGCCACACTGCTCATCAAGTATGATATCTATTCTGAAACCTGGCTAATACCTCTGGCCTTTAGCATGTTATTAAAAATGTTTCTTGATACCACCCCCAGATTTTTCTAGGGGAAAAAAACAACAAACAAAAACATATCCAAAAGAACCCCAAACACAAACAAAAACTCTAAATAATTACTCTTTTAAATATTCTAGAGGTAATTTAGAGCAAAGGTAAAGGTATAGCAGTGTCTGCCTGAGTAAATTACCGTCTGATGAAGGCTGGCCTAGTCTTGAAGAAATATCTGAGACTGTATATCTCACTGCTGTGCCATTAGTATGGTCCTTGATCTTGGAAATAGGGTGTGCAAAGAGAGGATAAAGTACAACTGATTAACAAAAAAAAAAAAAAAAAAAAAAAAAAAAAAAAAGCCATCCTTTTATTTTCACATAATCCCCTGAAGGCACGGGACAAAAGAAAGGTAGGGCACTGGTTTGCCATAGGTGTGCTAGGAAACTGCAGTCCCTCCTCCCCCGTCCTGTTCTACCGCATTAGCGCTGTCAGCCTCAAGTGCCTAATACAACACTTAGACATGCAAAACAGAACTGTGCTTCATTTGCTTTAAGGCTTATGTTTCGAAGGCTGCTGAGATGATACACCAAGATGTCATCAGTAATGAGTCCAAATAATCCGTTGTACGCCAACTAGCTTATGCTAGAGCTTTTAATACATTTTGAGTATTAGATATCATGTGCATCTTCCTCAAAATCCCTAAAATATTTTCCAGCTGCACATTCTTTTTGTTTAACTTTTAAAGAAAGCAATTATTAGACTACAAACATGTCCTTATACCCTTCTCAGACGTGTTCCAAGAAATCTCATGTTACAGTACTATTTCCATCCTGTATGGACATATTCTGGTATTAGTCATTGGAAATGGAACTGTCTTGCAGAAATAGAATGTTGACAAAACCTGTGTTTGTCTGTGTATGCACACACATGTACCAGCTATTGTAATTTCATTGTAAAAGATTAATGAATATCTCATTAAGACATGAAGACCTTGATACCTTCTGAGCAGAGATAGTGTGGCAAAGAAAGAGGAAAGAATTTAATGATATATTAAACATTTTGCAGTACAAATATAGTCTTGATTAATTAAGTCTGTATAGTCTATTACCTTACCCTGAGGAAACTACAATATTCAACAATACTTTTTTTAGTAAGAAAAAACCCAAACAACTTGCTTTTGATATTTAACCTAAGAAGAACAACATTGAGAAATATATTTTATGAACTTATATAAACAATGAAATTTAATTCTTTCCTTTAATTAAAAAGAAACAATGCAGCTTGCAAGAAACACACTTACTTTCTTCAAAAGGGAAGATTAATACAGGTTAAAAAGCCTTTCTAACTTTACAAAATTAATACTGTGTTTAATTACATGAGATTAAAATTTCATTATACATTATACTTTAATTGGTATAGAAGGGGCCAGAGGTTAAAACCTTTGCACGAGTTACCTTTTGTGCTATTCCAATATCTACTAACATAGCAGCTTTAAATTATAAACCCTGACAATATTTAACAAGTTTCTTACATGCTTTAATTTTACCTTAGTAATCTTTTATGTGGAGCAGTGGTGCTCCTGAGGTCATAATCCTCTATGATGAAACAAGCAGAGACAGAAATGATTACAAACCCGAAGTGGCTGGACATTACAGGATTACGGTGAAGGTGCTACAACTATCAACTACAGGTTTAGACATGGCTACTATACAAGTTACATACTGTGATGGTTAAACTACAGTGTGTGGGGCAGTTTTCTGCCTCCTAAACAAGCAGAACAAGTTACACCTTCAAAAACATCAGGAACTTGTTCTCAGGGAAAGATCAAAGAAATCTTGAAGGTCCTTCTAACAAATGAGAAAAATAGTCTTGAGCCGTTCCAGCCATTGATGCTGCTTCCTACAAGTGGAGTTTTCAGACTCCAAGGGGTTTATGCATACAAAGCCTATTGATTTCTAATGGAATTAGGACACCTATTCCAGAGGTGTTTGGAAAACCCAACACTACTTACAACAATATTCCTCAAACATAAACAGGAGGAAGCAACTGTTTCAAGGACAAACATACTTCCATTTCAGCCATGTTATTTATACATTTGAATAACAAGTAAGCTAATGCCGTTCCCACCCTGCTTTCCCCTTATAGCAAAGCTCTAATGAACACAGCTGATGAATTCAGGTGGGTCTAAAGACTTGGGCCTTGGTCTAAAAATGCTGATGTGCAAGCACATACATAGATAAGATTCTTAAAGTCATCGATTTATTCATGCTACAACTGCACATTTGAGGAGCCCACATTCCTGAGCAATTTGAGGGGAAAAAACCCCAAACCAAAACCAAATCAAACCCCCAAAAAAATAAATCTAGGAGGCATGAATCTGAGAAATTCTTATCTGTCTCACTAACTTCTCTTCTCCATCAAGAACAGAGAAGACAGAAAATCATCTTTTAGGGAATCAGTGTTAACTTCTCCCACTATGGGGACCCAAGAGGCTATCTATTACTATTGAATTTAGTGATTATTGATTACTCTTTAGTATTGACAAAGTCAGTGTGTTTATGGATTACCTGCCATATAAATGCCAGTCATGTTAATTTAAGATTTGACCAACAAGGAAATTAAAAAATTAAATGCCTCCTGAAAATCAAAACCAACTGCTGCTTTGTATAGCAAATCCAGGCAGTGCAGCATCAACATCATGCAAACCACATAAGCAAATATCAGTGTGGTGGTTAGTGCTACCCCAAAGTGACCTGTAGAAAAGGGGTGTTTGCTCATGTTGCTGAACTGAGGTGAGAACAGAGTTCTAATTACCTGTTTTTTCCCTGCAGTAGTTTACAGTTGAATCTCATTACTGACTAACTGTTTAATCAACTCTAAAAAATACAGTATAATTAGTACTGCAGCAATGTAGATACGCTGTGAGGAAAGTGATTCCAGAATGCCAGAAGCCTACTCAACATGTCATGAATATCTTATCTGAACCAAAATTCAGACACTGAAAAATAGATGCTTATATGCCCATAAAATATTTAGCAATCTTATAGTACATCTTTAGATGTTAAAACAGTTGCTCAGAGTCCCATTTGAAGTAAATTAACACAACTTCATTTAAATCAACAGAGATGTGAGTGTGAGACTTTGACCCACACCCTTTTTCAGTAGCATACCAACTCTGGGCCTGATAATGTTTTCACTGAAAAAGAACACTTCAAAGGGATTTTTTTGTGGTTAATGAAATTCAGGATAAGGCCTTCTGCAAGGAACTATAGTGAGTAATTTTAAAATATCTGCTTCATTAAAAGGACAAACTTTCAGAGCCAGCAAATGAAACTATGTAATTAAAACCTGTTTGTTTAAAAAAAGATATTAAATAATCCAGAGAGGTCTTGGACAGTAAAATAATATCCTTTAGATTAATGTTTAATTGAAAACAGTATTTACTGCTCTAGTGCATTTGATAGAGCTCCTTACTGTGTTTCTTTATGTATAATTGTGTTTTGCAACCAATTTAAAATAACTAGATGAGTGCAGTCCTTATAGAAGGTGAAGATGAGTCCTTGAAAGGATATCAACGTCTACAGGGGTTTCTTTCCAACAGATATGAAAAAGTAATTTCCATTCTGCTACTTTTGTGTGATCCCTTCTGCATATAAAATGCTTTTTACATACATACACACAAGTCTTCTCACCTGAGAAGAACATTTCCTGAAAAAACAACATACCCTATTCCAATATTCTCTGCATCTTTGATTTAAGGAAAATTAAGCCATAATTATAGCAACTTCTTCCCTGCAAAAGCATAATTCATTGCTTTAACACCTATAGTATTATTTAAATGTGACTGCTACCACTACAACAAAAAAAAAAAAAATAAAGTAGGGACAATTCTGAGTTGCCTACATTATTTGCAGACTGAAAGACTTTCAAACTGCAAAGTCTGGGGTTAGAGACACTTCTGCCAGAGCTACCCAGGCAGAGATACTTCCCTGCCTTGGAGGTACCGCTGTTTTTACCAGGTTTTGAATTGAAAAGCTGTTTGACTTGCTCTTGCAAAAAGCTGAGAACTCAAAATTTGTCTGTGTCACTGCAAGTATTAATGAGCTTTATTTTGCATGATTATCCAGCCTACTTCCACATCCCACCGACAATTTGCCTTGCTGCATCTTTGACCATGTTTAGTTTAGACATGCTCGGATCAATGACTCCGCCTTTCTTCGTGCTCTAAAGAAATGAGTTTGATATGATGCCACTGAAACAGTAATAATAATGTCATGCCACACTGGAAGAAATTCTGCTACAAATTTGAGCATTGTTTGGTAAGAATACAACATTTTTAAGGATGTTTTTAAAAATACGAGGCGACAGTGGGAACTATTTGCATGTGAGCCACTCAAGCTCTTTCCATACGGACCCGTAGCCTGGTTGCAGCTAATGCATTGGCCTATTGTTATAGACAAAAGAATGTCCAACTCTCTCAAGGTTAATTGACTGCTGTTCTTTGAAAAATACATGAGAAACTTTATTGACTGTCTCACATCCGACCTCACCTGTCATGCAGGAGGAGAACAGTAACAGGGGAAAGGACTCCACAAAGGGATGAGAAGGACAAAGGTGAAATGCAGAGGACTGCACTGAATTTTGATAAAATTCCTTCTCTGTTCTTGCCCTGTGTGTTTTCTAATTCAAAGGCCTGTGATTAGAAAGAACCTGTAATTTTAAGGAAAGATTTCTCCTAACAATGTGCCAAATTAAGTAGTTGTCCTTATGTTATAGTGTTTCAAGGTAACCAAGAACAAGCAGGAATACACAAATGCCCCAGATTCATTTGCAAAATTCACAGGTATGGAATGGAATGGAATGGAATGGAATGGAATGGAATGGAATAGAATAGAATAGAATAGAATAGAATAGAATAGAATAGAATAGAATAGAATAGAATAGAATAGAATAAACCAGGTTGGAAGAGACCTTTGAGATCATTGAGTCCAACCTACCACCCAACACCATCTAATCAACTAAACCTTGGCACCAAGCACCCCATAAAATCTCTTCCTAAACACCTCCAGTGATGGTGACTCCATCACCTCCCTGAGCAGCACATCCCAATGGCAAATCACTCTTTTTATGAAGAGCTTCTTCCTAACATCCAGTCTATACCTCCCCTGGCACAGCTTGAGACTGTGTCCTCTTGCTCTGGTACTGCTGGTTGCTTGGGAGAAGAGACCAACCCCCACCTGGCTACAACCTCCCTTTGGGTAGTTGTAGACAGCAATAAGGTCTCCCCTGAGCCTCCTCTTCTCCAGGCTAAACAACCCCAGCTCCCTCAGCCTCTCCTCATAGAGCTTGTGCTCCAAACCCCTCCCCAGCTTTGTTGCCCTTCTTTGGACATGTTCCAGCAAGTCTCCTTTCCAAAGAACATTGATTTCTTCATGTATGGAAATATTACCACAACATTTTAAAGACTATACTGATAGCCACTTTCATAAGTAACAACTTTAACTCAGATATCACAATAGCAGGACCTGAATTAGCTGAATCATAATGACAAACTTATGATGGCATGGTCAACACTTTTATGACAGAGTCTCATAAGGAGAGTAAATGAGACCATTTCATCATCCCTGAGGAGATACATACAACTTCCTTAGCTCTTTCACATCAGATTTTGGCCTTGTAATGTTAAACCAGAATATGCAACTATATCTATACAAATTATATGCAGGAGTTCTGGGAGGAGAATAGTTCTTGCTCTGAGACTGGTACATACAGTCTGCATACACAGATCTCAGAAGTCTAGCATCTCCTGGAGATATTTCATAGAAGAAGTAGTATCAGACAGGAACTGACATTTTAAATTGCTGTCTTTCCGGGCTCAAATCTTCAAGGGATAGAATTAAAATTGGCTGAAATATTATACAACTTCCTGTGTTTTGAATGTTCTGACACCAGGAGAAGAGCTGTAATTGTTAAACCCTCAACCCACCTGGAAAATAATTTCACATAAAACTGGAAGAAAAGTTTTTTCCACATAAAAGCAAGCATCATTTTGTACAACAGGCTTGTATGTCGCTTCACACAACAGCAATTGTTGTTAGGCTCAAATTGGAAAAAGGCTTTACCTGAGATTGCTGACACAGCCCTACCCACACAGCACATCCTCCTGACTAGTGTACATAACCCAAACACATCTCATTTTTAGCACATTCTGTGACTTAGAACTCCACAATGACAAGCCTGCACAAGACACATTTTTGATGATGAGATAACCCCTTGTAATGCCTCCACCATCATAACTGGATTTTTGCTAAGCTTTCCATGACCAAATTACAGCCATAATAATGACACGCTGCACACCACTGCCAAGCAGCACAACGTGACACCTGCTTACAACATCTTGAAATGGAACTTGTCAATATGACCAGAAACTTACCAATAACTAAGGGACTGGGGTTCAAAACCCTTACTCACATTGGGTAGTACCAGCTCAGCTTGGCAGTCTTACAGAATCAGAAACTAATTTTACACTAGCTAGAAACTCTGGCACCAAAGAAACTGGTTTTTATGTTGTTGAAGGAACAATATTTAAAACAAAACAAAACCAAACAACCAAACAAACCACAAAAAAAACCCCTAAAACCAACCAACCAACCAAAAAAACCCAAACCAAAACAACAACAAAAAAACCCCTACTATCCATATCATACAAAGGAGTACCAGCAACACAGATTGAATTAAGTCTCCTCTGGACTGCATTCAGTCTCCACCTAGACTCATACTACAGAAAATTCCACTCACTCAGTCTGTACAAAAGCCAGAGTTGGAACATTTTCATTACTCAGTTCAGCACTAGAAGGTTAAAAATGCCAGTGTCCCCTTCCCTTTCAAAATCTCTCATCTCCTACCCCCTACCTGCCAGCTGTATAGAGTATTTCCCTTGCCACTAATTCTGATAGCATGCCCTAATTAACTCATTTTAACTTTTGGTATAAATCAATTACAATTAAAATACAGTTTGTCAAAACTCAGTGGAGAATTGTTTCATGTTGAAAACATTTCTACTCATGAGAGAAAGTGTGATTAACTTCAATAGCAAGCTTAAAGTTCAACTTACTATGAGCAGAGGGAATCAAGTACAGTTCTTCCTTTGCAGAACACTTCAAGCTTCATCTCAGTGCAAGGAAATCAGATGTGTGGAGGATTTTACATTGGCCATTCAGATCATTAGCATGTGACAGGATCTAGGAAAAAAAAATCAAAAGTTATTTTGTTAAGGTTGGTTTGGCTGCTTTTCAAATTGTGATGGGTTGAAATTTCCCCCCAACAGTAACTTTGCCACATCAGCCCAGTTGGAAGCAAATGAAAGCTTTATTTACAGGCAAAACTGCAATCTACAATGGAATTCAATGAATATGTACAAAATATACAGTGCTTACAGTATTTACAGATATTTACAATTAACAAACAGCACAAGGACCCCTCTGGTCAAAGACCAGGGGAAGCTACTAGGTTCTCCTTCTCTGTCCAACCAGACCACCCTGTACAAAAAGAAAGGAGAAAGGAGCCCAGAAAGTTGCTGTTAGACTTAACAAAAACAATGCAGCCAAGGTGAAGGAGAAGCAAGTTAGTGTCTCTCCAGAGCAAAGAGGAGAGGGAGAGGGAGAGGGAGAGGGAGAGGGAGAGGGAGAGGGGAGAGGGAGAGGGAGAGGGAGAGGGAGAGGGAGAGGGAGAGGGAGAGGGAGAGGGAGAGGGAGAGGGAGAGGGAGAGGGAGAGGGAGAGGGAGAGGGAGAGGGAGAGGGAGAGGGAGAGGGAGAGGAGAGGAGAGGAGAGGAGAGGAGAGGGAGAGGAGAGGAGAGGAGAGAGGAGAGGAGAGGAGAGGAGAGGAGAGGAGAGGAGAGGAGAGGAGAGGAGAGGAGAGGAGAGGAAGAGAATACAACCAGTCTTGTGGTAATATCTCTCCAATGGGATTGTTTAGAATTATCTTTTCCTTTTTACACCCAATAGTGATTTATTTACATTTTACTACTTTTCTGTTCAAGATCTGTGAAAAACTCTAAAGGCATAGCCTAAAAGTACCACACGAAACACGTGCTGAATATGACTGCGAGGAAGTGGCCAAGGCCTGAAAGGACACACAAAAAAAGAAGTTTTTAAGCATCATATTCCTTGAAACACAGATGGAAGATGAGATATTGCATTCCATTTCACATGGCAGGTAAAAATACAACAGGTCCCACGTCCCACTGCAGCTGAGGGCCATAGGCCAGCAGCAGCAAAGTCTGCCAGAGCTACCTTGTCTTGTGGGAAGCAGAGGGCCGCTGGAGGAGTCCTTTGAAAACAGCAGAAACCATCTTAAACTTGAAATACTCAGTACCAGAAACTTCCATGCTGTCTAATGGTATAGAAATATCCAAGTCTCACAGAGCTGAAGAGCTGCCATGAGTATAAAGGGCAGGGGTTTGGTGAGGAGGCTCCAGAGTGGGACAGCACCACAGTGCGCCGAGCCGGTTCTGACCGGTGCTGAGCAGGAAGACTGGGCGCACCCTGAAGCCAATCAGAGACACCTGGCGTGCAGTGTGGCGGCACCAAGTAAGGGTGAAGAGCAGGGCGAGGGGGAAGCAGAGCGACACAGCTGAGAGGACACAGGAGGAAATTAGAGGAGGAGGTGCTTGTGGAGAAACCAAAGGAGAATGAGAGAAGGGAACACGTGTGGGGACACAGAGAGAGGTGCTCCAGGCCCGAAGAGGCGCCTCTGAGAGGACAACTGCCCATGGAGACCCTGCTCTGTAGAGCACACCCATGAGGGACTGCAGGCAGTGAGCAGCCTATGCCAATGCAGGAGCACCCCTGAGGAATGATTCAGTGGAATGTCAGCAGCCCACTACAAACTTTTCTGCTCATTTTTCTGGAAAACTGGTCGTGTTTTATAAGGATTCTTCAACCTGATTCAGACCAAGAATAGATTACACCATCAGCTGCAGCCTGTGACTTGTCTGTGAGACTGCACAGTACAAATTTACCTTTGTTGAAATAGTATTCTGAGGACAAAAATCCATAACTGCACCAGAAAATACCTGTTATGATTTAAAAAAAAATATAGCAGGCATGCTATAGAATATAGCAGCACAGTGTATTTTACTGAGTCTCCAGAAAATCATCCTTACTGTTTCTGATTTACACCAGGATCCCATGGCTTTGTACCCTGCTGCATGAGTCTGACTGCACAGCACAGAAGGTCCTAAAACAT